>SWDC01000157.1:16753182-17953182 GCA_004919715.1 Linderniella brevidens
CTCTCTCCCGCCCTCCCTCTCAATCTGAATTTTGATTTCAGGAAGCACAGAGTAAGTTCAGCGTAGAATGTGAACCTGAAAACGCAGCTTCGATTAACCCTTCGGAGGGTAATATTAGCCCTCAAGGAACTGCTTTTATACAGTTTAAAAGGTTGTCTCCTTCGTCATCCAAAACTCGAGTTTACTGCAAGGTAATAACAATAATGATTTTCAAGTAGAAAAGCTTCTTCTACTTAACATTATTTAAGACCCACACTACTTACTACTTACTACGTACATTGCCAGATATACTACTGCAAGGAATATGAAGTTTGTCTCTATCAACCTTTGATGTTCGAAATATCGTTTCAAGAAGATTCAGCAATTTCCAATTCTGCCCCTGTGGACATATCCCTCCCTTATGTCGTCAAGCCGAAGACATCATCTACATTTGCTTCGCAGAACCCGCTCCCTCGTTGATTTTACATTGGCAGATAAACGGAATTTTTTTTTTTTTTTTCGAATACTCAAGCCGTGAAATATAATGCAAGATCAAGAAGCAGTATACTTTGTCTTAAAGAAAGTTGTTGTACATGCTCAAGACTTGATAATGCAATGGAATACCAACCAAATTCATAGTTTTTTGGAACCGATGAGGCATATAACTAACAATAGAAGAAATTCAGAGGAAAATGGTTGAGTGACATAGAAGAAATTGTGTTAGTGTTGGTTGACCGATTTGAGTCGAATTCAGAGGAAAATGGTTGAGTGATGATAATCAGCTTCACAGCCTTTGAAGATCGATATCAACATGGCTCATCCTCTTCACACAGTTTTTGAACTTCTCAGCTCTTTCCCGATCACCACCGTTCTTCTCAAAATAATTGGCAAATGTATCAACCGTTTCAATCGTGGGGAACCATCGATGGCTGCCTCGTGTATCTTTATCCAAGCCAGCCACTAAGTACTCCAGAGCCAAATCGATCTCACCATTTTTTAAGCATAGCACCGCGTACGAGTTAAGTGACCTCAAATTAGGCTGCTCTTCTCTCTTTACCAGTCTTTTGTACAGCGATGTAGCTTCTTCCATCATATTCCTACCCGTGTAATACTCTAACAGCACATTGGGCAACCTAAAATCGAAAACCGAGCACCTTTCTTCCCATTCGTTGTATATCTTCTCGAGTTCTTTCCCATTGCCAAGTTTAGACAAAGCCAAAAGCATCAAGAGGTAGCCCGTGTTGCTTGGCTTTGGAAAAACTGACTTGAGAGACACCCAAGTGCCAAGAACACCAAGCTCGTCGTTCATCTCTGAGTATAACTTGAAACGGGTCCTACACGATTCGAACAATTCTTTATTGTTCTGAATTTTTGCACCCTCCATTTTCTTGAGAAAAGCTCTGGCTTTCCCCTCAGATCCAGAGTTGAGATATATAGTGGCTAGATTCCCATAAGTAAACAGTGTATGGGCGCTTACGCAGTTGCTCTTCATTTTCTCAAGAGCTGCTTCCACGGCATCGAAATTTTTCACCGCAGCGTAACAATTAATCAATATGTTGTAAGTATAACCATCAAGGGCAACACGGTTCTTCTCCATTTCTTGCACCAAAGAGACGGCTCTTTCAGGTTGCGCGGCTGAGTAGAAGAGGAAAAGCACGTTGTTGTAGTTGAGAGTGGTTGTGTGGTTCTGTTTCTTCATCTCTTCGAAGATGTTCAAAGCCTTGTCCAAATCTCTCTCCCAGCAGTAACAGCTGAGGAGTGATCCATAGACTTTTGTGGTTTTCTCTGATTCACGAAGACTGTTGAAGTAACTCTCTGCAGATGCCATGCCTTTAGCCTTGCAAAGGAGGTCGATGGTAATGGCTTGATCACCATTGGTGATCTCGAGCTTGCTGCTTCGCATCCAATCATAGAGCTGATGTAGAAATCGAAAAAGCAAGAAAAGGCAAGAGTTGGAGAATACTTGGTTAAAAAAAAAAAAAAAAAGCAATACAATCTACCAATACCACCCAATTCGATGAAAAACCAAATCGACGAAGAATTAGGGTAGAGAAAATCCCCCAAAAGCAAACAAGGTATGAAGAAACCTGAAGGGCAGAACGATAATTCTTGCGATTGCGGAGATGGTTGAGGAGTACGATGGCGTCGCACCTCTGGAACAATCTGCCTTGGCTCACCCACTCGTTGAGAATCTTCGGTACGTTCGCATCTGAGGGTAATCTAGCTACTCTGTCGAGGAGAAAGGTTACTCTTCTGGGTTGCCGCGTCACGGAGGTTGCTGGTTTCTCCGTCGCCGTAGAAGAACACCGACGAGAGCATGCATAAGCCTCCTTCAAGACTAAACGTTGCCTCACGATTCCCTTCATTTCAGAAAGAGGCTTAAGCGACAGCTGGAGACTACAAGGTTAACGATTAAAGCTTTATTTTCATTTTTATTTATTCATCGAAAAATGATTTTATTAACCGACAATTTCGAATCAGCCAGTAAAGTTTCAAAAAAATAATTCAGGCTTGTCGGTAAAAAAAAAAAAAATTGTTAAAACCATTTCCAATGATACCGTGAAACCAAAAAATAAATAAAATTACTCTAATGGAATCTCAAAATCAAATCCAAAATAAGTTTTATATTTTCTCTCTCATTGTTTCAACTCAATTTTGAATTTCCTCTTAAATTTTGCGTTTGTATTTTTTAATTGCATAAAAGTTCTCACATTTATGTGTTTGTCGTTTACCCCCACCAACCGTTGCTTTCATTGTACGCCCCCCCCACCAAATAGAACCATGAAAGCTGAGAAAACCCGCCGAAAAGAATTGCACAAGAAGCCCAAAATCGAATCTGAGCACAATTTCACTTTTAAGTTGAGAAATATTTTTTAGTTCGTTTCGGTGAGACTTTATTTTCTTATGATATCTTAAGAATGATTAAATTAAGGGATTTAATTTTATGACAATAAATTTTATATTTTAAAAAATTTGAGGACACTTAAATTAAATGTTATAGTAGAACAATAATTGTACGTATTATGGTTTTTAATTGTACGTATTATAATTTTTATGCCATATCTCGATGTATTTTTTTCCTCGTGTAGTGTAATTGTCGTTTTTAATAAATATATTTTCAATTTTTTTTTATGAAAACATAGTAATTTTATTATTAATTTATTAAATATTTTCTAAAACAAATTTAAAATATATCATGGTCCAATTTCTAAAATTATAAAATATGTGGACAGTTTTGAAAATTAATAAAAGTTGGTGTGGAAAAGAATATTACATGAATATTCTTTTGAGTTTGAGAATGAGTTTTTCGGTTGGAGAAAAATTACTGCATTTTGAGTTCGAGAATGAGTTTGAGTTTGAGAATGGGTTTTTCGGTTGGAGATGGTCTAAAGACCTAATTCGCTAAATATATAGAGTTAAGGACCTAAAAGTCAATTTGACCAAAATTTCCTTATAAAAATGTTTTAAGTAGCGGTATTGGACGCATGTTTTCCGTTACTAAATAACAACATAATGACATCTTTGATAACTAATATGTTACGGTGTTATCCAGATGATTATAAGTGGTATCAACAAGAAGCAAATATAGTTCCCACGATCAAAATTTCTCGTCGTTCGCACGAGCACCCCCTTCCTCCAACCCCACTGACCAAAGTAGAATGTGCCCTCGAAGTTTGATTCTGCTCTTTACGTCGAAAAATGCAAGATCGTAGTGCGAAGCATTTCGAAATCTCGACAAAAAAAAAATTCAGTTTTGCATCAAATCATGTTTTCGGCCGTCATTGCGAACAATAGGTACAAATTTTTGACACCCATAGACTGGACATTACGTGCCCCCACCGTATTAGCTCAATCATTCGTCGTTCGAGGTTGACAGAACTGGAACGAAATCGAAGGAATAAATTTGAGTAAAGAACTCTTCCTTGAACTGGTATTTCGATGCATTTGTCATCAACAAAGATTAAAAGGTATTTTAAGATGTGTTACTGTGGTTTTCATGGAAAAACGAAGAATTTGATGGGAGACAAATTTGAAATGTTTGCAAATTAACACGCTTGATGGGTAACACTTCTTTCATTCTGGGTAACAATTACTACATTCTGGGTAACACTTCTGGCATTCTGGGTAACAATTCTTACGTTGTGGATAACACTTCTTGGGTAACATGTAAGGGGCCAAGAGGAATAGATCGAAAACCACTAACAACACCAAAAAATGTTGAAACCGTTGGCATCTTATACATTAGTGACCGAATAAGGTTAAATCGGCCTCAATTTGGGTCTTAATAAATGAAGATTAATGAAGTTTATAATGAATATGCATTAAATCCAATTCTAAAATCACGTTGAAAAAATGGGATACTCGAAACTAGTGGATGAATAATGTTAAATCAACTCAATTTTATCATAAATGTGTTTTTTCGTATGTATTAGATTGTCATTCACGGAAATATAAGATTTGATTATGTTAAACCACCTATTTCGTGTCAAACATCTATTTTTTGCTAATAAAGAGGCGACCGAAAGGATAAAAGTGGTACCATTTTTCGTTTATTGGTATAACTTTGAGTTTGGCGGGATAGCTGAATTTTTACTTGAGTTTTGGGGTGAATTTCTAAATTTGAGTGTTTGGAGTTTGGGATTTAGATGTGGTGTGGTGGGAATATTGATTTCGAGTTCATATTTGGCGGTATCTTAAAAAATCTCTTGAAATACCCATGAACAAATTGATTCGATTTCACATTATTTGGCCATTAAAGTAGAGATTCCACCCACGAACTGAGTTTGAAATATTATTCCATTATAATTTTCAAAATATTTTGTTGATTATGAGAATTTGAGGTTGACTTAACCTTATTCGGCCACTAACGTCGGAGATCCGAGCGGCTTCATTGATTTTTGGGTGTCGTCGATGGTTTTTGATTTATACGTCTTAGTCTCCTGCTTGTTACTCAGGAAGTGTTATCCAGAAGGCATGGAGTGTTACCCAGAATGCATGAAGTGTTATCCAACGAGCGTTCAAATGCTTTAATCATAGCTCGCATCAAAATTATTCTTTCTTCCACGATTAGCATCAATAATTCTCGTTGATTATTAAAACGCATGATCAATTTCACCTTATTCTGACATTAAAGTCCATATCTTCTCCCTTTTCAACGAGATTTTTGAATTGCATTTTAACACATTATTCCATTATAAACTTCGGAATTTTCGTTGATTATTAACATCCATGAGAAATTGACGTCGATTTAACATTATTCGGTCATTAACGTCATGATTGAGCCGATTTTCGAACGTAATTTTTGGCTTTGTTCGAATGTGATTTTTGGTTCAATCGATTGGGAGAGATGATGGCAAACACGTGTAATTTTCAGAACAAGGAGGGGTAAATTAGTTCGTAACTCTTAGGCAAACTTTAAATGGGTCATTATCTCTATTTTATAACTATTTGGGGCATGATATCTAATGAAAATATGCTAATGGGGTATGAAACCTAATTAGGCATTTTATTAAGGGAGTTTAAGATTCAGACCCCAAAGTGTTTTGAAAATTGGGTTCACACTATGTGAGAAACAAACATAGTATTATGGACGTATTTTTTAAAAAACTTAAGAGTAAAGGACCTAAAGTTCGAACTAACCAAAATACCCAAGCAAAAACATTATAGACTTCTAATTAGGTATTTCATTAATACAACAAATAAAAGAGGGGATTAAGGATCCCCTATCTTAAGCGTCTAGCCCCCTTGATATCACCCTCCAAGCACCCATTAATAGATCATTTGTATGTGACAGTAGAAATGCACTCCTCTATCCACGCATCAAAGTTAACCGGGAACTTGAGCTTCTGTAATAGACCAGTGAGGAGTTTCCGTTATACCATGTCATATGCCTTTCGTTGGTCAATTTTCATTATACATCTCGAGATACATTCCCTCATTTATATAGCCTTATGATCTCCTGACTTATCAATATATTGTGGGCAATTGATCTCCTGAAGAAAAAAAAGCTCTCTGGTTCTCCTGTACCATACTAGGTTACACCTGTTTCAGCCTTGTACTCATCAGCTTGGCTATTCAATTTGTATACGGTGTTGCAACAAGAATCGGTCTATAGTCCTGAGCATGTATGTGGCTCTCTGTCTTTGGGATCAGTGTAGTCGTACATATGAGTGCTCTTTCCATCCTCCCGATCCCAAAGAACTCATTCGTTGTTGTTATAAGATCTCCGCCTACCAAATCCTAATACTTCTTGAAGAATTCACTACTAAAACCGTCCGACCCTGGAGCTTTGCCACTTATACTTAGATAACGCCTTCTTAATTTCCTCCTCGGTGAAGGGCTCCAATAATATCAGTTGCTCTTCAACATTTAGGATGGCCCCTTGCTCGATGACACCATCATTAACCTCATCCAGACAACCCGTAGAAGTCCCCATAATTTCATGGTAATAGGACACAAAATGAGCAACATTTATGGGTCTTCTATGATAACCTCTCATCACCGCTATCGATGTGATCCGACTATGATAAGTTTTCTGCTTGAGTAATGCATTGAAATATTTTGAATTCTGCTCCCCATGTAGCAATCATTGGCTTTTTTAGTTCGAAAATTAGCAGTAGTTCAGTCAAGGAATTTGAATTATTCCGCAGTTACACTTTCTGCCTGGAGCATATTTGTATTCATTGGGTCATCCATTAACTGCTCTTGCAGTGCTAGTCAATTGGGACGTTCAATATCCATTATATTTTTATATTTGCACATTGACCTATGTTTAGTACTCTCAAACGCTCTTTCGGTCTCCTCAATTTCAGAACAAGCTGTCTACCACAATTCGCATAACATACCCCAACCATCTCTCGTCTACAATGATCCAAAAACTAGGTGAATCAACCCACATATTGTGGATCCAATATTTCATAGATATAGAAGCTCATATGAAATTCCACGTGTAAGAAATGGGCTTCTATATATATGAAAAGTTAGATCCACATTTCCGAATGCGCAGTCAAAAATTACACCATATTCCATTTCCTAGAGCTTGATTATTGGAGAAAGTATAATGATTTCCTTTTCTTCACAATTCCTATTGCTCACACTCCTGAAGATATTTTAAGAAGCTTTCGTATTCGGAAGCTTGGACCATATTGCCTACTAAACAATCATCAAATGCAACAAATTATTGAAATCTCCCCACATTAGTCATGGGTCTTGAGATTGTTTCAAGCTACTAAGTGACCTCCACAGCTCTTCTCTCATCACACTGCTATTATGCCCATAAACCACTGTCATATAGAAAGAAACCCCCTAACCTAGGGATGATTTGATCCTTCTTCAAGATAATGTCCACTGACCACTCATCTCTCCACAGTACCAATATCCTTTCCATGTTTTTTTTATTTCATTTCTACGCTAAGCTAGTTTGCAGTTATGCAAGCCACATACACACCTCAACATGTTTTATTCGGGGTGTTTTACACCTTATTTTCCATAGAAAGGCCCTATCCAATGAGGTTTGATACAACCCTTTGCTTGGAAGGGTGCGTAGTGATCCCCTGTTCTTGTGTTACTGCCACCTGGGAGGGAGTACCAGCCTCCCCTCTTCGTAAGACTTCCTTTTGCTTTGCAATTTCTAACCTTATGTATCCTTAATTACTTCTAAATATTGCGTCCTTTTATCTTATGATACTTGAATCCCTTGAAAGCTTTGAATCAGAGTTAATAGACGGCATAGATTGATGTTTTGGTCTCTACTCCTTACCCTCACCACGTGTGCATACATAAGCCTCATGTCCAAAGTTCCTACAATTCCTGCATTTAACAGATGTCCATTCACATATGACCTATTGCTCCATTAGTTGGCCATATTCATTGAGAAACAAAACAATATTTTCAGCCCTTTCTCGAGGCCAACTTCGATCAACACCCGAACATATTGGATTCGTTCCCTATTAGCAGTTAAAATGTATCCACCATTATAAGTGCCCACCAAATTTTTAATCTTGCTCAACCCTTTATTCCCCAAATACTTCAACAATTCAAGCTGCGGGAATTACACTCAAATGGACAAATTCTCAATCTCCCCTTCCTTAATTTGCATTTGCGGTGTCTATGGAGCAAGGATCACTGATCACTTGTCCAATTGCAACACTTCGAATGAAATGATTTGATCCCTCCCTGGTCTCTTCTGAATCAAACTTAGCTAAAAATAGTCTTGCCCTTATCTGCAGAACTTTATGGAGGGCATATTTTTTTCCACATTCATTTAAGGAACCCATTCATCACTGAATAGGGTGGATTAGCCCCAAAACATAACAAACCCCCGTGGTGTTCCAAAACTGTTGGTAAAGTTTCTGATTTGTATGATTGGATATTCCCTAGAATTGTGTTTTGGAATCAATTTCCAAAGACAATATTTCGGACCCTTACGAGTTTCAACAAGTTTGTCCCGGGATAAAACTAGAGATATTTGCAGAAGTATTTGTGTGATTCAATGTCCTTTGATGTATGTCTCACCACTTATTTATAACCCAAGATTCGACCAGTTGTGTCCATTCGTCAGTGGACACAACACCTTTAAGGTTAGTGTCTGTTTACCAACAGATACCACCTTTTCGAACTGTATACCCTTTAGGGTTTCTGCACACCCTTTCGGGTGCATGCGATAGAGGGTGGGTGCATGCATACCCTTTCGGACCGCCCTAGGGGCAGTGAGTTCCGAAATAAACATTATCCGAGCATGCACTCCGCACCTCCTAACACGCTTTATTCCCAATTACACTAATATATATATAACTTTCCTCAACCATTTTAGTGCAATTCCTTTAAGACAAACAACACAAAAACAAAACTTATGCGTAAATGAAATGTCATAAAAGATTGAATTTCCATCTTAGTACACTACACATTTCAAATACTCGAGAAGATAGGGTGTTATGTGAATTGAACCCTTCGACCCATTTGAATACATGAAGATAATGCACACACAAGTCTTCAGAATAAACAAACTAAACCCGACATTATTATAAGCCTTGTGTCCATATTCATTCATGAACGTCTATAAACTCAGTTCAAAGTTTCTTGAAGCGGCAAAACTTCACATTCACATAGGTAGCTTCTTTCGTCGTGCATATGCACCTGTACTTTTTCAAAGAAGCTATTAAGATTATACTTCAACCTACTGTCATGCAGATCCGAGCACATATCCCGGGATGATATATAAAATATCATGTGTTCCAAGTTCCAAGTTTAAGCTTTCCGCATTGAATTCATGCTCTAATGTTAAATCAGAGGAGAATTGGGTATCTTGCCTTTAGAAATAAGACGGACTTTAATCCCATCACTATTGCATATTTGTTAATCACATCTCTAGCCAACCCCTTCGTCAAGTGGTCTACAAGGTTTTGTTGGGATCTAACATAGTCAACAGATATCACCCTATTCGTAATTAATTCACGAATCATGATATGTCTAACACCTAAGTGTCTTGACTTTCCATTGTACATATGACTATAAGCCAATGCCAAAGTGGCAGAGCTATCACAATGGATAGCTATATGTGATATCGGTTTAGGTCACGACGGAATCACATAGACTAAATTTTTCAGCCATTCAGCTTCTTTATTAGCAGCTGGAGGGCAACAAATTCAGATTCCATTGTCGAGTTCGTGATACAAATTTGCTTCTTAGAAGCCCACGATATTGGACCTCTTCCAAGAAAGAATACCCATCCGCTTCTCGAGGAATGATCTTCTCGATTCGAGATCCAACTTGCATCACAGTATCCTTCTAATATAGAAGGAGATCCAACGTAAAATAAACTATAATTTATAGTTTTCTTTAGGTACTTAAGCACTCGCCTTATTGCTTGCCAATGATGTGTACTTAGATTTCTACTAAACCTACTGAGTTTTTCTACAGCCGCAATGTCCGGTGTTGTGCTCGTCATGGCATACATTAAACATCCTATCACTTTAGAATACTCAAGTTGTGAAACGGGCTCACCTTTATTAGGCAAAAGTTTCATACTCGTATCTAAAGGAGTACTCACCAGAGTACAATCGAAGCAATTGAATTTCTTTAATAATTTCTCAATATAATGAGATTGTGTAATAACAATTTCTTTGTTTTCACGTTTGATCCTTATACCTAAGATCACGTCAGCCTCCCCCATATCTTTCATGGGGAATCTAGATGACAAAAATTCCTTAGTCAATTCGACTTGTTTTTTATCAGTGCCAAAGATCAACATGTCATCAACATACAAGCAAATGATTACTTCATTACCCAAGTTATCAAATTGTTGTATAGACACTTGTCTGCTTGGTTCAAATTGTAGCCACTGGACAAGACAACTTCATCAAACTTTTGATGCCACTACTTGGGTGATTGTTTCAATCCATATAAGGATTTAACAAGTTTACACACCTTGTTTTCATTTCCCGACATGATAAAGCCTTCAGGTTGTTTCATGTAAACTTCTTCATCTAATTCACCATTCAAGAATGCAGTTTTCACATCCATTTGGTGAATTACGAGATTGTAAATAGCTGCAAATGCAATCAACAATCTAATAGTCGAGATACGAGCAACATGTGCATACGTATAAAAATAGTCGATTTCCGGTTTTTGTTTAAACCCTTGAATGACTAATCTCGCCTTGAACTTTTCAATTGTTCCATCGACTCTCTCTCATCTTTCTTTTGAAGATCCATTTGCAACCCAAAGGTTTGCAGCCTGGTGGTAAATCGGATAACACCCAAGTGTTATTTCCCATGATGAAATCAATCTCATCATTAATTGCTTCCTTCCAAAAAGCAACATCCTGAGACTTCATTGCTTTGTCAAATGTTTTTGGATCATCCTCAACATTGAAACAATATAGGTATTGGGTCGAAACCTCATCCCTAGAACCTCAATTAAATATAACTAAATATCAGGTCCATACGAGTTTGGTTCCCCTTTTTCTTTTTCTAAGTTCAAGTGACGGTCAGATCAGAACTTTCCTCCTTACCACTTGTGATGGAAATCAAGTCATTAGGTCTAGGATACTTGAGAAACGATTCTCATCAAAAATTACATCTCTCGATTCAATCACGGTGTTAACCGAAACAAAATCATTAGGTTCGATTACATATAACCTATAAGCCTTGGAATGCTCAGCATATCCAATAAAGATACAATCCATACCTCTTTCACCTAAACTTTTCTTCTTGGGTTCGGGAAGTCTTACAACAGCCCGACAACCCCAAACACGAAGATAGTTCATCATTGGTTTCTTTTCAAATCAAATTTCATAAGGAGTCAACTTGTTCCTTTTATTTGGTCCCCTATTAAGAAAATAACAAGCCGTCAACATAGCTTCACCGCAGAATCCGTCACTCAATCCAGAGTACGATAACATGGAATTAACCATTTCTTTCCGGATTCTATTCTTTCTCTCAGATACACCGTTTTGTTGTGGTGTATATGGAGCGGTAGTCTCATGAATAATCCCTACCGATTGAAAGTAGGTCGGATTGAAGTATTCACCACCTCTATCCGTTCTGAGTCTTTTGATCATGGCATTTTGTTGCAATTCAACTTCATTCTTATAAATAATAAATTTATCTAATGCTTCATCTTTACAATGCATCAAGTAAACGTAACAAAATCTAGAAGCATCATCTATAAACGTAGCAAAATACATTTATTACCTAAAGAAGGAGTAGCATGCAAATCACATAAATCACTATGAATAAGATCTAATACTACCGACGAACGCGTCACCGTATGAAAAGGTTGCCTCGTGATCTTAATCAACATGCAAGTCTTATACTTTTCAGTATTAATGTCAAAATCTGGTATTAAACCTTCCTTTGACATTTAATAAATTCGTCTATAATGAACATGTCCTAGTCTAGAATGCCAAAGCACGGAATCATTCACTTTAGAACATGTCATGAATGCAGAATCTTTGTAAGAACGCAATTTATTTAAATTCAACTTAAACATTCCATTATTATAATAACCAAAATCGATAAAATTACCGGACTTTGTCAATACAATGTCTGATTCAAACACCTGCTTGTAACTACATTTGTTCAAGACAAGACCAGACACTAAATTCTTACGCAACTTTGGTACAAACAAAACACCACTTAAAGTAATAGCTTTTCCAAAAGTAAATTCTAAAACTACACCATACACCAACTATCGGAGCACTTGACTCGTTGCCCATATGTAAAGCAGATCCATCTTCAACTGGTTGAAAATCTTTAAACCAGCCTCAATCTTTACATGCATGAGTTGTGGCACCCGAGTCAATCCACCATGCTTCATCATCATCCTGCACATAAAATGCCTCAGGACTGAATGATACATAATGTATACCAGAATTAAAACAAACGTTTAAATCCTGACCTTGTTTAGGGTTAGGATTTTTAGGCCCTACCCGAAGTGCTTGCTCCTTTGGTGTTCTTTGTTTGGCAACCTCATTTTCCAACCCGGCAATCATTTTTTAAATGACCAGGTTTTTCACATTTCCAACAAGCCACTTTAGGCTTTTTGTTGGAACCTCTATGGTTATCACCATGTCCCTTGCGTTTGTTGTTGAAGATTCCTCTATACGCAAATGACCACCCAATTGTATCCGGTCCAATTCCTCTTTTTTATGCTTGAGAGTGTGCTTGAAAT
The DNA here is from genome assembly GCA_004919715.1 of Linderniella brevidens. Taxonomy (NCBI): domain Eukaryota; kingdom Viridiplantae; phylum Streptophyta; class Magnoliopsida; order Lamiales; family Linderniaceae; genus Linderniella; species Linderniella brevidens. The sequence continues at coordinate 16,765,834 of SWDC01000157.1, forward strand.
CTTTCCATGATGGTGGCAACTTATCAATGATGCTCGAAACAGATATTGTCTCATCCATCACAAGTTGGTGTTGAGCGAATTGGCCAAGAATACGAAGTAGTTCATTGTATTGCTCTATTATCTATCTCGCATCGATCATTATATAACAATTGCTAATCATGAATTTCTTGATTGAAGCGTCTTCTGCCATGTACTTCGCTTCGAGGTCGTCCCATAAGTCTTTTGCAGATTCAAAATTCTGATAAATATCGAATAATGAATCCGACACCGTTCATAATATGACCTCGACAAATGTAGTCATCGTTCTCTCATTGGTTCCTCCTTCGGGCAACCTCTAGTGTTTCGTTTTTAATGATCTCAGGCATGGGCGTACTTAACACGTACACCACCTTGAGGGTCGTCAGGAGGAAGTGCATCTTCTTTTGCCAGCGACAGAAATCTACGCCCTCGAACTTGTCAAGTTTGCAGATTTTCGTTGTCATCTCTCTCACAACCATAAAATCAGCAGAGTATGTCTTTGATTGTTGGTAAAGTTTCTGATTTGTATGACCGGATATTCTCTAGAATCGTGTTTTGGATTCGCTTTCCAAAGATAATATTTCGGACCCCTACGAGTTTCACCAAATTTGTCCCGGGATAAGACTAGAGATTTTCGCAGAAGTGTTTGTGAATTCAATGTCCTTTTGATGTATGTCTCGCTACTTATTTATAACCCAAGATTCGACCAGTTGTGTCCATTTGTCAGTGGCCACAACACCTTTAAGGTTGGTGTCTGTTTACCAACAGATACCACCTTTTCAAACTATATACCCTTTAGGGTTTCTGCACGTGCTTTCGGGTGCATGCGGCAGAGGGTGGGTGCATGCATAGCCTTTCGGGTGCATGCTGTGTGGGTGGTGCCCCTTCGGGACGGGGTGCTGAACCGCACCAGGGCGCAGCCCCCTTGACCCCCGCTTGACTTTGGGTTCCGAAATAAGCGTTATCCAAGCGTGCACTCTGCACCTCCTAACTCGTATACGGTTTATTCCCAGTTACACTAAAATATATAACATGAACTTGATCTCCTTAGATACATCATCAAGGTCTATGCTGCTAAGTTCATGAACATGCGCCTTCATATATTCTCAAATTCCAGTTAAGTCCTCGCATTACGCAGCTTTGTGATCTCGAACTCCGCGCATCGATTGGCTAGTCTCCTGAGTTCTATATTGTGCGCAATCTTAGCTCTTACTCTCATCATTGAGCTGCAGATATTCACAACCCTAGCTCGCATTGTAGCCTCTTCCGAGCTCCCATTCCGTTTTGAGCTTCCAGTGTACTGCTCCATGAGTGTGGTTACATCCTTCAATGTCGGTTCAACAGGTGTTTCCATTCCCATATGAGTATCTTCCGATTTCACAACCTCCCTTGTAGAAGACGTCACACCGCTCGTTGCCGGTGACAACAACCCTTGACTCACCGCCGTCTTGTCCATGGTTGCAGCGTGTTAACACCAAGAGAAGAAGACGCGGACCGATGGAACAATATTGCTCAATAATCGCCGAACTATGTGAAAATCGTATCTAGTCATTGTTCTAAACACCTATTTATACTACTATGATTTCAGTATTACATATAATTACATTAAATACAATTTAATCAAAATCTAACTAAATAATCAATAATTCATCTGTATCTTGTGAACAAATTAATTCATCAATAACTCATTCAATATTATTAATTAAAACATTCATTCCTAATAATTCATAATACTTTTCATAATTCACTTTATATCTTGGTGTCCGTATCAACTTTCTTTTAACTTAGATGCATTCAAATCCAAAAATCTAATCTTTTTCCATTTCAATTTACGTTGTAAAGAAAAGAAAAATGCAAGTAAAATTTGGTATTATTCTTCCCTGCTGTCACAACTTTCACTAATCAATTTCAAGTTCACTCTAACTTCAATGGATTCGGAGGAAATTGAGTGGACACGAAACAACATTAATACAAAGCATTTTGACCCACCAGAGCCTTAAGATAGCCAAGCAACAGGCAAAAATGAGTTTTAGTGACCCATAATTTAAGACCATCATACAAAAAATTACAGAAAAAGGTCACATGTATCTCTTAGTTCTTACCTTTCTTCTCCAAATTACCACCAATGCAATCATCAAGTGGCCTTTTACAAGCTAAATGTTGGCCATCCGCTGCTTTTCTTCTGCTATTAATAAACTCGGAGAAGGATAAAACCGGAGGCGGAGGGGTAATATCAGGAGAAGCCTGAGGGTTCGATTTAAAGCTGATGTCGCTGGTTGCCTTTTCTTTTTCATCATTCCAAGGGGCAACTTCTGGGCCACATGGAGCTGATAACGTGATAGACGACGACGATTCAGGTTCTGGTCCGGCTTCTTCACTGAGATCCACAGTAGGATTAAGCCCCCCAAGCCTACTTTTTAGCTCGTCAGGTTTAGCAGTAGACAACCATCTCGATGTACTGGCAATCTGTGATATATAAAGTGATTTCCCGCTCTTTTTGTATTTCTCGTAGCACTCCTTCTCCAGAATCTCACAACATGCACACATGTCGATCCTGAAAGCAACGAAAGAGATTAAAAAAAAAAACCGTTGGAATAAAGAAAGGAGTGCTAATACGATCATACGTGGTGTCATTGAGCAGCTGCTGCTGGTTTAGTTTCATGGCGTTGAGCAACCTTTGCTTTCCAGATCCTCTTAGTGTTTCAGATATGATGTTTTTCTCTGCTTTATTCACCACCTAGTAGATAGATTATCATTACAAATTCAGATTTAACTATTATTATTCCAAGAAACACTTAAAAATATCCTAATGCATATCACGTGTTTCACCTTTTCTACTTTCCCATAATAGTTCTCTTCTGCACGCTGCAACGACTCAATCCTGTCGACGATTTTCCATCGTCGCGGCGATTTGCTAGTATGCGCCAAAATCTCAACAGGATCTGAGATAAAAATGAGCATGTCATGCCTTCTTAACATCTTTATGCTGTTTTCTAAGTTAAAGATTTCTGAAAAATACCATCAGAATCGGATATGTCATCCTCGTGTTCACTTGCTTCATCATCACGATTCCAGAATTCAGAGAATTGTTCCTCACCATTTAAATCAGAATAACTGCAAGCAACAGAGTTGATAAGCAACACAGAGTTTATGTCAATGAGCAAATATCATATTGTGAAACAACTGGGAAATACATGAACGGTAAAATAGAAAAGCCAGTCAAACAAATAACATAGTTGGGAAGACTTGGCCAGTTAAAAGTCAATAGACAAACCAAACAAACAACCACATATAATTTGTTCACTATGAACAAACCCAAAATTTTTTGTAGACTGAATCTATCATCAGTTCCCAACTGTGGGGCGTGGGGTGAATGAAATCTGATACATAAATCGGCTAATAAAAGAATAAAAAAAGCTTTTACGTGTCAAACCAAAATACCCAACAAGGAGATTCTTGAAGATTAAAGTACTATTCATTTAACCTGCTCATGAATATTTGAGAGGATCCATTTCTCTGTCGAAGAGTAATAGTACTCGTGAGCTCCTCCAAATTCCTCAATACTCTATCAGGGTGTTGGCATGCATCACATGATTTGTTACATAGCGACGCATCAACCTACAGTTACAGATAATTATCCTTGCTTTTTGCATGAAAACTTCAAGACAGAATCCAAGAAATCAGAAACAATTGGCACAAATATACCTCCTCTCCAAAACATCCAAGGATCTTCTTTCTTCGGCAATCAGTCTTTTTGCAGTAGTCAGTTATCTAGATAGTTCACAGACCGGGGAAGAATAAATAGGAGGATATCAGGATCAAGGAAAAGGCATTATAAAAAAAAGGTCGGAAATAATGAAATCAGCAATGCATGTACTTACCTGGTAGAAGTCGGGTAAGGACTTCTCAGATGAGCTATCATCTGAGTTTGACTGTGATCTTTTACTTGCAGATTTACGAAGGATGAATTCCTACAACATGATCACTTATATTTCCAAAACAACTGTCCAATGCATTTAAAAGTAATTCAAAAGCACAATCATGATAAAATGATACCAACCATTTTTCTACGATCTTCCAATCCATAATACACTAGGCTTTGAGAAGGCAATTGATCGCGACCTGCTCGACCTGACTCTTGGTAGAAGGCTTCCATGGACTTGGGAATATTATAATGGCACACAACTCTCACATCCTTTCGATCTATGCCCTGTAATTGTACGTGGAACTGCTAGCATCAAATCTTGGTCTAAAGAAAAAAAGGTACATATTGTTTCAAGTATGAACATAATTACATACCATCCTGCAATACAATCAGCAGCCTAAAGCATGTCTGAAATGGTAGCCATGTCGATGACTCAAAATCCAACAGATTACATGGACAGAAATCATTGGGTTATTTAAGAAACTAGAAGGGCGAGTATAAAAACACAGATAAAAGTATATTCAATCTTAGAGAATCAGTAAAACTGGCTTGCGATAAGTTAAAACAAAAAAGAAACGTAGTATATTTGAAGCTTTCTCCGAATGAAGGTTTATCCACTACACTTTAAGAATCATGATCACCAAAAATTTTAATAAATTCTTGCAGGAGCATCTCAGATGGTTCCATTTGGTATAATGAGGTGAAAGTGATCCATTAGACCAAAAGGTTTTGAAAGAGGAACAGGAAAAGCCATACCCAAATGCTACTGTAGCCACCACTACTTGTGTTTTGGAGGAGATCCAATTATCTAAGAGAGAACTTCGCAATTTACAGTTCAACCCAGCATGGTAGGCTGATATGAAAGGAATATTAAGTTTGTGAATATAATCAAAGAACACCAAGATAAAAGATCTGATATTTCTAGAGAGAATATTTTATGTACCAGCACAAGAAATTCCATTGTTGGATAGATGGGCAGCCAAATCATCGCAGGTCGTGCGTTCAAGGCAATAAATAATAGCGCAAATATTTCCACATGATTTGAGATAACTACAAACATCATAGTATGGATCATCCAGTAAATCTTTGTAACGGACTGCAAAATGAAACTTATTTTAGCTTGTGAAAACACAATACTTCGAATAATTAACTTTATCAAAATCATTCAGGGCAGGAAACCGGACATAACAAGTTTAAATGATCTTCAGACTTCAGTAGAGTAACAGCAGATGAAACGTGTTTGGAAAGTGAGACAATGATAATCTTTTAATACATAAGGCAATGATGCGCTAGTGTCAACTGCCAACTGGTATTTACATAAAGTTATGAGGCCTGACCTTCATAGTAGATATTTGGGCGATTAAAGGAAGATTTGAGGACAAGTGGATTTTGAAGGCCCAATGAATCTATCACGTCTTTCTGAACTCTACACAAGTGAAATATTACAGCATGAAGTAATTCTTTTGTTTATGTCAAGGACAAGAGACATTACCCACACCAACATAGGCAAAGGGAGGCCAATTAATTTAATATAAGCATAAGAGCTTTCTCTGTCTAAAATAATACATGGAAATATGACAATAAGATCTCATTGTGAACTTCCTTAAAACCACAGGCAATAAAATAGATTCAAAGAAGAGTTATGTTAACTTCAGAACAAAATGAACTCTCATTTCAACAGCAAACTTAATGAAGCATACTCACTTGGGAACAGCAGTAGCTGTCAAAGCCAGAACTGGGACACCAGGTACCTTATTTCTAAGAGAAGAAAGCTTTCTGTAGCTCGGCCTAAAAATTCAAAAATTACGTGCAAATAGTTGCAAAATATTGCAGACATGGTTGTCTAAGAATCAGTCAGATGTAAGCTTGAGATGTACCTGAAATCGTGGCCCCATGTTGATACACAATGCGCCTATCAATAAAAAGATGTTGGAAGTTGAGTTATGTCTAAGAGACAATATAAAGACATGTGCTCCCTTCGTAGAAAATTTAAGAAACCATTCACATCTGCTACAAAAAATTGAACAGACCTCATCAATTGCAATAAGACTAAGCAATCCCCTAGCATAAATCTTTAACAGTCTTGTCATAAACCCTGATGTTGCAATCAGCTCCGGGGTAACATAAAGCAACCTCAGAGAAGGTTTTGCAGTTTCAAGGTCTTCATAAATCTGAATGTCAATTAGAACATTATTGATACTAATGAAACCCTACTAAATACTAAAAATTCACAATTATTGTGGATTGCAATATATATCAATGCAAGCACATGCCATTGACCTTTCCACCAGGCAGGATACCTTATTCTTAGCTTTGGCTGTCTGAGTTGAAGAGAGATACTCAGCAGCAATTCCCTTGTCTTTCAATGCCATGACTTGATTTTCCTAAAAAGTAAAAGACGACATTTTCAACAAACAAACAACCAAATTAAGAACGCGTGATGAAGCAAAATTCAAAACGAACTTTCAGATGTCCTTACCATAAGTGCTGCAACCAAACAATTTTCCCATAAAGAATGAAATTCCTTACTGCAATTCATCAAGAACAAAAGAATAACTAGTGCAGCCTGAACTTTACAACACATAAAATGAAAGAAATTGAGCACAATCCACCTATCAATGGACTAACAACGAGCACAATCCCACGTTTAGCCAGCGCAGGAATCTGATAACAAATGGACTTTCCTCCACCAGTTGGCATCAAACAAAAACAATCCCTACCTACATTTTCACAGAATAAGCATCATCTATCAGCCTCAAAGAAAACCCCAAGACAAGTGACATAATGCTCCTAATTCCCCCAAAAAAATGTACTCAACGAGTCTGCACCTGATAAAACAGCATGAATTGCCTCAAATTGTGTTCCTCTGAAATCGGAATGACCAAAATGCCAACGCAGAAGCTTCACCAAGGCCTCCTTCTTCAGCACATCATTCGTTGCCCCGCCAGTTACATTCTTCAGAGGTAATTGTGATTTACTCATTTTGTTTTACTCCTGCTGAGAATGCGATTTAGTGCGCGTCAAGCAACACGATATGACTCTTCTGCTGCTTTAAAAAAAAAAGAAAATAATTCTTCTTCGATATATTGAGAAACAGGAATCCAGAAACTACGTCATAAAGACGGAAATCTGTACAAACAAGTATACATATACAAATATATAAACATAATGATCAAGGCGGCTCACGGTGACGTTTCGGAATTCGGCTGAGGGTGCTGCGTTAGCAGGATTTGAATTTGACACTACAGTTCAAGGATAAACGATATTAGCCTAGCCCTATCGACGTGTTGTGTTCGTTATTTTTAGTTCCGAGGTATCCCGCTATGGGCTACGGTTCCTCCGTATATAACATTTGCTACATAACCAACCATCTTCGATCGAAAAATTTATTCTCAAATTCAAATTCATTCTCAAAATCAAATTCATTTTCAAACTCAAAATGCAGTAATTCTTCTCCAAACGAGACGATATTTTCAATTTTGAGTTTTTTTTTATACAGGTACCTGTTTGAAACATATTGCATTGATAAGTACCTAATGGACATTTTTACCCTTAAAAATCTCGTTTATTACAATCTTACTGTATGTTTTAGTTTAGATAAAAGAAAAACAATTAAAACCTCAGATCCAAATCGATCACACCACCAAAATCGTCTGAGCTCCCAAAATCAAGCGAGATCGAAGCTAATCCTTCCCAAAATCAACCAAAAATCGCTCGTGATTCCCAAAATCGGCCATTTTCATCGCAACCGAACGTTGGCGGTCGCATTCTCGTCCTCCAGTGGCAGTCCCAGACAAAAACGAACGAACCTCGCTCGTCGAATTCATAAATCGAAGGTAAATTCAGCTTTTTGGAATTTTCTCGTCGTGTTTTCGGTTAATCGTTTGGTTGGATAGCTTAGGGCTATGATCAGTGTTTTGTTTATGGCTTTCGGTTTAAATTAGGGTGCCTAATGATTTGGAGTCGCTAAGTGCTCAGAATGAGTTTTTTGTCGGGTATCGATTTGGGGGTTTTATGGGTCTTATGTTGTTTGAATATGTGTTCGATTATGTTTTTCTTAGAGTATGTTTATGCTAAGCTTTCCATCGATCTCTGATAGAGCGGAAAGATGAGAAAGCCGACATGTTAGTTAAGCTATACTTCGATTTGGTACTATATATGTTTGATAGTTGGTACTCTATATGCATTGTATTGATACTTTTTGTTTCGATATCTTGGTACTATCTGCAAGATGAAACTGATACGTAATGTCATTGTGTGATTTATAGGTTATGTTTTTTTTTGTGGAATGGCACTAAAGAACAACGCACTTCGGAATAGATATGAGCTCTCTTCGAGGTGTCATCATTCGGAATATTATTATCATTATTATTATTGTTATTGTTATCATTATTATCATGATTATGATTATTATTACTATTATTATTGTCATTATTGTTATTGTTATTATTATTGTTGTTGTTGTTGTTATTATTATTATATGAAAAACTTATCATGCGACTTTCGATTTCGAAACGGACCACTTGTCATCGAATTTCATATCCGACAAATAATGAACGCTTAAATTAATCTCGGAATTGGATGAAATCCAAATGCGTGAAGTTCCCAAACGGATGATTTGAGGAAATTCGAATTTCAAATTGAAATCCGAGTATTCAATTGGACAATAAAGATATTGAGCTAGGCCACGAGGATCTCGCCAAGTCGTCTGCTATGATGTTTAAGTCCCCAATCGATGCGAGGAACGAAGGTGGTTGTATTAGGCTATGCAAGTGAAGGTTGATTATCTGAAAGAAAAAGCATACATAAGAGCTAGGTCGATTGTCGAAGGGAAGGAAGACACAAAAAACGAATAGGCGTACAAATTGAATAAGGATGATGGCAAACTGGTCAGATGCAAGGCTCAATAGGGGGGTCAAGGATTTCACTGATAAGAAAAAGATCGACTTTGACGAGATTTTTTCACTGTTATAAAATATAAGTTCAATGAGAGTTATACTGACTAGCTGCTGCCATGATTTTAAATTGGATCAACTTGACTGGAAGACGCATTCTTGCATGATGATCTTGATGAAAAATATATGAGCAACCGATAGGGTTTGAAACTAAAGGTAATGAGGGCATGTCTTTCGGTTGAAGAAAAGCAATGGATGGTGGGGAACAAGCTCCTCGGTGGTGGTAAAAAAAACTTGATTCGTTCATGGTGCAGGGTTTTTGGGAACAAATACAAATCCTTGTGTATATGTCCGAAAATATTCCAACGGTAAATTTTTCCTTCTTCTTTGTATGTTGACGATATGCTAATTGTTGGACAAGATGCAAAGGGTTAGCAGGTTTGATGAAAGATTTGTCAAAGACGTGTTTGACATGAAGAATTTGGGATTGTCAAAGCGAATTCTTGGAATTGATATTACTCGAGAAAGGAAAGATGAGAAATTGTGGTGATGCCAAGAGTGTTATATTAAATGAGTTCTAGAGAAATGTTAAGCCAATTAGCATGCCACATACACTTTAAGTTGCAAAAGAAATCCAATCGAATTAGTGTACGCCATTAGCTGTTGGAAATTTGATGTGCGCATGGTGTATACGAGGCCAAATATCACTCATGCATTTGGCGTTGTGAGTCGATTTCTAACAAATCTCCAAAAGTAGCATTAGGGGCAGTGAAGTAAATCTTGAGATACCTAAGAGGAACTTATAAATCTTGAGATACATAAATTGTACAAAGACTGTACAGGAAAGAGGGCCGGTCCACCACAGGCGGTGGACGGCGCTAGTGAAGCCCAATAAATAACTCAACTCAACGATAAAAATAAAATAAAATAAAAAATATAAAACTACGGTCAAGCAATCCGCCAAATCCGACGAAGTACACTCAGCTGCAAATTTCAACGATCCTCCAAGGTCCCCATTTGTGTTATCACCATGTACATAGCGCCCTTGCTACCATCTCCGCAGTCCGACTCGCGCCCGCATGCCAACGATGGTTTTGTTCCCTCCAAATATGATAAACTAGCGATGTCAGAAGCTGGTGATAAGCATAGTGAAGAAGATGCTTCTGTCGCCACTTTGCCGCAACCCATAAGACCCCAGTCGTCAGTCTCGAAAAGGCCAGGAAAATCTTGTGGCAGACCGAACACACCTCAAGCAGTCTACCGAGAAAAGGCACTCGAAGAAGCTATGAGGAACCGTCTCGGTGGCCCCAGCTTCACACAACAAACACCCATTAGAAGCGGCAACCATGGCGATCCAAGGTTTGTCTCTCGTATAGAGACGGTCGCGAATCGCTAGCCAAAGGATGAACTCGAGCTTAGGTATACTAACAGGTCCCATAAATAGCGTCGCTCATGGTACTTGTGGCCGTCGTGTGTGAATCGCCTCCCACGCTGCATGCGACTAGAAGTGCCCATCAGACGCCACAGTATCGCATTCGTCTCGGCCGGGTAAACAGGAGGGAGGTGAGGATGAATATGCTGGTACTCCATCCTTAAGGTCATTGGTTAATAGTCAGTCCTTCATAGTGATCACTGCACTAGCTTGGTGTATCTTGGTAGCCCCATGACGTGAGGGCCCCGCGGATTCATGACCACTAACGGTGTGTCAAGAATCCACGGGTTCAGCCAAAGCGATTGACCATTGCCAATGCGAAATCGCACCAGCGCCAAGAGCCTTGGTCTTAACTTCAAGATATGCATCCAGCTCCACGAAGAGATCACCCCACGGCCGACGCACCACACCGACTAATGTCGAAGGCGAGCCGAATAAAGCCACACCACCCAAACAGAGGATGTGTCCCTCGTGGCGACTCGCCATAAAAGAATAAGCATCAGGGTGCGATTGACCTCCAACATTGATCTGATGTCTAGTCCCCCTTCAGCCACAGGTAGACAAACATCACTCCAAGACACCTTCTTCGGGAACCCCGCCAAAATAAATCTCCTGATCAGGGTCTTAATAACCCGTACAATGCCCTTGGGCAACAGAAACATCCCCGAGCAATAGACGTGAAGCGAGCTCAACATCGCTTAACCAGTTGCACCCTACCCGCAGAGGATAGCGTAATATGCAACCTGGAGCTGAGGCGCGCCTCAACACGTCGTTGAAGCGGTGCAGAGTCGTTGATGGATAGCTTCGACGTAATAAGAGTTATGCCAGGATACCGCACAGGAAACGCCCCCACGCCGAATCCCAGTATAACCTGAAAGACTGCTGACATCCCATCTGCCTGCTTAAAGGAACATCTCACTCTTGGAAGAATTAGTTTGCGGACTGACAACTCTGCAAACTCGTTCAATGCCGCTTTAAGAACAGTGACCGACCCCACATCAGCGTTACAGAACAATAGCAGATCATCCACAAAACTAGCATGACCGACCGTAACTTAGCATCGCCAATGATATTGGAAAGCGAGGCCCTCGACTGTCCTCCATCGTAGAATGCCATGCAGCACTTGCATGACAAACGTTAAAATATTGGGAGATATGAGGTCCCCTTTCCGTAGTTCTCGCGATCCCACAAAGAATCCATTTGGTCGCCCATTAATATTAATAGAAAAGCACGGCGTAGTAAGACAGCGCACCCACCACGTGAATCGGTATCAAACCCCAACGCCTCCAAGGTAAAAAGGATAAGATCCCACTCAACTTTGTCATAAGGTTTGGCGAGATCCACTTTCAACGTCAATCGGCCTAGCATATTAACCCTACGATATGCAGCGCATATTTCATGGACAATGAGGATGTTATCTGTAATACGCCGTCTGGGTCGGATGGACCAGCTGCGCAAGGACCCCCCGCATCCCATTCGCCAGCACCTTGGAGATAACCTTATACAACACATTGCAGCATGATATCGGCCGAAAATTCAACGTCTGTCGTGGCGACGCAATCTTCGGTTTCAAAGTAATAAGCGTGGAGTTCAACCCTTTATGCAAATGTCTCGTGCGAAATAACTCATGTACCGATGATGTAACATCCAGTCCCACTATCGACCACGATGCCTTAAAAAACGCCGAGGTATACCAATCCGGCCCAGACGCCTTATCATCATCGCAAAGAGGGCCGCCTTGATCTCCCTGTCGCTGACCGTATAAGCCATTGCATGGGCATCCGAATGATTCAATGTGGCCGAGATGAATGGGCGCACCGATTATTAGTTATTGTTTAATATAACAAGTTCCGATTATTGAAATCGGAACTTATTTCGATTTAAAATATGGGGAACCAGAAACAGAACATATATACTGTTAGGGTTTCGATTCCTGGACGGATTTCTCTGGTTCTGGTTAGAACTGGCCCATTAGCCAGATTTAATATAGATGCTAATACGGTTGGCCCGACAACAAAAATTCAACGTCATGATGCATATTACTAGGGGTGTACGTGGTGCAGTTTTGGACGGTTATCGAGATATTTCACACCGCATTTCCATATGCGGGTTTTTGGGGAAAAAAGTTAATTTGAAGTTTTGAATAATCAAATCGCACATGGTCGGTTGCTTGCGGTTTTTTACTAGGTGTAAGTGAATTGCGCTCCATTTTTGGGCTCGAGCTCGAGCTGGATCCCTTTCAGTTGACATCGAACTCGTTGAGCTTTTCAGCTCCAAGCTCGAGCTAGAGCTCGACTAATACTAATGGTGTTCATGCTCATGGAGCTTGTCAAGCTCGAGGCCTTTAATAAACACTAAAAAATTAAATTTAAAAATAATTAATGCAAAAGCTCGCGAACACAAATGAGCTCGACTCGAGCTCGAGCTCAATTGTGACGAGCTGAGCTGGCGCCGCTCATCTTTCACCTTTTACTAATATAAGTAAAATAACATATTTCATCGAATGACACACTGTTACTTAGTAGTCTTGGCTCAAATACATAAATAATAAAGTCTTAATACTATATTAAAACGAAAATAATGAGCAATAAAATTCGTAAATACAAATTATGTGGAGGCAAATATTGAACAAAGTCATGTTAGTTAGTACGATATATAGAGCTTGTAGCATCGATATAAATTCTCAGGTTGTGTACTAAGTGTTTCGGTAATATCAATTTCGACTTTAAGTATCTATTCATATTTTGCTTTCATGATATAGCTAATTAATATATAATTGTTATTTGATTAGTATAAAAATAAATCTAGATATAATTGTTATAAATATTAAAACATTATGCGGTTCGGTTCGACGTGGTTTGTACAAAAAATCTACATGGCACCTTCTTTTACGGTGCAATTTGGTAATTAAAATTAAACGCGGCTTAGGCGGTTTAATTGATAAGGTGGTGCGGTGAGGGCGACTTTTCAAAATTGTTCCACTCCCCAAATATTTGGGAAGCTATGTCATGACAATCGAGGTTATAGAAGTGTGATTTTCTACAACTACTAAAGTGGAATACGTTGCAGCAACCGAAGCTGGAAATGAGTTAGGATATTCAACATGCTCTTAATATTTTGTGATAGTCAAAGTTCTTTAGACTTAGAGCAAGAATATCATGTATCATTTAAGGACGAAACACATAGATATTTGCTACCATTGGTTCAGACTTACTATATAGGATAAAACATTCAAATTGCAGAAAATCCAACTGGGCAAGAATGTTGTGTGCATTCTGACGAATGTTATTCGCAAAGAGAATAGACCGTTATGAGTCGGACTCGCGGGGATGGGATATCGTTGAGGCGGTGGGGAATGTCTCGCGTAAAAGTTGAATGTAGCTAGATGTCGATCATTGATGGGATCCAGCCAACCTCTACGGACGCAAGCGACAAAGCCAATCGATTATCATTAATGCAAGATCATATTTCTCGTCATTGGTTTGAATGGTATAGAAGAGTTGAAGACATATATAAATAGGATGGAGTTTTTAATATTCATATCACAAATCCATTCGGAAATTACAATACAGAGTGTAATAAGAGTGAGTTATTAGTTCAGTTAGAGCTGATAGGTTCCACATCCACAAAGATATGGGAGGTAAAATACAAGTGATAAATTGTGAGGTAGTACGAAATTGATGTTGTACTTTCTTATTGTAATGTTTTGTCAACTCAGTCATGATTTTTTTCCTCTTTGTTAAAAGTGGGTTTTTTCACATAAATTTTCGGTGTCATTCTTACAAGGTAATTTTATTTTCAATGTTAGTTATTGTGTAGGGCCCTCCAAAGTTATATAGTGAGTCTCACTTTTTTCGATCTTCGTACCGAGTCGATCCGAAAAAACTAAATTCTACTGCGGGACTCGCTAACTACCGCGAATCCACCACCCTTCCCAACAATATTGTATTAATATTTTATAAATGTAATTGGGGAGAATGCCCTTTTTGGTTCTCCAATGTTTCAGGCATGGGCGTTTTTTGTTCCCCCGAGGCGCCACTTTTAGTCCACAATGTTAATAATATTTGCATGGTTATGGTCTGCTGGCTATTTTAACCCTTAGTTTGGATGGAATGGCGGACCGGGCCAGCAAATGTTACGGGTCGGGCGGGGTCAACACGAATTTTTGCGGCTCAAAGAACGGGAAACCAAAATGACCTGGAAACTCGGACTGGCCCTAGGAACGGACCTACGGCGTGGCGGCACCAAACCCGCCGCAATTGATTTTCCTTCTCTGTAGCAGCAGAGCCCCCACTGGAAATATTAGGGTTCGATGGGAAGAAGATGAGGGGACATGTCTGGGCTGTGCTGGGTCGTGATTAATTAATAGTTGTTTCAGACCTTTTTATTTATGATGATAAGTTTTTGTCTGTTTTGGGCCTCTTCACAATTTTTGGGCTTGACTTCTTTAGTTCTATTTAATTTATCGGGTCGGTTTTGTTGTGCGGATTAAGAAGAATTATTAGGCCCTTAACGAGTAGTCATATCCAACCGTCGTTTTCGATTAATCGCCGATTGACGGTTGACCAACCGTCCCTAACCGGTCGGGGCGATCGACGATTGGCTGTCCCCCAGTTACAATTCGACAAACCGGCGATTAGGCAACATAATTCATTATTGCTTTGCATAAACTTTCGGTATTTTTTTAATACTTTTCGACACATAACTTCAACTTTCAAGTACATAAATTTTAAGAAACATAAATTCAATCACAGAAAGTTAGATACAATTACAAAGTACGAAAAAAAGGTCAAACTAGTTCGTTGTGTCGGGCAGGCGTTTCATCTACTTTTGCGGAATTTGATCACGTTGAGTCGGTGCCTAAAAAAAATGTATAAGTTAGATATTTTTTTTTTGCAACATAACAAAAATAATCAATATATTAAAGTTTAAAATTTGAATATTTATCTTTTGTGGACTTTCGGCTTCGTCGTCAGCCGGCCTTCGGAAATTTTGAGGTTAATTGAAAAAATAAGAATGTATTACTAGTAATTATAAAAAACATAAGAATAATTAATTTGAAATAAATGAAATTATTATTGGAGATCTTTTTCCGGCTTCGCCGTCGAATGTCACGCCAGCCTTTCGAGATTAGGCGTTGGCTGAAAAATAAAATTCTATTAGTAAATAATTATTAAAAAAATATAAGAATGATTTATATAAGAAATAAATACGATAAGAGATACTTATCTTTTCTCGGGGGTTCACGTCGTCACATGCCAGATCTCTCTACTCGTACTCGTCGTCGCACCACCTCAAGTCTTCGTGCTGGTGATGTCGTCGAAACATCGTCGTCCGAATCGGTATTCGGAAAATCTTGTGTTCAAGGTTCGGCTCTTGTCCAATCATTGAAAAGGCAATGATATTAGATGTTTTTTTACTGACAACCTCGAATGCCTTTTGCTTGGATTTAAACCGTCAATGCTAAAAGCATGTTCAATCGTGACAGTTGAAATCAGGATGACATAGATTCCCCGAGCGATCTTTGTCAACGTTGGATACGATGGCAACATCGTCGACCACCATTTGAGGACGTTGAAGTGTTCGTCGTCCTCGAAGAACTCAAACGTGGTAGTCAAATAGTTATCTATTTCTACGAACGTGTTTTGTGAGGAGCTTTAACGTTTGTTTTCGTTGATGATATCGTAGTAGGAGGATAAGTATGAATAATGGTCGGCTACCTCCACTACTAGAAGAGGATAAGTATGAATATGTTCCCGACATCTCCTTCGTGTCATCGTGAAATACTTGAAGTAGTTCACATAGGCCGTTGCACACATCCCACATTGATGGATGTATCGTTTTGCCACATTCGGCATTCTCGTCGTAGAAATCGCAAAAGTGTTGTCGATATTCGTACGAGGTACCCAACATCTTATAGGGAGAATTTCACATGTTGAGTATGTCTAACACAAACTTTTTGGACATGACACACACATTTCTACAGTGACACTTCCACTTCTTTAGTAAAGAAGTGTGTTGCACCAGATAACTTATTGCCTTTCGTATTGGCATAATGTGTGCCTTTAGATGAGTTAGTGCGTCCTGAACACAGGTTAAGTTTGTGACAGAAGCATCGAAAATGTAAGAATTGACCGCCAATTAACGGTGACAATATCTAATTAAATCTTTAATGCTTGCGGTATTTGCGCTAGCATTGTCAAACGAGACTGAAAAAATCTTATCGAGTATCTTATATTCTGATAAAATATTCCAAATCTTGGACGAGATGTTTTGAACTGTGTGATGTGTTTCAAATTCACTATATGCAATTAAACGTTTTGGTATTGTCCAGGAATCATGAATCCAATGACATGTAATGCCTATGTAATGATGATCTTGCCAGTTATCGCTCATATATCGGAGGCAATCGAAACTTTACATTCTAATTTTGCCAATCGACACTGTACAGTCTTCTTAATATATCGCGTGCGGGTGTTGCATGACACTTTCTTCCCTTGAGGGTTATACAACTTTTTGACCCACTCTTAGAAGACTGGATCATCGGTAAACCGAAAGGGAAGATGTTTCGCGCATACAATTTTGCATGTTTTTTGCGAGCAAAGTCTTTGTTGCACATAAACAATGACGTCAGACTCGTAATGGGTCTTTGTCGGGTAGC
This sequence comes from Linderniella brevidens, assembly GCA_004919715.1. NCBI lineage: Eukaryota > Viridiplantae > Streptophyta > Magnoliopsida > Lamiales > Linderniaceae > Linderniella > Linderniella brevidens. The sequence continues at coordinate 16,782,765 of SWDC01000157.1, forward strand.
AGACGAACTCGTACCTCCGTGTATTTGACTTTGACTTTGACTAAATTCCTATCTTAGTTGGATGTTTGGACTTAATATGACCATTAAAATGACATATTTTCCGCCCTTCTTATAAGGATATTCTTTACCGCAATAATTACATATAACTATAAATAAATCTTTAGTTGTGGTCGTACCTTCTTGAAGTGCACTACGAAAGTGTACGAGCGCAACGAACCTGCGGTGTGTGCCTGAGCCTCACCCTGACCCGTCTCGCTCGGCCTCGTACCTACATGCTCTTGTTGCGTGTCGTCTTCCTCCCGTTGGCTCTTCTTCGTTTCTATTGGAATATCGTCGCAACCGATATCCGAGACGAGTACGCCAATGAGATAAACTTCGTGGGAGTTAAGATCTTGGTAGTTATCTTGCTATGAACTACCAACATTTGGTTTTCCCTTCAATGTTGATGCTCGACGACGATGATCCATTACCATGTCTAGAGAAAAAAAACGTCTAGCTGAAATATGTCTTGTGTGGACCGAGTTATGTAAAATTCCGTGCGTCATGTGATGTGAAAGTGAAATTGAGTGTAGAAGATAAGAAGTAATATTTTAATTAGTTTATTTAAAATTTGTGGACTAGAGAGATTGGGGCTTGAGAGTGACTAATTGAGAGAAAGATAGAATTGAGTTGTGATTTTTTGAAGAAGGGTAAGTGGGTATTTATATATGTTTTTTAAACTAATCGTTTGAACCGCCGGTTCCAACGGCTATATTACTTTTTTATTTTTTTAATTAACAGCAAGTAATGCTTACTTATTTATTTTTTAATTTTTTATTTTCCGTCTAACAACTACCTTTTTTATTATTTTAATTTTTTCTAACGGCTATATATATAATTAAATATATATTTGTATAATATATATAATAAACTGTCGGTTTAACCGCCAAAGCGGCGGTTTACAACCAGCTTTAGCGGTTTGGGAAAATCACATAACGCCCGAAACCAGGCTATCACGGATTTGTAACCGGAGCCGGCGGTTTGCCTGTTGGAAACTCCAGTTCCACTTAAATCTGGGTAAGACTATTAATGAATTTGAATATTTTAATTATCTTTGAATTCAGAAATGTATCAAGGTCTTATTTTGTTTTTCTTTTCGTCTTTCTTATTTAGTTATTAGCAGTGTTGTTCATTGTTCACTAAAGTAAAAAATACGCCTAAGAGGGGGAGGGGGGTGAATTAGGCTTATAAAAATTTAGCTTCTCTTCAATCACTTTGGATGTGATATCCTAGAAACGTTTCTTTGCTAAGTTAATACTTTTCAAAGAATGTTTTGTTGGTTATCTCCTAGTTGCGTCGGATGTGTATCAGATATATCTCACGAAAAATATAAAGAACTGAAAGTAACGTGAGACATGATTTTTATAGAGGTTATATCCCCAATCGGGGTTTAGTCACCTCCTTGAGGTTTGTTCCTCAAGAGTTAATCAATCACTATAATGTTACCTTAGTCGGTTACAAAACTGATTGATTATGCCCAATAAACAAACCGAAACAAGTCGAACACTAGATACACTGGGTTACCGCACGCCGAGTTTCGCTCCAGGAAATCTCCAATTCCCGAATGGAAACAGCTCGCTACCGAAGGCCCCCCGGAACACAGTCCTTCCCTTCACGTGCGCGTAAGCGTCGACCTTGCCTCTTTGTGTACCTCACGTCCGAAGACAGCACGTCCGAAGACAGAATATATGGTGGAAGGATATGAAATCACTCGGCCAGTGATGGAATTTGCAGGTGTAAACTCAGACTGCAGAAAGATATCGCAAGTGTAGGTGCAGTCAGCAGAAGGTTATCACTAATGGCCGCTCAACAGCAGAAGGTTTTCGCAAGTATAAGCTCAATCTCTAAAACTCGTCTCTTCTGCTTTTTTCCACTTCTTAGCTCGACATTCTAAGTGTTGTGTTGTATATATAGACCCTTTGAACCAACACTTACATAGAAAGTCAATCACGAGATAATATCTCAAATAAGCACATAATCCATGTAATTATTGAGCAATTAATATGCCAATCAAATCATGTCATTCATATAATATCACAACGGTCACAAGCTCATAATAGCATGATTTTATTCCATTTAAAAGCACATATTCGAAATCAAGGCATATACTTCTATTCGGGATAATATTTTCCATAACAACACTTTCCATATGTGATATCCAGCTAGCATCATATAAAATCAATCAATCAGAATCTTTTCCTTTTATGGTTCCTTAATTTCAGCAATAAGAAGTCTTAATCGATTTTTCCATATAAGACCAAGTATGATGCATGCAAAGATTATCAACATGATTTCTTCCCAGAATAGATAAATTCAAACGGATATAACACATTCCATATTTAGACAGCATACATTCCATATATAGCTCAGCATGATATCTCACACGATTTACCATAAATGGCACAGTGTATCTGTAATCAGATATTCCCTAGCATGAGAGATTTCTATAACATGTGATCACATAGTTTTTCCAGTTAAGCACATAATCACATGTATATCAAATTCGACATTTTTCAATGATTAAGCATGTAAAGCATGCATAGTCGAATATTATCATATACTTAGACATTTTAATATTTCAGAATCGAATTGCTCAAGTTATGGCCCTGATTACATAGATCATCAAAACTCTTCAAAGCATATAGACCAAAAAAGGTCAACATTCAGAACCGGATCTATCAAGGTTTTATTTTGTTTTTCTTTTAGCATTTCTTGTGTAGTTATTAGTAGTGTTGTCAAGCGGCGCCTACGATAGGGACCGATGCAAAAAAATACTACTCGGGCTTCCATTTAGCTGATCCAAATAATCGCCCGAACAAGACGACTAATCGGACGAAGAGAACGATTAATTACTGTTTCTTCAGTATAATCGTTGTGCTGCACGCATTTATATAAAAGCAGCTTTGTCTAAAAGAGTTGCTTACTTGCAATACCAGTGTGGGACAAAGAGAACGTTACTATAAGCTAATGAGACCTTTGTCTAGTGGTCAAGGAGGAGGCCTTAAGGATTTGAAGGCTAGGTCGTAGGATCGAATCCCCCTCCCACAATTCATTGAGTAGTTTATGTGGGCTTTATGGCTCATGACTATCGTTGTCAAGTGGATTTGGGACGTATCCATCTGGCCTCGGGGATTAGTCCTATCACTGGAGTGTGTGACACAATTAAAGCCTCCATCAAGTCTGTGTGGCGCAAGACCACGCCGGTATTTAGGGGCTAGTCGATAACCAGGTCGAGTGTGGATACATCGAGACAACAAACAAAAAAGAGAGATAACGTTATTGTAGCTCTTACATAAATAAATGTTTCGAGCCTTCTAAGTTTGGCCCACATAATGCCACATACAAGAATATTGGCCCAAAAAACCAAATAATGCCACATACAAGAAATACAACAAAATCCAACATTAATAAATCGGAAATATTTTGTCTGTATCATGGAAAATATTAAGGGACAACTACTCTTAATTTCCCGGCGATAAAAAATTCCATCACTCAACTCTCAATGTCAGAAAAAAAAAATTTATTTACGGACCTGTTGGAAACATTTTATACACTTAAGGACCAGTTCCTGAAAAGTCTATTTTACCCCGTTCTTTATAATTTTTTATTTCTTCTTTATTCTTTTAAGCAACTAAACGTTAGAAAATAGAATAAAAAACAGAAATACAAGGGAAAAAAACAAAAAAGAAAACGATTAAGAAGATTAAAATGAAAAGAAGAAAATTAATCCAGCGGTTCTAGATCGAAGCCAGTCCAGTCCACACAACTTTCTCATCGAGTAAGAAGAAAAAGAAAAACATAAAATATGGATTTATCCAGTCCTGCTCGAATTTGCATAGAGATGGGAAGAGGAAAGCTGGATTACAGAGCGGGGAAAAGAGAAGCAAGGTTTGTCCAGACATGCTCGGGTTTGTTCGATCCAAGTAAGTTCGCTTTGAGTTGCCGAAAATTAAATAAAAAATGTGGGTTTGGTTGAATCGACGTATGTTAGACGAAACTAGGGAATTACTTGAAATCGATGTAGTCCATCTTGAAATTGAGGGCTTGCTTGAAACCGAAATTGTGAGTTTGTCGGAAATTAAATCGATGTAGGTTAGTCGTTAGTGGTCGCGTCTGTTGCATTTTTAGTGGTATGCAAATGTCCTTGCTTTTGTTGAAAAAATCATAGTCCTACGGTTCAATTGTTTGACTTTGAAATTCTAAAATCGAAATTGTGGGGTTGCTTGAATCGACGTAGGTTAGACGAAAACCACAAGTTTGCTTTATGTAGTCTAGCTTGAAATTGCGGGTTTGCTTACAATCGAAATTGTAAATTTGTCGGAAATTAAATCGATGTAGGTTATCCTTAGTGGGTGGTTGACTATGGTCTAATGCATTTTTAGTAGTATGAAAATGTTCTTTGCTTTTGTTGAGCAACTCATACTCTTACGAATCAATTAATTGACTTTGTAGTTCTATATCTTTGTTACATACAAGAGAGAACTTCCATTGTCTCCACTTTTCTTCCGTGTTTCATTTTTAATGATGCCCTGCGTGGTTTTTACTGCTTGGTTTTACATATTTGTTATGTCGTGTCAAATTTTATGTATATTATGTATCATCTATTCGTTTATTATGACATACCTTATATAATTCAACATCTAACATAGTGTTGTCGAATCTTTTCAGGGATTGGGACATGCCCAGAACTAGAGAAGACTTTTATGGGAGATGTATTTATATTACAAAATATATTGAAAATACGAGCACAATCGTCGTATGTAGAGGAACTCTATCTACATAGCGTACACGCATTGTCCGATTTTGCATATATTTTGTGCTTTTTTTGGTTTTTTGTTCCGATGGTGGTGGCATCTTTCTTGACCATATTAACAGTATAGATTAATTGCTCATTCTATTCTTTAGTCCATATGTTGCATATTTTACATGTATGTTGATTTGCAAAGGGAGATTTTGGTTACGAGCATGTTTTTTTTTTTTTTTTTGCGTTGGTGTAATGTTGAATTTATTTGAAAACATTTAATGTTATGGAAAAAAAAGTTTTATGCCTGGAATTATTGGTACACCAACAATATTAAACAAGGTACGGTATCGTGTGTACATGGTATAACAAACATATGCTACACGGTACACTAAATGCATTAAAATAGTACTATATTTTAAAAGATGTACAAGTGAATGTTGAATAGTAAAACAAAGGGAAAGCACACAACTCGAATGGCATGATAAATTCTTGCATAGCTCTGACAAGCACAAAAAGTCATAAAATTTTGACACATTCAGAAATCATATTCTGACACGAAAAGTTTCCAACTCAGAAATGTACTTGTCTAAGATACAATATATGTACATGTCTTGGTACAACAATTTAGTGGAGAGAATAACGTAAATAGTCGACTTTTGAAAATCCAATTACAAAACTAGCTGAGTTTTTAACAATATAACAAAACTAATAAACTTTTTAATTTTTAATTATCATTAGTTTCACTCTCACCATAAAATTGATTTAAATTGCAGATTTTAACTATTGTTATGATTTTATAAGCACAGTCGATTGTCACTAATTTTATTCTAACCCAACTCAAATTTTTATATCAAGATATTAACTTGAAATTAAATAATAAATAAATAAATTCAAAAACGCTCTTAGAATTCTCCATGGTTGGTAGGGATTGCAATAATAAAAATTTCATATCGCAGTTAGGGAAATCATTCTCTTAAAATAGATATTATGCACTCAATTCACGTCTTGTTTTTGAATTTATTTATTTATTATTTAATTTCAAGTTAATATCATGATATAAAAATTTGAGTTGGGTTAGACTTTAATTAGCGACAATCGATTGTGCTTATTAAATCACAACAATAGTTAAAATCTGCAATTTAAAACAGTTTTATGGTGAAAGTGAAATTAATGATGATTAAAACTTAAAAAGTTAGATTAGTTTTGTTATATTGTTAAAAACTCAACTAGTTGTGTAATTGGATTTTCAAAAGTCGACTATTTACGTTATTCTCTCCAACTTAGTGTTGCTAGGTGTACTTGATGGGATCCAGCCTTGCGGCCACCGACGAAAAATAATAATAAAATAATATTATTAATATAATATTATAATATTATTTTATATATCTAATAAAATAATGAAAGGTCCGTATTGATTGGCGACGCGGCGAGATCCTGGACGTTGGATTTGGACGATCCAGATGAGCTGAAGACATCTATAAATAGGCTGCAGTTCTTCAGTTATTATCATCACAAATTCATTCGAGATTTACATTTGAGAGTGAAGTAGTCTGAGTGAATTGTGAGGTTATCAGTTCAGGTAGAAACTGATAAGGTTTCCACATCCACAAAAGGTGTGAGGTAAAATACGAGTGGTAAAAGTCGTGAGGTAGTAAAAATTAACTGTTGTAATTTTTACTATAGTGAAGATTTTGCGGACTCGGCCGTGGTTTTTCCCTCTTTGTTAACAGAGGGTTTTCCACGTAAAAATTCTGGTGTTCTTTCTTACTTTGCGGTAATTTCATTTTTACCGTGATAGTTACTGTGCGGGTCCCACAAAAGTTACCTCGTGGGTCCCACTTTTCCCGACCGTTCTACCGAGCAATTTCGGGACCATTTCCGCTGCGGGGCCCACTGACCACCGCGGGGCCCACCACCCTTCCCAACAAGTGGTATCAGAGCCTAGTTGGTATTCTGAGTATGCTCTGTGGTTGCAGCTGAGACTGATCTTCCACATCAGAAAAGATACTAAATAGGTTGCTGGTAGACTGACGGCCATGGAGAACGACGGAGGAATGATTAAGTTGACAGTAGCGAATTACTCCATATGGAAATCGAGGATGGAGGATTACCTTTATTGCAAAGACCTCCATGATCCTATCGACGGTGAAGGCAAGAAGCCCGAAGGTACGAAGGACGATGTATGGAAGAAGTTGCAAAGAAAGACGCTAGGTGCGATCCGCCAATGGGTGGACATTAGCCTCTACAACCATGTAAGAAACGAGACGGACCCCCTGATACTCTGGAAGAAACTCGAGGGTATGTACGAGGTGACGAATGCGCTGAGCAAGGTATTCATGATGCGGAAACTCATGAATATGAAGCTGAACGAGGGACGATCAGTTGCTGAACATCTGAATGACTTTGAAGGACTCGCAACTCAACTTACAAGTACTGGTCTAGTCCTTGATGATGAGACACAAGCATGTCTACTACTGGGATCTCTACCTGAGAGTTGGGACACGTTAGTGGTATCGCTTACCAACTCAGCACCAAGCGGTAAAGTAACGATGGATATGGTGAAGAACAGGCTGTACAATGAAGAGCTGCGACGGAAGGACGCTGCCAATATCAGTACAGGAAATCAAGCCCTTGTCACGGAGAATAGGGGTCGGAGCAAGAGTAGAGGTCCGAAAGGATACGACAAGTCAAAAGCTAGATCCAAGTCCAGAGAGATGAGGAAGTGCTACCATTGTGGACGAATCGGCCACTTGCAAATAAATTGTAGGCTTCTCAACGGAAAACAGAAACAAGACGATGACAAGAACACGTCTGCGATCGCCGCCAACCATGATGGAGAGGTTACGCTGGTGAATGAAGCAGATTGTTGTCATGTTGCAGATACAAACACCGAGTGGGTAGTGGACTCTGGTGCCTCCTACCACTGTGTTCCAAGGCGTGAATACTTCTCCACTTATAAGCGGGAAACTTTGGCACTACCAAGATGGGTAACCAAAGTGTTTCTCAAATTGTGGGGATCGGTGATATCTGTATCCAGACGAACGTGGGCTGCACATTAAGGCTAAAGGATGTGCGACATATTCCAGATCTTCGTCTCAACTTGATTTCTGTGAAGGTGCTGGACAACGAAGGATTCTACAACGAGATGGGTGATAGCAACTGGAAACTTACCAAAGGATTATTGGTGGTAGCGAGAGGAAAGTTATGCTGCTCGCTGTACAAGACGCACACGACGATATGTGCTAACCAACTGAACGCAGTTGAAGATGATGCTTCTCCAAATTTGTGGCATAGACGGCTGGCGCACGTAGGCGAGAAGGGGTTGAATATCTTGGCTGGAAAGTCCCTCATACCGGTAGCCAAGGGAAAAGCGCTGAACCCCTGCGATCATTGTCTATTTGGGAAGCAACATAGAGTTTCATTCACGAAGAATTCGACCCGACGAATGAAGAAGTTGGAGTTGGTACACTCTGACGTATGCGGACCCATGGAAGTCGAATCTCTGGGAGGCAGTAAATATTTTCTGACCTTCATTGATGATGCTTCTCGTAAGACCTGGGTATATCTGTTGCGGACGAAGGACCAGGTGTTCTATTATTTTCAGAAGTTCCATGCGATGGTGGAAAGAGAGACGGGAATGCCGCTGAAGTGTCTACGCACAGATAATGGTGGTGAATATATCTCTCGGGAGTTCAGAGATTATTGCACCAAGCAGGGCATAAGGCATGAGAAGACAGTTCCTGGTACTCCTCAGCGAAATGGTGTCGCAGAGAGGATGAATCAAACCATTATGGAGAGAGTCCGATCGATGCTCAAAATGGCTAACATATCTAAGTTATTTTGGGGTGAAGCTGTCAACACTGCAGTCTACATTATCAACCGACTACCTTCATCGGCGTTGGATTTCGATATTCCAGAGAAGGTATGGATCGGTAGAGACATCTCATATTCGCATTTGAGAGTGTTCGGCTGCAGGGCGTTCATGCATGTACCGAAGGAACAAAGATCGAAGCTCGATGATAAATCGAATCCTTGCATCTTTGTTGGGTACGGAAACGAGGAGTTCGGCTACAGACTTTGGGATCCAAAGAAGAAGAAGACTGTTCGGAGTCGCGACGTAGTATTCCATGAGCACGAGACCATGGGAGACTCAGACGTGGATGTGTCGAAATCCACGGATGGCGGTGTTGATGATTATACACCAGCCAGCATTCCACACGACGATGCCATGGAGGAAGGAATGCAGCAATCAGAACCTGAACCGGTAGAGCCAGCCACCGGAGATGATGAGCCAGACGTAGATGAGCATACTGAAGGTATTGAGCAGGGGGAGCCTTCCGAAATAGTTGAACCTCAGCTGAGAAGGTCACTAGGGAACGCCAACCATCTACGAGGTATCCGAGTTCTGATTATATTTTGATTACTGACGAGGGGGAGCCGGAGAGCTTCCAGGAGGTACAATCTTGCAGGGACAAAGATTGTTGGATAAAAGCCATGCAAGAGGAGATGGATTCTCTGAGGAAGAATGAGACGTACGAGTTAGTTCGATTGCCGAAAGGAAAGAAGACACTCAAGAACAAATGGGTGTACAAATTGAAGAAGGATGATGGCAAGCTAGTCAGATACAAGGCTCGATTGGTGGTCAAAGGTTTCACTCAGAAGAAGGGGATCGACTTTGACGAGATTTTCTCACCGGTTGTGAAGATGAGTTCAATCAGAGTTATATTGGGACTAGCTGCCACCATGGATCTTGAATTGGAGCAACTCGACGTAAAAACCGCGTTTTTGCATGGTGATCTCGATGAAGAAATATATATGGAACAACTAGAAAGGTTCGAGGTTAGAGGTAAAGAGGACATGGTCTGCCGACTGAAGAAAAGCTTGTACGGTCTGAAACAAGCTCCACGGCAATGGTACAAGAAGTTTGATTCGTTCATGGTGCACCAAGGGTTTAAAAGAACGAATGCAGATCCTTGTGTATATGTCCGGAGATACTCTAACGGTAAATTTATCGTTCTTCTCCTATATGTTGATGATATGCTAATTGTCGGACAAGATGCAGAGATGATTAGCAGGTTGAAGAGAGATTTGTCAAAGACGTTTGACATGAAGGATTTGGGATCGGCAAAGCGGATTCTGGGAATGGACATTACCCGAGACAGGAAAGCTGGAAAGTTGTGGCTGTCCCAGGAGCGTTATATTGAACGAGTTCTAGAGAGGTTCAATATGAAGAGTGCTAAGCCAGTTAGCACGCCACTTGCCGCGCACTTCAAGTTGCGAAAGAAATCCAGTCCACCAACATATGAAGACGGAGAAGAGGTGACAGACATTCCATATTCATCGGCGGTCGGAAGTTTGATGTACGCCATGGTGTGTACGAGACCAGATATCGCTCATGCAGTTGGCGTTGTGAGTCGGTTTCTATCGAATCCCGGGAAGTCGCATTGGGAAGCAGTGAAGTGGATCTTGAGGTACCTGAGAGGAACTTCCAAATTATGTCTAACATTTGGAAGTGGTAAATGTTTTCTTACAGGCTATACGGATGCTGATATGGCCGGCGATCTCGACAACAGAAAGTCGACGTCGGGATACATATTTACACTCTCAGGGGGAGCTATCTCATGGCAGTCAAGGTTACAGAAATGTGTTTCTTTATCAACTACTGAAACGGAGTACGTTGCAGCCACCGAAGCCGGGAAGGAGATGCTTTGGTTGAAGAGATTCCTTGAGGAATTGGGCATTCAGCAGGAGGAATACATAATATTTTGCGACAGTCAAAGTGCGTTGGACTTGAGCAAGAATACTATGTATCACTCGAGGACGAAACACATCGACGTTCGTTATCACTGGCTCAGACTGGCCATTGAGGAGAAAGCGTTCAAGCTGGAGAAGATCCACACGGACAAGAATGTTGCGGACATTCTCACGAAGGCTATTCCCAAGGAGAAGACAGAGTTCTTTGCAGAACTCGCCGGGATGGGCTACCGTTGAGGCGGTAGAAGATCTTCCCCGTAAATAATGAATGCGGCTGGAGGGGGAGAATTGATGGGATCCAGCCTTGCGGCCACCGACGAAAAATAATAATAAAATAATATTATTAATATAATATTATAATATTATTTTATATATCTAATAAAATAATGAAAGGTCCGTATTGATTGGCGACGCGGCGAGATCCTGGACGTTGGATTTGGACGATCCAGATGAGCTGAAGACATCTATAAATAGGCTGCAGTTCTTCAGTTATTATCATCACAAATTCATTCGAGATTTACATTTGAGAGTGAAGTAGTCTGAGTGAATTGTGAGGTTATCAGTTCAGGTAGAAATTGATAAGGTTTCCACATCCACAAAAGGTGTGAGGTAAAATACGAGTGGTAAAAGTCGTGAGGTAGTAAAAATTAACTGTTGTAATTTTTACTATAGTGAAGATTTTGCGGACTCGGCCGTGGTTTTTCCCTCTTTGTTAACAGAGGGTTTTCCACGTAAAAATTCTGGTGTTCTTTCTTACTTTGCGGTAATTTCATTTTTACCGTGATAGTTACTGTGCGGGTCCCACAAAAGTTACCTCGTGGGTCCCACTTTTCCCGACCGTTCTACCGAGCAATTTCGGGACCATTTCCGCTGCGGGGCCCACTGACCACCGCGGGGCCCACCACCCTTCCCAACAGTACTCGTCCACTTTAAAGTACAATCAACAACTCCATACAGGTACAATATACACGCATATTTTGTACAAAAAATTAGGGTAATCATTTTTCGAGGAAATCCACATTTGATTTTTCTGAAAAACCATATTTCCTACGTATATCAGTTGTATGTTTCATTTTTTATCATATTTGATTGAGTAACCCCTACACTCATGATTTTATATTACGAAACTCCAAGTATTACTAGAAGAGGATGAACAATTTAAACACACCTTACTACAACATGGTGTGGATATTTGTTACATTGAAAATGTTCAATTTATTATAGATGCTATTGTTCAATAATCTACTTATGGTTATTAGGGTTCACATTTATTAGTTGGCGCTCTGAAGTCATAATTTTGGATATTAACTGGACCAATTAACTTTGGTACAATATCAATACATATCTTGGGACGACAACCTAGTGTAGTGAGGTACGGTACACGTCCACTGTAAGATACAGTCATCGGCTCCTAAAAGGTCCATACAAATATCAATTACATGTTTCCTATTCATATTTGATGAAGTAACCCATACACTCATTATTTTATATTACGAAACCCAAGTTGCAATAGAAAATGATGAACACTGTCATAACTTATATGCAATATATGGACAAAAGAAGGAAATGTCAACCAAAAACATACGATTGTGGCCAAATACGCTATGTAGATACGGATCCTCTACATGTATGATGATCATGTCCGTACTTTTGGACCCGAAAGTAAGGGTCGTAATACTCATAAGACGAGTGTCTCGTATCTGCAACACGTACATACCATGCTAACAGGATATTCCATACAAGTTTAGTACACTAAGCATACTATTAACAATTCATGTAGACAACGAGATAATAAAAGTGATATAAAACGCAGTGCAACTATAATCAGACATGTGATACAAAAAAGAGACTCACCGTATCATAATCATACATGTACCGTACCAATTTATTATCACACCGTGCCATTATAATTCATATACCGTACTAACAGTATGCATATAACGTACTAAAAACACACATATTGCGTACCAGAAAAACGAAAGTCACAACCCTAATTGATACCAAAACACAAAACATTAAAAGACCTAATTTAAACTTTCAAGAGCTCTAATGAAGCATCACTTAAAAAAAAATTCCAAATTAAAACTAAGAATTAAGTGTAACAAGCACCGATTAAACATATGAAAACTTTAATTGGAACATAATAATCAAAATCGAGACCTAAGAACTCTAATCGAGCAAACAGATAAATAACACATAATTACAATGCAAAAAACAAACTGACGAAATAAAAGTCCTTAAACTTATTAGGGCGTGTGAGGAATGAAAAATTTCAAAACCCAGCGATGGCGTCGACTCCTCGTACGCTTCTTCGTGGGAGCAATTTATTGTGGGTGATTGATGTGGGTGTTCGATTGGGATTTATTACGTGGGTTTCTATTTTGCAATTTGAAGATCGATTGATTTATTTTTGTTTTATTTGTTACTTTTAATTAAATTGCAGGTACTATCGTAATAACGTAAGTTGTGAGGGGTATTTCCGTCCATTTGGTCCTTAATTGAATGTCGACATGAGAGTTAAGTGATTTTTTTTGCCCATTAGGTAAGTGTAATTCTCCCAAAAATTATTAAATAAAAAAGGTATGAATTTTGTACAATATTATTTTATTACATTACTAGGAACTTGACATTATTTAGTAATGTAAAGAACCATTACTTTGATAAATTTTTTAACATATTTGATATATGTAAAAATTAACGAAAATATGTATACTGTCTAATTTTCTCCTAGATTCCGCCTAGACAGCCTCACTAGGCCCACCCCGAGCGTCCGACTAGCGCCTAGCAAATTTTACAACATTGGTTATAAGTTATCGAAGTTTAAAAAATATGGAAAATAAATAGCTTCCTTCCTCTCTTAATATCGCATTCCTCAAAATTGTCTTGAGCTCGGGGTATCGATCAACAACAATGGCCTCTCTGTAAAATCAACATAGCTTCCCTCCCATGATCAAAGAAAATTTTGATCGGTTCAACCGCTGGTTACGATTTTGTTTTCGGAAATCGTCCATAAAAATCACTAACGCTACGGTTTGAACATTAACCGTTCACCACTGTTGACCGACGGTTCGGTTACGGACCTTTGAATACTTCTAAATGTAGAGCCCCCGCAGTGAAGATATCCCGGATCAGTCCCCGGCTGGCCCTACCCGTACATTCCGTCAAAATCAACGGTTAAAAATAGCATTGGAGAATAAAAGTGGCATATCGAGGAATGAGAGAATAAAATAGTCTATACCTCAAATATTTGGGATACAAATGTCATTAGGGGTTCTGAAAAAAAATGTCATTAGGGGAGTTTGTGTAAACATCCCTTCTTTGTTTTTAGCTAAAAACCATAAAACACTCCTGTGGTTTTGAAACTCATCATAAAAAATATATGGTTTTAAAATATTATAAAACTCTCTCGTGGTTTAGTTTATTTTTCACACTCCCCCCATTTCTCTGCTGCATAAACTAAGTGTTCGAAGCACTCGCGGACAAATTATGCTGATCGGGGGATATTGTGATATGTTTTCTAGACCATAAGAGAGTGTCACGACGTTTACAAACTATAAGATAATAATGCAATTTTCAGTTTAACCTATGCGGGAATTTACCCTATGTTTTTTACTGGTTTCGAAACCTTTAAATTCAAATTTTCAAGTTCGCCCAAATTGATTATCTAAACCCGCGAAGCCATCTACCATCATCATCTTCCGCAGTACGCGTCTGATACCGATTGGAACTCTCCGTCTCCGTCTTAGTCTTAGCTCCACCAAAATTTAACATGGTAAGTTCATCTCACTCAAATGCCCAGGTTATTCGTACCACGGATCGTTTCATCCATTCTCTTTCCTCTAAATCGAAGAATGATATGGTTATTGCTTCGACTTCTACTTAGCTGCTATGTTTCTATGATTTTGAACGCAGACGCAGTGAATCGTCTGTTAGCTCTCTGTTCTATTTTTTCAAATGGTTCATATAGCGTGGTTTGTCCAGTAATCTGCCAATATGCCGCTTACCCTCCAATTGACCATAAATTGTGGATGCTCGCTGAGTTATTGCACACACTTGTTTGTTTGGAGCATCAACAGTAGTACCTGGAGACGATGATTCAATCTGAGAATTGTTCCGTACAAATAATTACTAATTTATGTTTTTTACCACGATTAAAAGACTGCGGATTAAATTGTCTTAGCAGTTTTTTATTGGAACGTTAGCTTGAGCGGTGTTAACGTTGATTTGTGCTTGATGTAAGCATCACACATTTTTCTTTTCATTCCTGAATATTCCAGTTTATTTTATTTTATTTTTTATCTGGATAATGTGCCGTCGCTATAATATGGCATAGTTACTTTCATAATCTGACTTTTGTTTTGATACTGAACAGTCTAAGAAACGAGGACTTTCTCTGGAAGAGAAACGTGAAAAGATGCTGCAGATATTTTATGACTCACAGGACTTCTTCCTCGTAAGTATCAGGAGATTTAGTTTCCTAAGTAGTTATCCTCTGTTAGGTATGATATGATTCCAACTTTCCACGTTCTTCTGGTGTATCCATGGCATGTTAAATATTTCAAATCAATAGCTGAATATATCATGTCTCCATGATATGTATCTCATGTTGGTTGCATGTAGCATTGTTTGTTGGTGGATCTGATTAACTTGAGCATGCTATGTGGGCAGAATCACATTATAATCATTGGGCATATATGATCGATTGTTGCACCTTATTTAGTTTTCATCAGTACAGTTTATTCATTGATTGTCTGTCATGTTCAAAGGGATGTCTATGGGAGATAATACATTCCTCCCACAAATGTGGTTTTAAGTCATAATCAGGCCTAGGTTTTAACTATCATGTTATTTTTTTTGTAGCTGCGTTCCATCATCGTTTGAAATCTCAGGTTTAAAATTTCAGATATAATATTAAATATTTAATTTTGAGTTTCCCGAACTGCTATTCAGATGAGTTTATTCTTTTTATTCCCACGCAATATCGTCGAATCATTAACTAATCGCATTTCAGCTCAAAGAACTCGAGAAGATGGGTCCTAAGAAAGGGGTCATCTCTCAATCAGTGAAAGATGTTATCCAGAGTCTGGTTGATGACGACCTCGTATTCAAGGACAAGATTGGAACATCAGTACGTAAAAGCTGAATTTTATGGCTTGCCCCTCTTTCTTTTTTTTTTGTTTAACAATTTCCAAATTCCAGGTATATTTTTGGAGTCTTCCTAGTTGTGCTGGTAACCAGGTGCAATTTTTCTCTTTTTGTTAGAATATAAATCTGTATCTACATTTGATTTGGTTGTCCCGCCTTAATTTCTTTATGACACAGCTAAGAAACATCAAGAGGAAGCTTGATGCTGATCTCCAAAGCAGTGAAAAACGACACGCAGAACTCGTCAACCAATGCAATTCTCTGAAGAAGGGACGAGAGAAATCTGTATGCTCGTAATTTTTACATTGCATTTCACAGAACTTCATAATTAGTTGTTGCTTGAATGAGTTGTTAGCTGCTGTTTTTATTACACTAGGATAAACGAGAGGAGGCACTTGAGGAGCTTAAAGCTTTTGAGCAGAAATATAGTGAGCTCAAGGTTCAGCCACATGTCCTTATTCCTGTGTACTGCTTTATTTTTTGGATGGATAAAATGGGAGAATATACATACACTCAGTGATGTTGATTAATTTTCAGGAAGAAATCACACAATACTCAGACAATGACCCGGCTACATTTGAGGCAATGAGTTAAGTATTTATTTCTTCATCACAGCATGACATCACTTTGGAACACCATTATGGTTGCACTCATGAACCTCCTTGAGTTTATCTGCAGAAAATGCCATCCAAGTGGCTCGAGAAGCAGCCAACAGATGGACAGGTTTCACTTTGTTCTTCCATTCTACGCTCTGCTCTCTCTTTGTTATTTTGTTTTCTCTTTCGGTTCTCGATTTCCCCGACCCTTGTCGGCAGATAACATCTTCATCCTTCAACAATGGTGCACGAAGAACTTTCCACAAGCAAAAGAGCAGCTCGATCATCTTTTCGACGAGGTACGCACCACATCACTTTAGAGCCAAAATGAGATAATTTCTCCATGTTGTATACAATAAAATAAACCTAAATTTTGAATGTCCGGATTCTTTATTATAATATATTACAGGCTGGAATAACAGATGATTTCGACTATGTGGAATTGCCTGCCGCTGTAGTTCCAAACACCACTTCTGAATGAAGATCAGATATGTTAGAAGCCAATTCATAATATCGCGTGTTGTGTGTCCTTGCTTAGTTGTTTACTCTTAGCAATTTAAAATATAATATCAAACCATAAAGTATTTCATGCTATTTGAAATTTTACCGTTACAATTGATTGGCAAGATTCGTGCTAATGTGTTTTCCGACTTGCGATTCATTTTCATATGGAAACGTTCTTTTGCCGACTAGAACTGTCGATGGAATGAGAATAGTCAAGAACACACGGGCCACTTAATGTAAGTGTCACGTGTACACGTCGTCGTTCCCTTTTATTTTATTTTTCCTTTATAACCATACATTGATTTAATTATGTCTGATCAATCCCCTTTATGCATCTGTGCTGTGCATACAATGCCAACAATTGTTCGTCACTGAAAATTTTGTATGTGTTTGGAAGCACTTATGAAATGTACTTCTAATCTAAAAGTCCATTTTGAAAAGTAAAATACCTTTGGTGAAAATTTTTAGATGGACTTTTAAAATAAGTTACTTTTCAAGAAGTCCATTTGAGAGAAGCAACTTTTAATGACTTTTCAGAATTACTTCTTGCAACTTTTGCAAAAGTCCATTCCCACTAAACACTTTAAAAAAATAAATTTACATTTATAAAAGCTACATTTCGAAATAGTCAATTTACCAGACGTGCTTCTGAATCAAAAATGAAACCAAACTAGCCCTTTGTGATCATGTTTTGTTCTATTTGGAGGAGGGATTAGCCATTCTACAACATTCCCCTCATGCTGCCGAAGATTTATAAAAAATAACTGTTGGAGTCAAATATACTTTTATTTCTTTTAATTTGGTACGATAACGTATAATTTTTAGGGATACATTTGTTTGTTGAACACACCACATGCATTATGCCCTAGATTTTTGGCACGGGATAGTATTAATTTTCCATTACATACAATCCTTTCCATCAAGGTTTATGGTAAGCTATAATTAAATTGATAATTGATAAAAAAATGTTAGCCACATTACAACTTACAACGTAGAATTAACAGTATGACGATGATGATTATAGTAAATCAATACAAAAATCAACATTGTTGGTTCTATGACTGGCCGGTCAATCATAAATTTCTAAACTCGAGACAATAAATTTTTATTCTTTCCTAAATTCGAAAATTCAACGGGCACATAATGAAATTAAAAAACATTGACCAATCATACTAATAATCCGCACAGCTCAACGTTCAATAAATCTGAATCGTCCATTGTACAACATCCACGGCTCGTAACACGTCTCTGCGTTCCTTTTGCTAAATAAAGATGCATTCTTCCACAGCCTTAGTCTCCCCAGAGAGCTCCCAATCATTTTAATCGTGCTCTCCCCTTCTTCGTCCAAAAAAATACAAAAGCAAAAAAATGGATACGCGTAGATTTTACTTTGTTATGACGGCTTATGCACTTATCGTGGCTTTGGCGGCTGTACCTTCCGTTAATGCTCAATCCCCTGCACCTGCACCTCATCCTTCAAGCGATGGTAAGTTAATTCTCCAGATTTCTCCTTTTTTTTTAATCTTTTTGTTGTCTTCTTTAAAAGATTTGGATCGGAAGTAGTGAAGTGGTGTTTGCGTTAAATTTTCTTTGTGTGATGTCTTTTAGGTGTAACAGTTGATCAAGGAATAGCTTATGTACTGATGCTCCTGGCTTTGGCTCTCACTTACATGATTCATTGATCGATTCTTAACCTGTTGTTTGCTAAGAGTTCTTGTGAGCTTAAGATTTTGTACCTTGAGTGGTTGAATATTTCATTTCTTCATAATTCGGAGGGATACATCTCTCTCTCTCTCTCTCTCGTTCGTCCAAGTCTACACCGCTATGGGTCAAGTTTGATTGAATCGAACGGCGAGTGAGATGCCCATTAGGGGTGAGCAAATCCGGATTTCCGGATTTTCGGATATTCGAAATCCGGATATCCGGATTTTCGGATATCGAAAACCTATAACCGTATCCGATCCGGTTTTAATTGGATATCCGAATATCCGGATTTCGGATATCCGAAATCTGGTTTTTTATTTCGATTAATTTTTTTTTTTGAAAAAAATTGATTGCAACGTATTCGATTTTGTTTTCAACTCTCAATTTATTTTCACGAATTATATAAATTCAATCCGATATATTTTATTTGTGTCAAATTAGAATATTGTGCTATTTTTCTTTCTTTTTTCTCTTTTTGGGCCTAATTATTCTTTGTGTTTGGGCTACTATTTAATTAACTTATTTATTTTAAATAATAAACCGGATACCGGATATCCGGATTTTATTACCGAGCGTATCCGTATCTGTATCCGGTCTGATTTATGTTAAAATATTCGGATGCGGATATCCGATCCGGTTTTAAAAACCGGATATCCAGTTTTAAGGATTTTATAAACTGGATACCGGATCGGATTTCAGATATTTTTGCTTAGCCCTAATGCCCACTGATAAATTGAATACTCTCTTTTGATTTGGTAATAAGGCTGCGATGCTCCGTCAGCTACATTGTTGATTCGTTCATTCTATCATTCAATCTTGATCGGTGTCACGCGTCCTAGGCAGAGCGCGCCTAGGCGCTACTTGGGCGTCAACCGCAGTGAAAACCCCTTAATGGGGGTATCTAGGCGGTGGAGCCGATTAATCGGCGCGTAGGCCTACTATTCGCTTAGTTAACCGATTTTAAGGGTCTAGTCAGGTAAAACAAAAAATGCAAATAGAAAAAAGAACAGAAATCATATCTAAACCTAAATGCCACCTCCGACAATCTCTCGTGGACTTGGGCTTGTCGCGGCTGATCTCTCGCCGAGATGGCCGAAAGGACGGTGATCAGCATGTTCCGGCCGTCGCGCCGCGACTGCGATATCTCGGCACGATGTTGTGTTGCAATGTGTTGAGGGCATGGTTTTCAGACGGACCAACGAAAAACCGCGAACCGGTCGGAATTTCGATTTGAGTCCGCTCCGGTTCAGCTTTATTTAAAAAAAACTAAAAAATCAAAAAAGGAGTAAAACCGAAAAATATATTCACAGAAGGCTAATACATTGTGGGCCTAGTGGTAATTGCTTTAAACTTTAAGTTAATTTAATCCCCAATTTTATAAATTTAACTCTCGACACTCCATGTTACAAATACTTTTTAATCTCCCAATGCATATATTATTTGATTGATATATTCATAAAATACAATTTTAGTATATTTGAAGACATTGATTTTATACCGGTTAAACCATTAAACCTTAAACCAATAAAATTTTCGATTCGATTTGAAAAATCGATTTCAAAACCACGATTGAGGGTGAGAAGTGGAACGATCTTTGGGAATTGGGATTAATAAAACCACAATTTGATTTTTTTTTTTGGGAAATCTAGTTAAGAACCCAAGGCTATAAAAAAAGCCGTTCAGTCCCCTGTCACTATTCTTTTATCATGATATACCTAGTCAAATAAAGTTTTTACACTTAGGTACACATTCGATTGAAAAGACAAATCTACCCTTACTTTATGCTTTTATATTGTTTTTTTGGCCTTTTCACTCTCTTCACCGTCATCAATTTCTCTCTCCAAGAATCGTAACCCACCATGAAAGCACCACAAAAAGGTTCTACATAAGTTCTTCTCAACCAATTGTGTCACCGAAAAACATAAAAAATATTTCCCCTATTCTGACGTCCTCGTCCATGGCCGATCCATTTCAGATTTTCGTTATGGAGAGAAGATTTTCTCGCTATTGTCTATGGCGAAAATAGGTTTTGTTTTTCAAGTAAAAATGCTACAAAGTATAATATGCAAAGAATCAGGTTTTTCTTCACACATTAACCTCCCTTACTAGAAAAATTGATATCTCGCACTTACATATGCTAAAATGCGACAGTTAATTAGCTTTTACTATTGTGGAATGCCAAAAAACAACTTACAACCACCTTCTTGTAAAGGTACTATAGATTAGAAAATTTGGTACAACAATAACACGCACAATGATACCCTTCCATTTCGAGCCTTAAAGCTCATCCGTCTCCATCATTTCATAGTAGAGGTTTTTTTGTTCATGTTCTTTCGAATTTTAGCATTTATATGTGTTGCAAGATATGCTTTTGGAGAAAACCCCAATTTTTCATATGAAGTTTACGCAATACCAATTTAATATCTATTGGTTTTATTATGTACCATTGCAGATGCTCTTTTAGTACTTAATTTTTTTAATATATAGTACCTTTTCTAAGGATATTGTTGAAATCTATTCTTTAGCATGCCACACTAGTCAAGCTAATTAGGCATCGAATTAATCTGAAAAATCGACAAGGCATGAAACATTAATATGAAAATTTGACTGTGAAATTGAGACATAGATGAAAAAAAACATACAAGAGAAATGAACAAAGTTCGGAAATTTTGGTACTTTCGGATATAAAACCTTATGGATCCGACAATTTGACTTGTTGAATGCGTAATTCTTGGATAAATTCCCTTAATCAGTGTGAGATGTCGTACGATATTGGTTTTGAGCAAGTGATATTTTTCAGGCACCGACCGATGGTTTGTAATGGTGATTTTTCCCCTTTTAGTGATAAATGTAATATCTAGGTAAAATTGTAATATCATCTTATGACAGGGGTAGTTTTGTCAATTAGGTGCCTAAGGAAAGAAAAGTTTCAACTAGGTACTTCGGGCAAAAAAGGCTACTGACATGTAAACTTTTTAAGCCAATAGGTATTTAAGTTCAATTTTCCGTTTTTTTTACAGAATGGTCTTATTTCTGTTTGTAAATAAATGATAGGCTTACACATAAATATATGCAAAATGATCCAATTCGTCATTTGATTATTTTTATTTATTTATGAAATTTTGGTTTGTGTTATTCGTGAAGAGGTGTTATATCTTATGAAATTTGGTATTTCTTTTGTGTTATTTATTATATTTGAAGTGTTGATGTTGTAATGATAAAAAAAAGAAAAACGTCTAATTTTCGCTGGAAACCGCCTAGACCCGCCTAATCGATCTAAACGCTACGGTCTAAACGCTAGGTACCTTCGGGCGGTCGACTAGCGCTTACCGAATTCTACAATGTTGATCTTGATACACTAACATTGTTTTTCCTTACAAACAGAGTTTTACTCATGATGTGAATCTATTTGTCTCAATGTTTTTGGGCTAAAGATGTATTGGTTTCGACGGGCAAAGAAAGGATAATATGGTATTCGCATGCAAATGTTGTTACCCTTTTTATTAATCATAATTATCGGCCCTTGAAATATGTTCTTATTCTTATAATAGATCGCTTACATAAATATTATAATTCCATCAGATAATCCATTATTATCACACTGCAACATCTTTATCTTGCTTTCGTCGCCTTGTTCGTACCTCTTATTTGTTGAAAATTTCTTTTGCTGAACCATATTCCAAATCTGGTTGCCCTAATGCATTGATTTCAATGTTTTAAATAGCGTTCTATACTGCGTTACATTTAGCGTCCGTTTTCGCTTATTTATTTTAAATACCACCGCATCCCGTTCATTTAGTAGCCTTTTTATTAGCAATTTTTTTTTTCGGAGCCTTTTATTCCGAAAATACTGGTTTATTCCGCGTTTTATTTCACCACTTCCCGTTCCATTCCATGTGGCTCGGTATTTATTGTTACTCCCGTTTAGGGATGGCAACGGGTCGAGTATTGGCCGGGGTTTTGCCGGACCCGGGATCCGACCCGACGGCTACTTTTTCTTGGACGCGGGACCCGCCCCTCCCCGCCTCAGGTCTAGACCCGCCCGACCCGGTTCGAACCTGAACGAAGCGGGTTAGACCCGGCAGACCCGGTATATTATTTTTTCTTTTTTTATATTTTTTAAAAATTAAATATAAAGATTTTTATTATAGTTTGTGGCTTGAACCCACTACCTCAACCTACTTATACCAAGTCTTTACCACTAGGCTAAGGAATATCTTGCTAATTGTCCTAATATTTTAAATATATATACGACTAATATATTAATATATGTTTATTTATTTCCGAGACAGGTCTCGGGGTCGATTGGGCAAACCCGGGACCTGCCCCTGATTCGGCCGGGTTTTTTCCTTGAGACCCGGGACCCGCCCCGGGACCCGAATAATAAGAAAAAACCCGATTCGTTCGGGGCGGGTCCAAGATGGGTCCGGGTCTAAACCCGCCCCATTGCCATCCCTACTCCCGTTCCACCTCGCTCGATATCTAAAGTAGCGTTTTGTTTTTCCGTTCACATGGCGTTTTCATACAACAAGGACAAAGCTTATGGGCCATTCCTAGGAAGCAAAATAATACTGTCCAAAAAAACAAAAGGCCAGTTGATCGATCTATGACGGTCAATCGTCTCGAAATTAACTTGCGTTTACGCATGTGTGCACCAATTTAAACAAGCTCGAAATCGCAGCAAAAACACAAAAAATCAAACGCAGAAATTTAACGTGGTTTGGCCGAAATAAGCATGCATCCACGGACCAACGTATCACTCTTTCTTATTCACCTCCCACATGAAAGTTACAGATTTGCGCCCTCTATAACTTTATAGTTGGAACCTTTCGCTAATTTTAACCCTAGCGAAATCTACGAGTTCTTAAAGTAATGAGGTTCAAACTTGGTATTTATAAGAACTGGAGTTTAGTTTTCTTCTCAGCCTACGTCGCAGTAAAAAAGCGTGAACGCTTTTAAAAGTATTTTCCTGGACCATTAGATCTTCAGCACTTTAATCCAACGATGGTGATTAAAACATCAGTGATCAAAATATCAGTCATCTGATCCTTTTCATCGCGCGACATCCAACTTCCTGGATTAAACTGCATGATTAGATCTCATGCACCCGATAACCATCGCACAAGATCGACGGTCCATGATCAGTCTGAGGACTTGACATAAAATCTCAAGCTTAGTAGCTCGTTTCCCTCAGGCTGTGATCGTACAAGTGGTTTTTCGGCCAACTCCCGGCCATTCTCCGGCGAGTTTAGGCTCACAAATTCCAACAAACTCCACCTTCAACGTAGAACTCACAATCCATACACCGACCTCCACCTTGACGGCTCAAACACCGGAGTTATCCTCATCACAATACCATACCAGATCCAATTTCATCACTTCTTCAACTTCAAGAATTGGCAGCACCATTTCAGCTAAAAATTCCTCTTGAGCTTCCAATCGAGCCTCCACCTCGATTCATGATCTACTCTGTTGGTTACCAAGCTCCCTAGGAGCTTAAGCCTCTAAAGTTACCTTGTTAATCCCTAGTGAGATTGAAATCTTCCACTCAAAATTAACTCGAGCTTTCGAGCGCTGAATCTCCGTTTCCCTCGAAGATTCCCCATTCCTTAGCCCCATGAGCCCTTTTCCCGAACCACCTCCGGCAAGCCCTTCCTTGCTTCTTGGCCTCTACCATTCTAGTTCAGCAAATCAACGTAGCGCATCAGTTGCAACCACAACTTCTGATATTCCAGCATTTTCCTGGAAATCTATCGAACTTCCATGCCCAAGTTTCGACCTCTGTATTTGGACTCTGTTCCACCGCTCAACCTCTCTTGTGGCCTGAGAATGCTCTCCATACCAGGTGAAAACTGTTAGGAATATTTTGTAGTGTCCTTAAATATTAATTCTTGGTTCTATTTTTGCAATTTAGTTAGTATGTAGTCGGTTTTGAGGCCGCTACGTAAATATTATATAAATTAGGTCATAGGCCTTAATATACCAACTCATGTGGTATATAAGGCTCCTTTACCTTTTTAGGGTTTTTTATCAAAAGAATTTATTTACAAGCCACCTTGTGCTTTCCAAATTATGAAATATACACAAACACACACTACAAGGTGTTCTTTGATTTCTAAGCTTAAAAGCTATCTTTTGATCCTTGTTTGGTAGAAAAAATTGACAAACAAGTGGTATCAGAGCTGATCATGATCGATCAAAATGATTTGAATCCAAGTTCGTTCGATTTCAATATAATTTAGTAGATTTTTTGGATAAACTTCATTTTCGAATTTTCTTAATAATTTGGGCGTTTTTGGATTGTTTTTACCATTTTTATCCCCGTAAGAGATTGATAAATCGTTTATAAGTGATTCTCTACTCTTTTGCATCGATTTCAGTCAAGTTTGAGTAAGTTTTGAGCCAAAATTGAGTATGAAACTCGTCTTTCCGTCACAGTTTTGATTTTTGGGTAGATGTATGTAACAGTGCCCAGAAATTCGGCTCATCTCCTCAAAAATTATTCAACACGTCGAAAATATGTCTAACTTAGCAAATTTGCGGGAAACTTAGATCTGAAATTCACCTGATTTTTTTTAAAAAAATACGGCGAAATTCAACATTCAGTTAGGCTAAGAATACCCGATATTTTAATATTCGGTTAGGATTACCCATTTTTTAACTTCCGGCCAGAAATACACGATTTTTAAATTTCGGGTAGGAAAACCCGATTTTCAAAATCGGACCTTACCCGATATTTAAAATTCGCCTAAGTTACTCGAATTTTTGCTTATTACCCGAATATCATCCGAAAATTAACAATTCTCGGACAGATTTTCCCGACAAAGCACGGATAACCCGAATTTCATACTCGTCCGATTTTTAAAGTGTGTTGAACGAATTTCGACTCAAGTGTTGACCGAAAGTCATCACAAAAAATTCACAAATCTCGCCGACTAAAATTTCAAATTACTCATTGCTCGAGAATTATTTAATAATCTTTTAAGAAATTTCTAAGTCCAAAATACAACAATTTTTCAATTTAAAGACTTTGAAAAATTCTAATCCACTTTGATCAAAATCTCCTACTCAAACTTTTTTATACTTAGAATATAATTGTTCGAAATTAACCTTTCATTTCACAGATCTCATTCACGTTACGATCAATACCCAACAACAACATGGACGCTTTTGCAATTAAATCTGACACTCGTCCCCCAATGCTAAGATGGGGCGAGTATGGAATTTGGAAGGCTTCATCAATTTCATAGAATTCAAGGATGGTGGCCTTGCCGATGATATGCTTTCATAGAGTTCAACTCTGGACTGTCGTCGAAGCTCAGCCTAACACAGTCTCTACTCTCGTGGAAAGAAGAACGATCAAGCATCCGAGCCGTTACTCAGATACAGAGAAGGAACGAGTGAGAGCGGACAAGCTTCCCATAAACTACGTCATGCAGTCTCTTCCCAACGACGTATATATTCAAGTGGTCAGCATGTCCATTGCCAAAGAAATTTGGGACGAAGTCTCAAAGATGATGGTCGGGACAGACGTGAGCACCTTGTCCAAGAACTCGAGCACCCTCACTGCCTACGACTCCTTCAGAGCTAATGAAGGAGAAGATATTCGAGACACTTACCTTCGATTTATGACAATCATAAATGAGATGAGAAAGGTCAAATTTCTAGCACAACATCAAGTTTCTCCCCACACTACAACCCGAGTAGGGAAGGATTGATGTTCTGATCAAGCAGCAAAATAAAGACCTGGATGCCTTGGATATTCATGCCCTAGATGATAATCTTTATCAATACATCGATTACGCCAGAGAAATTAGAAACGAAGGAAAGTCCAATAGAAGGAAAGTCTAATACCTCGGTGGAACCCATTGCTCTTGTGACCACAGATCTACCAACAAAAGCTCAAAGGCTTCAAAAGGGAAGCAAGTCATCCTATCTGACTCGTCAGATAATGCTGACTCGGATTTCGAATCAGACGAAGAACTCAATGACCTCAAGAAGCAAGTGGTCATGCTCTCTAAGATGATGATAAGAAATTCTCCAAGAAATCATTATCTTCCTACGACAGGCGGAGAACATTGAGCGATAAGCAAAAGGCCATCGCTCCCGAGGAAACCGAGAAAAAAGAGTCTAAAGCTCCAAGGAAATGCTTCAACTGCGGAAAACTGAGTCACTTTGCCAAGGACTGTTACAAACATGAAACAAAGGACACCAGTATTACAAGAAGAAGTTTCAGCTATCCCAGAGCAAAGATGCGAGAATTGTTCTGGTGGCCGAAGAAGAGGAGTAGCTTGAGGACACGTACGGCGAAGAGAGGCATGAGAAAGACTTTATGGCCAAGAGAAAATGGTATGACTCCGAGGAAGAAGAGATGAACTCCGGCTCGGACAGAACCGATCGTACCTGTTCTGACGTTGAGATATACATTCCATCCCCCAAGGATTTCATTGAATTAAAACAAAAAATCCAGAAATTGTTCATGCAACGTAGGGATTACACAGAACTTAAAAGACAATTTGACAATAATTACGCCTTGTTAAACCAACAACATGATGAGATAGCTATCCTTAAGGAATCATTAGCCTTTTCAGAATCTAAAATGAAAAACATAGCTAAAAAGGTAGAGAATAGTGAACGACATGTTACCGATATTAATAAAAACTTGAAGGAAAGCGAAGAAAACGTGTAAATGTATCTTCTCAATACGAATTGATCACTAAAGAACGTATTAAACTCTACTAGAAGGTCAAATAGTTGGAGGACCTTCTTACAAAAAGAGGTCAAACCGATCAAATCATATTTCTCAACCACCAAAGGATGTCTACAATCCTCGTGAAGGTTTGAGGTTCCAAAGTAAAACGAATCCTCAGAAAGATGAAGCTATTTCTCTGTACAACATTAAACACCTTGGCCTAAGTCTGGAAAAACTTATGCCTTTTGTGGAATCGTCAGAAGTGATCGAATCAGAAAAACAACAACGGAGAAATAAAACTTGGGCCCAAATTGTATTTAGTTATGCGGAGCTGAACGATAGTTATAAAACTAGAAAAACTCCGCTAACTACGAACTTTATTTCACCTTTTGGACCCAAAAATAAGGAAAGTACTCCGAACAAGCCAAACCCATATATTTCCATTTATATTCAAGAGATAATTCGCAAAATAAGTGATCTAACAGCGTCTTTGGAATATGAAAGGAAAGCCTCTTCGGAAGAAAGAACTGATCTTTTAAGCAAATTCTTTAAAACTTTTCTGATATATACAAACCTTCGACCTCTTATTTTGTTTCCGAAACACTTATATGTAAATGCAAGAAAACAGATAAGACAACCAATTAGTCTCATACTAACTCTGTTTTGCATATGCCTACAGATCAAAGACTAAAGTCTAAAGAGACGAAGAGAGTTAGGTCGGGTCGAGTTAAGGAGGCAACTCCTTTAATAAAAAGAAGCTACCTTCAACTCTGATTACTCTTGTTTTTGATAGCTTTACCTTTTCAAAAAAACTCGTCGTGTAATATCGCAGACCGTGTTTCATTATTCTCTACTAAGCACTGTTATGACAACTATGATGTACTTCCATGTTCTCATAACGGTAGTCTCCGAAAAAATATTTCCAATTTGCAAAGAAGAAAACATTTCCCTTTCCCTCCTCCTGATGGTGTATCTCCAAAAAAGTACAAGCAATCTCACAAAACAAAGAGAAAGAGATACACCTCACCCGAAAATCAGGACAACAACAAGCATAATAAACTGTTAAAATACAGACAAATGTAGATTACAAAATCCTTAATTCACCCAATAAGTTATAATCAAGTATGGGTTCCTAAGTCATACAAGCTGACATAGCACTCAATAAATCAACAAGAAGGGTGAATCCCTCACCTGCAACTAAAGAAGGACCCATTCTCATATGGGTACCTAAGCTTGCTTAACTTGTTTTGCAGGTTCGTCATGTGTGGTATTTAGACTCATGCTCCTCACACATGATGGGAAATAAAGAGCTGCTGAGCAACTTTTTCGAAGGATATCTCGGAAAGGTCCACTTCGGGAACGGTGAATCTGCTCCTATGTTAGGAACAAGCGACCTCATCCATGATCGACTAACCATCAAATGAGTATCTTACGTCGAAGGCTTACCTCCTGATTCATTATGGATTGCCACATTTCCTATGGGTTGAAGCATTAAATACAACTTGCTTTACTCAGAATCGTGCCTCTCTTCACAGAAGATTTATGAGAACTCCGTATGAGATGATCAACTGAAGAGTGCAAATGTCTCTTTTCTCATGGTCTTCGAAGGCGTACTTGTAGGATACTCGAAAAACTCTAAAGCCTATCGAGTATACCTAAAGGAGAGAAGGTATGTCATGGAAAGCATCAACATTACAGTCGACGAAGTAGACCAAGTGGCTTCTGCACAAAACAGTCCAGAACTCGGACTTCTACGAGGGTTGACGAAAGATCAACCAAACACCTCTACGTTGGGCACACCTTCAAATATTTCTACTCCAAGCCATGTGGATCTTGATCTGCTTTTCGAGCATATCTATCCAAGACCACTGCCACCCACCTTTCTATCTTCTCCAGCCCTAAGCAATGACCCTTCGCCTTCTACGATGGAAAATCTCCACATCGGCGAAGATAACGTACCTCCAACCGATTCAGATATACCTCCAACCAAATCAGTAGTCATTGCATGCTCAGAAGATGGGACCACTCAAACCACTGACTCTGCACCAGAAGCATCTTTAGCAGAGTCAGAACCCCAACCGGATGAGCCAACGGGATCACAAATCATCCCAACTCAGGGAGTTCACGTTGAAAACGATATCAATGAACCTTCCCACACATATGAAAGAAAGTAGACGCGCGCTCATTCAAACTCACAAATAATCGGGGATCCCTCTACTGGTGTTACAACTCGCGCTTCAACAATCAATGAAAGTCTCTACCCCTGTTTCCTCAGTCAAAAGGAACTGACGAAAGTAGCCGACGCTCTTACCGATCCAGAACGGATCATTGCTATGCAAAAAGAAATTAACCAGTCTTAGAGACTGAACGTCTGGAAACTAGTACCTAGACTGCAAGGGAAAACCATAATTGACACTAAGTGGGTCTTCAAAAACAAGAAAGACGAACAAGGGACCATGATAAGAAATAAAGCTAGGCTAGTAGCAAAAGGTTATAATCAACAGGAAGGAATTGACTACGATGAGACCTATGCACCTGTTGCCAGAATTGAAGCGATTAGAATCTACATAGTTTTTGCTGCCCACAGAAACTTCACGGTGTACCAGATGGACGTCAAGACTGCCTTCCTCAACGGAGTATTAAAGGAAGAAGTCTTCGTCTCTCAGCCTGAAAGCTTTGTGAATGAAGAAAATCCCGACTACGTGTACCGGCTGGACAAAGCCCTCTACGGACTCAAACAAGCTCCCCGAGCATGGTATGAAGTCCTCTCGGATTTTCTCATCTCATCCGGATACACGAATGGGAAGATTGACACGACTCTCTTCACCAAAAGAAGCGGATCCGATATAATGCTCGTGCAAATATATGTTGACGATATCATATTTGGCTCGACGGAGGCAAAACTTTGCATGAATTTTGGAGACATGATGAAGACGCAATTTGAAATGAGTATGATGGGAGAGCTAATTCTTCTTAGATCTTCAAGTTAAACAGCTTCACGACGGATTTTCATCAGTCAGTCCAAATACATTCACGACATCCTCAAGAAGTACAAATTGGACAACTCCACTCATGCCAAGACACCGATGTCTCCTTCATGCAAGCTCGATGCGGATACCTCAGGAAAATCCGTCAACCAAACCACTTATCGAGGCATGATAGGGTCATTGCTCTATCTCACGTCAAGTCGACCAAACATCATGTTCCCAACATGTTGTTGTGTCCGCTTTCAAGCCGATCCGAATGAATCCCATCTTCTAACCGTAAAGAGGATCTTCAAATACCTCAAGAGTACCCCAAATCTTGGTATATCGTACCATACAAATTTAGAATTCAGACTCGTTGGATATACGGATGCAGATTACGCGGGATGCACGCTGGACTAGAAAAAACACATCCGGAGCCGCTCATCTGGTCCTCTAGGAAACAAAAACCGCATCTCAACCTCAACAGCTGAGGCAGAATATGTCGTCGCTGCGAGTTGTTGTTCGCAGATTTCGTGGATGAGGACCTAGCTACGAGATTTTAATCTTTTACTCAATAATATTCCCATATTTAGCGATTCTAAGAGTGAAATAGCAATAACTTGTAATACCGTGCATCGTTCACGCACAAAACACATAGACATTAGGTATCACTTTATTAAGGAACATGTGGAACAAGACATTATCGAAATGCACTTCGTTAACACCGAGCTTCAACTTGCTGACCTATTATTTAAGGCATTGGATATAAAGCAATTCCAATTCCTCGTGTCTAAGTTAGGCATGTTAACCCTAAAGACATGATCAATGGTGCCTCCATGAACCTTAGATTGTGAATATATGTCTTATATATTTTTCTTATTTTCTATGTCGTTTTTGTGTGCACAAATATAGGGGGAGTTTTTACTACTCTATCTAGGGGGAGTTTTTGAAAAATATGTATAAATTAAGGGGGAGTTAGAAATACTCTACAATTTTCTTAAGCAATATTTTATCAAATCTATACCTTTGAAAATTGATTGAAATTATAATTTTTGGTAAAAATTATCTACATTTCAAATTTCGGGTATACGTCAATTTTCGACGTGTTTAATCATTAATTCATATTAAAAAAAATCTCGGCGAAAATTGACCTACCCGAAAAATCCATTTCACCCGAAGAATCAACAGTAATCTCTATATTTACTGAGTTATCCGAAAATCCTCATTTCACCTTGTACTATTCAAAGCTCACCCGAAAATTACTCAAAACCTCTCGATCTTCCAGAAAAATTTGTTCAGTTTTCGGCATTAATACATATCTTTCTTCCACTTTAGCACGAATTCAACCTTAAACGGTAAGGACCACTTCAAATTAACGTGTTTTAACAATTTTTCACTGCATTATCAACTTTATGCAAATTAGGGTTTTACATTTCGGGCGATTTTTTGGATGAAATTTGAATCTTTTTCCCGAAAATCTAATATACACACACTCTGTTTTCACCCGAATTTTTACTACCCGAAATTGGTCTACTCGAATTCCTCAATATCGGCAAATTTTGACAGTAGCAAACGTTAATATTTTACCCAAAAACTTCACCAGAATTTAATCAAAATCGACGACGACTTTTTATATCAAGTGTTGACCGAAAATTACACTTTACCCGAATTTTAATCAAAATCGGCGAAGACTTTCTAATATTTGATTTTCAAATAAGGTTACCCGATTCTCACAACATGCTTTAAACGAAATTTGGACTTTATATTACCCGAAAATCATCACCCGAATTCGACTTGAATTACACGAAAATTTCGAAAGTCCCTGAATGAGTTTCTTATCCGAAAATTCGAACTTGTCTTCACTTTGATTTTTTTTTCTAAGTCCCAATTATATCGGGACGACAACTATATCGGGATGAATTATTTCTGAAGCTTTCAAAATTTTCGATGTCCCGAAATCCTTCCGACTTAGAATTTATATCGGGACAAATTTATACAATTATATGTTATATACACTAATTAACAATTTATCCCTCTATTTCAGAACAATGATAGTGCGTACGATCGAAGAAATCTTTCCTCGATAAAAATGGGCACAAAAAATCCTGAATAATCTCGAACTCGATTTCGAGAAAGCCATAAGCCCAAATCCCATCATACTACAAATTCTACGCAACCACCCACTATACACCGCCCACTCTATATTCGAGTGCGTTCCAGAAGTATATGTCCAACAAATCTGGACCACTCTTACTAATCTCACTACAAGACCAAACCCTAACACCCTGACCGCCCAAATCGAACAAACACCCGTCGTCCTCAACCAACCCATATTATGCTCCTTTTTCGCCTATCATCATCCATGAACTAAGACCCACACCCCACTGAAGAGGAATTTCAAAATGACTTCCTCTTCATGGGCTGCAAACCCGACGCCCAAAAATCCATTGGTTGTTTCACACATACACGAGGATCCATGAATTTCATCACTACCTCGCTCGGAGGCAGTCGATGTTGAAATCCGCAGTCCTCTGCCTCAAACTGCACCCTCCTTGATCACGAGTCTAGTGTCATCACCCTCCAATATTTTCACATTTTCTAGGACACAAACAAGCGTTCTCGCATCTCCAGGTCTTAGTGACCTGGACAGAACGCTCTTCAGTGTCTCCTGGTTGGAAACCATCCAAGGACTGAGCGGAAGTCCCACGCCAGCCAACATCTCCGCAGCTACTGCATTGGGACATCGAGCTGAGTCTGTCTCAGTTTCGATGCCAACAGTGAGCCTAGTGGCCCCAGTTTCTCAAGTCATGTGCAGACATCGCGATGACGGAATGCCTTAGTTGCTCTGTCCCGTTATTTCCCCCGTTTGTGACGGTGGCCAAACTCGCGGACTTCGCCAAAAAACTCGAGGTCCCAATCATGACGAAGGTCTATACGACCCTCGAAACGTCAACCCGAGACAAAGGCAAGGCCCCTGCCACGGAAACAACACCTGCTGCGTCTTCTCTTTCCGCTCCGCCAACACACACCTCTGAACCAGGAGCGTGGGACGTACCCATTGAAGAACTTCAGGACATCATATGGCTCGGGTACAGTCCGCCTTCTCTCTCTAAACGAGAGGGAGTAAGACATCCGGCTACGGCTCATAACCCCGATGTCTTGCCGCGGGGAAGCGGAGCCGACGAAGAGATCACGTTACGACCCAAATGATGAGGGCCGTCCCGAGGAGGAGAAGAGACAAAGTACAAGCTCTGAACCCCAAACGCAGCAGATCACCCCATCCACACCTCCCAAACTACCTAAACCACCAAAACCACACAACTGGAGGCTTCTGCATCTAAAAAAGAAGCTACCTCCGTAACCCACACTACCATCCCGTCATCGGGCACTATAAGCCTCCACTCACCTCAACATGTTATCCAAAAAGACCCCCAAATACCTCCTTCAACCTCTACCTCACCAGTTCCCTCTCCGACTACCGACAAGCTACTTGTGACGTCGAAGAGCTCTACAACCCACACGACAAGGTGGAGAGCTACATATTCAACGAAGAGTGGACTACTCAATCGGTTACTCACGAATTAGCCAAGGGATTGATGGAAAACGCAAGATTCTTTTTGAAGAAGGCTGCCATCGACCTAATCACCAGTTTCCTCTCTGACTACCGACGAGCCACCTGTGACCATCAAAGAGCTCTACAACCCACACGACAAGGTGGAGAGCTACATATTCAAGGAAGAGTGGACGACTCAATCGGTGACTCCCGAATTAGCCAAGGGACTGATGGAATACGCAAGATTCTCTTGAAGAAGGCAGTCATCGACCTAATTCGGCTCGAAGAGGAGGAACTCGAGGAAGGCGAAGACTACGAAGCAGACATCCCAGAACTTCCCGAGCTCCTCCAACACAGAGTCACAGATGAGGACGACCCGCCGTTGAAGTCCAACATTGGAGAGAAGCTGAACCTACCTTGGAAAAATGCCAAAATTCTTGCGCCGTACCAAGAAGATATTCGAAAAAGAATCTGAAGAAAAGAGGACCGCCTTAGGAAGCTCGACAAATCGGAGCTGCGAGACATGACTCATCTCTCGGAGCATAGAGCCAGTCTATATCTGCTCAGCCTCCGTCGAAAAATTATGTTCGACAGAAAAGGAAGTGACATTGAGGCTCTCCGAAGAGATGAGAAGAAGAAGCCAAGGATATCAGCTATAATAGGGGTGGGGACGTCCAACTTTTGTTCAATCTTCTTCCCAATCTACCTGGTTCAAAGGGAGGATGGGACTACTGAAGAATTGAATGAAGCGGACCTCTCCTACATCAGAGGTAAAGATATCTATCAGATGGTCGGAAGCTACAGGATGCTAGGACTCTTCAAAACCCTGACGTTAAGTTGGGCTACCAAACCTTAAAGAGGTTTATGCTGCACCAGGTCAAGTACACCATAGCTCACGACCTTCAGATGGAGCTGGAGAGATACTTGAAGAAGGTGAACCTCACAAAGCCTACTTTCAATCGCCCCGACGCTGAAAGCTACGGTGAAGGCCATATCTTTGATGGAGAAGATCCATCCTTGGTCTACATCAACTACAAGAGCGAGAAAAGGCTTATGAAGACATCAGAGATCTCCAAGTTCTGCGATGGAACTCTCTTAATCATCAGAAATAAAATGAGAAAGCATCTGGAGGAGCTGAGGTTCGAGGAGAATGAGGTCCATGACAAGTTTCAGAAGATGATTGACATCATATCTGAACGGCTTTCACACCGTAATGGATACGATCTTATGAGCACAAGTTAGGATTCAGAAGATCCGTCTACGAGCTGGTGAGACCCAAGAAGACGCCACAACGAAAAGGACACTAAGGGGGAGATTGTTAGGAATATTTTGTAGTGTCCTTAAATATTAAGTCTTGGGTCTATTTTTGTAATTAGTTAGTATGTAGTTGGTTTTGGGGCCGCTACGTAAATATTATATAAATTAATTCATAGGCCTTAATATGTCAACTCATGTGGTATATAAGGCCTCTTTTACCCTTTTAGGGTTTTTTGATCAAAAGAATTTATTTACAAGAAACCTTGAACTTTTCAAATTAGGAAACACACACAAAGAAACACTACAAGGTGTTCTTCGATTTCTAAGCTTAAAAGCTATCTTTTGATCCTTGTCTGGTAGAAAAACGGACAAACAAAAACGACTCCACTTCAAGCTCAGAATCATCACCATTCGAGGTCCACTTCCCAAGGTTAACATCAACAAATTTTCTAGTTGAACGTGCTTCAACTATAGGTTTCGCTCCACCTGTTTTTTCCTCGATCCGAGGTCATCATGGCTTTTCTTTTGAACCATCCCAGCCACGACATTCCCCAATTTTCCTAGGTCCAGTTGTCTGGACACACTAATGTAGGGGTATATATGCTAGTCCATGCGTATTACAGCTTGGAGACATGGAAATTAGCGAACGAGGGTACCATATGGCCTGTCACCGAGCGCGTTGAAGGAATTGTGAATATGTTACCACCACTCGTTGACCCAAAACGCGGAAGAGCACAAAAAAATAGAATGCCATCCGTCGGAGAATTCGGTAGGAGGGGTTAAATCCTATGAGTTTGATTTGTACATGTGTAATTTTTATGGAAATTCGGTATGTTGTATTGTTTGATACGTATAATGTAATAGACATGGAAATTTAGTGGTTAAATGGATGATTGGTTAGTTGGCCTTAGTGTGCGGGTACCATGCGATATAGGTGCGGGTACCGTGCGCCTTGTGTGGGGTACCGTGCGCCATTTGTGCTGGTACCGTGCCTTAGTGTGCGGGTACCATGCGATATAGGTCCGGGTACCGTGCCTTAGTGTGCGGGTACCATGCGATATAGGTCCGGATACCATGCGCCTTGTGTGCGGGTACCGTGCGCCTTGTGTGCGGGTACCGTGCGCCTTGTGTGGGGTACCGTGCACCATTTGTAGGGTACCGTGCGCCATTTGTGCGGGTACCGTGCCTTAGTGTGCGGGTACCATGCGATATATGTGCGGGTACCGTATAGTTTTCAAATGCTTTCATTATGTTACATCAATCACGTCAGCGCTTTACGTCAGTCGTTGTCTGTACGTTAAATCATTAAATAATTTTATCAGTCAAATCAAATGATTGGGATAATCATTAACCATTTATTATGATCAGGGCAATCATTAACCAATTATTCGGATACTCATAAAATAAATATTTATCTTTTTAAAATAACGGTGATGTAGTGTGCGGGTACCGTGCGCATAGTGTGCGGGTACCATGCCTTGTGTGCGGGTACCGTGCCTTAGTATGCGGGTACCGTGCGCCATGTGTGCGGGTACCGTGCTTCAGTGTGCGGGTACCGTGCGTGTAGTGTACCGTGCGCGTGCGGGTACCGTGCCTTGTGTGCGGGTACCGTGCGCCTTGTGTGCGGGTACCGTGCTTCAGTGTGCGGGTACCGTGCGTGTAGTGTGCGGGTACCGTGCCTTGTGTGCGGGTACCGTGCGCCTTGTGTGCGGGTACCGTGCCTTAGTATGCAGGTACCGTGCGCATAGTGTGCGGGTACCGTGCTTCAGTGTGCGGGTACCGTGCGTGGACAACTCGAAATACAACTTCTAACATAATATCAACATCCAACATATCAACATCCATTATTACATGAAATTGTTCCAAATTTACAAAATTCCCGAATACAAATTATTCATACCAAGAAGCCCAGCCCAATCATTAAGGCGAATGGAAATACAGAGATATTCCCGAAATTGCGTCATTTGCCGCCCGGTAAGCTCCGCAACATTATCGCCACGGAAGAGCATAGCAAATGCGGCCCGCAACACATGAACCCCACAATCGCCGCTGAAAACAACCAAATGTTTAATAATGAGATATGATGTACTAAAATCAACTTCATATCGAAATATGCTACACTTACGAATTTTCTTGCTTCTTGAAATTGGGGATCCTCTCCACCTTCCACTTCCTAAACGCGCTTCCAATTAGACCAAGGTGCTTAAGCACGATCGGGACCACTAATTGTAGATCGGGTAGGGATGAGTGCAAGTTACGCATGTCGACATCGCATGACAGATCCGAGTCGAATACCCGTATCGTCTTGTTCTTCCAGTCGAGGACTGCAAGAACCCAATGGGCGATGGTCTGCACCGGCACCACGATATATTCCGCATCTTGCCATGACACCGACGGCAAGTCCTGATCACGTCCCTCTGTGTAGTGGACCAAAAGGGGCAGCATGCCCTTGACAAATTTCCCATTGTCTACGCAGTCCCGGTCGATGCTCTCCTTCATAGCGAAACCCACGAAGGCGATGGCACGAGAGCAGAAGATATGCACCCTCTGCATTTCGACGAACCCTCTAATGCTTTCGTCAATGTGCTATAAAATAAAAGGAAACAAGTTAATTAAAAAAACGTATTAATGGATTTGTACGAATTGAAGTTATCAATCCTTCTTACCGCGTCGTCGAGCCACCAGGAAGGCGTGTACAGCTCTTGGAACCACGTCTTGGTTCGGTACGATTTGGACAAACAAAGCAGTCGCTCATTAGCTTCCATCGTATCGATCCTCTGTTTTAGCCGAGGCCATAACTTCAACTTTCTCTTCATGTGCCTCTCCAGCTGTGGGTTTACGCTGTTCCGAACGCGATTCTGATTCGGGTCGGTGAATGGGGTCACCTGGTACTTGGAAGGCCTGCTTTCGCGAGGCGGCGTCGACTCCACCGCGGCCTCGGGTTCGACCGCGGCTTCGTGTTCGGGTTCGGCTTCGGGTTCCATCGCGGCCTCGGCTTCCACCGCGGCCTCGGGCTCCCGGGCTGCCTCAGGTTCCGAAGGATAGAAAGCCTGGTTGGAGCCACCGGCCTCATAATCTAACAAGATAAAACTTCAACGTAAAAAACTATACTATATAAAACCCTATGCAACAAATTATTTATAAATTTTTACCATGCGATGTGGGGTTCGGAAAGTCACGGTGGCCCCCGTACCACCCCTGCTGCAGGTTTTGCTGCAAGTCCCTCATCGACTGCTGCAAGCCGAAGATACTCGCGCCCCACTCTTGAGCCGTGGACCATCGTTCGTCATACGAGTCCCTGAACTGCGAGATACTCTTGCAAACGTCGTCGAACCGGTTATTCACCGTCTCGAAATTGTCGTCCACGCGTCTTCTGAACTCATTGTACTGTTCCCGGGTGGGGGGGGGCCCGAGTACTGCTGTGGAGGAGGGGACGGGTACCGTGGCTGTGAAGGCCCCGATTGATGTGGAGGAGGGGACGGGTACCGTGGGTGTGAAGGGCCCGAGTATTGATGTGGAGGAGGGGACGGGTACCGTGGGGGTGAGGGGGGACGAAATTGGTCCGCCTCTTCCTCATAATACGATCGCTGCGATAGTTGCGGGACGCTTGGCGAAGGATGCGGTCGTGCGACGTCCTCCGCGGCCGCCAAATGGCGTATGCACTTAACCTCGACACCATCCTCAAGGACCCTCGTTATATGGTCGAGGACTTCATGCCGCTCCTCCACTCCGAACCGGCTCTATCAGAAATACGGCTCGTTCATCTCCGATATTGTTGGGATCAGCAACCCCTATACGGGTGAACCTTTTGCGGCGTTGACGATCATCTCCATCTTCGGAGAATCCTTCGTTGACCAATCATTGGTGACCCACCGACAGATCCGCGGGGTCACCACATCCGCCTCGTTTCTACGATAGGCGAACGCGTACCGAATGCCCGATATGCACTCGTACGCCAAAACCTATAATGCAAAGAAACCAAATTAGCAAATATATAATCACAATTAAATATATATTTATAAGGATTTTAAATAATGGACGACCTGAAGCGGATGTACGAAGCCACTAATCAGTAGTCCGCAGTGTTCGCTGCCCCCGTTGCGGGCTCGTTCCCGAACAAAATCCCTCTTCTCCCTTAGGTTTATCTTCAGCGAGCGTATCACCTCTTTGAACGCTACGCTGCCCCAAGGATAGTTGGCGAAGGCGACTTCGTCTTCGACCAATGAAAGCAGCCACGACCGAAGAACCGTGTCCTTCTTCGACGGTCGAGGCAGCAACACAGATGCGGCAAAGAATATATCCGCCAAATTCAACTTATCGATGTTGACGTTTCCGTCATCGTTGGCTCCCAACTCTCGCAGCCGATCCTCAACGTACGACAGACGGATTGTGGATCTTCCCGGAAAGTTTCTCTGGGCGAAATCACCATTGGCGTTTACTTCCGGGATATCGTCAGAGAACCTAAGCCCGGTAATCAAGCAATACTCCGCTTTAGAAAATCGGAGTGGTCGGTTCCCAATGACCATCCACAACTCCTCGCGCTCGTGAAGCAT
This sequence comes from Linderniella brevidens, assembly GCA_004919715.1. NCBI lineage: Eukaryota > Viridiplantae > Streptophyta > Magnoliopsida > Lamiales > Linderniaceae > Linderniella > Linderniella brevidens. The sequence goes on from SWDC01000157.1 coordinate 16,822,272, forward strand.
AGTCTGCCTCCTCGTCAGAAACGTTATGAGCTGGGCGGATAGATTGAAATCGGCGACAGCCTCGACGAGTCTACCAAATGGACTCCCCGCCCTGTAACTCTCCCGCTCATTTTCATTTAGAATGTTCCTGATCTTCGCACTCGCCTCCGTGTACATCCCGGTCATTGACAATCGGAATTCGTAGTCGTCGTCTCGGGATGACAATTGCTTTTTCAGCACAACATGGGAATCATAAGAGTAAATAACCAATTAGTACTCGCATGGAACCCGCACAGGAAAGCATGGTACCCCCACAGGAAAGCATTGTACCCACAAAGGAAAGCATGGTACCCGCGCCTAGGAGCATGGTACCCGCACATGCGAGCATGGTACCCTCGCACAAGTGCATGGTACCGCGCATGCGAGTATGGTACCCGCGCACAAGAGCATGGTACCCGCGCCTAGGAGCATGGTACCCGCGCATGCGCGCATGGTACCCGCGCATGGTACCATCGCATGCGCGCACAAGGGCATGGTACCCGCGCACAAGAGCATGGTACCCGTGCATGCGCGCAGGGTACCCGCACACTGAAGCACGGTACCCACGCGCACTATCGCATGGTACCCGCGCGCAATCGCATGGTACCCGCACTCAATCGCATGGTACCCGCACACAGACGCAAGGGGCCGCGCGCGTATGGGTACCGTGCGACTGTGCTCGGGTCCCAAGCATGCTATCACGGGTCCCCTGATTTGCGTGACTGTTTGGGTTCCAATTGGTTCGACGCACGGTTCCCTTGCGAACAAGTGTCCAAATTGCACAATTGGGAAACCATGCGCCGGACCCAACCAATTTGACGCACGAGACCTGCTCCTGAGGAAGACGAAAGCACAGTAAAATTACCGGCACTCTTTCGGAAAAAGCATTCATTGCCATTGTAGTCGGTTTGGAGAATTTTCTGCTTCGGGTAAATTTAGTTTCGTGGATCTGGAGAATTGATGTGCTTCGTTATGTGTCTTTCTTCAATTTTAACTGTCAATATTGTACTCGGTTAGGAAGAAGAAGAAGACCCGTGACGCTACAGTGGGTGGAGAATCGATTAAACCTAATTAATTTTACTTTGGGTAGTTGAATGGGTTAAATAAGGTTAAAGACGTCTTTTTCCCTGAGATAGTAAGGGTAGAATAGACTTCAAACATTATGGAGGCCATTTTTTTAAAATTGACCCAGTCAAAGGCCATTTACTTAAATATTCCCTTCTTGGGTGTGTGGGTTTTAACCCCATTCCCCTTACTGCATCATAAAGTTGATCTCTAGCAATGCATTTCATCAAAGGGTCTGCTATGTTCTCTTTTGACTTCACATAGTCGATATAGATTATTTTACTAGAGATCAGTTGTCTTACGGTGTTATGTCTCCGACGGATGTGTCGAGACTTACCGTTGTACATGCTACTCTGTGTCCTGCCAATTGCGGTCATGCTGTCGCAATGTATCATTATTGGCGGCATAGGTTTATTTCAACAGGGAATATCTTCCAAAAAATTTCTAAGCATCTCAGCTTCTTCGCTGGCTTTGTCCAGCGCAATAAACTCCGATTCCATCGTGGATCGAGCTATGCATGTTTGTTTGGAAGATTTCCACGATATTGCTCCTCCAGCGATGGTAAGCACGTAACCACTCATGGATTTGGAGTCTTTGCTATCTGATATCCAGTTAGCTATCCTTCAAGAACTACTGGATATCTCGATTAGAGTATACCATGATTCATAGTGTGCTTCAGATCTGAGCATCCTTCTCAAGGCTGTCTAATGACTACTCCCGGAATTACTCGTAAACCTACTAAGTTTACTGATTGAATATGCTATGTCAGGTCGAGTGCAGTTCGATAGATACATCAGACTGCCAATCACCCGAGCATATTCCTGATGTGATATGGGTTCTCCTCTCTTTTTGGCTAATTGCACGTTTGGATCTACCGGAGTCTTAGCCGGAGGATCATCAAAGGCATTGAATTTCTTTAACACGCTCTCAACATAATGAGACTGTGTCAATAGAATTCCATCGGGTGTTCTAGTGACATTTATCCCTAGATGACGTTAGCCAAACCCATATTCTTCATGTTGAAGTGGCTTTTCAACATGTTCTTTATGTTCACGATCGCTTTCTCATTGCTTCCCATGATTAACATGTCGTCAACATAGAGACAATCATGAATTCATCGGGTTTGCCCTTAATGTAAACATATTTGTCATACTCGTTGATCTTGAACCCATTCGATAACATAGTTATATCGAATTTTTGGTGCCACTGCTTCGGTGCTTGTTAAGCCCATAAAGCGACTTCACGAGTCGACACACTTTGTTCTCTTGCCCGGGTACGATAAACACTTTGGGCTGTTTCATGTAGATTTCTTCCTCGAGTTTTCCATTTGAAAATGCCGTTTTTACATCCATTTGATGTACCCGACGTCATACAATGCGACAATAGCAAAAAGAACCCGTATGGACGTAATCCTTGTTACGGGTGAGTAGGTGTCGAAGAAATCATACCCCGCTTCTTGCATAAACGCCTTGACTACTAATCGAGCCTTATATTTCTCAATTGATCCATCAGTTTTACGTTTCCTTTTAAGGATCCACTTCCATCCTAAAGGTTTACACACTTTTGGGAGATCTACCAACTCCTAAGTATGGTTCTGCATGATGGATTCTATTTCGCTGTTCACAGCTTCTTTCCAGAACGGAACTTCTGGACTCGACATAGCTTCTTGCAATGTCCGAGGTTCGTCGTCTAACATATAAGTTAGAAAGTCGGGGTCGAATGGCTTGGCCACATTCTTTCGCTTGCTTTGCCTCAGTTCTTCCTCTTCTTGAGGAGACATTTCGATGGCATCGTAAGTTCTTTTTTCATAAGTTATTTCTTTTCTTTCATTCTTTGGAAAGACATCTTCAAAGAATAATTCATTCCTTGATTCTATTATCATCCCAACATTCATGTTAAGGATCTTCGATTTATGCACCAGGAATCTGTATGCAATACTGTTGTTTGCATATCAGATGAAAATGCAGCCAATAATTTTGGGTCCTATTTTAACCTGCTTAGGTTTAGGTACTTTAACCTTTGCTAGGCACCCCCACACTTTCAGGTAACCATATGATGACATTCGATTTTTCTACAGCTCATAAGGTGTTTTATCCCTCTTTTTCTGTGGCAATAAATTTAGAATGCAATTTGCTGAAAGAATAACTTCCCCCCACGAGTTCTGGGATAGCCTTGACCTGATCAACATCGCATTCATCGTCGTATTCAACATCGCGTTCAACAACGCCGTTCGATTGAGGTGAATATGGCGCCGTTGTTTGATGAATAATGCCATGCTCTCGGCAAAATTCCTTTAACAGTGCCACATATTCTCCTCCTCTATCACTTCCAATTATTTTGATTTTCGAGTTAAATTGATTCTCAGTTTCACTCTTGTATCATTTAAAGGCATCAAACGCTTCGTCTTTTCCACTTAAAAGATACACATGACAGTATTTCGTGCAATCGTCGATAAACGTAATAAAAAATTTCTTTCCACCTCTAGTTTGCACGAATTTCAAATCGCATATATCGGTATGGATCAATTCTAGAGGTGAGTTGTTTCTCTCGACAGAGAAGAATGATGCTTTGGCCATTTTTGTCTGAACACATACTTCACACTTATGTTGTGAATTGACTTCCACTTGTGGAAGTAAGTTTAAACGTATTAACTTCTTCAGTTTGTTTAAACTCATGTGTCTTAATCTATTAGAACACTTAACCAAATAAGAAGAACTAACTTTATTATTAGCGAGCTTAATCTCGCGCTTTACAGGCATCACATTTAACTTAAAGAGCCCCTTCTCGAGGTATTCCTTGCCTATGAAATGACCATTTTTTGTCACTACATATTTGTCAGCTTCAAACACTTTTCTAAATCCGGCTTTACTAAGCAGAGAGCCGCAGACCAAGTTCTTGTGGATGTCCGGGACATGCAGCACGTCCACAAGCGTCAGCTCCTTTGCGGAGGTAATCTTCAGCACCAGTCGTCCTAATCCTACGATGTTGGACATGACTGTGTTCCCCATATAGAGCGTCCTACTCGATATCGGTGTGTAGGTGGAGAACATCTCTTTGTCAAAGCAGATGTGGCGAGTTGCTCCGCTGTTGATGTACCAGGAGTTCGGGTTATCCACCACGTTTGCCTCGTACACGACTGCCGCAAGGTCTAGCTCCGACAGCTCCATCGCCAGCTTCTTTTCCTCGGCCAGGTGAGCCAGATTCTGGACGTCTTTCTTCTTCTGGCAACAGTCCTTGTCCATGTGCGCATGTTTGTCGCAATAGTAGCAGCTGCCCTTAATTCTCTTGGAATTTGGCGTCTGTTTGTTCCACGTTGACTCCGGCCTCTTTCGTTTGTTGTCGGAGCTCGACTCAGCTAGGTTGGCTCTTACATCCATGCCTCCCCTTTTGTTCTTGGCATTAATTTTTCGGCTGTCCTCTTCGATTCGAAGCCTCACAATCAGGTCCTCAAGCCCCATTTCCTTACGCTTGTGCTTGCGGTAGTTCTTGAAGTCCTTCCACAGAGGCGGTAACGTCTCGATAATAGCAGCTACCTGGAAGGATTCGCTGATCTGCATGTTCTCCGCATGCATGTCGTGGATGATCAGTTGCAGATTACGGACCTGATCTAATACTAGTTTGGAATTAGTCATTTTGTAGTACAAGAAGCGGCCAACTATGAACGTTTTTAGTCCAACATCGTGGGTCTTATATTTCTTGTCAACGATTCCCACAACTCTTTCGCAATCGTAGACACTACATAGACGTTGTATAGGGAATCGTCCAGGGCGTTCAAAATATAATTATGACACATGAAGTCATTATGCTTCCATGCATCTAACACATGAAGTCATTATGCTTCCATTCTACGTTTCTTCAATCTCTCCCTTTGTTCTTGTTTGCTCTTCATCTACGTTTTATCGTTGTCGGGCGTAGAAGGACCTCCTCAATCCCAATGGTATCTCGTAGTGTCGAACAACATTCCTCAGCTCAAGTCTTTCAGTGATGGCATCGAGATTCTCATTTAGAAGCGGGACCTCTTCTTCTCCAAGGTCCTCGAAGATCGTTTCTTCATCGATCTCCGCCAACATCTTCTCGATATTCTTCCTTACGAGCTTCAACGTCCTGTCACAAAATTTATGAATTTCAAACATCATCACCGCTCTCGTCTTTCCAATGATTGTATTCCGATATTTGATGGCGAGACATGGCTTCTTGAAGATATAATTCTCTGGGAAGTCGTTGAGCGGGAAGCCTTTCATGAGCAGCGACTCCATGTTGACCTTTTTCATGTTATTTTCCACTGCGATTTGAAGGTCTTGTGCGACGTTAAACTTGATCTGCCGCACCATGAATCCCTTCAACCCCTCGTGTCCTTCCTTCTTGATGTAACCAGTAGGTGTCTGATTTTTTTCTTGTACATTTGGAACAGACGATACGAGAGATAGCTTTCCTCTATCTCCTCTGAGTGTGGTTGTTATCCGCTCGCTCGATATCGTAGATCGGGGTTAGATGGCTTCCAATTGTGTGTGATACACCCACGAGTTGGATGATCAGTAGATTGTCCCTGAAATTTCTTCTAAGATGATCCATTGGGATGCCACTTCGATCCGGACCGAGGTAGGTCAGCGTGAAGATGTTTTCCATCTTCTTTCTTTCTTCCCAGTGAGAGATGCCCCGTAAGTTAAGTTCATTAAGCTTCTTGATCCGGTTTGGAGCCATGCAAATCTGCTTCCTTATGTCTTCAAGGAACGAGACTTTAATCCGAACGTTCTCCCACGGAGTCTTGATTCTGACAGTTCCCTTTGATAAGCGAGGAGGGGTGTCGACTTGGTGCCTAATCATCTCTTGCAGTTCAGGGAGTTCGGAGTTGTAGTTCTCGCCTTCTTGAAGTTCTTCATCTTCAAGCAGCACCAAATTCATTGAAACTTGTTTTATGAAGTATCCGACGTTAGAGAGTCTTGCTTGAGCAGCTTCCTCTGGTCCCCAATGCGTCAGCCACTTCTCGTTCAGAATGTAGTCATCTACGATTGCATGTGGATCATGGATGACTGCTTCAGGTTGATTTTGGAGGATGGAGGTCGGGATTGGGTTTGATCTTTTGGGAGATGGAGGTGTGGGTTGTGTATGGGGTGTGGTGGTTATGGTGGTTGTTTATTGGCGGGTGTTAGTGGGTTATGTGGTTGGTGGTTTAGTGGATGAACCTCCAGCTTCACGAGTTGAGGATGTTTTTTCTCGACTCTGACCACGGCCGCTTCTTGTGGTCTGAGGATGTCTTTTCTCGACTCTGACCATGACCGGTTCTTGTGGTCTTTTGCCCTTTGTCCCCCTCATGACGATCCGGATCATCGGGATCATCATGTCTTCGCTTCGTGCGGGAGCTTTCTTCGCGGCAATGCATTGAGCAGGCGACTCGGGTTCATCTACTAGCCGACGGTATAGACTCTCCTCAGCAGAGGTCCTTGTCTCAAGGGCTAGTAAATGAGAGATAAGTATCGTGAAGCTGGGTTATTGGTATGGTGTATGGGTTGATGAGGGAAGGAGATTGGGTTGGGGTGGTTAATGTAAGTTGGATGAGAGTGTGTATGGTAGTGGTTAGTGGTGGTGAGGAGATGGGTTGGGTATGGGTATCGGAATGAGCTGCCTCTAAGACTGTTGCTTTCCCGGTATCCCGTCGGGAAGTCTCGATGGCGTGTAGCACTTGTTCCATTAGCCGGTCTTCGAGGGAGTTGATGGCTGTGGAAAGAGCTTCCTGTAGTCTCTGCTCCGTCACGATGATGGGTACCTCCAGAGTGGGGCCAAGAAGGCGCTCCACTGTCACAACGTCAGAGAATATCCCTGACGTGCCGCCTATGATAGGACTTGTGATTCCGAAACGTCCAAGGACACCTGTTAACAACCCAGAAGTCACCACTTTGGTAGGTTGGCCCGTTGTTGGCTCTGAAGATGCCTGGGGTCCAACGGGGACTTCATCTAATCCTTGAGATGATGTCGAAGGGATCATCTATATGGATGTTGGAACATGTTCAATGGGAACCTGTGTGGTTGTCTGAATCGGTGGCGGTGGAGGAGTTAACACTGAAGCTGTTGGTGTAGAGGTAGCTGCAGATGTGGCAGAGATTTGTTGTCTGCAAGAGCCCCTTCGTTGTAGTCTGCACTCCTCACTAGATTCATTTGCTTCAGGAGATTCGGCTTGAGGTGTGGGTTCACGAGTGACACCTCGGGCTCAATGACCGATGTTTCTGTCTCCTGGGCCGCATCTTCGGGCTCGTGATCTCCACTGGGGATTCACGTCGGGTAGGCATCGGAGCCGGACCGACGGACCGTACCATTGCCTATGTTATTGCGTTGTTTTGGCAATAGTCTTGGTAGGCCACGTCGGTGGGATCAGCTAGACGTAGAATCGCCAATGGTACCAGCATCGGTTGGAGCACCAGATCCGACGCCTTCGGGTTGTGGAAGAACCGCAACCTCGGCAGTATGTATCCTCCAACGGGTGGCAGATGAGGGATCTCCGGATGTACTTCCATCAAGTGGGAGATCACCACCGGTAACCAACGCACGTAAGGCGTGAATTTGGCCTTCCACTTTGTTTCCCTTTAACGTACCTGGTCCGCTAGATCGTTCCAGATTAGCTGGGTCACGTCATAGTTCTTCGAGAAGACGACTCCGTGGAAGATTATGAGAATATTCCCATTTGCCTTGTCGAATCCAGAGTGCTTCGAGGAGAGACATTTGTTGATGATTCCGAATAATGTCCTCCATGGATGTGGGATTCCGCTGTTCTGGAGTTTGCCAATTTGGTCAGCGGTGGATTGTATCCCATCCGAAGCACGTCTTCTACGATCACCACATCTGTCAGTGATGGGTCATAAACTTCGTGATGCGGTAGATCGAGCACCATGGCCAGAAGATTCTTGTCGATGATGACGTGATTCTGGTTTATCTTTGTTGTGTATGTCACGTCATCACCGACGATGTGGCTCTTCATGCATCCCCAGAACTGCTGGAGATAGACCATTTGAACCGAGGCAGTCATGGTGAGAGCAGATCATAGTGGATGTCCTTTGTGGATGGATATAATAACTTCATCTGGACACCGGAAGGTGGCGAGATCCAGCTGATAGTTGTTGTCATGGACGGGCAGCCAACCATCGGAAGGGTAGATGGAGTACACTTGATGAGTCATTTCTGTAAAAAAAAATGAATAAAATTCATTAGATTGAAATACTCATATGCAAATTATAGTAACAAATTGTGAATGTTGAAAAAAAATTTAAACTTTTCTCGATGCGCAAATAGTGCTTATGTGTATAACAAATGACTTAGAAAAAAATTTGAAAATTTTTCAAGTATTTAAGTGTATAACGACGTTGTTTTATTCGAGCGAATATTTATTCGAACGGTTTTTTGCGATCGAATAAAAACTTAACGAAAACTCAAGATTTTCGCCGCTGAATTTTGCGATCGAATAAAAGTGTATCGAAAACTAAAGTTTATCGCTGAGTAATTTTGCGATCGAATAAAATATTGTCGAAAAACTTAAGTTTTTCGCCGCTTATTTTTGCGATCGTATAATTTTTTTCGAAAAACCGAAGTTTTCGTCGCTAAGTTTTTCGATCGAATAAAAACGTATAAAAAACATAAGGTTTTTGCCGCTGAGTTTTGCGATCGAATAAACTAAACGAAAGCTAAAGTTCTTCGATGACACTGTTTGCGATAAGACTATTTTCGACCTAAAAAATTTGAAATCAAACTGTAAACATTTAAAAACGGAAATGACAATTTTGGGTAAATCATGAGTTAATTTGGACTCGTAATGATCAGAAATCAGTTGTAAATCCAACTATCATGTTTTTAATCAAAATGGTCGAGTATAAACACAATAATTTTTATTTCTTAAGTGGTTTCAGCCGAAAAGTCGCGAAGTTGAAAAATTTCTTCGAATGAGTTTGAAAAACTGTCGCGATTCATTTTAACAAATAAAAAAGAATTGAAACTGGATTCTACCCTCAAATTCGGTGAGTTTTTGACAGAAAACCAGTGAAGATTAAGATTGTTTTGAAATAACCGTTTGAAGCGTTTGAGAATATGAAAAGCTTTGGGATCATTCTCTTTGCGTGAGAAAGAGATTTCGATCGAAAAATGTATATTAATACTTTTCGATCAGGTAAAGTTAAAGGGCTTTGGGCTGTGAAAAATTATTTTGAGCTTTCGTTAAAAATTAGGTCTGCTTAACGAAAAAACATTTCATAAAGTTTCATAAAGTTTCCTGTATTTCTGAAATAAATGCAATAACTCCCAATGTTTGATGAATTTAATCAATTGACTCCTCAGATGAGCTCAAAGGTTCCCTGTAAAACTTAGAATAGAAACATGAGAAGCCGTGATTCCGGGTAGATCATTGAGGAGATAATAACAAATTTTCATGTCAACTCCCCCTCAACAAATGCACATATAATGTTTCGCCAATTTAGCACATATTTAATACAATTATGCATATGAAAATTTACGATATAAGCACAAATAACACATTTAATCAATTCATCGTATATTCATGATCCTCTAATCATGTATGAAAATTTTGCATTTTTAAATTTTTTTGCATATTGTCAATTCTGGACCAATGCATGTATTAATGCATCTAAAATGTGCAAAGATGTTTTTGTTTTGGAGTCAGATTGTCCATTTTGAACATTATCACGCACAAATTTCACATGACATATAGAATAATAATTTGTTGTCAAATCATTTAACTAAACTAATATTCTAAGATCATAGTATGAATCATTTCGACCACTCTCGCAAGGTTTGCTCATAGCACTCAATTTATTTTTATCATGGAAATATTTAGTAGATATATCACTCATATCATCACGACATATTTTTATTAATTAGTTTGTTATCGTAGCGTATTTAATCAACTTAACAAGTGAAAGTCCATCATTTTGAATCAAAGGGACTTTGAAGGGATTATTTTTAGGCTCTGACTAAAAGGGTAGGATATTTTGGGGTTAGTGAGCTTAAAAATTCTTCAATTCCAGGGGCCCTTTTGAAATTCATTTCTGTTCCTTTTTCTTTTCTTTTCTTCTGCACTTGCTAAAGATGAGTCTCTTCTTCTTTATGAAGCTTTGAGAGATGAGATCTTCTTTTGTTTTCGGGCCGAGACCGTGTTCCTTTTGAATGTTCACAGTTATGGAATTCGAACCCAAGGTCGTGCTCCTCTTCTCTTTTTCTCGATATAAGATCTAGATTATCGTTGGAGATGTTCACTTCGAGTTGCTTCTCTTCTAGGAGTATACGAGATTATCTAGGAGAAGTTCACAGCGAGATCCGTGTTTCTCTTTTAAAATGATCGGAAGAAGTTCATCATGTGCATCTTCTTTTCCCCTCTTTTTCTTGATTGAGCAATCCCGGAACTTATGAATAAGGTTAAAGGCTTGACCGAGTTTCAAAAGAAAAAGAATATTGGAGAAGGCTCAAAGGGGATTACTAGTGAAAAAGGTAAAGGATTGATAATTTGGGCCAAGTGATGAATTTTCTAATTTGCCCTTATCATTTTCATGACAAACTTAACACAAAGCAAAAATGAGGCTACGAAGTACAAATCAAAGACAATCATTTGAAGTGTCACACTCTCAAGGATAGTTCCAAAAAAATATTGAGGCTCAAATTCTCACATATAAGATGTGACTTTGTGTCTAGTGAAACAAACTAAGCTCTTTGGATAAAAGAATGTCACATGAATTTTTAAGCAAAGAACTAGACATATATCATAGAAATATTTTTTTGAGTATATCAAAATTGACAAAATTATCGTCATCCCCCATTTTTATTTTATTTTATGTTATTATTATTATATATATACTATATTATTTTATTTTATTATTTAATTTTATAAAAAATTTATAAAATCACGCCAGATATAACAAAGAAGTTCAAGAAGCACATAGAATATCATACGTAAACATAATAGAGCATGTGAAGCACATTTCAAGCATGATTGAGATTCAACATGCATAGCTTAGTAATAAGAAATTGAAATCGTTTTTCATCCAAAGCCTTAGTGAATAAGTCGGCAAGTTGAAGCTCCATTTTAACAAAATACATATTTATAGAGCATTTTTCTACATGATTTTTTATAAAATGATATTTTCGTGCGTGAATGATGAACATGATTTCAAGCAATGGCAATAGCACTTTGAGAATTACTATAAATGGGAATGTTATTATATTCAAACCCGTAGTCGTGTAGTTGCGTCCTCATCCATAGAACTTGAGAGCAACAGCTGGTAGCCGCGACGTACTTCGGCCGTCGAAGTTGATACGCAATTTTGCTTCTTTGAGGACCAACAAACCAACTTATCGCCCAAAATTGTGCTCCGCCAGACGTGCTTTTTCCTGACCATTCGACAACCTGCATAATCAGCATCAGTATAGCCAATTAATATAAAATCAATGTCTTTTGGATACCATACCCCTATGTTGGGAGTTCCTTTGAGATAGCGTAAAATTTGCTTGACTGCGTGCATGTGAGACTCCTTCGGGTCAGCCTGAAAACGAGCACAGAGGCAAGTACAAACATGATGTCGGGTCGGCTTGACGTTAAGTAGAGAAGAGAACCAATAATACTCCGACAAGTTGTGATGTTGACTGCCTTGCCAGAAGGATCAGCATCCAATTTACAGCTTGTTGACATGAGAGTACTCATAGGTGTGCTCCTGTCTTGATTAAATCTCTTCAGAATATCTCTTATATACTTGGTTTGACTGATGAAGATTCCATCATCGAGTTGCTTAAGTTGAAGTCCAAGAAAGAATTGAAGTTCGCCCATTAAGCTCATTTTGAATTTTGTCTTCATCAGATCACCAAATTTCTGACAGAGTCGTTCATTTGTCGAGCCAAAAATGATGTCATCGACGTATACTTGAACGATCATTAAGTCCTTGCCTTGCTTTTTGATGAATAGTGTCGTATCGATTGTTCCTCTTATAAAGTTGGACTTTACTAGAAATTCGCTCAGAACATCATACCACGCACGAGGGGCTTGTTTTAGTCCGTAGAGAGCTTTATCTAATCGATAGACATAATCATGATGATTTTCGTGCACGAACCCTTCGGGTTGAGCGACGTACTTTTTTAACACGCCTTTGAGAAAGGCGGTTTTTACGTCCATTTGATAGACTTTCAAGTCTTTATGAGCCGCGTATGACAAAAATAATCGAATAGCTTCGATACGAGCAACAGGGGCATACGTCTCGTCGTAGTCGATGCCTTCTTGTTGATTGTACCCCTTGTCTACGAGTCGTGCTTTGTTCCTGATTATTTTACCGTTCTCGTTTTTCTTATTTTTGAAGACCAATTTAGTTCATGTAATTTTTTTGCCATGCGATCGAGGAACTAGAATCCAAACTCGTAGACGCTCGAATTTGTTGAGTTCATCTTGCATTGCGATCACCCAATCCGTGTCTTTAAGGGCTTCAGGCTTAAGAAGCACGTGAATAGTCCGCTTTGTGTAGATGTCCTAGTGCGTACTCCACTTGAAGGATCACCAATTATTTGATCGACAGGATGAGCTCGAGTTCACTTGCATTCACGAGGAAGAACGAAGTAGATCCATCGTTGATATGTAGGTTGAGACATTCTGAATTGATAGGTTGATCATCCGTAATAGGGAAATTCATTTCTGAAGTTGAATTTGAAGGAATTTCCGCATCGGCATTAGTAGGAGCTGCCACACTAGTTGGTGATTCAGAATTAGGAGAATCTGGAACATTTGTTGGAGTTTGTGGGTTGGAAATATCAATCGTAATTTCCACGATAGAAGGGGAAGGTGCGTTGCTTGGTATAGAATGGGACGAATCAGGCATTTGAGACTCATTACGATAAAAATGTTCAAAAAGAGAATCAAGGTCTTCCAAATCGGCGGGAATTGTTTCTTCTGACGGTGATGTAGGTGTTGTCGGAATTTGTTGACTTTGTGCCAACACGCCAATAAGCCGGGTTCTGAACGGTTTTGTTCAGAAGACAATTTGGTCACCTCGTGAGAAGTGGCGTTGTAGCTTTCCAATCTTGTACGAGAAGACTTGATATAGACGCGGTATGCTTTAGAAGAGATGAATATCCAACAAAGATGGCTTCAAATGCTTTAGGGTCGAACTTGCTTCGATGCTCTCGATTGTTGGCCACAAAGCATTTGCGTCCGAAGACTTTGAAGAACGAGATATTCAGAATCATTTGATTTATTATCTCGTACGATGTTTTTTCAAAGCGTTTGTGAATAATCGTCCGATTCTGCGTATATCAAGCTGTCATCACTGCTTCAGCCCATAGTCAGTCCTGATTACTTGGATTTTCTTTTGCAGGAGATTCTGAGTTATATTCACAAAGCTTATTATCAAATCTCCAGTCTTATCTTTAGTTCGGAGATATCTTGTCTAGGACACTGGAAGCAACAACATGAAAATTAGAAACGATCGTCTTTTTACCAGTATCCTTAGTTTTTGATACAGAAGAAAATTTAGAAATTAAGTTATTTCTGTCATTTTTCTTCTGATTTCTGATCGTCCCGAGTCCAGATTAACTCATGATTTACCCATAAATCGTCATTTACGTTTTTAAGCGTTTACTGTTTGATTTGAAAGTTTTTCGATCGAAAATATTCTTATCGCAAACAGTGTCACCGAAGAACTTTAGTTTTCGTTACGTTTTGTTCGATCACAAAACTCAGCCGCAAAAACCTTATATTTTCGATATGTTTTTTATTCGATCGAAAAACTTCGCGGCGAAAACTTTAGTTTTCGATTAATTTTTATTCGATCGCAAAATTACGCGGCGAAAATCTTAAGTTTTTCGACGACATTTTATACGATCGCAAAATTACTCAGGAAAAACATTGTTTTCGACAAATTTTTATTCGATCGCAAAAATCAGCGTCGAAAATCTTGAATTTTCGATAAGTTTTTATTCGACCGCAAAACTTAGCGTTCGAAAAAATTCACGCTCGAATAAAAATACGTTGAAAAGACTTAGCAAAATTTTTCAAATTTTTCTCTAAGTCTTTCGATAATAAACTCTAACACTTAGAAAATTTTGAAATTTTTCGAAGTCATTTTCGCCATCCACATTTATTTCAAACAATTCACATATGAAAATTTCAATCTAATGAAGTTTATTTCATCTTTTCAGAAATGGTACATCAAGAGTACTCCCACATCAAATCATCTGCCAAATGGCTGGCGGTCCACGACAATAATTACCAATTGTGCTACCTTCCAGTGTCCGGATTAAGTGATAATCTCCATCCTTAAAGGACACCCTTTGGCCAGCCCTAACGATGACAACTTCTGTACAAATGGTCTACCTCCTACGGGGATGTATGAAGAGCTACGTCGTTGGGGATGACGTGCAATACACAACGAAGATCAATAAAAAACACGTCATCCTTGACAAGAATCTATTGGCCATGGTGCTCGATCTACCGCATCACGAAGACTACGACCAACTACCAACAAATGCGGTGATCGTCGAGGATATGCTACAGATGGGATATAAGCCACCGCTGACAAAATTGGCTAATTTCAAAAACAGCGGGATCCCACATCCATGGAGGACGCTATTCGGCATCATATGGAACGACTTAGCGGACTAAATGCGTCAGATGGAGACAAAATCATAGGCAAAGTTCCTCCCATATGTCCGGTGGTTTTCGGTGCTAATCTTCCACTTCATGGACGTACATCCGTAGATCCCACGTCTGCCACTCGTTGGAGATTATATACCGCTGATGCTGCGGTTCTTTCATAACCAGAAGGCAGCCGATCTAGCACTCCAACCAATGCTGATCCCACTGGAGTTGCTCAGCCTGGCTGATCCCACTGATGAGGCCTACCAAGACTATTGCCAAAACAATTCCATCACGGAGGCAATGGTACCGTCAGTCGATCAGGTTACGGTGCCTTCCCAATGAGAAACCTTGGTGGTGACACACGAGCCAGAAAGCCGCGTCTCAGGAGACAGAAACACCGGTTGTTGAGCCCAAAGGTGTCCAACAAGCCGAATCTCCTGAGACCACCGAGTCTGATGAGGAATGCAGACTACACCAAAGGGGCTCACGCCGACAGCAGATCTCTGCCCCTTCGGCATCTCCTTCTACACAAATAGCTTTGGTGCAATCTCCCCCACCACCATCGGTTCAGACAACCACACAAATTCACATTGAATCTGTTTCAACACCCACAGAGATGATACATTCCGTATCATCTCAAGGTTTGGGTGGAAGCCTCGTTGGACCCCCGATATCTTTAGAGTTAAAATGGGCCAACCCACCGAAGTGGTGACTTATGGGTTGTTAATGGATGTCCTTGGACGTTTCGGCATTACAAGTCCTCTCCCAGGCGGCACGTCGGAAATCTTCTCCAATGTTGTGATAGTGGAGCGCCTCCCTTGCCCCACTCCACCCACGATCATGACGGAGCAACGACTGCAAAAAGTTCCACAACCATCTGTTCTCTTGAAGACCGACTGATGAACATGATGCTACAAGCTATTGAGACTTCCCGACGGGATACCGGGAAAACACCAGTCTCAGAGGCAGTTCCGTCCGAAGCCCACACCACACCGATATCCTCATCACCACTAACCACCACCATACACAACCCCATACAACCCACCCTAACCACTCCAACCCAATCACATTCCCTCATCAACCCATACACCATCCCTATCACCCAGCTTCACGACATCCTCACTCGACTACTAACCCTAGAGACCAGGACCCCATCTGAGGAAAGTCTCTACAAACGGCTAGTAGATGAACCCGAACCGCCCGCCCAAACACGTTGTCTTGAAGAAAGCTCCCGCACGAAGCGAAGACATGACGATCCCGATGATCCAGATCGTCATGAGGGGGAGAAACGGCAAAGGACCACACGAAGCGGCCGTGGTCAGAGTCGAGAAAAGCAAATAACGACTCATGAAGCCGGAGGATCATCCACCAACCCACTACCCGCCAACAAACAACCACTACATCCACCACATCCCGCACACAAACACTACCTCCCACTCCCATAAGTCCAAATCCAATCCCGACCTCCAACCTCCTCCAAAATCAATCGGAAGCAGTCATATACGATCCACATGCTATCGTAGATGATTACATCTTAAAATAGAAGTGGCTGATGCAATGGGAACCAGAGGAAGCTATTCAAGTCAGACTTTCCAACGTCAGATACTTGTTACAACAAGCTTCGGTAGATTTGGTGTTGCTTGAAGACGAAGAACTTCAAGATGGCGAGAACTACAACTCCACGCTCCCCGAACTACCAGAGATGATCAGACATCGAGTAGACTCCCCTCCTCGCTTATCAAAGGGGACTGTCTGAGTCGAGACGCCTTGGGAAAATGTACGGATTGACGTCCCGTTCCTTGAAGACATAAGGAAGCAGATTTGGAGGGCTCCTAATCGAATCAAGAAGCTTATGAGCTGAATTTACAAGGCATCTCCCACTGGAAAGAAAGGAAGAAGATGGAGCACATCTTCTTGATGAACTACCTTGGTCTGGATCGAAGTGGCATCCCAACGGATCAACTCAGAAAAAATTTCAGGGACAAGCCACGGATCCACCAACTCGTGGGCGTATCACATGATTGGAAGCTATCCAACCCCTATATACCACATCGACCGAGCGGACAACAACCATACTCGAGAGGAGATACACGAAAACTATCTGCCGTTCCTTCCACCAGAATAAGTGTATCGTCTGTTTCATATGTACAAAAGAAAATACCAGACGCCCACTGGTTACATCAAGAAGGAGGACTCGAGGGGTTAAAGAGATTCATGGTACGGCAGATCAAGTTCCACACCACACACGACCTTCAAATTGCCGTAGATAACAATATGAAGAAGGACAACATGGACTCTCCGCTCATGAAAGGCTTTCCACTCAACGACTTCCCAGGGAATTACATCTTCAAGAAGCAAGGCCTCGCCATCACATATCAGAATCCAGTTATTGGAAAGAGGAGAGCGATGATGAAGTCTGAAGTTCACAAATTCTGTGACGGGACGTCGAAGCTTGTGAGGAGGAACATCGAGAAGAGGTTGGCGGAGATAACTGAAGAAACGATCTTCGAGGATCTTGGTGAAGAAGAGGCCCCACTCCTAAATGAGCTTCTGGAAGCTATAAACTAGAGACTGAAGCTGAGGAATGCTGTCCGACACTACGAGACAACATTGGGATTGAGAAGATCGTTCTACGCCCGACAAGGATAAACAGAGCTGAAGAGAGAACAAGCACAAGGGGAGATTGAAGAAACATAGAAGTTGTGCTTTGTTAATTAGTTATCCTTTTAATTAGGGGCGTAGCTCGTATTTTTGTTAGTGTAGGACTAGCTTGTAAATATACACTGTATAGAGGTATACAAACCATGTACAACAAAAATCAATACACATGTTATTTTCAAAAAAATCACAAAGTATTGAATTCACATTCTAGAGAGAAACGCAATCGAAAACTTCCACTCTCTAATCGTTTCTCTCCCGATCTTCAAACTCGATATTCGACCGAAGGTAATTCTCGAGATTTCTCACGAATATTTGGAATTCATGCTTAGATTGATTGTTTGTTGATGAAATAGGACCTAAAAGTTTTCGATACTCGTACTGTTTTTGGATGTTTCACTCAAAGATAAGACTTGAAAAAATTTATTTTTGAAAATTAGTTTTTCGATTCACAGATAAATATCGTTTTCGAGCGTAACTAAGGGAAATTTTTTTTTTTACGAATACTGTTTTCGCTAGATAAATATCCACTTTTGACGCGAAAAACTTGTTTTACTATTATAAGTTTTTCGATCATCAAAATTTTTAAGTCAAAATTTAGCAAAAACATATTTCGATCGACTATTTCACACTCGAATAAGTTTTAGTCAACAAATTGACTCAAACTTAACGAAAGTTTCAAACATTTTTTCGATAAACTATTTTTCGACAAGATACTATTGCAAATCTTTTTTTTTTCGCTCGAAAATAATTTTCGATAAACATACCTCGAAAAACTTATACGATCGAAAATCTTTTTGATTATAAGGATCGAAATTTTTTTTAAATAGAAAATCTTAGTGCTCGAAAATAATTTCAATTACTGAAATTTCAAACACACACATTTTTACACTGATCTGAATTTTTAAGTAAACAAAATCGAAATTATCAAAACCTACGAAAATATTTTTCGAATAATCATTTTCGACACTCAAAATTTTAGATCAAAATCATAAATTCAAATTTCGTCAGCAAAATTTTGAAGTGTAAATATTTATACTAAATATTTATCGTACTCAAAAATAATTGCTTTTTGAACCGAAAATAGGTCCGAAAAGGAAATTACTTAAAGTACGAACCAAAAATATTATTAACAAGTTTGTCACTTGTGAAGCACTTTTACCATCACAACTCCAAATTTTCACGAGATCCAACAACGCAACTACTATAATGGATGCAAAATGATGTCCGCCCTCCAATTCTATGAAGAGGCGAATACACCGTATGGAGAAGCCAATTTATAAACTTCATGGAGACAAAAGATCAAGCTACAAATTTGATAGCTTCTCTTCAAGAAGGACCCGCTCAATTTTGGCTTATCCAAGAAGGCGATCCCACAAATAATCCTCCCATTCCTGCCACAGACTCAAAATTCCTAATGATTACTGTGAGGGGGAGAGATTAAGAGCTAAAGCATATCTCGGAGCTAAAACTTTCCTGATGCAAGGCATCACGAATAACATCTATATGCAAATAGATAGTCTATCAAGTGCGAAGGACATCTGGGACGAGCTCCACAAAATGATGCAATGGGCCGAAGTTGGAGTCAAGGCTAAGAAAGCAAACATTCTCACCGCTTACAACTCCTTCAAAACTAAGACGGAGGAAAATCTCTACGAACTCTATCAACGCTATTTGACTCTTCTTAACGAGATGAGGAAAATAAAAAATTTTAAGACTAATATGGAAGGTAAACATCCGATTTCTTTCATCTCTTCAACCGGAGTGTAAGAAAATATCCATGCAAATCCATCAAAACAAGGATTTAGACGAAATGGATATCCACGCCGTTTTCGATAATATCGCTCAACACGAGGAAGATATTAGTGAGATACAAAAAGAACAAAAGGGCAAACAAATCGAAGACTCAATCAAATTGCCGAGTTCTTCAGAAGAAGAAGACGAGACAAAATCAGATTCCGAGCCCGATATGAAAGAGTTCAAGAAACAATTGGCTCTCGATACTAAAATGATGAGCAAAAAGTTCTACAAAAAGAAATCCTCTTCCTCCGCGAATCGACTTCGGACCTCAAGTTCGAAGCACAAGGAAACACCGGCCGAGTCGTCAGAATTCAAAAATGCCAAAGAGCCACAAAAATGCTACAATTGTGGTAAAATAGGGCACTTCGCCAGAGAATGCAATCTTCCGAAGAAGAAAGACGCCAACTACTACTCCAAGAAATTTCAACTAACTAAACAAAAGGAAGTTGGAGTAGCTCTGATGGCTAAACAAGAGCACTGGCTAGAAGACACAACTGATTATGACAACGATACCCTAGCTCTCATGGCATTTCAAGACGATGCCTCAGACGAAAGCTCAACGAGGAGGTT
Source organism: Linderniella brevidens (assembly GCA_004919715.1). Lineage (NCBI taxonomy): Eukaryota > Viridiplantae > Streptophyta > Magnoliopsida > Lamiales > Linderniaceae > Linderniella > Linderniella brevidens. The sequence goes on from SWDC01000157.1 coordinate 16,841,989, forward strand.
CGATGACGAAGACAAAGCATCAACCTCATCTCAAGAGGTAGTTACACCTGAATCTACATTATTAATCATGTTAGAATCTTTACAAATTAAATATCTTACATGAAAAATGAGCGGAAAAGTACAAAAGAGATAGATGAGAGACTAGCAATTAGCGAAAATAATTTCCAAAAGCAATTAGATAAAACAGTTCACTTAGAAATTCTATTATCTAATGCTAATCTTACTATACTAGTCTTGAATCTAGGTTAGCTACTTCTGAGACAAAAATAAACGACCTTGTAAAACTCTTAGCGATAGTTGGAGAGATTTAGAAATTTCTAGAAATAATTATAAGGAAATCTCTGACGAACGGAAGAAGCTTTACTCTAGGATTAAGACATTAGACGATCTTCTAACAAAATGGGGACAAACTGATCAGACTATTTTTCTAAATCAACCTCATTATTTAGAATTTTATAATCCTATTGAAGGCTTAGGTTTTAACAATCCTTGTAACTTGAAAAAGGTAAATGTCAAACAATTATATGATATCAAATACATGGGTTTAGGATTAACTTCTTTAATGGCTTTTACTAACTCTTCCGAAATAAATGCCTTAAAAGAATCCAAAAGAAAAGCCACAACTAGGACTGACATCCCCTTTGATTACACTGATTTGAGTAATAATTACAAACACGAGAAATAAACTTGTCTAGTGACTACAATTAATTATATCCTATAGAAGTTATCCCTAAAGTTGAGGAAGAAAATTATGATCATTCTAAAAATTCTACTTTATGTTATATTCCCGCTATTATTAAGAAAATAGCTAATTTGAACTCCTACCTAGAAACAGAAAGAAAGAATTTTGAAGCAGAAAAGAATGTTCTTTTAATGGAGATTTTTAATCTAAAAAATTCCTCAGTTTTGACTAACATTTTAAAATCTTGTCATGATTCAACTTTGAAGGACAAATCATTAATCAAGGACAAGACCAAATTCAAGAAAACATCTCCCATTACTTAACAAAATATTTCAAAACAAGAAAAAATTTCTTTAAAAAACATAAAGGGAGGAAAAGAGTCCATAAATGCTTCAAAGGCGAAAAAGACTCTTACTAACTCTTTTTCTACTCCATCCACATGTAGAGTAGTTAAAGAGGTGAAACATGCAAAGGAGAGAGTGTCTATTATAGAATTTAATGTGAATCCAAATATCATGATTTTAATCAGAATGGTCGAGTTTAAACACGTTAATTTTGAGTTTTTGAGTCGTTTCCGTCGAAAAAGTTGCGAAGTAAAAATTTTCGTCAAATAATTTGGAGAAACTATCGTGAATCGTGTGTTTCTGAACGGAAAAATGATCCAAAACGGGTTTCTACCTTCAAATTCGGCGAGTTTTGACAGAAAATCGATGAAGATTGAGGAGTTTTTATGAAATCGCCGAGAATCCGAAAACTTTTTCCACTGTAATATGTTGCGTGAGAATGAGTTTTTCGATCGAAAGAGTAATATTAATACTTTTCGATCAGGTAATGTTGAAAGGATTTTGGGCCAAAAAAAAAAGAATATTTTGGGCTTTCGTTAAAAATCAGATCTGATTAACGAAAAAAAATTAATCTTTTACTTGTGAAGCCAAAAGTAAAGTGCAAAAGGCTCCATATATTTCTGAAATAAATGCGATTATCTCCCATTTGTGATGAAATTCAGCACTTGACTCCTCGGATGAGCTCGAAATATTATGCGATACTTAAAAAAATTAGAAGTAGTGTTTGCAAGTAATTCATTTAGGAGATAAGATCAACTTTTCATGTAAACTCCCCCCTCAACAAATGCACATTTAACTTTTTCGGCATTTTAGCACATTGTAACCCATTTAATCAATTCAGCATAGATTCATGAAAATTTTGCGCTTTTCAAAAAAAAATTCGCATTTTATCATGTCTGAACCAATGGATGTATTTAATGCATTTAAAATGTGCGACGATATTTTCAAAAATATTTTTAAATAAAATATTTTTGTTTTGGGGTCAGATTGTCCATTTTGAACATTATCACGTAAAAAATTTCTTATGACATATAGGATACGTAAAGCTGTCAAATCATGTAACTAAACTAATATTCGAAGATCATAGTATGAATCATTTTGACAACTCTTACTAGTGTCGCTCATATCACTCAATTTATTTTTACCATGGAAATATTTAGTAGATACATCACTCATATCAACACGACAAAATTATATCAATTAATTTGTTATCGTAGCGTATTTAATCAACTTACTAAGTAAAAGTCCATCAATTTGAATCAAAGGGACTTTGAAGGGAATATTTGTAGGCTCTGACTAAAAGGGTAGGATATTTTTGGGATTAGTGAGGTTAAGAATTCTGCAATTCCAAGGGCCCTTTTGAAATTCATTTCTGCTCCTTTTTTTTTCTTTTCTTCTGCACTAGCTCAAGATGAGTCTCTTCTTCTTTACGAAGTTCTGAGAGATGAGATCTTCTTTTCTTGTTGGGTCGAGACCGTGTTCCTTTCGAAGGTTTCACAATTATGGAAGTCGAACTCAAGGTCGTGCACCTCTTCTCGTTTTCTCTATATAAGATCTAGATTATCGTTGGAGAAGTTCACCTCGAGGTGCTTCTCTTCTAGGAGTATGCGAGATTATCTTGGAGAAGTTCACCGGCGAGATTTGTGTTTCTCTTTTATAAAGACTGAGAAATTCATCATGTGCATCTCTTTTCCTCCCCCTCTTTTTCTTGATTGAGCAACCCCAAAACGTAGGAATAAGGTTGAAGGCTTGTCGGGTTTCAAAAGAAAAAGAATGTCGGAGAAGGCTCAAAGGGGATTACTAGAGGAAAAAGTAAAGGATTGATAATTTGGGCAAAGTGAGGAATTTCCTAATTTTGCCCTTATCATTTTCAGGACAAACTAACACAAAGCAAGAATGAGGCTACGAAGTACAAATCAAGAGATAGGCTTTTGAAGTGTGACCCACTAAAAAAAAATATTGAGGCTCAAATTCTCACATATATGATGTGGCTTTGTGTCTAGTGAAACAGGCGAAGCTCTTTGAATAAAAGAATGTCACATGAATTTTTAAGCAAAGAACTAAACATATATCAAAGAAATATTTTTGTGAGTAATTTCAAAATAGGCAGAAATATCGTCATCCCCCGATTTTTTTATTTATCTTTTTGTATATATAAAAATTTTGAAAGATAGAGTCACGCAAGATATATCAAGAACTATCAAGAAGCACATAGAATATCATTTAGAAGCATAATAGAGCATGTAAAGCACATCTCAAGTAAGATTGAGATTCAACATGCCTAACTTAGCAATAAGGAATTGGAATCATTTTTCATCCAATGCCTTAGTGAATAAGTCGACAAGTTGAAGCTCTGTTTTAACAAAATATATATCTATAGTGCCTTTTTCTACATGATCTTTTATTCAATGATAGTGAAAATCTATGTGTTTCGTGCGCGAATGATGAACATGATTGCAAGTAATGGCAATAGCACTTTGAGAATCACTATAAATAGGAATGTTATTAAATTCGAACCCGTAGTCGCGTAGTTGCGTTCGCATCCATAGAACTTGTGAGCAACAGCTGGCAGCCGTGGCGTACTCCGCCTCGGTCGTCGATGTTGACATGCAATTCTGTTTCTTTGAGGACAAGCAGACCAACTTATCGCCTAAACATTGTGCTCCGCCAAACGTGCATTTTCCGACAACCTATATAATCAGAGTTAGTATAGCCAATTAATCTAAAATCAGTATCTTTAGGATACCATAGCCCTAAGTTGAGAGTTGCTTTGAGATAGCGTAGAATTCGCTTGACCGCGTACATGTGAGACTCCTTTAGGTCAGCTTGAAAATGAGCACAGAGGCAAGTGGTGAACATGATGTTGGGTCGGCTTGACGTTAACTAGAGAAGAGATCCGATAATACTTCGATAGGTTGTGATGTTGACTGCCTTGCTAGAAGGATCAACATCCAATTTGCAGTTTGTTGTCATGGAGTATTCATAGGTGTGCTCTTGTCATGATTAAATCTCTTCAGAATATCTCAGATATACTTGGTTTGACTGATGAATATTCCATCTTCGAGTTGCTTGACTTGTAATCCAAGAAAAATTGGAGTTCTCCCATTAAGTTCATGTCGAATTTGGTCTTCATTAGATCACCAAATTTCTGACATAGTCGTTCATTTGTCGAGCCGAACAATCATCAAGTCATTGCCTTGCTTTTTGATGAAAAGTGTCGTATCGATTGTTCCTCTTATAAAGTTGGACTTTCCTAGAAATTTGCTCAGAACATCATACCAAGCACGAGGGGCTTGTTTTAGTCCGTAGAGAGCTTTATCCAATCGATAGACATAATCAGAATGATTTTCATACACGAACCCTTCTGGTTGAGCCTAGACTTCTTCTTTTAACACGCCGTTGAGCAATGTGGTTTTGACATCCATTTGATAGACTTTGAAGTCTTTATGAGCCACGTATGCTAGAAATAATCGAGTAGCTTCAATACGTGCAACCGGAGCATACGTCTCGTCGTAGTCAATACCTTCTTGTTGATTGTACCCCTTGGCTACGAGTGGTGCTTTATTCCTGATAATTTCACTGTTCTCGTTTTTCTTATTTTTGAAAACCCATTTAGTTCTTATAATTGTTTTGCAATGCGGTCGAGGAACTTGTGTCCAAACTCGTAGACGGTCGAATTGGTTGAGTTCATCTTGCATTGCGATCACCCAATCCGTGTCTTTAAGGGCTTCAGCTACCTTAAGTGGTTCGTTTTGGCTTAAGAAACATGTGAAATATTCTGCTTTGTGTAGATGTCCTAGTGCGTACCCCACTTGAAGGATCACCGATTATTTGGTCGATAGGATGAGCTCGAGTCCACTTGCATTCATGAGGAAGAACCGAAGTAGATCCATCATTGATTTGTAGATCAAGACATTCTGAATTGATAGGTTGATCATTCGTAATAGGGAAATTCAATTCTGAAGTTGAATTGGAGGGAATTTCCGCATCGTCAATTAGTAGGAGCTGCAACACTAGTTGAAGATTCAGAAGTTGGAGGGAACATTTGTTGGAGTTTGAGGGTTTGGAATCTCAATAGTAATTTCAGCCGTCGAAGGAGAAGGTGCGCTGCTTGGTATAGAATGAGACGAAGCAGACATTTGATACTCTTTTCTATAAAATGTTCAAATAGGAAATCCAAATCTTCCAAACCGGCAGGAACTGCTTCTTCCGACGTTGAGGTAGATGTTGTCGGAGTTTGTTGACTTTGTGCCAACACGCCTATAAGCCCGGGTTCTGAACTGTTTTCTTCAGAAGCCAAATCGGTCACTTCTTAAAAAGTGACGTTGTAACTTTCTAAAATAGTACGAGAAGACTTGATATAGACGTTGTATGCTTTAGAAGTGGATGAATATCCAACAAAGACGGCTTCAAATGCTTTTGGGTCGAACTTGGTTCGTTGCTCTCGATCGTTGGCTACAAAGCATTTGCACCCGAAGACTGAAGAAAGAGATATTCGGAATCCTTTGATTTATTATCTCGTACGACATCTTTTCAAAGCGTTTGTGAATAATCGTCCAATTTTGCGTAAAGCACGCTGTACTCACTCCTTCAGCCCAAAAAAGTGAGGGACACCGGAATGTATTAGCATTGTTCTTGCAGCTTCAACTAAAGTCCGGTTCTTCCGTTCTACGACGCCATTTTGTTGAGGTGTTTTAGCGGCTGATAATTGTTGAATGATTCCAAGTAACTGATAGTAATTGCTGAAACGCTGATTTTTGAATTCAGTCCCATAGTCAGTCCTGATTACTTGGATTTTCTTTTGCAGGAGATTCTGAGTTGTATTCACAAAGCTTATTATCAAATCTCCAATCTCATCTTTAGTTCGGAGATATCTTGTCCAAGTATAGCGAGAATAATCGTCTACAATTACTAGCACATACTTACGACCATTGATACTTTGTGTTCGCATTGGTCCACAATGGTCCATGTGTAGTAATTCTAAAGGTCGAGATGTAGAAGCTACTTGCTTGAGTTTGTGTGACGTTCGCTTCTTTTTACCCATTTGACAAGCCGAACAATGATGCTCTTGATGAAGAGAAATAGTTGGTAGACCGTTGACCAACTTTTTGATAAAGAGTTTGTGAAGAGCTTTTAGATTTAGATGAGATAGACGTTGATGCCATAAGATGTTCCTCTTGATTGTAGTCTGTGAGATGAGGCAAACAACTATCGAAGGTCGTACTGTTGTCAGATTGATGGTGTATAGATTAGATCTTCGAGATCCTGTAAGAAGTTCTTTATTCTGACTATTTAAGATTCTGTACTGATCAGCTAGAAACACCACTTGAAACCCTTTATCACAGAATTGTCCTATGCTGAACAGGTTGTGTTTAAGACCTTGGACATAAGAGGCATCTTTGATCGTCAAATTCTTTAAAAGGATATCTCCGAAGCCTAATAATGGGCTAAATCGTTGTTACCGAATCTGAGTTTTCCGTTGTAACGATCTTGATAGTTGGTCAACAATTCCTTATTTCCCGTCATGTGTGTGGAGCAACCAGAATCTAGATACCACACATGATGGATCTGCATAGAAAGATTGTAGAGAGACTTAGGTACCCACTTAGTAATGGGTCATCTCGGATTAGAAGATTTAATAGGTAATGTTTGTTCATTTTTGGTCATAAACCATTTGTGCCCTTAGGTAGCCAAACCAACTTAGAAGTGGTTGGTTTAAGTGGTACCTCTTTAGGCAACTTGGCCTTGTTGGCTTGCGTTGGCCTAGATGGTGTTCTGGGAACCAATTGAGGGTGAACCTTACATGGGAGATTAATTTCAGCTCAGACAAATGTCTTAGAAGTCTTAGTGCATGAGAAAATCTTTTCTCTAGTTAGTCTCCTAAGGTGTTTAGCCGAGTGTACTTGGACTGGGTACCTTAGATGATGGCAAGAATGTATCGAGCTATAAGCTTGCTTAATAGCCGGATCTTGTTTCCTACGAAACTTAAGACTTGCATTTGTCTTAGAATGATGGTTTTTGTTTTTAAAAGTAGTGCCGTTTTCAAAATTTGTGCTTTCAAAATTAATAGATTTAAAAGTATAAGTTGAAGCAACATCATGAAAATTAGAAACGAGTGTCCTTAGTTTTTGATACAGAAGAAAGTTTAGAAAATAAGTCATTTCTATCAATATTTTTCTGAAATTAAGTCATTTCACCTCTTTTACTACTCTTCCTGTGGATGGAGTAAAAAAAGAGTTAGGAAAAATCATTTCCACCTTTGAAGCATTTAAGGACTCTTTTCCTCCCTTTACGATTTTTAAAAATGATCTTTCTTCTTTTAAAATATTTTGTAAAATAATGGGAGGTGTTTTCGTAAATTTGATCTTGTCCTTAATTAATGATTTTTCTTTCAAAATAAAATCAGGACAAGATTTTAAAATTGAGGAATTTTTTAGATTAGAAATCTCCAATAAAAGCTCATTCTGTTCTGCTTCGAAATTTTTTCTTTCTGTCTCTAAGAAAACGTTCAAATAAGCTATTTTCTTAATAATAGCGGGAAGATAACAGAAAGTAGAATTTTTATTTTTAGAATGATCATTATTTTCTTCCTTAACATTAGGAAGATCTTCTAACGGATATAATGAATTATAATCACTAGCAAGCTTATTTCCTGTGTCTTGTAACTATTATTCAAATCGGTATAGTAGAAGGGGATGTCAGTCCTATTTGTGGTTTTTCGTTTAGATTCTTCTAAGGCATTTATTTCGGAAGAATTAGTAACGGCCATTAAAGAAGTCAATCTTAAACACATGTACTTGATATCATATAATTGTTTGACATTTACCTTTTTCAAGTTACAAGGATTGTTAAAACCTAAGCCTTCAATAGGATTATAAAATTCTAAATAATGAGGTTGATTTAGAAAAATAGTCTGATCAGTTTGTCCCCATTTTGTTAGAAGATCGTCTAATGTCTTAATCCTAGAGTAAAGCTTCTTCCGTTCGTCAGAGATTTCCTTATAATTATTTCTAGAAATTTCTAAATCTCTCCAACTATCGCTAAGAGTTTTACAAGGTCGTTTATTTTTGTCTCAGAAGTAGCTAACCTAGATTCAAGACTAGTATAGTAAGATTAGCATTAGATAATAGAATTTCTAAGTGAACTGTTTTATCTAATTGCTTTTGGAAATTATTTTCGCTAATTGCTAGTCTCTCATCTATCTCTTTTGTACTTTTCCGCTCATTTTTCATGTAAGATATTTAATTTGTAAAGATTCTAACATGATTAATAATGTAGATTCAGGTGTAACTACCTCTTGAGATGAGGTTGATGCTTTGTCTTCGTCATCGAACCTCCTCGTTGAGCTTTCGTCTGAGGCATCGTCTTGAAATGCCATGAGAGCTAGGGTATCGTTGTCATAATCAGTTGTGTCTTCTAGCCAGTGCTCTTGTTTAGCCATCAGAGCTACTCCAACTTCCTTTTGTTTAGTTAGTTGAAATTTCTTGGAGTAGTAGTTGGCGTCTTTCTTCTTCGGAAGATTGCATTCTCTGGCGAAGTGCCCTATTTTACCACAATTGTAGCATTTTTGTGGCTCTTTGGCATTTTTGAATTCTGACGACTCGGCCGGTGTTTCCTTGTGCTTCGAACTTGAGGTCCGAAGTCGATTCGCGGAGGAAGAGGATTTCTTTTTGTAGAACTTTTTGCTCATCATTTAGTATCGAGAGCCAATTGTTTCTTGAACTCTTTCATATCGGGCTCGGAATCTGATTTTGTCTCGTCTTCTTCTTCTGAAGAACTCGGCAATTTGATTGAGTCTTCGATTTGTTTGCCCTTTTGTTCTTTTTGTATCTCACTAATATCTTCCTCGTGTTGAGCGATATTATCGAAAACGGCGTGGATATCCATTTCGTCTAAATCCTTGTTTTGATGGATTTGCATGGATATTTTCTTACACTCCGGTTGAAGAGATGAAAGAAATCGGATGTTTACCTTCCATATTAGTCTTAAAATTTTTTATTTTCCTCATCTCGTTAAGAAGAGTCAAATAGCGTTGATAGAGTTCGTAGAGATTTTCCTCCGTCTTAGTTTTGAAGGAGTTGTAAGCGGTGAGAATGTTTGCTTTCTTAGCCTTGACTCCAACTTCGGCCCATTGCATCATTTTGTGGAGCTCGTCCCAGATGTCCTTCGCACTTGATAGACTATCTATTTGCATATAGATGTTATTCGTGATGCCTTGCATCAGGAAAGTTTTAGCTCCGAGATATGCTTTAGCTCTTAATCTCTCCCCCTCACAGTAATCATTAGGAATTTTGAGTCTGTGGCAGGAATGGGAGGATTATTTGTGGGATCGCCTTCTTGGATAAGCCAAAATTGAGCGGGTCCTTCTTGAAGAGAAGCTATCAAATTTGTAGCTTGATCTTTTGTCTCCATGAAGTTTATAAATTGGCTTCTCCATACGGTGTATTCGCCTCTTCATAGAATTGGAGGGCGGACATCATTTTGCATCCATTATAGTAGTTGCGTTGTTGGATCTCGTGAAAATTTGGAGTTGTGATGGTAAAAGTGCTTCACAAGTGACAAACTTGTTAATAATATTTTTGGTTCGTACTTTAAGTAATTTCCTTTTCGGACCTATATAACCTAAGTCTTCTATAGGATTATAAAATTCTATATCATGAGGTTGATTTAGAAAGATAGTCTGATCTGTTTGCCCCCTTTTCGTTAGAAGATCGTCTAAAGTCTTAATCCTAGAGTAAAGTTTCTTACGTTCGTCAGAGATTTCCTTAATATTAGTTCTAGAAATTTCTAAATCTCTCTGACAATCGCTAGAGTCTTACTAAGGTCATTGATTTTTGTTTCAAAAGTAGCTAACCTAGATTCAAAACTATTTATTGTTTCCTTAGCATTAGATAAGATAATTTCTAGGTGAATTTTCTTATCTAGTTGCTTTTGGAAATTAATTTCACTAAGGGCTAGTCTCTCCTCTAATTCTTTTGTACTTTTCCGCTCATTTTTCATGTTAGCATATTTAATTTGTAAAGATTCTAACATGATTAATAATGTAGATTCGGGTGTAGCTACCTCTTGAGACGAGGTTGATGCTTTGTCGTCGTCGTCAGACCTCCTCATTGAGTTTTCGTCTGAGGCATCGTCAAGAAACGCCATGAAAGCTAGATTGTCGTTGTCAGAATCCATTGTGTCTTCTAGCCAGTGCTTTTGTTCGGCCATTAGAGCTACTCCAACTTCCTTTTGTGTGGTAAATTGAAATTTCTTGGAGTGACAATTGACGTCTTTCTTCTTAGAAAGATTGCATTCTCTGGCGAAATTCCCTATCTTTCACAATTGTAGCATTTTTGTGGTTCTTTGGCGTTTTTGGATTCTGACGACTCGGCCGGTCTCTCCTTGTGCTTAGAGCTTGAGTCCGAAGTCTATTATCCGAAAAGGAGAATATCTTTTTATAGAACTTTTGCTCATCATTTTAGTAATGAGAGCTAATTGTTCAACTTGTGCTTTTATCTTTACGAGATCGACTAGTTTTTCTTTGCGAAACTAGAGCTATAGAGTCTTCAATCTGTTTGCCCTTTAGTTCTTTCTGTATCTCGCTAATGTCTTCCTCGTGTTGGGCGAGATTATCAAAGATGGCGTGGATATCCATTTCGTCCAAATCCTTGTTTTGACGGATTTGCATCGATATTTTCTTCCACTCCGGTTGAAGAGAAGAGGGAAATCAGATATTGACCTCCATATTGGTCTTCAAAATTTCTATTTTCCTCATCTCGTTAAGAAGAGTTAAATTGATAGAGTTCGTAGACATTTTCCTCCGTCTTAGCTTTGAAGGAGTCGTAACCGGTGAGAATGTTCGCTTTCTTAGCCTTGACTCCGACTTCAGTCCATTGCATCATTTTGTGGAGCTCGTCCCATATAGCCTTTGCACTAGACAGACTATCTATTTGCATATAGATGTCATTCGGAATTTCTTGCATTAGGCTCACCTTCATCATTTTGACTCTGAGATCTGCTTTGGCTCTTAACCGCTCACCTTCCATGTATTCACTAGGAATTTTGAGTCTTCTAGTGGCGGGAATGGGAGGATTATTAGTGGCATCGCCTTCTTGGATAAGCAAAAATTGTGCAGGACCTTCTTGAAGAGAAGCTATCAAATTTGTAGCTTGATCTTTTGTCTCCAAGAAGTTCATGAATCGACTTCTCCAAACGGTGTATTCGCCTCTTCGTAGAATTGGAGGGCTAACGTCGTTTCCAAGTGAGTAAGCATCCATTTGTAGTTGATTGGTACGGTCTCGTGAAAGTTAGGAATTGAAATGGTAAAAGTGCTTCACAAGTGACAAACTTCGTTAGTAATATTTGGCTCGTACTTTAAGCAATTTCCGTTTCGGACCTATTTTTCGGTTTTGAAGAGGAATTGATTTAATTGCGAAAAATATTTGATATAGAATTAATACTTTAAAATTTTGCAAAAGAATTTTGAATTTATGATCGAAAATTTTGAGTATCGAAGAAGATTATTCGGAGAAAAATAATTTTCGGAAGTTTTGAAAATTACGATTTTTGATTTTCAAATAAAAATTAAGATCAGTGTAAAATGTGTGTGTGTTTGAAGGTTGATTTTCGAAAAATTTGTAATCGAAAAATTTAAAAGTGATCGGAAATTTTCGTTAAGTTTGACGCAAATTGTTGACTAAAAGTTTTTCGAGTGTGAATTATTCGATTGAAATATATTCGCTAAATTTTGAGTCGAAAATTTAGAAGATCGAAAATCTTGAGATAAAAAAACTTGTAATAGTAAAACAAGTTTTTCGTGTCAAAATTAGATATTTATTTAGCGAAAACAGTATCAGTCGAAAAGATAAAAAAATTCACTTTGTTATACTCGAAAAAGATATATATATATATATATATATATATATATATGAATCGAAAAACTTATTATCGACAATAAAGTTTTCGAGTCTGAAATTGAGTGAAACCCACGAAAACAGTGAGTTATCGAGAAACTTTTCGGCTGTAGACTTATTCGTAAAATATTTTTCGAGCCAAGTTTTTCGATAGAAAAACGATCGAAGAACAACCTTCAAGTTCAATGGAACAGTGAAAATCCAGATTCAACCGAAAAGTTCAAGTTATATCAACTTACGATCGCTAAGCATGAATTCTAGATATCCGAATGAGAAATCTTACGAATTACCTTCGGTCGAATATCGACTTTGAATATTTTGATAGAGAAACGATTAGAGAGTTTTTCGATTGCTTTTCTTTCTCTTAGAATGTGAATTCAATGCTTGTGATTTTTCCGAAAATGACTTGTTGTTTTTTTGTTTCGATAGTGTACATTATTTATACCTATTTACATGGTATATTTACTATTAAGTTCTACACTATCAAAACTATGAATTACGCCCCTAATTACAAAGATAACAAAATAAAAAAGCACAATTCTAATATCTCTTCACCTAACAATTGGTATCAGAGCATATCGTGATCGTTTTTGTAATTCGCTATTCTTAGATCAAAATTATTTTCCAGATTTTTCGATCGAAAAACACGCTCGAAATGCATTTTGATCTACATGTTTAATTTTGCGAATTTTGTTGATAATCCTGCTGCTAAACTGATAGAGTATATGTGAGAAATGATTTACATACTGTTTTCAATCGCTTAGAACATCAGATTAATTATGATTTTCGATTTCGATCGGTTTTTGTGTTTGCGATTGAGTTTTGAATACAGTTTGATTTTCTTCATAATCGATATATTTTGCTGTAAAACGTGGTTATCTTGTGTTTTTTCATATTCAGAACTCATATTCGAGTGATTATCCATAATCTCAGCGTCTAACTTGAGCTTTTCAGTTGAATATGGGTTTTTATTATTCCATTGAATTCGAGTTGTGTTCTTCGATCGTTTTTCGATTAAAAAACTTGGCTCGAAAATCTTTTTCGAATAAGTTGACTGGCGAAAAGTTTTTTGTTAGGTCCTTATTCATCAACTAACAATCAATCTAAGAATGAATTCTTAATATTCGAATGAGAAATTTCGAGAATTACCTTCGGTCGAATATCGAGTTTGAAGATCGGGAGAGAGAAACGATTAGAGAGTGGAAGTTTTCGATTGCCTTTCTCTCTCTAGAATGTGAATTCAATACTTTGTGATTTTTCTGAAAATGATTTGTGTATTGATTTTTGTTGTGTACATGGTATATATACCTCTATACATGGTATATGTACAAGCTAGTCCTACACTAACAAAAATACGAGTTCCGCCCCTAATTACAAGAATAACTAATTAAGAAAGCACAACTTCTATATTTCTTCAATTGATTGATTGTTCGTTGATGAAATAGGACCTAACAATTGGTATCAGAGCAAATCGTGATCGCTTTTGGATTGAATTTGCGATTCTAAGATCAAAATTAGTTTCCAGATTTTTCGATCGAAAAACTTACGTGAAATGTATTTTGATCAATGCGCTTAATGTTTGCGAATTTTGTTGATGATCTTGCTGATAAAGTGATAGATTAAATGTTAGGAATGATTTACGTACTGATTTCAATCGCTTAGAACCTCAGATTATTTCAGATTTTCGATTTCGATTGATATTTGCATTTGAATACGATTTGATTTTTTTGAATACGATTTGATTTTTTTTCATAATCGATATATTTTGCTGTAAAACGTGGTTAATCTTGTGTTTGTTCATATTCAAAACTTAGAATCGAGTGATTATTCAGAATTTCAGCACCTAACTTGAACATTTCGGTTGAATCTGGATTTTTCACTGTTCCATTGAACTTGAAGGCTGTTCTTCGATCGTTTTTCGATCGAAAAACTCGGCTCGAAAAATATTTTTCGAATAAGTTTGCAGCCGGGAAGTTTTTCGATAACAAACACTGTTCTCGTGTGTTTTACTCAAATATAAGACTCGAAAAACATTACTTTCGATAATTAGTTTTTCGATTCATATATAAATATCTTTTTCGAGCGTAATAAAGCGTATTTTTTTCGACGGATACTGTTTTCGCTAATATAAATATCTAATTTTGACTAGAAAAACATGTAATAGTAAAACAAGTTTGCGATCTCAAGATTTTCTATCATCAAATTTTTCGAGTAAAAGAATTTAGCGAAAATATATTTCGATCGAATAATTCACACTCGAAAAACTTTGAGTCAAACTTAACGAAATTTTTCGATCAGTCTTAATTTTTCGATTACAAATTTTTCGATAAAAGTTATTGCGATTAACAAAATTATTCGACAAACTATTTTTCGATAGGATATTTACTTCGCAAAACTCTTACATTCGAAAAATAATTTTCGATAAATACCACGAAAAACTTATACGATCGAAAATCTTTTTCGATTAAAGGTTCAAAAATTTTTAAATCGAAAACTTTACTGTTGGAAAATTTTTTTCGATCACTGAACTTTCAAACACACACATTTTACAATGTTTTGAAAGAAATCAAAATTCGTAATTTTCAAAACTTACGAGAAATATTTGTCTCCGAATTGTCTTCTTCGATACTCAAAATTTTCGATCATAAATTCAAAATTCTTTAGCAAAATTTTGATGTATCAATTCTTATATCAAATATTTTTTGAAATCAAAACAATTTCTCTTTAACAAACGAAAAATAGGTTCGAAAAGAAAATTGCTCAAAGTACGAATCAAACATTACTAACGAATTTTGTCACTTGTGAAGCACTTTTACCATTTCGATTCCAAACTTTCCCGAAGATCCTTCCAATCAACTACAAAGGGATGCTTGCTCACTCGGAAACGACGTTCACCCTCCAATTCTACGAAGAGGCGAATACACCGTATGGAGAAGCCGATTCATGAACTTCTTGGAAACAAAAGATCAAGCTATAAATTTGATAGCTTCTCTTCAAGAAGGTCCCGCTCAATTTTGGCTCATCCAAGAAGGCGATCACTAATAATCCTCCCATTCCCGCCATTAGAAGACTCAAAATTCCTAGTGAATACACCGAGGGGGAGCGATTAAGAGCCAGAGTGAATTTAGGAGCCAAAACATTCCTAATGCAACGAATTCCGAATGACATCTATATGCAAATATATAGTCTATCTAGTGCAAAAGCTATGTGGGACGAGCTCCACAAAATGATGCAACGGACCGAAGTCGGAGTCAAAGCCAAGAATGCGAATATTCTCACCGCTTACGACTCATTCAAAGCAAAGTCGGAGGAAAACGTTTATGAACTCTATCAACGCTATTTAACTCTTCTCAATGAGATGAGAAAAATAGAAATTTTCAAGACCAACATGGAGGTCAACATTCAATTTCTCTCTTCTCTTCAACCGGAGTGGAAGAAAATATCCATGCAAATCCGTCAAAACAAGGATTTGGACGAAATGAATATCCACGCCGTCTTTGATAATCTCGCTCAACACGAGGAAGATATAAGCGAGATACAAAAAGAACTTAAGGGAAAGCAGATCGAAGACTCTATAGCTCTAGTTTCTGAAAGAAAAACGAGTCGATCTTACAAGGATAAAAGCATCAAGTTGCCAAGCTCTTCAGAAGATGGAGACTAATCATAATCGGACTCCGAGCCACGTATGAAAGAGTTCAAGAAACAATTGGCTCTCATTACTAAAATGATGAGCAAAAAGTTCTATAAAAAGAAATCCTCCTCTTCGGCTAATAGACTTCGGACATCAAGCTCTAGGCACAAGGAAAGACCGACCGAATCGTCAGAAACCAAAAACGCCAAAGAACCACAAAAATGCTACAATTGTGGAAAGATAGGGCACTTCGCCAGAGAATGCAATCTTACCAAGAAGAAAGACGCCAATTACTACTCCAAGAAATTTCAACTAACCAAACAAAAGGAGGCTGTAGTAGCTTTGATGGCCGAACAAGAGCATTGGCTAGAAGATACAACAGATTCTGACGACGAAAATCTCGCTCTAATGGCATACCTCGACGACGCCTCAAACGATAACTCATCAAGGAGGTCCCACGACGAAGAAAAAGCATCAACCTCATCACAAGAGGTAACAATGCCTAATTTTACATTATTAAACATGTTAGAATCTTTACAAATTAAGTATTCTAACATGAAAGATGAGCGGAAAATTACAAAAGAATTAGAGGAGAGACTAGCCCTTAGTGAAAATAATTTTCAAAAGCAATTAGATAGAACAATTCACTTAGAAATTCTCTTATCTAATGCTAAGGAAACCATAACTAGTCTTGAATCTAGGATAACTACCTCTGAGATTAAAATCACTGACCTTAGTAAGACTTTTAGCGATTGTCAGAGAGATTTAGAAATTTCTAGAAATAATTTTAAGGAAATCTCTGACGAACATAAGAAGCTTTATTCTAGGATTAAAACTTTAGACGATCTTCTAACGAAAAGGGGGCAAACGGATCAAACCATCTTTCTAAATCAACCTCTTGATATAAAATTTTACAATCCTAAAAAAGGCTTAGGTTTTAACAATCCCTGTAACTTGAAAAAGGTCAATGTCAAACAGTTATATGATATCAAGTATATGGGATTAGAATTAACTCTCTAATGGCCTTTACTAATTCTTCCGAAATAAATGCCTTAGAAGAATCTAAACGAAAAGCCACAAATAGGACATACATCCCCTTTGACTACACCGTTTTGAATAATAGTTACAAGACAAGGGAAATCAACTTGTCTAGTGACTATAATTCATTATATCCCTTAGAAGATTTTCCTAAAGTTATGGAAGAAAATATTGATCATTTTCAAAATTCTACTTTCAGTTATATTCCTGCTATTATTAAGAAAATAGCTGATTTAAACGCTTCCTTAGAAACAGAAAGAAAGAGTTTCAAAGCAGAAAAGAATGAGCTTTTATTGGAGATTTCTACTCTAAAAAATTCCTCAATTTTAAAATCTTGTCCTGATTTTACTTTGAAAGAAAAATCATTAATTAAGGACAAGATCAAATCTAAGAAACAACCTCCCATTATTTTACAAAATATTTTAAAAGAAGACAAATCTTCTTTAAAAAGCGTAAAGGGAGGTATAGTTCTTAAATGCTTCCAAAGGGAAAGATTTTACTAACTCTTTTTCTACTCCATCCACAGGTAGAGTAGAAAAAGAGGTGAAGCATGCAAAGGAATGAGTGCCTAGGATAGAATTTCAGAAGAAAAATGATAGAAAAGATTTATTTTCAAAACTTTCTTCTGTATTAAAAATTAAGGACACTCGTAAGAAGACATCCGTTTCTAATTTTAATGTTGTTGCTTCCACTTATGCGTTAAAGGCTATTAATTTTGAAAACACAAATTTTGAAATCGGCTCTGCGTCTAAAAACATAAACCATCATTAAGACAAATGCAAGTCTTAAGTCTCGTAGGAAACAAGATCCGACTATAAAGAAAGCTTATAGCTCGATATATTCTTGTCCTCATCTAAGGTACCCGGTCAAAGTACACGCAAGCCAACAAGGCCAGGTTGCCTAAAGAGATAACACTTAAACCAACTACTTCTAAGTTGGTTTGGGTACCTAAGAGCACAAATGGTTTAGGGACCAAAAATGAACAACACTTACCTACCAAATCTGCTAATCCGAGAGGACCCATTACTAAGTGGGTACCTAAATCTCTCTAAAATCTTTCTATGCAGATCCATCATGTGTGGTATTTAGATTGCGGTTGCTGCACAATCATGACGGGAAATCAAGAACTGTTGAGCAACTACCAAGACCGTTACAACGGAAAAGTCAGATTCAGCAACAACGATTCAGCTCTAATACTATGCTTTGGAGATATTTTACTGTAGAAACTTACAATCAAAGATGTCTCTTACGTCCAATGTCTTAAACACAACATGTTCAGCATAGGACAGTTCTGCGATAAAAGATTTCAAGTGGTGTTTCTAGCTGATAAACGCAGAATTTTAAATAAGCAGAATCAAGAACTTCTTACAGGATCACAAAGATCTAATCTATACACCATCAATCTGACAACAGTACGACCTTCGAGAGCTGTTTGCCTCATCTCACAGACTACAATCAAGAGGAACATCTTATGGTATCAACGACTGTCTCATCTAAACCTCAAAGTTCTTCACAGACTTTTATCAAAAAGTTGGTAAACGGTCTACCAACGATTTCCCTTCATCAAGAGCATAATTGTTCGGCTTGTCAAATGGGAAAAATGATGCGAGAATCACACAAACTCAAGCAAGTTGCTTCTACATCTCGACCATTGGAATTACTTCACATAGACCTTTGTGGACCAATGCGTACACAAAGTATCAACGGTCGTAAATATGTGTTAGTAATTGTCGACGATTAATTTCGCTACACCTGGACAAGATATCTCCGAACTAAAGATGAGACTGGAGACTTGATAATAAGCTTTGTGAATATAACTCAGAATCTCATGCAAAAGAAAATCCAAGTAATCCGGTCTGACAGCGGGACTGAATTCAGAATCAACGTCTCAGTAATTACTATCAGTCACTTGGAATTATTCAACAATTTTCAGCCGCTAAAACGCCTCAACAAAATTACGTCGTAGAATGAAAGAACCAGACTCTAGTTGAAGCTGCAAGAACAATGCTAATACATTCCGGACTCCCTCATCTTCTATGGGCTGAAGCAGTGAGTACTGCGTGTTTTACGCAAAATCGGACGATTATTCACAAACACTTTGAAAGACGCAATGAGATAATTAATCAAAGGATTCCGAATATCTCTTTCTTCAAAGTATTTGGGTACAAATGTTTTGTGGCCAACGATCGGGAGCATCGAAGCAAGTTCGACCCTAAAGCATTTGAAGTCGTCTTTGTTGGATATTCATCCACTTCTAAAGCATACCACGTCAATATCAAGTCTTCACGTACGATTTTTGAAAGCTACAACGTCACTTTTCAAGATGTGACAGAGTTGGCTTCTGAACAAAACAGTTCAGAACCCGAGCTTATAGGCGTGTTGGCACAAAGTCAACAACTTCCGACAACTTCTACCTCAAAATCAAAAGAAGCAATTCCCGCCGACCTGGAAGATTTGGACTCTCTATTTGAACATTTTTATCGAAACGAGTCTAAAATGCATGCTTCGTCTCATTCTATACCAAGCAGCGCTCCTTCTTCCTTTACGGTAGAAATTCCAATTGAGACTCCCAATACTCAGATTCCAACAAATGTTCCAAATTCTCCAAATTCTGAATCTTCAACTAGTGTTGTAGCTCCTACAAATGCTGATGCGGAAATCCCTTCCAATTCAACTTTAGAATTGAATTTCCCAATTACTAATGATCAGCCTAACAATTCAGTAAGTCTCGATCTACAAATCAACGATGGATCTGCTTCGGTTCTTCCTCATGAACGCAAGCGGACTCGAGCACATCCTATCGTGATCCTTCAAGTGGAGTACGCACTAGGACGTCTACACAAAGCGGATTATTCACGTGCTTCTTAAGCCAAACCGAACCAATTAAGGTAGCCGAAGCCCCTAAAGACTCGGATTGGGTGATCGCGATGCAAGATGAACTTAACCAATTCGAGCGTCTACGAGTTTGGACACTACTTCCTAGACCGCATGGCAAAACAATCATTGGAACTAAATGGGTCTTCAAAAATAAGAAGAACGAGAACGGTGAAATTATCAGGAGTAAAGAATGACTCGTAGCCAAGGGATACAATCAATAAGAAGGTATTGACTACGATGAGACGTATGCTGCAATTGCTCGTATCGAAGCAATTCGACTATTTATAGTATACGCGACTCATAAAGACTTCGAAGACTATCAAATGGATGTTAAAACCGCATTTCTCAAAGGCGTGATCGCGTAGTTGTGTCCGCATCCATAGAACTTGCGAGCAACAGTTGGCAGTCGCGACGTACTCCGCCTCGGTCGTCGAGGTTGAAACGCAATTCTACTTCTTTGATGACCAGCAAACCAACTTATCGCCTAAAAATTGTGCTCCGCCAGACGTGCTTTTCTGTCCATTCGACAACCTGCATAATTAGAGTCAGTATAGCCAATTAATCTAAAATCAGTATCTTTAGGATACCATAGCCCTAAGTTTGGAGTTACTTTGAGATAGTGTAGAATTTGCTTGACTGCATGCATGTGGGATTCCTTCGGATCAGCTTGAAAACAAGCACAGAGGCAAGTGGCGAACATTATGTCGGGTCGGCTTGACGTCAAGTAGAGAAGAGATCTGATAATACTCTGATAGGTTGTGATGTTGACTGCCTTTCCAGACGGATCTGCATCCAATTTGCAGTTTGTTGACATGGGAGTATTCATCGGTGTGCTCTTATCTTGATTAAATCTCTTCAGAATATCTCATATATACTTGGTTTGACTGATGAATATTCCATCTTCGACTTGCTTGACTTGTAATCCAAGAAAGAATTGGAGTTCTCCCATCAAGCTCATCTCGAATTTGGTCTTCATGTGATCACCAAATTTCTGACATAGATGTTCATTCGTCGAGCCGAAGATGATGTCATCAACGTAAACTTGAACGATGGTTCCTCTTATGAAGAGTGTCGTATCGATGGTTCCTATTATGAAGTCTTTTCACTAAAATTTCGCTTAGAACATCATACCAAGCACGAGGGGCTTGTTTTAGTCCATAGAGAGCTTTGTCCAATCGATAGACATAATCAGGATGATTCTCGTGCACGAACCCGTCGGGTTGTGCGACGTAAACTTCTTCTTTTATAATATTCCCAACCCGAGGCGGAGTACGTCGCGGCTGCCAACTGTTGCTCGCAAGTTCTATGGATGCGGACACAACTACGCGATTACGGGTTTGTATTTAATAATATTCCCATTTATAGTGATTCTCAAAGTGCTATTGCCATTACTTGCAATCATGTTCATCATTCACGCACGAAACACATAGATATTTGATATCATTTTATAAAAGATCATGTAGAAAAAGGCACTATAGATATGTATTTTGTTAAAACAAAGCTTCAACTTGCCGACTTATTCACTAAGGCATTGGATGAAAAACGATTCCAATTCCTAATTGCTAAGTTAGGCATGTTGAATCTCAATCTTACTTGAGATTACATGCTCTATCATGCTTCTATATTATATTCTATGTGCTTCTTGATATTCCTTGATTATCTTGCGTGACTCTATCTTTTAATTTGTATATAAAAAGATGAATAAAACTAAACAATAGTATATATATAATAATAATAAAAATGGGGGATGACGATAATTTTTGTCTATTTTGAACTATTCACAAAAATATTTCTTTGATATATATCTAGTTCTTTCCTTAAACAATTCATATGATTTTTTTTATTCAAAGAGCTTCGTTTGTTTCACTAGACACAAAGCCACATCATATTTGTGAGAATTTGAACCTCAATATTTTTTATTCTTGAGTGTATCACACTTCAAATGACTATCTCTTATTTTGTACTTCGTAGCTTCATTCTTGCTTTTGTGTTAGTTTGTCATGAAAATGATAAGGGCAACTTAGGATATTCCTCACTTGGCCCAAATTATAAATCATTTACTTTTACCTCTTGAAATTCCCTTTGAGCCTTCTCCAACATTCTTTTTCTTTTGAAACCCGATTAAGCCTTCAACCTTATCCATAAGTTTCGAGGTTGCTCAATCAAGAAAAAGAGGGGGAGAAAACGAGATACATATGATGAAAGTCTCAATCATTATAGAAGAGAAACATGGATCTTGCTGTGAACTTCTCCTAGATAATCTCGGATACTCCTAGAAGAGAAGCACCTCGAAGTGAACTTCTCCAACGATAATCTAGATCCTATATATAGAGAAAACGAGAAGAGGAGCACGACCATGGGTTCAAATTCCATAACTGTGGAACATTCGAAAGGAACACGGTCTCGGCCCAAAAAGATCTCATCTCTCAATGTTCTGTAAAGAAGATGATACTCATCACAAGTACAGAAGAAAAGAAAAGCTAAAGGATCAAAAATGAATTTCACAAAGGGCCACTGGAATGACGAATTCTTAAGCTCACTAATCCCAAAACTATCCTATCCTTTTATTCAAAGCCTAAAAATAATCCATTCAAAGTCTCTTTGATTCAAAATGATGGACTTTCACTTAGTAAGTTGATTAATGCTATGAGAACAAATTAATTGATATAATTTTGTCGTGTTGATATGAGTGAAATATCTATAACTATAAAATATCTCCATGATAAAAATAAATTGACTGCTATGAGCGACACTTGCGAGAGTTGTCAAAATGATTCATACTGATCTTAAGTTACATGATTTGACGGCAAATTATTATATGTCATGAGAATTTTTTGCGTGATAATGTTCAAAATGGAAAATCTGACCCCAAAACAAAAATATTTTTGATTTTTTTTTAAATATTGTTCGCACATTTTAAATGCATTATTACATGCATTGGTGTTTGATAAAATGCGAAATTTTTGAAAAACGCAAAATTTTAATGAATCTATGCTGAATTGCTTAAATGTGTTTACTTGTGCTTAAATAGTAAATTTTCATATGCAAAATTGTATTAACTATGTCCTAAAAATGCCGAAAAGTTATAACGTGCATTTGTTGAGGGGGGGTTTTACATGAGATTTTGTTCTTATCTCCTATATGATTTACTTGCAAAACACGACTTCTAATATTTTTTTAAGTATCACAGAATAGTTCGAGCTCATCCGAGGAGTCAATTGTTGAATTTCATCAACATTGGGAGATAATTGCATTTACTTCAAAAATACAGGGAGCATTATGCAATTTATTTTTGGGTTCATCCATAAAAGATTAAATTTTAGTTTAATTAGACCTGAATTTTAACGAAAGCCAAAAATATTTTTACGGCCCAAAGTATTTTTTTACCTTACCGATCGTAAAGTATTAATACCACTTTTTCGATCGAGAAATTCACTCACACGCAACTTCTCTCAATCGAAAAACTTTCGACTTCCAAAACTCTATTCGAAGTCTCTTTGGCGATTTCATCTAAACTTCTCATTCTTCAGTAATGTTTCGTCTAACTCGCCAAATTCGAAGGTAGAAACCCGTTTCGGATCACTTTCCGGTCAAAAACGCACGATTCCCAACTGTTTCTCAAAATCATTGGAAGAAAATTTCACTTGATATTTTCTTCGACTGAAACGATTTTAAACCCTTAAAATTAACGTGTTTAAACTCGACCGTTTGGATTAAAATCATGATATTTGGATTCACAACTGATTTCTGATCGTTCCGAATCCAGATTAACTCATGATTTACCCAGAAATCGACATTTGCGTTTTAAGCGTTTACTGTTTGATTTCAAACTTTTTCGATCGGAAAAGTTCTTATCACAAACAGTGTCGTCGAAGAACTTAAGTTTTCGTTAAGTTTTATTTGATTGCAAAACTCAGCGGCGAAAACCTTATGTTTTCGATATATTTTTTATTCGATCGAGAACCTTCGCGGCGAAAACTTTAGTTTTTCGATTAAATCTTACTCGACCGCAACAATAAGCGGAGAAAACTTTCAGTTTTTCGATATATTTTTTTTCAATCGCAAAACTACGCGGCGAAAAACTTAAGTTTTTCGACAACTTTTCATTCGATCGCAATATTACTCAGCGAAAATTCTTGTTCTCGACAATATTTTATTCGATCGTAAAAGTCACCGACGAAAATCTTGACTTATTCGATACATTTTTATTCAATCACAAAACTTAACGATCGATAAAAAGACTTAGCAGATTTTTCAAATTTTTCTCTAAGACCACTTAGAAAATTTTCGATCGCAAAACTTAACGTTCGAATAAATTTCCGATCGAATAGAAATACGTTAACAAGACTTAGAAAATTTTTCAAATTTTTCTCTGAGTCTTTCGATACTACATACTATCACTTACAAATTTTTCTAAGTCTTTTTCGCCATAGAAAAATACTTAGTAAAATTTGCATATGAAAATTTCATCTAATGAATTTTATTTCATCCTTTCAAGAAATGACACGTCAAGAATACTCTCATATATGCCCCTCTGATAGTTAGTTGTCGGTCCACGACAACAAATATCAATTGGACGTTGCCACATTCCGATGTCCGGATGAAGTAATTATCTCCATTCTAAAGGGACATCTACTATGGCCAGCTTTGACGATGACGGCCTCCGTCCAAATGGTCTACCTCCAGCAATTATGGAAATGTATGACGAGCCACATCATTGGGGATGAAGTGCAGTATACAATGAAGATCAATACAAGACACGTCGTCCTGACCAATAACCTAATGGCCATGGTGCTCGATCTACCGCATCACGAAGAATACGACCAACTACCTACCGATACGGTGATCGTGAAACACATGCTCCGGATGGGCTACAAGCCCCCGCTGACCAAACTAGCAAATTTCCAAACAGCGGGATCCCACGCCCGTGGCGGACTCTGTTTGGCATCATCAATAAATGCCTCTCCCCAAAGAACTCCGGGTTTGACAAGGCGAATGGAAACATCCTTCATTCCATGGAGTAATCTTCTCTAAGAAATATGATGTGGCCCATCTGATATGGAATAATTTAGCGGACCAGATGCGTCAAAGGGAGACTAAATCGAAGGCGAAGTACCTTCCATACGTTCGGTGGTTCTTGGTGTTGATCTCCCACTTCATGGACGTACATCCGGAGATCCCGCGACTACCACCTGTTGGAGGATATATCTTGCCTTGCCTTCGCTTCTTTCATAACCCGAAGGCAGCCGACCTAGCACTCCAACCGATGTTGATCCCATTGGAGCTGCTCAGCCTAGCTAATCCAACCGACGAGGCCTACCAGGATTACTGCCAAAATAACTCAATCACGGAGGAAATGGTATGGGCCGTGGATCAAGCTCCGATGCCTTCTCAACGGGCATCCTTGGTGGAAACAACCGAGCCCAAAGCCGCGGCTCAAGAGACAGAAACATCGGCTGTTGAACCCGAAGGTGTCCCTCAAGTCGAATCTCCTGAGGCCACCGAATATGATGAAGAATACAGACTTCAACGAAGAGGCTCACGCCGACAGCAGATTTCTGCCCCGTCTGTATCTCCTTCAACGCAAATGGCTTCGTTGACGTCTCATCCACTAATAACGGATTAGCCAACCACACAAATGCAAATTGAATCTGTTTCAACACCCATAAAGGTGATACATACCGTATCATCTCAAGGATTGGGTGGAAGCCCCGTTGGACTCCCGATATCTTCGGAGCAAACAATGGGCCAACCCACTGAAGTGGTCACTTCAGGATTGATAACGGATGTCCCTAGACATTCGGTATTACAAGACCTT
Source organism: Linderniella brevidens (assembly GCA_004919715.1). Classification (NCBI taxonomy): domain Eukaryota; kingdom Viridiplantae; phylum Streptophyta; class Magnoliopsida; order Lamiales; family Linderniaceae; genus Linderniella; species Linderniella brevidens. The sequence continues at coordinate 16,867,274 of SWDC01000157.1, forward strand.
TTCCAGGCGGCACATCGGAAATATTCTTCGATGTTGTGACAGCAGAGCGCCTCCCTGGCCCCACTCCAACACCACCAATGATCGTGACGGAGCAACACTTACAAGAAGTTCTCTCCACAACCATCCACTTGAAGATCGTCTGATGGACAAGATGCTCCAAGCTATTGAGACTTCCTGACGGGATACCGGGAAAGCACCAGTCTCAGAGGTTGTTCCGTCCACAGCCCACACTACACCCGTCTCCTCACCACCACTAACCACCACCATACACACCCCCATACAACCCACCGTTATCAGCCCAACTCAATCACCTTCCCTCATCAACCATACACCATCCCGACCACCCAGCTTCATGACATCCTTCTTTCCCGACTACTAGCCTTAGAGATCAGGAACCCAGCTGAGGGGAGTCTCTACAAATGGCTAGTTGATGAACCTGCGCCGCCCGCCCAAACAAGGTGCCGTGAAGAAAGCTCTCGCACCAAAAGAAGACATGACGATCCCGATGATACGGATCGTCATGAGGGGAGAAAAGGAAAAGTACCACACGCAGCGGCCGTGGTCAGAGTCGAGAGAAACAAACAACGACTCAAGAAGCTGGAGGATCATCCATAAACCAACCAACCAAACAACCCACTACCCGCCAACAAACAACCACAACTCTCACCATATCCCACACACAAACACTACCTCCCTATCCCACAAATCCAAATCCAATCCCGACCTCTAATCTCCTCCAAAACCAATCAGAAGCAGTCGTCTACGATCACATGCGATCGTAGATGATTATATCCTAAACGAGAAGTGGATGACGCAATGGGATTATATACAACGTCAGATACTTCTTAAAACAAGCTTCTGTTGACTTGGTGCTGCTTGAAGATGAAGAACTTCAAGAAGGCGATAACTACGACTCCGCTATAGAGTCGACTCTCCTCCCCGCTTATCAAAGGGGACCGTCAGAGTCGAGACGCCTTGTGAGAATACTCGGATTGAAGTTCTGTTTATTGAAGATATAAGGAAGCAGATATGGAGGGCTCCTAATCGCATAAAGAAGCTCAATGAACTGAATCTACGGGGTATCTCCCATTGGGAAGATATGAAGAAAATGGAGCACGTCTTCATCCTCAACTATCTTGGTCGAGATCGAAGTGTCATCCCAACGGATCAACTCAAGAAAAACGTCAGGGACAAGCCACCGATCCTCCAACTCGTGGGCGTTTCGCACTCGATTGGAAGTTATCCAACCCCAATCATCACATTGAGTGAGCAGACAACAACCATACTCGAGAGGAGATAGATGAGAGCTATATGCCGGTCCTTCCACCAGACGAAGTATATCGTCTGTTCAAGATGTACAATAGAAAATATCATACGCCCTTTGGTTATATCAAGATGGAAGGACTCGAAGGGTTAAAGAAATTCATGGTACGGCAGATCAAGCATCACACCGCACACGACCTTCAAATTACTGTAGAGAACAATATGAAGAAGGTCAACATGGAGTCTCCGCTCACGAAGGGCTTCCCACTCAACGACTTCCCCGAGAAATACAAATTCAAGAAACCTGGCCTCGCCGTAACTTATCGGAATCCAATTATTGGAAAGGCGAGAGTTATGATGAAGTCAGAAATCCACAAATTCTGTGACGGGACGTTGAAGCTAGTGAGGAAGAACATTCAGAAGAGGTGAGATCACTGAAGAGACGATCTTCGAGGATCTTGGAGAAGAAGAGGCCTTGCTCCTAAATGAGCTTCTGGGTGCAATTAATGAAATACTGGAGCTGAAGAATGTTGTCCGACACTATGAGACACCATTGGTATTGAGGAAATCATTATACGCTCAACAAGGATAAACAGAGCTGAAACGAAGACAAGCACAAAGGGGGAGATTGAAGAGATTAGAATTGTGCTTTGTTATTTTGTTATCCTTGTAATTTGGGCGTAATTCGTAGTTTTGATAGTGTATGACTTAATAGTAAATATACCATGTAAATAGGTATAAATACAATGTACACTATCGAAACAAAAAAACAACAAGTCATTTTTGGAAAAATCACAAGCATTGAATTCACATTCTAAGAGAGAGAAAAGCAATCGAAAAACTCTCTAATCGTTTCTCTCTCAATATCTTCAAAGCCGATATTCGACCAAAGGTAATTCGTAAGATTTCCCATTCGAATATCTAGAACTCATGCTTAGATCGATCGTTTGTTGATTAAGTAGGACCTAATGTTAGGTCCTACTTAATCAACAAACGATCGATCTAAGCATGAATTCTAGATATTCGAATAAGAATTCTCGAAACTTACCTTCGATGAAGAGTGAGGAAGAAAATGTTTAGAGTGAGAGAATTTGTTTATACATCGGGAGAGAATGTCTACCTTCTTCTCGAAAGTTCTCGAAAATGTTTATACAAATATCGATGAAGATTGGGAGAGAGAAACTGTTTAGAGTGAGGAAGTTCTCGATTGTATTCTCTCTCTATAATGTGAATTATTTGCTTTGTGAATTTTTCGAAATTCTTTTGTATTGCTGTAGTGTACATTTGTATTGTATATATACCACTATACATGGTATAGTTACTAACTAGTCCTACACTAATAAAAATACAATTTACGCCCCCTAATTATATGGATAATTAATTAACAAAGCAAAATTTCTACGTTTCTTCACATTTATTAAACACTAATTCTTTTATTGGGATAACTTAGAAAATTAATTTCTCATTCACCCGACATCGGTTTTGAGCAAATCAATATTCGTTAAATCCCCTCAAAACGTAGATTATGAATCTTTCATCAATTTCAAGTTTCGATGGACGATGCCATCTAGATTTAATTAAAAACCGATCGGATTTGGCTTTTGAGTTTAATGTCCACTTTTGGGCCCATAAGCCCAAATCCAACACGAAATACATACTAGAACTAGAAATATTATAGGGCATGTACTTTTTTATCGTTCGAACTTTCTACATGAAAGAATTGTTTTATTTCATAATGAGACAGTGTCATTTGTCTATTAGTTTATAAAGTTTACTTGACATCCAGTAATATGATGAATAATGAAACACATATGAGCGGAATATTCAACCGTGCCATGATGGAAACCCCCACACGGTTGTCTGAAACTGTTAGTATGACCTTTTACAATGAAGTATGAGAAGGAAATCTATTGAGATCGCTGGTAAAGAATTATCCTTTAACAGCTGACGAGCTATTATCGCGAGCAAAGAATTGCATTAGGTTGGAGGAAGCAAAAATAATCGATTGTGGAAGAAGCAAAATTGGGAGAATTCATCAAGAAACACGATGGAAGGTCTTCATATACCACACAAAATAAGATTCCTGACACGGACCGTAGGACATAAGGTTGGCAAGTTTCGTGGGCCAGAGATATGAAAAGGGCATGTCACTCTTCAAAGATTTCAAGAATCACATAATGTTTAAGTCTATCTGTGTGTCTTATCTTCAGGGCGTGACACTAGGTTTTTATTTAAACCTTGACTTCAGGGCGTGACACTCTTCAAACATTGACTTAAACCTTTCTGACATCTCATTCATGTCTTGGAAAAGTGTCACGCCCTTCAAACATTATGTCTGAAGTGTCACTCCCTGAAGTCTTTATTTATACAACTCAATGTTTAAGTCTTGGCGACTCTAGGCAACTCAACTCACAGGGAAGTTTTCTACTTAAGAATTTCTTTGTGAAACACTCACTCAACTTCTATGATGGGGTTCCTTGAGAACTAGTCAAAGTATTTCGCTTTTTCCGAGGTCATGTGAACGTCGATCCAAGACAAATAGGAACGAAAAAGTCCATGAATGTGGCGGAAACTTATCATCGTTCCGACCAAAATCTATTGTCCTCTTCGTGAGTCGACGGAAGTCTAACGTCTTCTCCTCAAGTCGACGGAAACCTAACGTATTCTCCGTGAGCAGCGCAAAACCTCACGCGCCTTTTGCGGGTCGACGGAAACCTAACGCCCTCTATGTGAGTTTAAGGAAATATATCATCCTTTCCGTGAATCGATAAACTCCTAACGTCTTCTTTGTAAGTCGACCAAACTCATCATCCTCTACATGATTCCGCAGGAAATTTGTGACATTTGTCCAATGGAAGTGGAAGACATTGGAAGGCGACAAAAATCCTGGCGAGAGGCAAATCCCTTGACTTCGACAGTAGCCGTCAGGAAAGACAAAAGCACTTAACTTAAACAAAGTATTCGCAAGAGGCAATACCCATCGAAAGAGGCAAAAACCCTAAAAAATGGAAGAAGATTATTAAAGAAGATACTGGAAGGAGGAAAAAACCATGGCAAGAGGCAAATCCCTTAACTTAACAAAAGCCCTCAAGAGAGGCAAAAGCCTTTAACTTAAGAAAAGCCTTCGTAAGAGGCAATATCCCTCAAATAGAGAAGAAGGTCATCAACGAATACATTGGAAGGAGACAAAAGCCTTAATTTTAAATAAAGTTCTCATGCGAGACAAAAGCTCGTAAATTAAACATATGCGACCATAAGAGGTAAAAGCTCTCGCATGTGACGAAATTCATCAATATAGAAGACGATCACCAAAGAAGACATTGGAAGGAGAAAAGAGTCATCGCAAGAGGAAAAAGCCCTTAACTTAGGCAAAAGTCGTCGTAAGAGGCCTCAAATAGCTAAAATCATCAACGAAGACATTGGAGTGAGGCAGAAAATTATTTCAAGTCCCCGGGAGGAAATAACTCCAGGCAGTAGGTTTTCGTGCAACAGGAATTCTTGGAAGACCCAAGACTCAAATATTTTACCTTCCACTATAAGCTTCAAACGCGCTACTCTTTTTAGACTATTTAGGGAGGGTGTGGGTGGGGTTCGGGGGGCTATTGTTATCCCATGATTTTCCCACGATAATATATTCTACAAAGAAGATCCAACTACCCGATGGAAGACTCCAAAAACCGTCAACGAAGCTTCCGATCTACCAACCTTAAATACTCTGTACCAAACGATTGAATGCTCCGGACCGAATAGGATAAAGCCAGCCCAACCGATCTAGCCGAGGCCGAGGTAGTCGAGGAAGGTGAGGTCGCCGAAAGAGCCACGCTATGCTAAAGTTCGAACGACCTTTAAGAGTCTCACAACCAATTTAAGCGTGTCAAGACCTAAGCATGGAAAAAACGAAAGAAAAAGGATGTCCCCACCAACGTGGACTGAGGTGGCCGAGGCGTCCGAGGAGGCCGAAGCTAAAAAAATGAGTTCATCTAGGGAGGCACGCCATGCTAAGGTCTAAACGACCTTGAAGAGTCATGCAACCAATCCAAGCATGTCAAGACCCTAAGCTGGGACCGAAAGGGAGACGAGGGTGGACCCCGGTCCGACCGAGGTAAACAATGCCGAGGTGGCCGAGGCAATGTCACCGCGAGCCAACTAATTCCCAGGTTCGCCCGATCTTAATACTTCACTGATTCGACCAAAGCATGTCAAGACCATAAGCATTGAACCAAAGGAAAGAAGAGGGATGTACCCTGACCGAGGCAACCGACCAGGCCGAGGTAGCTGAAGCAACCTCCTCTGATGGAGCCACATCGTCTTGATGTCCTATCTATCTTGGAGAATCACACAATTCATACATGTCAAGAACCAACGCGCGGAATCAAGCAAGGAAAGGTACTGTTGTGCCAACTTGGCTGAGTGGCTGAGGCAGCTTCAGGGCCTTCGTGGGCGCATGTCGAATCATTCAAGTCCGAGTCAATTCAAACTCAACCTAATCGAATCCGGGAATCATGAAAGGCTTTGAAAAGGCTGACTAGAAGCGAGATATTTTTGAAAAAGATTTAAATATAAACAGAGGGGAGATATTCCCTGAAGGAATTCAAATATTTGAATTGAAGGGAATAGCCCATGCCCAACATGGATAGGTTGGTTTACCACTATAGTACCCTCCAACGTTAGAGGTGTGTTCATTCACGCTATCTACACATTCTCAACCATGTTTATACAAAGTTTCATTTTCAATTCACCCTGAAAGGAAAGACACCCTCTTGAATTAAGCAGAAGAGAAAACGCCCTCACCACCTTAATCTAGGTGTTGTAGGGGACAATCGCCACTGGTCCGGATAAGTACAGGCAGAGGCAACGGAAGGGCGAGCAGATTTTTCTGGTATCATCATAGGTATTATGGAGTTAAACCGATTGTATGCCCTTATTTAAAAAATTATGATACCCCTATGAGATTCTCTCCAACTATATCCTAATTTTTTTGGTAAAATGGGGGGCACCGATGTGGGCTAGGAGAGTTGTACGACGTATACATGATACAGCATTCTGGAGTCGAGTGTATAATACCCAATGTTTTAAAAAGCCTATTGCGCAACGTGTCGCATTTTAGTTGCGATTTGCGTAGCGTAAATAGCGTAATGTATTGTGTGGTAATTTGGGCAAGCCACTTATAATACCAAAAAACATAATCTAAAACCACACAAGCAAATAAACCAATTTAAAATGGTCTTAAATCATGAAATTAGATATTATGTCTAAGAAATAACATTCAAATATCAACATTGTAGGAAATTTATATAGATTTTAAATAAGAAATTTGTATATCAATAAATTATTAATTAAAAGAAGTTGGTTTACAATTTAGTATGATTTTTTATATTTTTAACATTAAGCTCAATGGCATCATACAAAAACATTTATGTAGAAAAAAGGGGCGATATTCAAATTTCATATATCAATTGCAATCAACAAAATGATTGAACTTTCTTGTAGAAAAAAAAGAGACAATTATGATATACTTCTGTTTTGTTTTATTCGTTCTTTCATCTGTCTCGGAAGAAAAAGACAAGTAAAGAGACCCCTTAAATATGACTTTTTCTTATGTATATTTTTATTAAAATGCTACCATATAGAAGATATATGTAATAACTAATATGACACGGTTAAAATGTTAAAATATCTTCTAGCACATTTTTTCATGTTTGTGCACATATAACTTAAAATACACACATTGTGCTTAATTACGCTACATCACGCTAAATTATGCTAGATTTGGCTAAATAGAATGCTTTTTTGAGGAAAAGCGCCATAATTCATTTGCTTTAACGCACTTTTGAGCAAATTTACGCTATTTTGCGCTATATAGTGCGCTATATCATGCGATTTAAAACACTAATACTACATGAGAAGCATCTCATTCAACTCAGGCGATACTCTAGTGGGGATGGATCTAATGACAAAGCTCATGCACGCGAGTAAGGGGTGTTGATCGAAATAAGCCTTCGAAATATTTCAAAATAACTTTCTCAATTTCAGCCCGATCGCAACCCATTCACCGAGAGCATCATTCAGTCGAGAAATATGACTGGTATTTTTTTGATCGAGGCACGTCAATGGAAGAATAGGGTGTTACGATCTCTCCTTTTCATCCACGGCTGTGGCCTTTTGTTGCCAATATATTTCATATCGATGAAGTATTTCCTCCAACTCGCTCCTTAGTTGCTTCTTTTCTACATAGATTTCCACCGAAGGGTGTTTCTGCCCAAGCATAAGCAGGCTTCTCTCTGTAAAGTCTATGTGCTTGTTTGATTCATGAGTTTAAGAATTTTAAAGGTTTGTTTATTATATGTTAATGTGTTTGGTTTGTATTTAAAATTTGGGTTTTATAAATCACACCTCTAAACCCATGTATCTAGGTTTAGAGAAACACACTCTTGAGGTGAATTATTGAAATCCCACCAAATTTTCACGATATTATCCCTGCATATAATAAACCCAAGTATAATACAAGATCGAGAGCAGTCGTTATCTTCTCTTCCCTAACCACGTGTTCGACTTGAAATATTCTAACAAAAGACAAGCACAAACCCTCTTGTAGGTGGCTTTCCAGGAATTAAATTAACGTATAACATCGATAGTGTCATATTCAGGACTATACATCCATCGAACGAGAATCACGGATAAGTAGCGTAGGTTGTAAATACTCCTCGAATCATGATTTATGTCACAACTAACGTATAAATTTCCGGTTTTTCATTAAATTTATATTCCTTGATTAATGTTTATTCCTGAATTAAATTTAACTTAATGATGACTATTTTTTTTATCTTTCTGTACATGGAATGTGTGCATAAATATATTTTCCCGAATACTCATTTATTAAACCCAGGCTAAGGGCTAGAGCTGTCAAAAAAGCCCAAAGCCCCACGCCCGGCCCGCGGGCTTTGGCGGGGCGGGGTGCCAGCCTATTTTTTAAAATATATATATATATATATATATATATATATTATTAATAAATTTAATATATACGTATCGAATTTCATAAATATGTCATTAGTCTAGTGGTAAAAGTACAATATTATATATGTACGGTGCTGAGTTTAAAACCCACGTACACTTTTTTTTTCATTTTTTTTTCATTTTTTTTTATTTTTCATTTTTTAAACGCTCTACTAAAGGCATCTCCGATGAATACTCTATTTGGTGTAACATTAAAATATAGTGTAACTCTTCTTCAACATGTACTTTATTTTCACGCAATTATAATCCTCCTATTTTAGTTCGACCTTGTGTTGGGATTAGGGGATTCGATTTGAAATTTGGAGAGACGTACACGAGCGGCAACTTCCGTCATTGAGGCTCGTGGTGTTTTGCTTGATTCGACGACACATGATGATTTACTTTCGTTGTGGTATTTCTCCCATTTTCTATAGCACTACTTCTCGTCATGATGATCGAGTTGGGGAGATCATCATCGTGATGTGTCAAAATGGGGTATCATGTTATGCAAGATGATTGTGTTGTCGTGACAAGGAGATGGAGATAGTGGGCATCGAAGGAACTAGAATTCGGTAATGACCCGACGGAGCTACGAAGGCGATCCATCGGGTAAGCAACCGGGGCCACATAGGTGTTCTGTTGACATCGATCAAGGAGCTTTGATGGTAGACGATGGCCTAATACCGTTGTTGTTTTGATTTTGTAACGACAAGACTTCCTTCCGATCATCGAAGCATGTCTAAAAGTGACATGTCTGCGGAAGTTATAACTTGATCACGTGTTATACAAGTGTATGTGTCCTAGAAAATATTAAAAATATGGGAAGTGATGACACGCTATACTTGAAGTGCACAATGAAAGCATGGTACGGGGCTATTTAGAAATATGGTTTAGAAACATAGGCATTATAGAATCTCGTGTCCTTGGGCTTATTTAGAAATATGATTTGATCCGTTAGTCTTCTCATCGTAAGAATATCCTCTAAGCTTTTAATCTTAGAGTATAAATGCATATGCTCCACATTTGCAAGGTTGTACTTGCTAGTTTTGGTTTTCGCTCGCTTTCAAAGATTTTCAAACTAGTGGTGAGTTTGATAACTTGATTTTTGAGGTTCTCTATTTGTATACCACGACGTGATACTCTTTCTTGTGCAACTTCTAGCTGACAACTAAGAGTATATTTTTCTCTGAAGTTTTTGAGCAAGCTTTGATGGTTGTTTTCTAATCTTGCTTCTAGTTCCTTTATAGTCTTTTGTTATCTATAGAATTATTTTTAAGTTGCTCAGATTCGTTGACTCGTTTGGTCAAAGCACAGACCATAGCCTCATATTTAGCTAAGCAATTTTTTGCAATGACCTTTTCTTCAGCAGTAGCTAATGTTGTTTCATTATTAGCTAATCTGCTCTCTAATGACTTAATGCATTTTCGTTCTTTACGGAACACTGTATACGTTCTTTTAAGTTCTAAAAGAACGTTGAGATCAATGGATTCTACCTCCTTCCCAGTGGATGATCCCTCTTCATTTTCCGAGGCGTCGGGCTCCTTTTCCTTCACTTCTTGCTCGGCTTCCTCAACAAATGCCATCAGGTCTAGGTTCTCAGGCTCACTGTCTGAGGCGTCCTCGAGCCAATGGTCCTGCTCAGCCATCATAACTACGCCAGCCTTCTTCTGATGGCGTAGTAGTCCTCATCCCTTCTCTTGGGGAAGTAGCAATCCCTAGCCCAATGCCCGATCTTGCCGCAGTTCTAGCACTTTCTGGGTTCAAGTGTCGTTGTCCCTAATGCGGAGACTTCTTACCCGGAAGCTAAAAAAATTAGCATTTGTCTATGGTGTTTGGTCCGAATTATTTGTAAGATAAGAGAATGCACCTTGAAAATTTCCAAGTCATCATCGGAGTCATCTTGCGTTTTGTTCGTATGAGGTAGGATAGGTGGTAGGTTGGATCGTCACTAATGGTCGGACGCGTTCCGAGGTTAGGATCAAGTCAGTTTAGACTGAACCATGAGAACTAAAATTCATGCTTCCGGGATACTTGATAAGTGTTGCTTTATTTGAATCAGCAAGTCGGAGCAGGTCGATGAAAAATAAGCATTTGGATCGTCATGTGGATTGTCACATTCACCTTTTGAAAATATTTTTCCGTTGTAAGCTCAAGAGTATTCCTTGAAGTCCCTTTGGATGTCGGTGGAAATATCCATGATGCTTGATGATGATGAGAGATGATTTTTATTTATTTTTAACATATATATGCATATATATTATTTTCTCTCTCTTCTTTTTTTCTCCCTTTTCTCTTTCTTTTTTTATTATATATATATATATTTGTATTTATTGCATAAGTATTATATATATGGGTAAATTATGCAATACCCCTATGTGGTTATACCGAAATGCACATAACTACCCTATGCTTTTTTTATTGCATGAAGCTCCATTGTGCTATCTAAAACTTAGCACCGTACCTCCGAGTGTTGTTTAAAACTTAGCATCGTACCCCATATGTTTTTTAAAACGTAGCATTGTACCCCCCAATTATGAGGTGAAAATGACAAGGAAGAGATTTTATGCTATTTCCAAACCATATGGATTTTAGTATTTATTTTTAAAATCACAGGTGGTTATTATATGCTATTCACCCACACACACATATATATATTATATATTATAAGATTTGCGAATGGAAAGGTTTTCGGTAAGAGGTTTGCGAATGGGGCATGCAGGTTGAGGTTTGCGAAAGGTTTTCGATAGTTTTGCGAGAAGGTTTGCGAAATCAGGTTTGCAAAATGTGGTTGGCGATACAATCAAAAAGTATGGTTAGCGATAATGGGTTTCGGATTTTGGGTTCGTGATACCAAGGTTTACGGCCTGAGATTGCGAAAAGGTTTGCGGGTCCATATAAAAAAAAATTTGAAAAATATTCCAAGAAAAATTGAAAACTATATCTTATTTTTATGGGAAATCTAGACATAATACCCATTGATATAAAAAAATTTCGGATCAGTACCCTATCAGACATATTTTACACTGAGCTACCCGTTTCAAACTTTTTCTACTCTTAGGTACCCATTTGACAATAATGCCCCTGTAAAGTTGGTTTATTACGATTTTACCTGACTTTTTCATTTAAATAAATTAATAAAAAAAACATGCTTCCCTAAATCTAACGAGACCTAGCTTTCTTCATTCGCCAATTTGAAGAAGCAAAGCACGATTTTTCTCCCGCTCGTCAGCGAAGCAAAGAAAAGCAAAGGATTTTCAGTTACACATTCGTGCTCGTCGATATTTTCCGGATACTCAGCGATTCCACCAATTTATGACGCTCGTCATCTGAATCGAAGCTAGTAAGTTTGGAAGTTTGGATTTTTTTCGTCACATTTTCGTTTAATTGCTCGATTCAGGTATATTAGGGCTCGATTAGTGTTTTGTTGGTGCCAATTAGGACTTCGATGTGCTGTTGGCATGTTCTCGTCCGATCAATTGGACTTCGGCATTTCCCTTACGACGTATATGCTGCAGCAGTGCCAAATTAAAAGGTTGTTGGTTTTTTCTTATCATGTTTTTTTTTTGTTCATTTTTATATGTGTGGAGGATTAAATAAATGAATCGGTTTCACCGAATTTGGTAGCAGTGCTTCTTTTCTTTTCTTTTTTTTTTTTTTCTGGTTTCATCTTTCTCCAATTAAATAAATTTTGTTTCATAAAATTTATTCCGTTCTCCTTACTATTTCACATGTACTTTCCTGCAATGGAACTTTCGAATAACAAACCAACTATCATGATCGTGGCTGGGGTCAAGTGATCTTTGTCATATTGAATGTTGACAACAGAAAATGAGAATAATAGCTCGATGAGTTTGGTGTAGAAGGTATCATTTTGCTTTCTTGAACTGATGGCAATGAAGAGGAAAACGTGGTTTTTGCGTGTTTAAGGTACATAGAGATGAAGATATAGGTACTCCATATTATCGGGTACCATTCGTAATACGTTTGTAGTACCAAAGCTGCAAATAGTGTAATACCTTATATTTTCTGTCCATTTATCATCTATAAGTACTTGTTTAGTATCCTAAATTGGTTGATGTGAAATTAAAGATTACTAAATACATATCACATTGAGCTACAAACATATTCATTGGAAAATATGAGTTGAAGGTTTCGAATTTTCCAACATAGATAAATGATCTTACAAGGAACCATCTCTTGTAATTAGATCTTGGTTCTAAACTGTAAATCAATTATATCAAGGGTTAACCAATTAAATATGATACAAAATCAAACATATAAAATACTTACATATATTAAAGTGGTTTTGTAGTAAAACTAATGCGAAATGTGATGTGAAATGCTTATCCAAATATGTAGTACCGCATTTATGTAAAATACGGTATCTTATCTAACCTCGGTTAGTACCTTATTGCGCTTGCATATAATACCAAAGATAAGTATGTTGTAGTACCAAAATATATGCAGTCTTTAAGAAGACTCTAATGAACATTGTCAGACACGTCAGATATTCTCTGTACATCAAACATTCTCTGACGTGTCAGAAATCTTTTCAGACATTATGTCGGGATTATTTTTAGCTTACACGGCTAATAATTTGGCATACCTTGTTAATACATTTGCAGTACTATTTCTACTGCCTTACATACCAATTTAATGTAGTTACAGTACATTTTATAGATATGTTGTGGTACTTAACATTTGTAGTATGCAGTTTCTCATATGACAACAAAGTAACCCATAATCATTTAATAATGTGCAGAGAACAAAATATAAGCAAAATATATAAAAATGACAAATTTCACATCACAACAAAGTCAAATACATAACATCTAATTGAATGTAATTTCCAACCTAATCGAATTCTCAAACCATCATGCATCGAACGAACACCAACTTCCATTGAATCTCTGCCCTTAATCTTGCCCATTACGTTCTTACTAATCTTCACCCCAATCAAGAATTAGGCCAAACAAATGGATATGCTACAACCCTGACAAATGGTACGATAGACTTATTATAAATGGTACTGCTACATCATTGATAAACGTACTATGTATTATAACAATTAAGTACTACAACATCTTATCCAAAGTACACAATATAACTACAAAATTGATACAAATATCTTGCTTCATTGCTTACTTACTCATCTACAACATGATGAAGAAATTGTATAAGCAAAATAAATTTTATACAACCCTGTAAGTAGTACGATAAACTATTATTTATAAATGATACTGCTACAACATTTATAAAGGTACTACATATTAAAATAATTAAGTACAACAATAATGTGTTCTGTAGTATACAATATAATTAAAATTGGTACTACATAATAAATATATAAAAAATTCTACATATTAACATTTGAAGCTTTACAATGAAGACCTTTTTCGATTTATTTCTTCGTCGGAAGCTTTACGACGAAGACTTTTTTTTCCAAGACGATAGTTTTTGCAAAGTCCAATATTTTTCTTCTAAAATTGGTAGCATAACATTCATATACAAAAATCGGGCTTTCGTCAAATTAAACTCATTTACTACCAAAAGAATATCTCCCAATCTCACATAAGCTAAAATTCGACACCTTTAGCTTTTCCATTCCAGAAACCATGAAGAAAAATACTTTGAACCATCTTGTATAATTGATTATAGATTAAACTCATTGGGGTCTGCTTTCAGCTCAACGTGATTTTCCACTTCTGTTTTCATCACAGGATGCTTTAGGGAGAACCCAATACAAAATCATTTATGTGCATTAGACATACTTGAATCGAAAATATTGCTACGAGACAGTTCAACGCTTCTCCGGCAGTGCAATGGGTTGGCGATGTTGATGGCTGCGAGAACTACCATCGCTTGTATGCCTGATTTTTATTTTTTTAGGTCAAGATTGAATTGAATGAAGGAGACGATACCTATTTAAAATAAATATAAAAGCATGTAAAGTAAGGGCAATATGGCCATTTCCGGCAAATAGGTACCTCAGAGTAAAGTTTTTTCTGCAATGGGTACCTCATAGTAAATGATGTCTGACAAGGTACTACGGCGTTACTTTTTTGTTTGATTGAAATTTAAGTGTAGAAAGCCCTATTTTTATTTATTCCACCTCCTCAAATCAAATTTCTCTCCCCCTCAAAAACTACATAGTGAAGGATATGCGAATCTCTTCCCTTAATTCGCACGTTTAACGTTTTAGTCCCCCTCAAAATTTAAAATCGTTGCTCCGCATTGAAATATAAGAGTATCTCTTCCTCAAATTGAAACAGTAGTTCCCCTCAACTTAAGTTCATTAATAATATTAAGTTGGAAAAAAATTGTATTTATCAGTTGTGCATAATATGCACTTTGAATTTCAAAATATCTAGAATGTTTTGAAAATGCATATTTAAAATGTACCATTTTGAAAAATAGGTATTTTTAATGTAGCTCGTATGCGTATCCAATAATTTAAAATATTGAAAGTTTATTTAACCTACGCATAATTGGAATGTACCTCTTTGATGTCTAGTTGTAGTAGCTCACACATCATCCTTTTATCATGTATGCGGAGCCGCTACGTCAAATACCATACAAGAGGGATATATGCAAAATTTCATCGGGACTTTGGTACCCATTGTAATGTATGTCCTCTCTTATTAGCAGAAAATGAGTTAATCATAAAAAGTATCAAATTAATTTTTAGCTTAAATTATTTGTTATGTATGTTTAGATACCCAAATTTGTTTAGAATTTCTTAACTTAACTATAGACATGTGAACCTAGGAGTATTTTGACATGGATATGACGTTTCAGCTCGGGTGATGTGTGTTTTGGAGAAGATTTAAAAATTTTCTCCGTTGCCATTCACATAAGATGTTTTTCAGAATTAACTTTGATTGGATATTTTAGGTAGGCGTAAGTACATATAGATTTATAAGCATCGTTAGTAGATGATTATTCTTCGGGCATAAAGAATTCACACGATTCACATCATAATGATTAATTTTCATAGAATGATGCTTCCTAAAATGATTAACATTGTTAGTAGAGTAAGCATTCTTATGACTAGAATTCTTCCCGGAATAATGAGAAAGTCGTTAGAAGCACATAAGGAAGAAGTCTTTTTGCTAGAGCTTGGAACGGCTTTAGAGGCGTTCTTATTTGGACTAGGAGATGAAGGATTTTGTTCCTTATTTTTGGAAATTATAGTAGTTTTTCCTCTCTCCATTTTGAGTTCATTTGTTCCCAAGCCATTAGTTTAGCTTGTCTGTTACTTATCGTTTCAGTTTCCATCAAAATTGACTTGGAATTTTTAGAACTAGAAGGTGTCTAATAGTGCTAGAAACATGGCGGTCACTATAATTACAAGGCGAGGACTTAGTATGTTTATTTCTAAGCTACCAGAAAAGTAAATGCCCTTTCTCTTTCAGTCCTCTACTTACGGCTTTGCATGGAAAAGGAGTAGATAGAGAGTTAGTAGTCCGGGTAGTCTTATCAACTAATTTTTTCTTCCATATTGTCTTAATTTCTTTAGGGGTTAAGATAGGAAAATTCGAAGCGGTGCTTGAAGTTGAAAATTTTCTTAAGTAAAGAAATTTTCTCTAGAAGTTTTTGCTTTTTTCGTTTGAAATTTTTTTTTATTATTTTCCAAAGAAGATGTTAAATCGGCAAATTATTTTACAATATTTGGAATGTAGCAAAATTTGGGTTAAGATTTTCAAATTCGTGATTTTCTTCCTTATTAGCTACGAGTTATTTGGGGATAGTAATTGACTCGTAGTCCGAGGATAAGGGTATTAACCTTGTTTTATAACTTTCGTTTAATTCCTTATAGTCGTACGAAATTTTAGCCAAGGCGTAATTTTCCGTTTTTCGTCTTCGAGAGCATTGATTTCCGATGCTCCAGTGAAGGGCATGAGCTTAGTTAACCCGATTTCCATATATCGTATGTCGTACCATTGAATGGATGTCAGTTTACTTAAGTGAAGTTGGTTTACATATATCTATGCTTTTCCTAGGATTATAAATTCGATATCTTTGGGCTGGTTTAAAAATGTTTTTGTTCCATCTGACCCCTTTCGCAAGGATGTCCTCAAGACTTTTAATCTTCGAGTAAAATTGCTTGCGTTCCTCAACTAAAATTTTATATCGGCATAAGCCTTCATTACGCTCTATTTTCACGGCATTTAATTGCCCGTTTAGCTCTTTTATTTTCCCATCTAAGTTCTCTACCTTAGATTTTAGTGTCGTGACTTTGCCACGTGCCGTGTTTAAGTGAAAAATTACTACTGGTATATTTTTCTTGCATATGTAATAAGACACCGAGCTTATTTTCTAGTCTTGCTCGTTTTATCTTTCCTCGCGGAGTAAACGTCCATTTTCTTGATTTGGTTGGATATTTGATCGTTGGCGCATTTTGTATTTTGAAAATGTTTTTTATAAAAAGTTTCGAAATTTAAATAAGTATCAAAAAGTTTTTGGATAAAGTGTAGATATTGAAAATTTTGGACCGGAATTTTAATATCGAAAAGTTTAAGTATCGAAAATTTAAGTATACCAAAAACTTTTATACCGAGAAATTTTTATTTTTATTAACGAAATTTTTTGGCTTTCGAAAATAGAGTATTGAAAAGTTTTTGTATTTACGTTAAATAACGTGAAGTATCAAATTTTTTTGGTTTAAACTGAAATGTTTTATATTGATTTTCAATCCTTAGAAAATTTATCAAAATCTTTTTCTATAATGTGCCCCAACAAAACGTTATGAGAAGCAGGATGTTTCGCGGAGCAGTATGTTTCGCAAATCAAAACGTTTCCCAAACCAAAACGTTTGCGAAACAGAAAGTTTGGATTTCGATATAAAACACAAAATTGTTTATTGTAAACTATGTCTAGGTTATTGATCAAATCCCGTAGAATTATGATTACAAACAGTCTACTAACCATAAAAAAAGTAGCAAAACATGTCGAATTTTTCAAAAATCGAAAGAAAATATCGTAAAGAATAGTAATGACCGGACCTTCAAAATTCCCAAAAATCGTTGGTTTGATTGATCAAATTTCAGTCGGTATGACTCAATTAACACCAAAACAAGTCGAATTTCGAGAATCAAATCAAAAATCGTTGAAGAATACTTCGCGAGCTCGGGAATTTCGAAAAAAAAAAATCCGAAATTCATACCAAAAATAGATTCAAATCCAAATACATTTGACTCGGATACCAATTGTTAATCCAATTTCTAATCCAATCAAAACAAATTACGAGAAGAATTCATAGATATTTTAATTTCTATCGAATTCTTCGCACAATCAATTACGGTTGGATAGAATCTAAACTATTGGATACTCTAGTTTTAGACCAACTCTATTTCTCAACGCGAAAATAGCACTATAATTTATTTTTATTTTTATTTCTTTTTAAATGTAAACTTATTTTAAAAATGTTTAAAATAAAATTATATAAACTTCTTTTAATATTCTGTATATTTCGTTTCTATTTTAATGAAATTCGTTTAAAAATAAATTTCTTATTTTTACATAGAAAATATGAGTGTACTTGCTTTGAAATGAACATGCCAGCCCATTACTACTTTAACTCTTCACATATGTCCCGGTCGAGCGAGAGTCATGGAACTGTCAAACTCACTAACTCGGCTCTATGTCAAAATTCATGACTGGAAAAATTACTAAACTGCCCTCAACGTCCCATATGAGTCAGTTTATGCTCTGCTCAGAGACTTAGTAATTTTTCGTCCCCAAATATGCATTGGACATATATCTCAATTACTTATGAGAAAGTGAATCCCTCTCGGTGGTCAAAGCCCGGCAGTTAACCTTCGTTTAAAGACAGCATTTCGCCGCCGACCCAT
This sequence comes from Linderniella brevidens, assembly GCA_004919715.1. Lineage (NCBI taxonomy): Eukaryota > Viridiplantae > Streptophyta > Magnoliopsida > Lamiales > Linderniaceae > Linderniella > Linderniella brevidens. The sequence goes on from SWDC01000157.1 coordinate 16,885,387, forward strand.
GCACTCGGCAATACGGGCCTAGCAAAACTAGTGACAAGTCATGACCTCGAAGTCAACATCGTCAGTGATCGCTTCAGTCTAAGGTTCACGTAGACTATTATAATCAATCGATCGATCATTGGCACTCATCAAGTAATAAGCCATGTGATCGTTCGATTACGACTCAGTGTCTAAATACAAGTTAATTCCCTGATTCAACAGTACCAATGTCACGACCTCCCACTACCAAGTGAATGATTGATACAATCACCTAAGAGTGGTCTAACAAATAAGTCGTGATTGGCATTTCCAGCACTCGACTGGAGCCTAAGACTTACGGACATATTTAACGTTTGAGGATAATAGCTCATTGGTGCCCCCTCTCTCATCTAACGAGAATCGGTGACTAAACTCCAAACGTTTGGTTTTATTTATTCGCCTTCTACCGGATGCCAAGTAAGAAATATTGGACAAATAAATAATATGCCTTACGAATAAAATAAAAACAAATAAAATTTTATTACATTAATAAAATATCTGAATACACCGCTCAAATATAAAAGCAAATAATATATTGTTCTCTATGGCCTATTACATTTCACCCTCAAATGGCATTCCGAAGGCATATCCCTAACATAGAGTCGGCAATGTTTTGAAGAGATAGGCTAGGTCGAATTCCGGAGGAAGTGTCTGAATATGCTGACGTGGTTGGGAATAGGTCAGCTGACATGGCTGAGTAAACTCACGGGGGCTTGATGATTTGAAAGAGGTAGGTTGACATGGTACGGTAATTTCGAAATTTAGGGTTTTGTTCGTAAATGGGGTGCTTTCTTTGCCGTGTGTCGGACTAGTTTCGATATAGGTTATCGGATTTTCGAACGAGATCAAGGGGGCTTTACCTGGAATGAGATAACTAAAAATGGATGCTCGCATATCCATCATATGAGTCTTCAGAAACTATTAGGAAAGAATGTATACAGTGAAAGCCGTGTGCAACGAAAAGTGCAAGCACGGCTTGGGGAGGGTTTTCTTTATTTACTACTTCATCCAAGATGCGATCAAAGATGCGATAATCGGTTAGAGTTTTCTGCATTCGGGTGGTCAGTTCTGATGTTTGGAGGATGGGGGCGTTGGGGCGAAATATATATGCATTTGGCTCTATATCTTTGCACGCACATATAAACAATATGCGCCTGACTACGAAATATTTTGTGGGTTGTTTTCTCTCATTATTTTTTTATCTATACAAAATAGATAGAGTTAATCGATTTAATTCGCATAAATATCAATTGAGTTGGATTGAACACGGCATCAACATGCGATGGTTGAATAATGTATATTATTATGATTAGCACATACAACTAGGTAACAACACACATCACGACAAGCAGATTAGCATAATAATCAAAGAGGGATCGAAAGAAAAGACAACTCTAGGTCCTTGCAAGAACCAAAGGAACTTGCTGATATACTAAATATATAACATTATGATCAACGTCTAACATCAGAGACACAAATGCAGATTCGTCAGTGTTTGGATCTTCTACATTCCCTGATCAAGGAGATAATCTGCCAACCTTTCAACAATCATGTTGCACTGTCCCGGCGTCACCGGCTCCTCGTACAATCCAAACACGAGTGCTTGGCCTGTCTTCTTAATAGTTATGCCACCAGAACCCTAAATAATGAGATTAAAAGCAATATATAGTGTGTGAATATATATTCTCCATGTGGGGTGCATAAATTAATCAAACGTTCCGCAGGTATGAATTAATCTTCATGATCCTGTCCCAATTGTTTAGTGATTGTACTACCTTCTTTCCGCGAATTACAGCACCAGGCTCTCCTTGAATAACCATGTACTTTGCCCCACCCAAGAATAACCCGGTCGGGGCCAAATGACCCGGTTCGTCAAAGTCCGTCAGTATCCCTTTGATCTCGTCCGGCTTAAACTGCATTTGAAAATGAGTGTTTTGAACAGTTAACAATTTTTAATGATCATATAGAATGAATCGAATTATATAATAGTTATATATATATATATATATAGAAATTACAAATCTTGAACAATAAACGTAAAAACCTGTGGAAACATAGAGCTCTGTGCCCAGACAACACCGTCGTGGCCGAGAATTGCAGCAGCTGTGAGGTGGTGACCGGACTGACCCTCGATCTCACACATCAAATGATCATCCACATATGTTTGCCACGACATTTTATTAATATATAATTTATCTTAATTAATTGTCTTGCGGGCAAGATTAACTCGCTTTGCAAACAAATATTATTGTCGATCAGAGAATAATGGATTTTTCTGTTTGGGATAATGTTCTAACTTTGCGTGTTTTGGGATGAGTTTATATTCCACAAACGGACAGTAGCATTGAATGATCGCACGGTCCACTCGGGACCGTTGCTTTAGACTTGAGCTTGGTCCATTTACTTCCGCCTTTTGCTTCGGTGATAATCGACCATAACTTTTGGTAGTAATTGTGGTAAATTTACTATTTTAATGAGCAGTACGAATATTAGCGATATAATATTATGGAATTTACTATTTCTGACCTTTTCTTTAATTATTTTGATGAATCCCAGATCACTAATATGTCCTAAAATAAATGTTTAATGAGCTATATATGCCTAATTGATTAGTGGAAGTAGCAAGCTATTGATGAACATTACACAAACTTCCTGATATGTTCTTCGAAATAAATTATAACAGTTCGACTGGATTTGGATTTGAAGAAAGTAGCAATGATAAGAAAATTGAAGAGAAAGTTCTTTTAATATTTTTTTCATTTTCTTAGTTTTAAATGTAAGCTTATGCTATTTTTTATTTTTTTCCTTATTTATTTCCTCAATCAATCAAACATAAATAATAATTTTTGTTTTCAATTTCGTTTTCGTTTTCCTACTAAATTTGGTAAACCAAACACAACCTTAAGATATTCTTGGATATAATAATGAAATCCTTTTGAAAAGAGCGACAACGTATGTTATTCGGCCGCTTGTCCAAGTCGTTTATGCAATTTACTTTGAGAAAGGCAAGCAGCTTGGTAATTTATAGATACTTTTCCTTGTACTGTTTTTGTGAGTGTTTAACACACATTCGTTTCATTTCATTGTATTGGAACTAGTTTTTTGCCCGTGCAATGCACGGATCTTAACTATCTATGATCAATGTAAGTTAATAAGATAACTACATACATTTGGGATTAGACGTATTCATCCGGTTACGGTTACGGTTTGCGATTATGAACCGCCGGTTTACGGTTAATAAAAAACCTCTAACCGTAACCGAACCGCGCTAGGTTACAATTAAGGTTTTGAACCGCCCGTCCCGGTTACGGTTGCGGTTTGGAACCTCCGGTTAACGGTTCCAAATATTTTTTTTGAGTTTTTTAATAATTGAAATAAATTAAAGAAAATTAATTTTTTAATAATATAAAAACTTTTCATTCCAACTTAGAAATTTATAGAAAAGAAATACACCTTCAGTATTTGAAAAAATACAACAAATACAACTTGAATATTAAAAAAAAATAAATTCTTGCTTCCTAATGTTCGACGGAGACTCGTCGTAGGCATCTTCTTATTCGTCCGTAAAGTTGATTTTATGACTGTTAAAATTAAACATAACAGCGGACAATTTTACGACCATAGAAAAAAAACACAAATTAAAAACCAACGATTGGTACTTGAATAAAGTAATAAATAAAATTATAAAACGCAAGGTTCAGTCTAACTTCAATTAAAGAAACATTAAATCGTAAATCCCAACTAACCAATTATTATACGAAATGTGGTTCATAACCGCCGGTTATAACCTCCAGTTTACGGTTAGGAAAATGAAAAACCTTAACTGAATCTTCGTAAATAACGATTTTGTTACAGTTTGAACCATAACCGTTGATCGCCTGTTTGATTACGGTTAGGTTGCAATTTTCAAACCTTATGAATACCTCTATTTGGGATACCTCTTGAAACAAAACAAAAAAGAAGTTAAAAAATGTCGTGGTGGTCGAAAGCTGAATTTTATATCAAATTTACACAATGCGTATATATAAAAAACAGTTCTAACTATTGGTGCTCAAACATTTCTTTTTGGTTGATTTACTGCTTATTCAGGTCATAGAACCCAAAATGAAAGGGTTTCGCAAAGTTTAGAAACCAAAATAGATAAATTAAAAGTTTAAGCACCAACAAAGAGACTTTGGTATAATATAAGCACAAAATTTACCGTGTACTCTTTTATAATTATTAAGTTGTAATATTATAATTGTTGTTGATTTTTAACTCATACTGATGAAAGTTTGTATGCGTACCCGAAATTTTATACCATAAAACATACATATCTTAAACTAAAACTAATGTGAATTATTTCCGCAAAAGGTAAAATATCACATAACCTGGTATAAATTATGAGCGGTAATTATGAAATAAAGTAAGATTTCTCCCCAAAAATCTAGTGTTCACACACTCTGTGCCACCCGAATTTTGTCCCTCCCAAAATTAGTCTACCTGAATTCTTCCAAATCGACGAATTTTGGCTGTAGCAAACTGTAGTATGTTACCCGAAAAAATCCACATGACTACCACCCGAATTTTAATTTAAATCGGCAACGACCTTTAGTACATGTTGACTCGTTGACGCAATTTTAACTTCACCCGAATTTTCTTTCAAAATCGGCGACGACGTTTAATACATGTTAAGTGTTGACCGAAAATTACAATTTGCCCGATTTTCACTATATGATTGACCGAAATTCAACCTTTGTATTACACGAAAAACAACATCTAAATTTCGTATTACATTACCCATAATTTCAATAATCGCCGGTTGAGTCTCTTACCCGAATATTTGGACTTGTAGTTAACTTGGAAATTTTCTAAGTCCAAAATCTTCGTAGTATAAAATGTTACTAAGGGTTCAAAATTTTATAAGTCCCGATATCCTTCTTTCATTCGAATCACCTTGGACTTAGAAATTATATCGGAACGACTTTATACAATTAATTATATGTTTTATGCACTAACTATCTATTTATATATTTATACAACAAAGATGGTGCGAACAATTGAAGAATTATTTCCCCGAACAAACTGGGCACAAAGAACCCCAAATAACCTCGAACTAGACTTTGAGAAAGCCGTATGCCCAGACCCTATAGTTCTCCAAATCCTATGGAACCACCCACTACACATAGCCCTTACAATCTCCGAGTGCGTCCTAGAAGTATACGTTCAATAATTATGGGTCACTCTTACAAATCCAACCACAAGACAGAACCCAAACACCCTAACCGCACAAATCGACCAAACACCCGTCGTCCTAAACCCTTTCATACTACGCTCACATTTCAACCTACCATCATCCCTAAATTACGACCCACACCCCACTGAATAGGAACTTCAACATGATTTCCTCTTTATGGGCTACAAACCCGACGCCCACAAAACCATACATCTTCCTAACTTCACCGCCAAGGATATTCCTCAACCTTGGCGGACCCTTTTCTCATCGTAAATAAATGCCTATCCTTAAAACATAGTGGACCCCACAGATGTAACCGCAATATAATGTTCATCTTCTACGACATCGTCTTTAACAAAACGTATGATGTCGTTCAACTCATGTGGTCAAACTTGCTCGATGAATTACGAAGACAAGATCTCCCCTCAACTACGAAGACAGTTGAGTCATACCTGAGGTGTCTACCAGTCTTTGTCAAACACTTCATGGGAACCATATCCGATATCGAGAGCCGAGATCCATCCGAAGGATACCAACCACCGAAACTCGACTCTCTCCATTCCTTGATGACCGAATTCAACCGGGAGGCCATGTCTATACTTGAAGAACTATTAAGGCTCGCCGACCCAACAACCTGGTCGTCCGCACTTATCTCCGAGAAAACGAGCTCGAGGAGGTTCCTATGTCCAACATATCCCAGTTGGACCTACCCCGAGAACAAGCCTATCCACCAACCCAAGTATAGGTTTAGGATGAGCACCATCCCCCGCTCGCAAACAAAAGAAGGAATCTAAAGAGGATGGCGTAAGATGCGAACATGAACGGTGCACAAAACAACGAAGCGACCAGAACCCTCCGCCTTTAAGTGCACAAATAGCCCAGACCGAGCCCATAGGTGCAGGAGACGACATTGTCGTTTCCCGAGTAGAAGTCGCGACATCTGGTCCAACCGCGCAATTACCCTTGCCTAGCCACTCAACCATCTCTCAACAGATGGATGTTTCATTTACGCACGAGGAGCCACGTATGTCATTCCTCCTTCGCTCGGAGGCAGTAGATGTTGAAATCAGCAGTCCTTCGCCTCAGACTGCACCTTCTTTGACTACAGAGAGTTTAGTGTCCTCACCGTCCAACATTTTTACATTTCCTAGGACACATACAAGTTTTTCTGCACCTCCAGATCTTAGTGATCTGGACAGAACGCTCTCAGTGTCTCCCAGGGACTGAACGAAAGTCCCACAGCAGCCACCATGCATGCAGCTGGTGCATTGGGCCATCGAACTGAGTCCGTCTCAGTTTCGATGCAAACGGTGCGCCTAAGTGGCCCCGATTTCTCAAGTCATGTGCAAACAGGCGGCGTGTCAGTTCCCTTCTCTGACAACGGTGCGCCTAAGTGGCTCCGTCCCGTTATTTTTCTCATTCGTGACATAGGCCCGACTCACGGACTTCGCCAAAACGTTCGAGGACTCCATCCTAAAGAAGGTCTACACGGCCCTCGAAACATGAACTCGAGACAAAGGCAAGGCCCTTGCCTCAGAAACCGCACATGTTGCGTCTCCATCCGGTCTGCCAACACACACTGCCAAACCAGGCCCATGGGACGTACCCATTGAAGAACTAAATGGCATTCTCATGGCCCAGGTACTGTCCGCCTCTCTCTGAACGAGAGGGAGCAAAACATCAAGCTATTGCTAATGACTCCGATGTCTTGCCGCGGAGAGGCGGAGCAGTCAAAGAGACCACGTGAGGACCCAGATGATGAGGATCGTCCCGAGGGGGAGAAGAGACAAAGAACAACCTCGGAACCCCAGATGCAGCAGATCACTTCATCCACCACTTCCCAAACTACCCAAACCACCACCACTAAAACCACTTAACCGGAGCTTCTTCATCTAAAAAGGAAGCTGCCTCCGTAGCTCATACTACCAGCCCCTCACCAGCCACTATAATCATCCCCTCATCTCAACCCATCATCTAAAAAGACCCTATTATACCTCCCCAAACATCTACCTCAGTTCCCTCTCTACCTACCGACGAGCCGCTTGTGACCGTCGAAGAGCTCTTAAAACCACATGATAAGGTGAGGAGATATTACTCAACGAATAATGGATGTTTCAACCGGTGACTCTCGAACTAGCCCAGGGGTTGATGGAAAATGCCAGATTCTTAAGAAGACAGCCAGCGACTTGATACGGATCAAAGAGGAGGAACTCAAGGAAGGCGAAGATTACGAATCCGGCATCCCAGAACATCCCGAGCTCCTCCAACACAGATTCATGGACGAGGACGACCCTCCGTTGAAGTTAAACATAGGAGAGGAACTGAACCTGCCTTGGAAAAACGCCAAGATCCTGGCGCCATACCAAGAAGTTATTCGAAAGAGAGACGAAAGAGGACCGCCTCAAGAAGCTCAAAGAGTTAGAGCTGTGGGAGGCATGACTCATCTCTCGTAGCATAGAGCCAGCTTGTACTTGTCAGCCTTCGTTGAAAACTTATGTTCGAAAAAGGAAGGGACGTAGAGGCTCCCCGAAGAGAAGAGAAGAAGAGGCCAAGGATCTCAGTGGTAACGGGAGTGCGGACGTCCCAACTTTTGCTCAATCTTCTTCCCAATCTACCGAGTTCGACGCGAGGACGGGATTACCGAAAAACTGAGAGAAGCAGACTCTTTTACATCAGAGCGGAAGAGATCTATCAGATGGTCGGAAGCTACAAAATGCTTGGAGCTCTTCAAAATCCTGAAGTCAAGTTGGGCAACCAGACCTTATAGAGGTTCATGCTGCGCCAGATCCAGTAAACCATATCTCACGACCTTCAGATGGCGCTGGAGAGCAACTTGAAGAAGGTGAACCTCACAAAGCCTACTTTCGATCGGCCCGGAGTTAAAAGCTACGGTGAAGGCCACATCTTATATGGAGAAGATCCATCCATGGTCTACAAGTTCTGCGATGGAACCCTCCTGATCATACGAGATAAGCTGAGAAAAATTCTGAAGGAACTGAGGTTCAAGGAGCACGAGGTCCAAGTCAAGTTTCAGAAGATGATCGACATCATCTCTGAACGACTTTCGTACCATCGATGGATACGATCTTATGAGTATAAACTTGCACTCAGAAGATCAGTCTATGAGCTTGTGAGACCCAAGAAGATAAAAAAGACGTCATAGCGAAAAGGACACTAAGGGGGAGATTATTAGGAATATTTTGTAGTGTCCTTAATTCTTATAAGTCTTGGGTCTATTTTGTAATTAATTATATTGTAGTTGGTTTTGGGCCGCACTTGCAATTGAGAATGTTTGCTCTCTATTTCACTTAACATTATGTGACCATGCTACTTGCTAGATGTCCCCTGGTTTGGATTCTTTAGATCAAAGTGTTAATAATTTAATTACAAGGAATTATAAATCCACTTGTAGTGCTAACCGTGAACCTAAAAGGGTCACACAAAGTTTTGGAGAATGACATTATATAATTGATATTTGCAATAGTTGGATTAAATTTTAATTCAACAGTTGATTTAAATATTATTTCAAAGGAATATTATAATCAATAAGATTGATTGTTTGTGCTTTAGATATTAATTCACTAATTACAAGAATTATCAAATTAATATTTAGATTTTTAAGTTGAACTTTTAAAATTAAGTGTATAAGCCCACCCCAACCCACAAATAACGAATTATTTTTTTCTTTCTCGGGCCAAAGCTTGGGCCAAGTTTTCTAACATGCCATTATTCTATTCAAATGTTGGATTTAAAAAATAAAATAATTATAATTAATTTCCTATAGGAAACGGTTTTGACCAGGACGTTGGAAATGAGTAAGTAACGCATGTCTTGCAAAAAACATTTAATAGGGATTTAAAGAAAGAATTATGGTTTGACCAAATAAGAAGAGTGGTGGATGTGAACGCTTTTCTCATACGAAGCCTCAAATATACAATATATATAGCTCTATAAGCATGAGGTAATACGATGAACTCAAGAGACATATAACACAAACGTACTCATCATCATGTCATCTCGCATGACGTGAGTAGTTCACAAAAAGAGAAAATAGTTTCTTTCCCTTATTCCTTTTTTTGGTTATAGTATCGATTCAATACCGGGTTAGTTTCTACTAGCGAAGAGATAATTTCGGTGTTGTAATTCAAACGGTGGACTAGATTAGAGGGGAGACATTTGAATCCTTACGGCGGCGAGTGTACGAGACCGGTGATACCTACGGCCAACGTACGAAGGCGGTGGTAGCCGCATACCGGAAATTGATTCCCTCTCATTCGTCGCTAAAGAAGCTAAGGAAGAGGTATATATTTCAAACCCTAACTATGCAAAAATCGTACCACGTACGTGATCTTAAAATGGTGCCGATCCGTGTACTTTCTAGATTAATTGACGGGGTCGCATTTATACTATAAATGCGGGCTTTCGTTTCGAATTTTCCGCTACGCATTACCCCGAGTGGCCTAGCGAACCCAACAGTGGTATCAGAGCCAGGGGTTAAGCACCTTTAAAATCAAATTTTGCTTCGTTGATTTTTATGTGATAAACATATTTAATTAATGATCTATATCTATTTGTATGTGATAAAAATGTTTTATTGAATTAAAATTTTGGAAAATTGAAATGAACCAAACGTGTTCGTTCTTGACCGCGAGAAAAAAAGTTTTTCATTTGCCGTAGAATCAAACTGTTGGTGATACAGTAAATGATATTTTATTCTTAATGAAATATGCATATGTGTACAATAATCAAGAAGTTAATCGCTCCAGTTTCTTTTATATTGCTTTTTTTCGTTTAATAAAAAACATTTGGTGAATGTTATGTGTTTAAATGCACGAGATGAATGTTTTAGCATGTTTTATTTGGCCATGACTATTCCATCGTTTTTGCATAGGACATGTTAGATTTATTTTATTTTATGCTTGTGCATCCTACGATGTATAATACATGAAGTTGAAAAGAAAACCTGAAGTTTGTAAAATTAAAATGGATAAAAATAGGTTGTGACCTATTATTCCATGCCTTCCATCAAAGGTAGATGACATGACGACGCTACCGTACTTGATTAATGGCCATGAGTCGTGGAGTAAGCTTGTGTGAGAGTTGTGATCTGTACCGATCATATAGATGTTCGTGAGGTGGACTCCTCTTTGCTTTGGCCAGGAGTCGTGGCGTATTTGATGCTCCATTACACGAAGGTTTGATGGATTTAATTTGATACTTAGTACTATATGAGCTCATAAAAATTGAGATATATAGGAAACGTGGGGAAAAATAATCTTGATGGTTTTATGTCGATACAATTGTCAAAGAGTTGACTACCAATTTAAAATTTTCATGGGTTCATAAAATTGAAGTGCGGATCACAAGTGTTTTATTGGACTTCAAGACTACTATGAAAATAAGATTTTCAAAATATTTTTGGGGTTTAAATAAAATAGTGGAAGCAATATAATATAAAAGACCTTATCTTAAATCGATATATTTTCCATAGTTGCTCATTTTATGTTTCGTCGTTTATTTTGGTAGATTCGTCTACTAGAAGGACTAAAAATTCAATTGCAAGTACTCTTGAGCAAAACAAGTTGGCTGGCCAAAATTTTGTTGATTGACTGAGAAACCTCAAGATTGTCCTTCAATCTGAAAAGAGAGAATATGTGGTTACCATAACCCCTCACCTGCTCCCGATGATGTGACGTCAGAAGAGTTTGTGGAGTATCTTCGTCATAGTGATGACAATCTCCGGGCTCGGTGCTACATGTTAGCATCTATGTCAAATGAGTTGCAGTTAGGATGAGGCATTTGATAATGCTAAAGAGATTATTTCCCATCTGCCAGAGTTGTATGGTGAGAGAAATACACAAATGAGATATAAAATATCTAAAGAGTTTTTCTGGTGCCGAATGACTGAGGGCTCTTCAGTCCAAGATCATGGGCTGATGAAGATGATAGGCCTCATCGAAAAGCTTACATCCATTGAAGTTGATATGGATAATGAGCTCCTTGTGGACCTTGTCTTGCAATCTCTCCCGCTCTCATTTGATAGCTTCGTTGTTAACTTTAACATGCACTCCATGGAGACTACTTTCCCCGAGTTGGTGAGCATGTTAAAGACGGTTGAATCCACGATTAATTGGTGCTTCTGGTTGGGTCTACTTCTAAGAAAAAAAAGTGGAAGAAAAAGGTTCCTTCTAAGTCCAATCAAGAAGGAAAAGGGCAACGAGGCTAAGGACAAAGGAAAGCAAAAGGTTAATTCTTAGGCCGATCACAAGTGTTTTCACTGTGGCAAAACGAGGTATTAGAAGAGGAACTGCAAGAAATATCTTGCGAGCCTGAAACCTTCAGGTATGTATTTTGTTGTAGTTAACTTATCAGTTAACGATGCTTCTTGTGTATTAGATACCGGCTGTGGCTCACATATATGTAATGATGTACAAATGATGACAAGAAGCAGGGAGCTGGACAATAAGGAAACGGTCCTGAGGATTAGCAATGTAGCAAGAGTTGTTGCAGTAGCTATATGGATTGTTTATCTATCTTTGAATAATGGTGTTAGTTTATATTTGAATAATTGTCTTTATGTTCCGAATATTATTCGTAATATTATCTCTATTCCCGTGTTGGATAGAGAAGGTTAAAATTTATTATTGAGAGATGAGTTGTTCCATTTTCAAGGATAATGCTTTTATCCATCCCGGTTGTTTGACAAATTGTTTATACACCATTACACATGAAAACTCGTTCTCGCAATTCTACAAAATGAAAGAAAATTAGATAAAAATAGTTCATTCACTCTTTGGCATGCTAGATTGGGTCATATCTCTGAGAAAATAATTTACAAGCTTGGGTAAAAACTCGACCTTAGGGAAGAGGATAAGATGCCACATATTAGTCATGTCTTAATGAGAAATGACCAAGTCACCATTTTCTGGTAAAGTCGAGCAAGCCAAAAATCAGTTTGATCTGATTCATACTGACATTTGTGGACCACTATGTGTTAGTGCGAGAGGGAACTATCACTACTTCATAACGTTTATCAACGATTTCTCTAGGTACGATTATGTATACCTTATGAGGTATAAACTTGAAGCCTTTAAAAAGTTCAAAGAATTTAGATGTGAAGTAGAGGAACAAAGCAGTTGTAGCATAAAGACCCTTCGATCTGATCGAGGAGGACTTGACCACCGAATTTCTAGATTATCTAAAGAAGAACAGGATTCTCTCACAGTGGACTCATCCTGGTACTCCGCAACTTAATGGAGTTTCAGAACGGCGAAATCGAGCCTTGTTAGACATGGTTCGATCAATGATGAGTTTCACTAGTTTACTTTTTCATTTTGGGGCCAAGCCTTAGAAACTGCGGCGTATATACTAAATATAATGTCAAGTAAAGTTGTCCCAAGTACACCAATGAGATGTGGTGTGGTAAGACACCTTCTTATAAATATCTCAAAGTATGGGGTTATGCTGCTTACGTGAAGCAACAAGTGGGAGATAAATTGGATATGAGATCCATTTTATGTAGATTTGTGGGGTATCCGAAAGAGTCTGTCAGTTACTATTTCTACAATCCCGAGAACAAAACAGTGTTTGTTTCGAGGAACGCTACTTTTTTAGAAGAAGAGTTCATTTCTGAAAATAGTGGCGAGGTTGTAGAACTTAAAGTAGAACAAGAACCACAAAGTATCCCACAAGTTGTCACAAATAATACATAAGATGAGCCCGCACCATCTGAGGCACAACCTCTTCAAAAATCCAAAAGGGTTTCAATGATGCCTTATAGGCTGAACCTATTGTTAGAGAACAAAGAAGAGGGACTCCTTTTGGATAATGATCCACCAAGCTATGAAGAAGCAATGTCCGGCATTGACTCAAATAAATGGAGAGAAGCAATACAGTTTCAGATGGATTTCATGTACTCAAACAAGGTATGGACAACTTGGTGGATCCACCACATGGTTGAGTATCGATTGGCTAAATGGGTCTACAAGAAGCTTGAGGTTGATGGAGAAGTGAGTACTTTTAAAGTAAGATGTTGATTATGAGGATCTTTCTCACCGGTTACAAATGAATGTGAAGACTACGAGATATGACAAATGAATGTGGAGACTGTCTTTCTTAATGAAAATGTCAAGGAGGAGATTTACATGAAACAGCCTGAAGGCTTCATATCCAGTTGGAGCGAGCAGTTTGTAAACTCCAGAGGTCAATTTATGGACTTAAACAAGCTTCAAGGCCTTGGAACATCCGATTTGATAAAACGATCAAAATGTTTGATTTTAAAAAATCCGCATGAACCGTGTGTTTATAAGAAGGTTAGTGGAAATGTAGTCGCATTTATCGTGCCCTGTGTGGATAACATCCTACTCATTGGGAATGATGTAGAAATGTTGCAGTCAACACGAACTTGGTTATCTAAACACTTCTCCATGAAAGACTTGGGAGAAACATCTTTTATCTTAGGGGTAAAGATCTATGGTGATAGGTCACGAAAGATGATCGGATTATCCCAGTCAATGTACATAGACAAGGTGCTAAAGAGGTTTAGCATGAGGAATCCAAGCATGGATACCTGTCAATGGGTCCTGGTGTTTCACTTTCTAAGGCCATGTCTCGTAAGATGCCTGGAGAAAGGGGAATAATCGCTCGGATACCTTATGCATCAGCTATTGGTAGCAAAATATATGCAATGTTATGTACTAGGCATGATGTGGCTCATGCTCTAAGCGTCACGAGCATATATCAATCTAATCTATGAGAGGAACACAAGAAAGCCGTTAAGACGATCATGAAGTACTTTAGAAGGACTAAGGATGTTTTTTTTGATATACGGTGGTAGAGAGTTGAAACTGGAAGGATTCACCGACTCTAGTTTTCAGTCCGATAAAGATGACTCAAAATCTATGTCCGGATACATATTACCTTGAATGCTGGTGTAGTTAGCTGGAAAAGTTCCAAACAAGAGACGACTACGGACTCAACTACCGAGGCTGAATACATTGCAGCATCAGATGCAACAAAAGAGGCAGTTTGGATGCAGAACGTCATTCAAGGGTTGGGTATAGTCCCGTCTGTTGTTGATCCAATAATGATCTATTGTGATAACAACGGAGCCATAGCGCAAGCAAAAGTGTCCAGAATTCATCAAAGATCCAAACTCATGAGGCGATACCACCTTATTAGAAAGATCATTGGTAGAGGCGACGTCGTTGTGGATCAAGTCGCATCAGCAGATAATGTAGCAGACCCGTTGAGTAAGCCCTTATCGCAAAAGGTATTTGACGTACATCTCGAGATGATGGGCCTGAGAGCCATGGTCAATTGGAATTAGGGCAAGTGAGAGATTGTTAGAGTAGAATGCCCGACGTTCCAACTTGTTTGGATATTTTCTACTTATAAAGATAATTTATTTAAAATTTATCTACAAGAGGCATTACTTTATCTTTTGTACATGGATTAATTTTGTTATTTGCACTTACGATAAAGTCCTTAGTTAATTAATTATAAGTTGAGAGATATAGTTGCACATATGATGGCGACCATGGAATATGTCTTAGGATGTGATCTTCAATACAAGTCGATGGGTATTTCCTGACTGCACATTGAATAACCCAGAAATACTTGTGTATATATATGATGCATGCTTGTGAGGCAAGAATGTTATGTTCCATTAAAATTAGCATGTGAACGCAAATTCATATATGCAGATGCTTATTTGAGAACAAGTTCATCTTGACCCGATGAAAATTCTTTACTGGAAAATTTATGTCGAATAAGAATTTTCATGTTGCGATAGTACATTACTAATCCTCTAACATGAGGCACGATAGTAGTCATGTCGCATTATGCTACTTTGATATATCTTTTGATTACTAGATAATCATAAAACAGATATGTTGGGTATTATATTAGTGTGTATGAAGATTTGTCTGTGGCCCACATAGAATTCGACATTTATATTAGACTAAGCGAATTTCATTTTCTTTTCATATTTATGATTCAAAGTCCTTGGCCAAAGAGGATGAATAAAGATTCATAAATGAATCATTTAAACTTGAAATGAAATCACAATTATTAGATCAATTGGTTTTCGACTTATAATCCATGCTCAAGGTATAATCGGAAAATTAGATGTCGAAAGGATTTTACGTGTACGCACGCACTTTCAATTGAGAAGGTTTGCTCGCTATTTCACTTAACATTAGGTGGTCATGCTACTTGCTAGGTGTTCCCGTGGTTTGTGCATTCTTGAGATTAAAAGGGTTAATCGTGAACCTAAAAGGATCACACAAAGTTTGAAGAATGAGGGATTTTTACATTTTTGGTTCCTGAGGTTTGGCCTATGTGCGTTTTTGGTCCCCTATTTTCCCGAGTTACAGTTTCAGTCCCCAATGTTATCGATTTTGGGCGTTTTTGGTCCCTTGGTTAACTTAACCGTATGTTTGGAGGGAATTTAACACGTTGCACCCACATGATTTTATTTTTATCGACTTAAATGCTCAGAAATCATATTCTTCAACATGGAATGAAAGACTTGGAGAGAGTTATGACATAAATTTGAACTAACAATTCAATTATAATAATGGGATGTTCTGAGCATTTAAGTCGACGTGAGTACCTTTTTTGGGTTGTAATATGTAAATGGAATGTTTTAAGTTCGATTAAAATGAAATCAGGTGCGTGTAACGTGTTAAATTCTCTCTAAACATACGATTAAGTTACCCGGAGGACCAAAAATGCCCAAAATCGGTAACATTTGGGACTGAAACTGTAACTCGAGAAAATGGGGGACCAAAATGCCAATAGGCCAAACATCAGTGACCAAAAATATAAATGTCCCGGAGAATGACAATGTAGAATTGATATTTCCAATAGTTGGATTAAAATTTAATTCAACTGTTGAATTAAATATTATTTAATAATTTGATTATTTAAATGAAAGGAATATTATAATAAATTAGATTGATTGTTTGGGTTTTAGCTATTAATTCGGTTAATTACAAGAATTACCCAATTAATATTTTGATTTTTAAGTTGGATTTTTAAAATTAAGTGAACGAGCAAGCCCAACCCAACACAAGAAAAAAACTTTTTCTTTCTCACGTCAAGTCAAAGCTTGGACCAAGTTTTCTACTATGGCACTATTATTCAAATGTTGGATTTAAAAAGGAAAATAATAATATTATTTTCCTATAGGAAACGGGTTTGACCACGATGAAGGAAATGAATAAGTAACGTAAGTCTTGCAAAAAATGTTTGTTAAGATTTTAAAGGAGAATAATGGTTTGACCAAATAAGATGAGTGGTGGATGTGAAAGGTTTTCTCCTACGAAGCCTCAATTATACAACATATATTTTATTAATACTTATAATTGTGTATGGGCAAATGAACAGTGAATATCGTCGTCGTCTGTTTTATCGTCCAACAGTAACCTATTTCTCGTGAACAGTAACCTAATGCCTATATCTCGTGATAATATGTCTCTTTTCAGCGATCAACCGAGAAGAACCCATTAACGTGAGAAATTTCTGTGGAGAAAGCAAACTTATTTCCTTCTGAGAATGGAGACGAAAAAGGAAAGAAAACCTAAAATGGGACAGGGCAAGGAGAAACCAAGACAGGCCCAAACCAACTGTCGACATTCGGGTGAATAGACGCTAATGTCTTTGATTTCTTGCTCTGCATCTTATTACATCAATTCAGATCGAAAAATGATTTTTTTTAACGATGTGCGATATTCTTCTTTTGGCGTCAGAAAGTGGAGAATTAAGAAGCGGGAGCGGCTCTACCGGATTTTGCGGCCCTCGTCGGTTGAGCGAGCCGTGGAGGTGAAACAAGACGCACACTCTCAAGGAAGTGACAAGCAAAAAGAGAGAAGACGGTAATGAGGATGCTGTTGATGTTACGGTAAGATACCCACATAGAATACCTTCAACTTCATCGGACAAAATCAGATGTTAAGGTTTGAGACGATTCATCCCTTTTTAATTTGATTTTTGTTTTAGTTTTCGTCGTCTCAGTTTCTTGGGATTCGATTGGTTTAACTCTGCCACGTTCGGTGAACAAAGAGAAAATACTTGGTTTATAGAGGTTGGAGTGTTGGGTTAATGGGGGTTTTTTGTCTTAGGAAGTCTTTGATGGTGGATGTTGTTATATGCAAAATATTAGAATTTATTTCCGCGCTTTGTGCGGATCCTTAGATACTGGTATATATATATGTATATATATATATAATATTATATATATATATATATATACTAGGTATTTGGGGTCGCGCCCAAGGCTCGACGATAAGTGCACATATTTTCTTCTATTAACATACTTATTTATTTGTATCATTTTGTTATTTAATAATTGAACTCATCAATTTGCACATATAGTTTAATAATCATCGTAAAATTTACATATCAGATAAAAAGTAAATTCAAAAGACAAAAAATATTTGCAAACTAAATAAATTATTAAATTTATACATACAATACAATGTCTTTTTTTTTTTTTTAAAATGTGTACGAAAATTGTTCGAGCTCCATAAATTATATATTTAATGTATACAAATTTACGCATTGAAAAAAACCCATGTAATGTAAAAAACACATAACAATATCATTACAGTAAACCTTACATTAATGGAGTAATGTGCTTAAAAATCAAGGTAACGCTTTGTTCATAGTACATATATTCAATATCAAAAGCATAGAAACTTAAAACAATAACGAATTGTTGCATATTTTGTCAAAAACAAAAGTATAAAAATGAGACATTGTCATTTTGTTTGCACTAAGTGATATAATTAACTAAATACTAAAGAAAACATAAAATCAGAATGATTATCACATATGGATGAATGGATTGGGTTGTAAAGCGAGAAAGATTAATCAAAAAGATTTCAAAAAGATGACATACTCAAAGAGATGTAAAAAATATGTGAAATATGAAGACATTCATTAGAAAGTAGACATGAGAACTGGTCTCACTCTGAACGAAAACAAAAAGTCAGTTTTGGTTCCGGTTTGAGATATCGGACCAGTTCTGGAACTAAAAGAACACGATTCAATACGGAATCGGCAGGTTCCGTTTCTGTCTGTTTATTTTATTTTGCATCTCTTAAATTTATTTAACATTTATATTTTCATGGGTTAGTCATTTAATTTTCACTGCTCATTTAATCTTGCTGTTTAATTTCAAACTACTCATCTAGTTAAAACATTGTTTTCTTAAATTTTCAACGGATTTGTTTATTAGGTTTTTGGCAAAGCCAATTTTTTTTAAGGTATAGCCCAACGGCACTTTTTTGGAATTTTTTTAATATATTATAAATAGGGTGCATATGTAAACGTGCAATCACATAAATATTGGAAACACCATAATATCCCTATATATAGGGACCAGACATGTATAGTGTACTTAAATGCTATCACTATTTGTATTATTAAAACAAAACGAAAAAATACAGCATAGTTTCTTAGGCCACCTGTAAAACAAAAATACGATATGATGGGATATTCTCACGAGAAGCAGGCAATCATTACGAATTGGCACTTGTAAGATATAATATATATATATATCTGTAAGCATGAGGTAATATGATGAACTCAAGAGACATATAACACAGGACAACCAACCTACTCATCATCATCTCATCTCGTTTGACGTGAATTCACATAAAAAAAAGAAAAAGAGTTTCTTTCGCTTATTCATTTTTCGGTTATAGTATCGATTCAATTCCGGGTTAGTTTCTACTAGCGAAGAGATAATTTTGGTGTCGTAATCCAAACGATGGAATCGATTAGAGGGGAGACATTTGGATCCCTATTGTGAGTATACGAAACCGGTGGTAGCCGCATACCGGAAATTAATTCCTTCTCATTCGTCGCTAAAGAAGTTAAGGAATATGTATATATTCCAAACCCTAACTATGCAAAATTCGTACCACGTACATGATTTCAAAATGGTGTTGATCCGTATACTTTCTAGATGCACCGACGGAGTCGCATTTATACGATAAATGCTTGCTTTCGTTTGAACTTTACGATGCGAATCGCCGCGAGCGGCCTAGCGAACCGAACAATGAACACTATTAGTAGCCGTACCATATATAAAACAACATTCGTTATAAGGACTTATGATAAAATATACAAAAGTCAGTCGTACAATACTTTGGGCTTACATCATTACATTGTACAATTACTCGGGCGTCCATCATTACGCTATAAACATACTATTATTTATTATAAGGCCTAATTAGGTTTCATGCTCCATTAACATATTTTTTTTAGAATTCAGGCCCCAAATAGTTCAAATAGATATAAGGACCCATTTAAAGTTTGCCTAAGAGTTAAGGACCTATTTGCAGTGGAAAGACTCGTTTACCCCTCCTTGTTGCGAAAATTACACATGTTTGCCATCATCTCTCCCAAACGATCGAAACTCAAATCTCATTCAAAGATAGAACAAATCTTGACGTTAATGATTGAATAAGGAGAAATCATTTGTATGTGAGACTTAGTAACTGAGGAAAACCACAACATCGACGTAAGCTCTAAGATTCGTAAGTAATTTTTGTCTAAAAATTATGTAGCAAATTCAAACGGGTGAAATCTCGATTTTAATGGCCGAATATATTGAATTCGACTCAATTTGATCTTGGGTCTTAGTAATCGAAGGGGATTATTGATGTTAATCATGGTATAACGAAGAATTTTGACGGGACATAAGATTGGGTCGTTTGCTAATTAGAACGCTTAGCGGGTAACACTTCATGCTTTTTGGGTAACAAATCATGCAACAAACATACCACATGCTTTGTACACAAGTAAAGGCAAAGAGGGGTAGATCGGAAATCGCCGGCAACACCAAAAAAACACTGAAACTGCTCGAATCTTTGACACAAGTGACATGATAAGGTGAAATCGACGTCAATTTCTCATGTAATCAACGAAAAATATGAAGTTTATCATGGAATAATGCGTTAAATACAATTCGAAAATCTCGTTGAAAAAAACGGGTGAAATCTCAAGTTTAATGGTCAAATAAGGTGCATTCGACACAATTTGATCATGAGTCTTTGTAATCGAAGGAGATTATTAATAATAATCATGGAATAATGAAGAATTTTGATGAGACCCAAGATTGAAACGTTTATTAATTATAAAGCGGTTGGTAACACTTCATTTATTCTGCGTAACCGTTCATGCATTCTGAGTAACATTTCCTGGATAACAAGCAAGATGCTAAGAGGAATAGATGTAAAACAACCGACGACACCCAAAAATCAATGAAATCGTTGGGATCTCCGAATTTAGTGAACGAATAAAGTTAAATCGACCTCAATTTCTCATGGGTTTTCATTATCGACGAATTTTTTTAAATTTGATAATGAAATAATACTTCAAACCAATTCAAAAATCTCGAGGTGAAACCTCAACTTTAATGGTCGAAAATCATGAAATCAACTCAACTTGATCACAAGTCTTAATAATGTAAGGAAATTATTGATGTTAATCATGGAATAATGCGAAAATTAGTTTTCCCCAAAATTGAAATATTTTCGAGCGTAATAACACTTTATGTATTGATTATAACAAATACACATCAAAAGAAAACGCTTCAGTAAGAACGTTATAGAAGGTTCTCGATTATCAGGAAATATTAACAGGATAATGACTGATTAACCACATTACCTTCAAATAATACCACATGTCTGATAATAAATAACAATATGAAATCAATTTATAACACAATTGCAGATATTGGTACTACATGATATCTTCTCTGTACCACATTACTAATTCGATTAATTTTGTTCATAAATGCACTTTTTTTTTCCGGATGTATAAGATTGACATTCATGGAAATAGATGATATGATGAAGCTAAACCATCAAATTCCTTTACAAGTCAAGTTATGCGAATGTTGATGTAGAAAGTACAATGTTGAAGTCATTAGTCATGTAAAGATATACTCTTTCATTCCAAAACATAGACTATATCAATCTCAATGAACATAACTTTACGAAATTCATCACAAACTTTTTCAAAGTTCCACATTAAAACATGAATAACATTTCATAGACCATATTTCCTAAATTCTAAGCTCCGAACCCTAAACCCTAGGCCTCGAACCCTAAACCCGAAACTCGAAACCCTAAAATTTTTTATTGTTGCATCATATAATCACAAGTTGTACATCATATTACCAATTTTTTGTGTCGCAAATCCTTAATCCTAACCCCGAAACCCTGAACCCAAAAATAAGCCTATAGAAACCCGGCACGTAAACTACAATCTGTAAAAGATCATTCATTTTGAATAACAATTAAACACTTACTGATAACACTTAATCCTCTACTAATCCTTTACTAATATTCCATGCTAATCCAGAACATTCTAGAATGTTCTTAATGAAGTGTTTTCTTGCGTGTGCATGTGTTATATTTATTGCCGAAAGTGTTATTCAGTTCGAAAATGTTCAAGACTCGTCATATTTGTCAATAATTTTCGTTGATTTTTAAGGCTCTTGATAAATTTGAGTTGACTTAACATCATCCATTCAATAATTTCGAGTTTCCCCCCGTTTTTTCAACGAGATTTTAGAGTTTAGATTAATGCAATATTCCATTATAAACTCCATAATCTTCCTTGATTATCAAGACCAAATTGAGGTCGATTTAACCTTATTCGGTCATTAAAGTCAGATATCAAAGCAATTTCAACGTTTTTTTGGTGTTATCGGCGGTTTTCGATATATTCTTCTTACTCGCATGCGTTTTACCTAGGAAGTGTTACACAGACTATAACAATTGTTACCCAAAATTCAAGAAGTGTTACCCAACAAGTGTGTTAATTCACTTTTTTTCCGAATAATTTCGAAATCCCGCCCAAACTCCAGTCAAATTCAGGAATTCCGCCAAAATTCTCAAACTTAAAAATACACCAAATAAATGACAATGAATACCTCGTAAACCATTTCTGGTACCTTTTAAAAAATATAGGTTTCCATGTTTCACATGGAATACCTCTTATTTATTTTGCGATGACAAATGCTTTTAAATTCATACCACTTTAACGAACAATGATTTATGCAAAAAATTTCCGTCGATTTCATTTTCAATTCCGTTAAACATGAACGACGAGCGACGAAGCCAACATGGTGGCACAACGTAATACTCAGGCTATGGGTCACTCGATTTTATACATAGTAGCTGCAATTTTGCCCGAAAATATGATTCAATTCACAATTATTTTTCCTTATTCGCGTTAAGAATTTTAAAAAATTCGCATCTCAAATATTACATTCGATGACGTTAAGATCAGAAAAAACCGTCGATGGTACATCGAATTTGATTTGTTGCAGGGATGATGCTCATGCAAATGAATATTAAATATATGGAAAATTTCAATCGTCGAAAGTCAATTTTAGCATATTGATACCACTTATTAACCATACATGAACGCAATATTGACATATAGTAACACTTCATATATATATATGTGTGTGTGTGTGTGTGTGTGACAAAATACTGTAAGATAATAACAGAAAAGTGACTTTTGATACCTCTTCTTATAAGTACTTTGTAAGGCTATTTTGGTCAGTTCGAAGTTTTGGGTCCTTTATCCTAAATTTTCAGCAAAATGGGTCTTTAAGAATTATTTTTTCACTGACAGGATCTGAACTCTTTTTCAAAACTTTAATGGGGTCTGAATCGAAATTATCCCTTATTATAATAGGCATCATTGAAGCAATCTTACATAATGTTGTTAATAACAATCTCACAATTATCAATCGTGAATTCGAAATGGTCATACAACATAAACTTTATTGAAAAGCATACAATACATGATACATTAGAAACTCGATAAGTTAATAATCTATTATTTAATAAACTCTCTAAGATAATACTTTTTGTCGGTCCCAAATCAGTGATAACGTACTTAATTAATAAACTTGCTAAAATTATAAGATATACATTTTTTATGGTTTCTATAGATCCCATATAAAATATAAATTAATAATTCCGAATATACTACATAATATTTTTAGGCAAATTTAGTTTCGGAACTCTGTGTTTAAGATTTTTACATTTTGTGTCAAGCCAGTTTTAAGTACATGTAGGTACTCATGTGTTAGTTTTTTTTTCCAATTGATGCCCAAACTAATTTGAAAAACAGGTGGATACCCTATGTTTAATGATTTTCTAATTGTGCGAACTGTTTTTCAATTCCCGTAGTTACTCATTTGATTAAGGCTTTTCTAGTTGGTGTTCAAATAAATTGAGCAGTTACTATGTGGTGCTCATGATTTATATCATGATTGAAAATGACACATGATGACTTTTGTAAGTGTGACCGCCACATAGTAACTGTTAGATTTATTTGGACACCAAACGAAAGAGACTTAAGCATCGGGGTAACTACCTTAAATGCACGGATGCCTATTGAAAGGAAAAGTAATTTGGACATCAGTTGGAGAAGCCTTAAACGCAGGGTACCTACTGAAATTTCCCATATTTTTATTAAGGTTTTTGAAAAAGACTAATTGGCTAATGAGTTCAACTTTGAATTCGTCTCTAATAAGTTAGAAAAATGAATGACTTTGTCAAATTGAGCCCTTCATTTGATATATGCACGTGGTATGGTGACTAACTGGAAGTTTCAGGATGCTTGAAAATTGAACATTTATTATAAATTAATAAAATATTAATTAATATAAAATTTATAATTTATCGATTAAGTAATAACTCTATTAAGTAATAACTCTATCAATAAATTTTTGTGGTCCATAATATATTAATTTATAGAGTTTTTACAATAAAAAGTCTAAAAGGCAGAAAGTATAAACTACTAAGTAATCACAATCATATTCATCGCGAATAATTTTAATAATCCTCCTCACTACACTCGAGCATATAACTGGCGCAAATATCCACCAATATCATCGCCTCGATCTCTTTGAAACTCCATTAATTTGTCACGGAATACTAATACTATATACAATCATAAACTTTATTGGATTCTGATGCTTAAAGACAAATGTTGGTTACCAGAGAGACCTAGCATTAATTTATCAACACTCATCTACAATATGAATTTAGGAAAAACATTGAATATATGACATCAAATAGCAATGATCCATATTTTATATTACCAACCTCATGTATTCAGGTACATGTTACCTGCAAAACAACATTAAGATTTAGTTTGAAACTGGCAGTGAGTGAAAGATGAGAATGCCACATCATCACCGGAGAAGGCGATGATAGTGCCTTTAGGTTAGACGAATGCGAAGATGTACTTAATGAAAACTGGAGGAAGCTGAACAACATGGAGGACGCTATTGCCTGCTGTCTCCTAACTGCTATGCGATCAACTACAACATCCTTAATAGGCCTTTTGGCTTCTCCTCCTTCACTCTTAGTACCTAAAATTTACTATCGATTGTAGCACCATCGTTCAGTAATATGTATGTTAATTAAAATTCATATAATGTTGTCAAATCGATGAGTTACACTTGTGTTGAATTTGATTGGACCGAATGATACTTTTTATTATTAATACATTATATAACGAATACACAAATGCCACTGGAGCAAGTGTAGTTATTAATCACACTCTACGCCTCTAGGTGCACTCAATGACAGCACATCACTCACATTTATTATATATTAAATATTTTACACCCCACACAATAGTTTTTAATGTATAGAGCTTCTTTCTAATATTACACACATGCATATACCTATATTTATAGATGGTGTAGACGGTTTATTAAGTCGGCATAATAAGTTGGTTATTTATTTTATTCTCAATACGTGCAACGTGGGTCGATGACGAGTACTAATAATTAGAGAATAACACATCATGTTACGTGTGATGATGATTTGTCTCTAAAATTAACTAAGTCAGGTATGATCTTCTTCAATTCTCCCCTTCAGCACCGACATTCTCTTTAGGAGTATTTTCCGCTTAGTCATTCCTAGACGCATTCGGAATTCCCCAAATTTTGATATGTTGAGTCCTTTGGTGAACACGTTGGCTACTTGATCTTCCGTACTAATGAGTCCTTTGGTGAACACTTTTTCATGTTTTGTCCTTGCACGACATACCAGATTCTCTGTTATGCGCATCGCAGATTAACTATCGCAATACAATTCCATCGCGTAACTAAATGGTTGACGTATGTCTTTTAATAACTGTGTAAGCAAGGTGCTTTCTGGAGCTGTCATTTTTGCTGCTCGTTATCCGGCCTCTACGGTTGATAGTGATATCGTAGGTTGTCTCTTGCTACACTATGATACTGCGGCTAATCCGAATTTGAATACATATCTAGCAGTGGATCTTCTCATATCACGACATTCGGCATAGTCTGCATCTCAATAGCCCATAATCTTGATATCTTTATTCTTTTCATAAAATATGTCATAATTAAGTATTCCTTTTACGTACCTCAGTATTCGTCGAGCTACCTGAATATGTCGTTTCTTTGGATTCTCCATAAATCGGCTAGCGATCCCCACTGCGTATTGGATGTGTGACATTGCCAGCGTCAAGTAAATCAGACTCTACGAGCTGTCTATACATAGTCGAATTTTCCAATTCCTTGCCATCTCCCACGCATATCGTGACAT
The DNA here is from genome assembly GCA_004919715.1 of Linderniella brevidens. Classification (NCBI taxonomy): domain Eukaryota; kingdom Viridiplantae; phylum Streptophyta; class Magnoliopsida; order Lamiales; family Linderniaceae; genus Linderniella; species Linderniella brevidens. The sequence goes on from SWDC01000157.1 coordinate 16,911,244, forward strand.
TTGCTTCAATTGGTGTTGATATTGGCTTGCAGTCAATCATGCCAAATTTTCTTAGTAAATCTCTAGCGTATTTTATCTGGCACAGTAACAATCCATCATCTGTCTCTTTTAGCTCGATCCCCAGAAAATGTTTAAGCTCTCCAAGTTCTTTGATTTGGAACCGCACTGATCAATTCCTCATGGTTTGATGAATTTGTTCTTCATCATCTCCAGTAATAATTATATCATCAACACATACTAGCACTATTGCTAATGTTCTTCACGTGCTTTGACGAAGAGACTAAAAATAAACTCATATAGAAAATAGAAGAATTGGTACTGAATCGTATTCTTAGAGCCCTAGTAGCAACTTCATTCTGTTGGTGCTACCAAGTATCCGCATTGAATTAAGAATTCACCGATCTTACCATACCATGCCCTTGCTGCTTGTTTTAACTCGTATAAGGGCTGTTTTAATTTACACACGTAGCTTGTATTTTCTTTATCTTCAAAACCTACATGTTCGATCATATATATCTCTTTGTGGTGTTCTCCATGAAGAAATGCATTCTTCACGTCCATCTGCAACAATTTCCAGGACTTGATTTGTTGGTCCTTTTCTACCAAACAAGGATCAAAAGATAGCTTTTATGCTTAGAGATCGAATAACACCTTGTAGTTAGTGTTTACGCGTGTTTCCTATTATGGAAGGTACAAGGTGGCTTGCTTTTGATTTCTTTTGATAAAAATCCTAAAAGTGTAAAGGGGGCCTTATATACCACATGTGTTGGTATATTAAAGCATGTGACCTAAACTGTATTATATCTACGTAGAGGCGGAAAAACCTACTACAATCTAGTTAATTACAAAATAGACCCAAGACTTATAAGAATTAAAGGACACTACAAAATATTCATAACAATCTCCCCCTTAATGTCCTTTCCGCTTTGGCGTCTTCTTTGTCTTCGTTTTCTTGGGTCTGACCAGCTCGTAGACAGATCTTCTGAGTTCAAGTTTGTGCTCATATGATCATATCCATCTATGGTATGAAAGTCGATCAGAGATGATGTCGATCATCTTCCGAAACTTGTCTTGGACTTCGTGCTCCTCGAACCACAGTTCCTCCAGAATTTTTCCGAGCTTATGTCGTATGATCGGTTCCATCGCAGATCTTGGAGAACTCCGATGTCTTCATAAGCCTTTTCTCTCCCTTTTAGTTGATGTAGACCATGGGGGTCTTCTCCATCAAAGATGTGGCCTTCACCGTAGCTTTCAGCTTCGGGAGATCAAAAGAAGGCTTTGTGAGGTTAACTCTTTTCAAGTTTCTCTCCAGCGCCATCTGAAGGTCGTGAGATATAGTGTACTTGAGCTGGCGCAACATGAACATCGTTAAGGTGTTGTAGCCCAACTTGACATCAGGGTTCTGGAGAGTGCCAAGCATTGTGTAGCTTCTGACCATCTGATATATGTCTTGCGCTCTGAAGTAGGAGAGGTCCGCTTCACTCAGTTCTTCGACAGTCCTGTCTTCCCATTGAACTCAGTAGATTGGGAAAAAGATTGAGAAGAAGTGAGATGTCTGCACTTCGTTACTGCTGAGATCCTCGACCTCTTCTTCTCATCTCTTCTGATAGCCTCTACGTCGCTTACTTTTCCGTCGAACATAAGCTTTCGACGGAGGCTGATAAGGTACAGGTTGGCTCTTTGCTCCGAGAGATGAGTCATTCCTCGCAGGATCAGGTAGATGGCTGCCTTCTTTAGGAAAAATATGACAATTTCCATCAAACCCTTGGCTAGTTTGGGATTCACCGGTTGAGTCATCCATTTCTCGTTGAGTATGTAGATCTGCACCTTGTCATGTGGGTCGTAGAGCTCTTCGACGGTCACGAGCTGCTCGTCGGTATCTGGAGAGGGAACTGGTGGGGCCGATGTTTGAGGAGGCATAAGAGGATTTTTTTGAATGGTTGGTCGAGGTGAGGGGATGCTTATAGTGGCTGGTGAGGGAGTGGTAGTATGGGCTACGGAGACAACTTTTTTAGATGAAGAAGCCTCTAGTAGGGTGGTTTGGGTAGTTTGAGTGGTGATGGATGGAGTGATCTGCTGCGTCTGGGGTTCTCAGGTTGTCCTCTGTCTCTGCTCCCCCACGGGACGGCCCTCATCATTTGGGTCATCACGTGGTCTCTTGAACTGTTCCGTCTCTTTGCGACAAGACATCGAAGTCATTAGCCGTATCTTGATGTCTTGCTCCCTTTCATCCAGAGAAAGGGCGAACTGTACCCGGGCCATAAGGATGTCGTGGAGTTCTTAGACAGCTACATCCCATAGTCCCGGTTCAGAGGGTTGAGTTGGTGGAGCGGATGGAGGAGACGCAGCAGGTGCGGTTTCAGTGGCAGGGGCATTGTCTTTGTCTCTAGTTGAGGTTTCGAGGGCAGTGTAGACCTTCGTCATGATGGAGTTCTCGAGCTTTGTGGAGAAGTCCGCGGGTCTCGCCTCTCTCACGATCAGGACAATAACGGAACGGAGCCACTTAGGCGTCCGTCGTCACAATGACAGAAGAGGGAACTGACACGCTGCCTGTTTGCAAATTACTTGAGAAAATGGGGCCACACAGGCGCATTGTATTGGGAAAGGTACTCGGTTTGTACCCGAGACGCAACGCCCCGAGATACGGTGCAGAATTTTTTCCGGGTTCCTTCGCAGCTCGGATCGAAAACTCTAATCACGTTGACACGTAATAGGGCGGGTCATACCCGTGAGAGATTACATTTGAAGCGAGTGGCAGCTCCTCGTCGATTGCATCGTCGGCCGCGGTCGTGTTGGGTATCGTCTAGATCGTCACGCCGACCTCGCAGTGTACCACAGTTTCGATTATCCGAAGATGGCTAGAGAGAATTGATCCGTCGCTCGGGAGAGTGGTTTGCGTTTGTGTGTTCGTGTTTCGATTCTCGGGTCGAGAAATTTCGCGTCGATTTTCTTCCCTTGTCTTTTTCTTTGACGAAGGTCTCACCCTTATTTATAGTAGGAGAGGACGAAATTTACAGCCCTAAACAAGGCTAAAATCTCGAAATATTTGTTCCTAAATATGAGAGATATTCTTGCCAAAATATCTCTCCTAATTGAATTCAAAATTCTATTAAAGGAACATATTATAAATAGAAAACTAACTAAGATATTAAAATATCTTCAAATATGGTAAATAAATTTCGAAATTTATATAAAATATAAATTCGAATTTTAGTTTTAATAAATAATATTCCAAATATTTTTATTACCATATTTGTAAATTACGAAAATACCCTTTAAGGCATTTTTCGAATTTCTCGGCTTGGGGTTGAATTCCAATTCTTCCCTCAAGTCTTTCTAAGCACTTAGCCAAGCCTAGTCTTAAAGTTAGTTTCATATGAAGTCCGACTTCGGTCCACTTAATGACCCCGAGGCCCAATAAGGCGTGGCATAACGACCCGAGGCCCGTTAAGGCCCAAAATACAATCTCTCCTTCTCGGTACACATTGATGATCCTTTTTAAGCCCGACTCTCTAGGTTCGACTCAATCGGCAAGGGAGGAATCCAAGAGTCCGGTAGGTGCCTATCCAATCCCGCAGTACCGGACATATCCCGACTTGAGCACGAATTTCGAACTAGTCTCATTCAGAACCTAACTATAGATTATAGTACTACGTACAAACCCTTCAGCTGTGTCCCGATCGAGTGAGAGCCATGGTATTTGTCAAACTCACTAAACTCGATACTATGATAAAATGACACGAGGCAAATTACCAAACACCCTCCATGTCTAACATGAGTTAGTTTAATACCTTCGCCAAGGATTTTGTAATTTCCCGTCGTCATTCTCATAGGACACTTGTCTCGATTACTTGCGAGACTGTAATCCGTACTCGGCGGTCTAAGCCCGGCAATCACAAATATCCATCAAGACCGCATCTGTCCCGCTGACCCATGCAATAGCAAATCGGATCTAGCGAAACCAGTGATAGTCAAGACTTCAAAGTCAACTCCGTCAAAGCCCCTTTCGGTCTAAGGTTCAAGCAGACTACTATAGTTTTTGTCGTCGATCATTGACACTCCTTGAGTAATAAGCCATGTTTGATCGTACGACCTGCGAGTCAGTGTCCATGAAACGATTCAATCCCTTGATTCGACTCGTATCACAAGTCATGACTTCCGCTTCCAAGCGGTATATCGGCACACGATAAGTCATCTACAAATAAGCCATGATTGGTTTTCCAGCACCCAACTGAAACCTAAGGCTTATGGACATTTTATGTTCGAGGTTAAGAGTCCACTGGTGCCTTCCTCTCTCGTACCCATCGAGAACAGTGACTCAACTCGACACATTTGGATTTATTCATTTATTGCTTTACCCGATGCTAAGTAAAGAACTCATATAACCAATAAACGAATAATGCCTTTATTAATACGCAAAACAATGTTTGATTACATTGACAATCGAATGATAAATAAGCTAATGCCCTATACATATCCAATCCTCGTATAGCATTCGAGGGCATATCCCTAACAATCTCCCACTTGCAGTCAATGCCATGCGCTGTTGTATCTAATACCCATCTTCTCGAGATGTGTGTTCAGCACTGCCAGAGATAAAGGCTTGGTGAATAGGTCGGCCACGTTGTCGCAGTCGCAATCTTCTGGACGACTATGTAGCCACTCTCAACGAATCCACGTAACACGTGGTATTTTCTTTCTATGTGGTTGGATTTACTGTGAGATCTTGATTCCTTCGCTTGCGCGATTGCACCACTATTGTCGCACCACAGTGGCAGTGGTTTTTCGGCAATCGGAACCACTTGCAGTTCTTCCAAGAACTTTCTCATCCAAACTCCTTCTTTAGCTGCCTCTGAGGCGGCTATGTACTCAGCCTCGCAGGTGGAATTAGCAGTTGTGCTCTGCTTGGATGTTTTCCAAGATACTGCTCCACCGTTGAGTGTAAAGACGAAACCTGAAGTGGATTTTCGGTCGTCCACGTCTGACTGGAAATCCGAATCCGTATATCCTTCCACTTCTAATTCTCCATTTCCATAGACCAGCATCATATCCTTTGTTCTTCTAAGATACTTGAGGATATTCTTGACTGCTGTCCAGTGTTCTTTACCCGGGTTGGCTTGAAATCGACTGACTACGCTCACAGCGTATGCTATGTCCGGTCGCGTGCAAAGCATCGCGTACATCAAGCTACCCACTGCGGATGCATAGGGGATTCCATTCATCTCTTTTCTATCTGCCTCACTTTGAGGACACATAGCTTTGGAGAGATGTATCCCATGCCCCATAGGTAAGAACCCTTTCTTAGAATTGTCCATGTTATATCGTTTCAGGACCTTTTCTAAGTATAGGGCTTGGGAGAGCCCTAACATCTTATTCGTTCTATCCCTATAGACACGAATTCCTAGGATGTAGGTCGCTTCTCCCAAGTCTTTCATGGAGAATTCGGTCGAAAGCCATGCTTTCACCATCGAGAGCATCCCAATATCGTTTCCTATCAAAAGGATGTCATCGACGTACAATACGAGGAACGATATCTTGCTCCCACTGCTTTTTCTGTAGACGCATGGTTCATCTTCGTTCTTTATGAATCTGTAGCTCTTAACTACTTCATCAAACCGAAGATTCCAGCTCCTAGAGGCTTGTTTAAGTCCGTAAATTGACTTATTCAATTTGCATACTTTATGAGCATCCTTTTGTGATGTAAAACCCTTTGGCTGTTCCATAATATTTCCTCCTTGAGGTATCCATTTAGGAATGCGGTTTTCACATCCATCTGCCAGATCTCATAATCGTTATACGCTGCTATCGCAAGTAATATCCGAATGGACTTCATCATCGCAACGGGCGAAAAGGTTTCCTCATAGTCAATTCCTTCTTTTTGACTATAACCTTTCGCTACAAGCCTAGCTTTGTATGTATCCACCAGTCCGTCTGATCCAATCTTTTTCTTGAAGATCCACTTACACCCAATGGGTCTAAAACCATCGGGGAGATCAACAAGTGTCCAGACCTGATTTTCGTGCATTGAATCCATTTCGACTTGCATAGCTTCAAGCCATCTTACGGAGTCTATATCCGTCATTGCCTGGTCATAGGTAGCGGGGTCGTCCCCGACGTTACCCCCCTCGCAGCATCCCCGTGCTCGACGTGTACCATTCCATATCTCTCAGGCTGGCGAGATACTCTACCAGACCTGCGCAACTCTGATTGCGTCTTGGACTGCTCTACGGTGTCTTCTAACACTGGAGTTTGTGAAATCGTTTCTGTCGTTTCTCCAAGAGTTACTTCACGACCCACTCCACCTTCTCGAACGAACTCTTCTTCGAGAAAGTGAGCCTGAAGGGCTACAACGATTTTCTGATCGTCGTGGAAGTAAAATTGGTATCCCATGGAATCCTCAGGATACCCGACAAAACGTCCTTTCACAGCTCTCGATTCCAATTTTTCTGTCTTGAGCTTTTTCACAAAAGCGGGGCAACCCCATATTCTTATGTGGTTCAAGCTCGGCTTTCTACCAGTCCATATTTCATAAGGGATCTGGTCGACAGAACTAGAAGGGATTCGGTTTAAAACGTGCGTTGCGGTTAATAACGCATGACCCCACAGCGACAGTGGCAGGTCTGTGTAACTTAGCATTGATCGAACCTTGTCCAACAGCGTTCGATTTCTGCGTTCGGACACACCATTTAATTGTGGTGTTCCCGGCGGTGTCATCTGTGAAATGATCCCGTTCTCTTTCAAGAACTCGTCAAACTCGAGACTCATGTACTCGCCACCTCGATCAGATCGAATGGCCTTTATATGATTCCCAGTTTGTTTTTCTACTAAAGCCTTATATTCCTTGAACTTATCAAGGGCTTCAGACTTGTATCTCATAAGATATACCTTCCCAAATCTTGAATGATCGTCGGTGAAGGTAATAAAGTAGTGGAAATTACCTCGAGCCGCTTCCCCGAATGGCCCACAAACGTCTGTATGAATCAAAGTGAGAAGTTCTGTGGCTTTTTGGAAAGTCCCGGTAAAGGGAGACTTAGTCATCTTTCCAAGGATACACGATTCGCAAGTCGGATAAGGGTCCGAACCCAACGGCTTAATCATGCCATTTTTCTCCAACTCACGAATTTTTTGATCTCCTGCATGACCAAGTCGAAGATGCCACAATTGTCTCATATTGGTCTCTAATTTTCGTTTGTTGGTAATTGTGTTCACAGATTCAGTTTTATCTTTGACATTTAGATAATATAATCCGTTAAGTAAAGTTGCACTTCCGACGCATTTATTTCCAAAATAAATATCGCAAATATTATTACTAAAGCGGAACTCATATCCGTTTCCGCTCAAAACGGGAATAGAAATAATATTCTTAAGCCCTCTGGGCAATACTAAACAATCAGAAAGCAATAACTTATGTCTACTAGATAAAACAAGAGTTCTTGATCCAATGTGGGTCGCCGGCACACTATGTCCGCTTCCTACGTTGATCATGACCTCTCGATCCGCCAACCTCCTACTTCGTTCCAGACCCTGGTTTGAAACACAAATGTGAGCGCTAGCTCCTGAGTCTAGGATCCATGAAGTGGAGTACACAGTCATAGAACAATTAGTTTCTAAAACATAAAGTTCTTTACCTGAGGCGGCTAGCTTCGGGCAATCGCGCTTCCAATGGCCGAGCTCATTGCAATGAAGGCATTTGTCCGTGGGCTTGGCGCCTTTAGACACGTTTTTCTTGGCCTTGCCTTTTGAAACTCCTCCTTGGGCTTAATGGGCTTGTCCGACTTTTTCTTTCTAATCGACTTCTGAGTCTTATAAGTCGCAACAAGAGCCACTTCCTTTCCCTTTATCTTTTTCATCTGAGTTTGGGCCGTTGACAACTGGTTCATCAACTCAGTTAATGTCATCTCGACCCTATTCAGATTATAATTCATGAAGGGATTAAAGGAAGCCGGCAGTGACTGGAGCACGAGATCGTTTTGGAGCTCATTGTCCATGAGGAAGTCGAGTGCATCGAGTCTCTCGATCAAACCGATCATTTTCAGCACATGTTCTCTAACGTCGCTGCCCTCATCCATTTTGCAATGAAACAGTTGCTCTGTCAAAGAGTAGCGAGCACTCCTGGAGTGTTCACCAAAGAGCTCCTTCAAATGAAGCAAAATGGCGCCCACTTCCATTTCCGAGTGGCTTCGCTGCAACTCATTGCTCATGGATAGGAGTATATAGCCCTTGACCTTTGGCTCGTCTATTTGCCACTTGACATACGCAGCCCGGTCGTCGTCACTCGCATCAGTCCCTGGGACTTGCGGTGTAGGGGAATCGAGGACATAAGTCAAAGACTATACCTAGAACTATCCTGAGGTTACGGAGCCAGTCCACGTAGTTTGGTCCTACCAAACGGTTCTTTTCAAGCAGCATGTTTAAAAGATTCGTCATAGTAACTAGAAAGAAAATAACTCTGCAGAAGATAAAGATCACATAGTTAGGTTTATTCTATCATTCATCAAGCGCAAACACGGACTTTTCGTTTCGCTTGACTCCCACTATTTTTCTCGAAAATTCTATTCTCCCGATTTAAGAATTTCGGAAACTTCGTTGAGTAGTTTCATAGTGGAGTTGAGGTCCCGACTCGATTAGACATGCCTCAGCCTTTAACGCAATATTTGGCCTGCCTAATCGATCGAAGTCGAGTTTCACTCGAACCCATCCTATGAGTATTTCAACTATCTTTGTCTCATCAGTGACCCTCACGGCTAACCCTGCATTTTGGGTATAACTGTCTAAGTGCAACCTAATCAACTTATGCTCTAACCGCACATTTGAATTCCGCCTTGGTGCCTTACGCTTCGTGGGGCGGAATATGCTATGGTGAGCGTCGTCAAACGAACCCGAAACGCTAATGTTAGGGCTTGATGTACGGCGCCAACTTACTCGGAACAAACCGTACAAACTCCCTAACACCAGACATCTCAAGCATGATAGAAGACAGGAACCAATTCCTTTTCTCACTTAGTATTTATTAAACGGGAGAAAAACTTTTTCACATAAGAGCACATAAAGCATGCATATCATTTCACAAATCGACACGCACGTAAGTAGTAAATAAACCCTAGGAAAATAAACTACAAGGCAACACGAACGGGTTATTTATATTCTAGCCCTATTACGTGAATTATGTGTATGTGGCTTCAAAAAATCATCGGTTCTCCGTATGGGCTTTGAAGTCGACAATCGCCCTTCATCATTCGAACGGCCTCCAAGTCGTCGATCGTCCACCAAGTCATCTTCTCCCGGGGAGTCGTCAACCGTCGAACAGCTTCGTGTATTCTAAACTAAGCCTAATCTAATAAAGACTTTGAAGTACAACACGGGGGGATCATCAGTCCCAAACAACCGTAAAAGACAAATACAACCCGGGGGGACGAGGCCCTTAACAAATAACCCGGAAAACCAAATAGAAATCCTAAACCCGTAAGTGTGCCTTAAATCATAATCATAACGAGCACGTTGACAATTTCATGAATTCTAACCGAAACCGACAATTTGGGCCTTAAATAGGCCATTCCCGATAAAAAAGCCCGTTAGGGTTTTTGGGCGAAAAACCCTAGGCGGCCGTCGTGTCCCGGAGGCTGCAGTTTCGTGCGGGTACGTGGCTGTCCGCGCACCGCTGGCGCTGCCGTCAGAGGTGGCACCACCATCGGACAGCGGCGCGGTGGTTCGGGTCTTCGTTGCCCGAACCCGCGGCAGCGGATACGCCGTCGCACGGTGCGGTTGCGCGTGCGGCTGTGCGGCTGTCTGCGTGTCGCTGCGTCTCGACGGTGGTGCCTTCGACCCCGTCGAGCGGTATGGTGGTCGTAGGTTGGCAAGCGATGCATCGAGCAGCCCCACGCGCCTAGTGCGTTGGCTTTTCGATCGTCTCCCACGAGCCTCGTTTCGATTTAATCATGTTATGATTCCGATCACGAGCCCTGGCTCTGATACCACTGTTGGGAAAGGTACCCGGTTTGTACCCGAGACGCAACTCCCCGGGATACGGTGCGGAATTTTTTCCGGGTTCCTTCGCAGCTCGGATCGAAAACTCTAATCACGTTGACACTTAATAGGGCGGGTCATACCCGTGAGAGATTACCTTTGAAGCGAGTGGCAGCTCCTCGTCGATTGCGTCGTCGGCCGCGGTCGTGTTGGGTATCGTCTAGATCGTCACGCCGACCTCGCAGTGTACCACGGTTTCGATTCTCCGAAGATGGCTAGAGAGAATTGATCCGTCGCTCGGGAGAGTGGTTTGCGTTTTTGTGTTCGTGTTTCGATTCTCGGGTCGAGAAATTTCGCGTCGATTCTCTTCCCTTGTCTTTTTCTTTGACGAGGGTCTCACCCTTATTTATAGTAGGGGAGGACGAAATTTTCAGCCATAAACAAGGCTAAAATCTCGGAATATTTGTTCCTAAATATGAGAGATATTCTTGCCAAAATATCTCTCCTAATTGAATTCAAAATTCTATTAAAGGAACATACTACAAATAGAAAACTAATTGAGATATTAAAATATCTTCAAATATGGTAAATAAATTTCGAAATTTATATAAAATATAAATTCGAATTTTAGTTTTAATAAATAATATTCCAAATATTTTTATTACCATATTTGTAAATTACGAAAATACCCTTTAAGGCATTTTTCGAATTTCTCGGCTTAGGGTTGAATTCCAATTCTTCCCTCAAGTCTTTCTAAGCACTTAGCCAAGCCTAAGTCTTAAAGTTAGTTTCATATGAAGTCCGACTTCGGTCCACTTAATGACCCCGAGGCCCAATAAGGCGTGGCATAACGACCCGAGGCCCGTTAAGGCCCAAAACACAATCTCTCCTTCTCGGTACACATTGATGATCCTTTTTAAGCCCGACTCTCTAGGTTCGACTCAATCGGCAAGGGAGGAATCCAAGAGTCCGGTAGGTGCCTAGCCAATCCCGCAGTACCGGACAGATCCCGACTTGAGCACGAATTTCGAACTAGTCTCATTCCAGAACCTAACTATAGATTATAGTACTACGTACAAACCTTCAGCTGTGTCCCGATCGAGTGAGGCCATGGTATTTTCAAACTCACTAAACTCGATACTATGATAAAATGACACGAGGCAAATTACCAAACTACCCTCCATGTCTAACATGAGTTAGTTTAATACCTTGGCCAAGGATTTTGTAATTTCCGTCGTCATTCTCATAGGACACTTGTCTCGATTACTTGCGAGACTGTGAATCCGTACTCGGCGGTCTAAGCCCGGCAATCACAAATATCCATCAAGACCGCATCTGTCCCGCTACCCATGCAATAGCAAATCGGATCTAGCGAAACCAGTGATAGTCAAGACTTCAAAGTCAACTCCGTCAAAGCCCCTTTCGGTCTAAGGTTCAAGCAGACTACTATAGTTTTTGTCGTCGATCATTGACACTCCTTGAGTAATAAGCCATTTTTGATCGTACGACCTGCGAGTCAGTGTCCATGAAACGATTCAATCCCTTGATTCGACTCGTATCACAAGTCATGACTTCCGCTTCCAAGCGGTATATCGGCACACGATAACTCATCTACAAATAAACCATGATTGGTTTTCCAGCACCCAACTGAAACCTAAGGCTTATGGACATTTTATGTTCGAGGTTAAGAGTCCACTGGTGCCTTCCTCTCTCGTACCCATCGAGAACAGTGACTCAACTCGACACATTTGGATTTATTCATTTATTGCTTTACCCGATGCTAAGTAAAGAACTCATATAACCAATAAATGAATAATGCCTTTATTAATACGCAAAACAATGTTTGATTACATTGACAATCGAATGATAAATAAGCTAATGCCCTATACATATCCAATCCTCGTATACCATTCGAGGGCATATCCCTAACACATTGTTGGCATCAAAACTGAGACAGACTCAATTCGATGGCCCAATGCAATAGCTGTAGGGATGTTGGCTGGTCTGGGACTTCCGCTCAGTCCCTGACTAGTTTCCAACCATGAGACACTGAAGAGCGTTTTGTCCAAATCACTAAGATCTAGAGGTGCTGAAAAACCTGTGTGTGTCCTAGGAAATGTATAAAAGTTGGATGGTGAGGACACTAGACTCATTGTGGTCAAAGAAGGTGCAACCTGAGGCGAAGGACTGCTGATTTCAACATCTAATGCCTCTGAGCGAGGCAATGATGGCATACGTGGCTCCTCGTGCGTAAATGAAACAACCATCGCTTGAGAGATGGTTGAGTGGCTAAGTACGGGTAATTGCGCGGACCAGTTATCGCGACTTCTACTCGGGAAACGATATTGTCGTCTCCTGCATCTATGGGCTCGGTCCAGGCTATTGGTGGACTTAAAGGCGGACGATTCCGATCGCTTCGTTGTTTTGTACGCCGTTCTGTTCGCGTCTTACGACATCCACTTTTGATATCTTTTTTTTTTGCGAGCGGGGGAATGTTGTGCGTCCTAGACCTATACTTGGGTTGGTGGGTAGACTTATTCCCAGGTTAGGTTCAATTGGGATATGTTTGACCATAGGAACCTCCTCAAGCTCGTTTTTCCAGAGATAAGCTCGGACGACCGGGTTGGTTGGGTCGGCGAATCTTAGTAGTTCTTCAGGAATTGACATCGCCTCCCGGTCGAATTTGGTCTTTGAGAAATGGAGTGAGTCGAGTTTTGGTGGTTGGTATCTTTCGGATGGATCTCGACTCTTGATCTTCGGGATGGTGTCCATGAAGTGTTTGACGAATACTGGTAGCCAGCTCAGGTAGGACGGAGCTTTCTTTGTAGTTGAGGGAGGTTTCGTGGTCGTAATTAATCGACAGGTCCGACCAGATGAGTTGAACGACACCGTACTTTTTGTTAAAGACGATGACGTTGAAGATGAGCATTATATTGCGGTTACACCTGTTGGCCCACTATGTTTTGGAGATATGCATTTATTTACGATGAGGAAGAGGGACCGCCAAGGCTGAGGTCCTTGGCGGTGAAGTTAGGAAGGTGTATGGTTTTGTGGGCGTCGGGTTTGTGTCCCATGAAAAGGAAGTCATGTTGAAGTTCCTCTTCAGTGAGATGTGGGTCGAAGTTTAGGAACAATGGTAGGTTGAAGAGAGAACGGATTATGGAATGGTTTAGAACGACGGGTGTTTGGGATGTGGGTCGATTTGTGCGGTTAGGATGTTTGGGTTTTGTCGAGTGGTTGGATTTGTGAGAGTGGCCCAGAATTGTTGAAGGTATACTTCGGGGACGCATTCGGAGATGGTAAGGGCTAGCGTAGTGGGTGGTTGCGTAGGATTTGGAGAATTATGGGGTCCGGGCATATGGATTCTCGAAGTCGAGTTCGAGGTTATTTGGTGGGGTCCGTTGTGCCTATTTGGTTCGGGAAAATGTTTTTTCAATCGTATGCACCATTTTTGTTGTGTAAATAGATAAATAGAGAGTTACTGCACAGAACATATAGTTGTAAGTCAACCCGATAGAATTTCTAAGTCTAAGGTGATTGGGACTTCGAAATTTTTTGGACTCTTAGTAACATTTTATACTACGAAGATTTCGGACTTAGAAAATTTTCAAGTTAAATATAAGTCAAAATTTTCGGGTAAGATAAGCAGTCGGCGATAATTGAGATTTCGGGTGATTCAATTTGAAATTCGGGTGTTGATTTTTTGGGTAACATAAAGGCCGAATTTCAGTCAACCATAAAGTGAAAATTGGGTAAATAGGGTCAAGTTTTAACTTTCGGTCAACGACTCAACATGTATTAAAGAGATCGCCGCCGATTTTAAGTAGAATTCGGGTGGTGAAAGTCCGGTGGATTTTCGAGTAAAATTCTGACGTTTGCTATAGTAAAAAATCACCGATTGGAAGAATTTGGGTAGACTAATTTCGGGTGAACAAAATTTTGTTGGACACAAAGTGTGTCAACAGTGTATTTTGGAACGGAAAGCGCGAGATTTTTCTGTAAAATCGAGAGGTTTTATCTTTCGGGTGAGTTGGAATAGTAAAAAGTGAATAGAGAAATTCAGGTAAGTCGGTAAATATAAGAGGTTAATGTTGATTTTCGGGTGATTTGGATTTTTGGGCAAGTCAAATTTCGCTGAGATTTTTATTTTTAATATAAAATAATGATTAAATCAAGCTGAAAATTGACATGTACCTGAATTTTTTTTTGAAGTTTAAATATTTTTACCGAAAGTCATAATTTCAAAAACTTTCAAAGGCAGCAAAAATTGATAAACATTTTGCTAAGAAAATTGTAAAGTATTTCAAGCTCCCCCTCAATTTATGCATGTCTTTCAAAAACTCCCCTAGATAGAGTAGTAAAAACTCCCCCTAGATTTGTGCACACAAAAAGACAGAGATAAGGGAAAAAATTTGTAAGACATATATACACAATCTAAGGTTCATGGAGGCACCATTAATCATGTCTTGAGATTCAACATGTCTAATTTAGACACGAAGAATTGGAATCATTTTTCATCCAATGCCTTAGTGAATAGGTCCACAAGTTTAAGTTCAGTTTTAACGAAATGCATTTCGATTGTGCCTTGTTCTCCATGTTTCTTAATAAAATGATACCTAATGTCCATGTGTTTTTATGTGGGAATGATGTATGGGGTTACATGTTATCTCTATTGCACTCCCAGAGTCGCTAAATATGAGAATATTATTGAGTAAAAGATGAAAATTGTAGTTGGGTTCTCATCCACAAAATCTGCGAACAACAACTCCGAACGGCGATTATTTCTGCCTCCGCTATCTAGGTTGAGACGCAATTTTGTTTTCGAGAGACCAGCTCACGAGTTTACCCCCTAGACATTGAGCGGCCTGGGATGTGCCTTTTCTGTTCAGCTTACATCCCGTGTAGTCTGCATCCGTGTATCCAAACGAGTCTGAAGTCGAAATCCATAGGGTATCATAGACCGAAGTTTGGAGTTCCCTTGAGGTACTTGAAGATCATCTTTAGCTAGCATAAGGGATTCCTTCGGGTTGGCTTGGAAGCAAGCACAAAGACATGTCGCGAACATGATGTCTGGTCGACTGGACATGAGATAGAGTAATGATCCTATCATGCCTCGATAAGTTGTTTGGTTGACGGATTTTCCCGAGGTATCCTCTTCTAGTTTGCATGAAGGAGACATCAGAGTCTTGGCAGGAGTGAAGTTGTCCAAGTTGTACTTCTTGAGGATGTCGTGAATGTATTTGGCCTGACTGAACGTCGTGAAGTTGCTTGACTTGAAGACCTCAGAAGAAGCTTAGCTCTCCCATCATACTCATTTCAAATTTCTGCTTCATCATGTCTCCAAAATTCCTGCAGAGTCTTGCGTCCGTCGAGGCAAAGATGATGTCATCGACATATATTTGTACGATCCACTTCTTTTGGTGAAGAGAGTTGTGTAAATCTTTCATTTCGTGTAACCGAAGGAGATGAGAAAATCTGAGAGGACTTCATACCAGGCTCGGGAAGCGTGTTTGAGTCCATAGTGGGCTTTGTTCCAGTCAATACACGTAGTTGGGGTTCTCTTCGCTCACAAAACCTTCAGGTTAAGAGATGAAGACGTCTTCCTTTAATACTCCGTTGAGAAAGGCCATCTTGACGTACATCTGGTACACCGTGAAGTTTCTGTGGGCAGCAAAAACTAGGAAGATCCTAATGGCTTCAATCTGGAAACAGGTGCATAGGTCTCGTCATAATCGATTCCTTCCTACTGATTGTATACTTTGTCCACTAGCCTAGCTTTATTCCTGATTACGACCCCTTGTTCGTCTTTCTAGTTTTTGAAGATCCACTTAGTGCCAATTATGGTTTTTCTTTCGGTCTATGTACAAGTTTTCAAACGTTAGGTCTCTCAAATTAGCTAATTTCTTCCTGTATGGCAATGATCAAGTCTAGATCGGTAAGAGTGTCAGCTACTTTGGTCGGCTCCTTTTGAATTAGGAAACATTAGAAGAGACTTTCATTGATCGTTGAAACGCGAGTGGTAACACCACTGGAGGGATCCACAATTATTTGTGAGTTCGGATGAGCACGGGTCCACTTTCTTTCATTTGTTTGGGACGGTCTAGTGGCATCGTTTTCCACGTGAATTCCCAGATTTGTAATGATTCGTGATTTCGTAGGCTCATCCGGTTGGGGTTCTGACTCTACTGAAGATGCTTCTAGCGTGGAGTCAGTGGTTTGAGCGGTGTCGCTTCTGAGCTTGCAATGACATCTGAGTCAGTTGAATGTATGTTATCTTCGTTGATGTTGAGATTTTCGATCGTAGGAGGCAAACGGCCATTGCTTAGGGATGCAGAAGAAGTATAAACGGTGGGTGGCGGTGGTCTTAGATAGAGTTGCTCGAATAGCAGATCAAGATCCAAATCGCTTGAGGTAAGAGTATTTGAAGGCATGCCCACCATGGAGGTACTTGGTTGATCTTTCCTCAACTCTCGTAAAAGTCCGAGTTCTGGACTGATTTGTGCAGAAGCCACATGGTCTACTGCGTCGAATGTAACGTTGATGCTTTCCATGACAAATCTTCTCTCAGGTATACTTGATAGGCTTTCGAGTTTGTTGAGTACCCTACAAGTACGCCTTAGAATGCCTTTGGATCAAGTTTGCCCCGATCTTCGCGGTCGTTGGCAATACATCCGAAAACCCTAAGGAAATGACAGGTCTGGCACCCTTCGGTTGATCATCTCGTACGGAGTTCTCATAAATCTTCTGTGAAGAGAAGCACGATTATGAGTGAAGATAAGGAGTGTGGTAGTCTAGAATAACTCAAGATAGTCCTGGATGCTTCAACTAGGGTCATGTTCTTGCGTTCGACAGCCCCATTCTGCTAAGGTGTCTTTGCAGTTGAGAATTGTTGGGTAATATCAAGCGATCCATAAAATTCACTGAGCTATCTGTTCTGGAATTTCGTCCCATTGTCATTTCTGATTATTTGTACGCTCAACTGGTAAAGATTATGTGTTGTCTTCACAAATTCGATGATGAGATCCGGTGTTTCGTCTTTGGTTCGGAGAAACTTGGTCCATGTGAAACGCGAGAAATCATCCACGATTACTAACACGTATCTTCACTCATTGATGGTCTGAGTGGGCATAGGTCCAAACAGATCCATGTGAATGAGCTCAAGAGGTTGGGGGTTGATGTCGTGTGTTTGGTATTGTGGGACGCTTTCCTCATCTTCCCTATTTTGCACGCCGAGCAAAGATGCTCTTTGTGGTACCTAAACGAGGGAAGCCCTTTGACAAAGTTTTCGGTGCGGAGCTTGTTTAGATCCTTGAAATTGAGATGTGAGAGACGCTGGTGCCAAAGGTCGTTCTGATGGAGAGAGGCTCGAGAGATGAGTCACGTTGTTCGAGTAGTCTTCAGATCAATGAAGTAGATGTTCGTCTTTCTGTGGCTAGTGAGCAACTCCGTTCCTTAAGCATTGATGACGCTACACTTGTTGGATTCGAATAAAACCTTAAAGCCTAAGTCACAGAAGCGTCTGATGCTGAACATGTTGTACTTAGACCTTCGACGTACGAAATTCCTTTGATGGTAAGTCTGTCTTGAACAAAGTCGCATGTTACAAGAATAGGAGCAGAGTCACCGTTTCCGAAGTAGACCTTTCCGATATAGCCTTAGGAAAAGTTGCTCAACAGCTCTTTATTTCACGTGTGAGAGCAACCTGAGTCTAAGTACCACACATGACGAACGTGCAAAACACGTTAAGCAAGCTTAGGTACCCGTATGAGGACGAGTCCTAGTTTAATTGCAGGTGTGGGGTTCAACCTTTTTTTTTGTTATATCGATTTCTAAGTCAGCTTGTTGAATGACTGATTTAGGAACCCGGGCTCAATTATAGCCTATTGAATATAGTAGGGATTTCGGAATCCACATTTGTCTATGTTTTAATAATTTATTACTCTTGTTTTTGTCCAAATTTTCATGAGAGGTGTATCTCTTTCTCTTTGCTTTGTGAGATTGCATGTATTGCATCGGACCATCAAGACGAATTTTTTAAACGGTAAATTTGTCGAAAACATGAGTAACAAGAGTTGAAGGTAGCTTCTTATTTTTATCAAAGAAAGTTGCCTCCTTCACTAGACCCAACCTAACTCTCTTAATCTCTTTAGAACTCAGTTTTGATCAGTAGGCACAAGCAATACGGAGTTAGTACGAGACAAAGAGGTTTTCATATCTGTTTTCTTGGATTTACACGTAAGTGTTTCGGAAACAGAATAAGAAGAGGAAGGTTTTTAAACATCAGGAAAGTTCTTCAGAGTATACACTTTGCTTAAAAGAACAAGTTCTTTCTTCCCAATAGGCTTTCCTTTCAGATTCCAGAGACGTAGTTAGATCGCCTATTTTGCGAATTATCTCTGGAATATAAATGGAAGAATAAATGGGTTTGGCATGTTCGGAAGTACTCTTCTGATTTCGGGTCCAAAAGGCGAAATAAAGTCTGTACTTAGCGGAGTGTTTCTAGTTTTATAACTAGCATTCAGCTCCACATAACTAAACGCAATTTGGACCCAATTTTTGTTTCTCCGTTTTTGTTATTCTGATTATATCACCTATGTCGATTCAACAAAAGACATAAACTTTTCCGAGCTTAAGCTAAGGGTTTAATGACGTACAAAGAAAGTGCTTCATCTTTCTGAGGATTTATTTTACTTTGAACCCCAAACCTTCACGAGGATTGTAGAAGTCTACATCTTTTGGTTGGTTGAGAGGATTGTTTGATCGGTTTGACCTCTTTTTGTAAGATCCTCCCATTGTTTGACCTTCTTATAGAGCTAATGCGTTCTTGAGTGATCAATTTGTATTGAGAAGATACGTTTACACGTTCTTCCTCGCTTTCCTTCAAGTTTTTATTAACATCGCTAACCTATCTTTCGCTATTCTCTACCTTTTCTGCTAAGTTTTTCGTTTTATATTCACAGAATGCTAATGATTCCATAAGAATAACTATCTCTTCTTGCTGTTTGTTTAGAAAGGCCTAATTATTGTCAAATATTTTTAGTTCTGTGTAATCCCAACGTTGCATGGACATCTTGTGTATTTTTTGTTCTAGCTCAATGAAATCCTTGGGGGATGGAGTGTATACCTCAAGGTCAGATGTGGAATGATCAGTTCTGTTAGAACCAGAGCCTAACTCTTCTTCATCAGAATCATAGCCGCTCTTGACCTTGAAAGCTTTTTCTTGCTTCTCCTCGTTCGACGTGTCCTTAAGTCACTCCTCTTCTTCAACTACCAGAATAATTCCTGCATCATTGCGCGGCGAAAACTCAAGCTTCCTCTTGTAGTACTCGGTGTCTTTTATCTTAGGTCTGTAGCAGTCTTTGGCAAAGTGGCCCGATTTTTCACAATTGAAGCATTTTCTTGGAGCTTCAGTTTCTTTGTTCTCGGTTTCTTCGGGAATGTTGGCTTTTTGTTTACCGCTTGAGGTTCGTTGCATGTTGTAAGAAGATGATGATTTCTTGGAGAACTTCTTATTCATCATATTTGAGCATGACCCCTTGCTTCTGAGGTCGTTGAGTTCTTCATCTGATTCAGAATCCGAGTCAACATTGTCTGAAGAGTCGGGTACGATGATCTGCTTTCCTTTAGAAGCCTTTGAGCTTTTGGTCAAGAGAGCAACTGGTTCCACATACACATTAGTCTTTCCTTCGTTCATGATTTCTTTGGCGTAATCCATGTATTGAGAAAGTTTATCGTGCAGGGCAGGAATATCCATGACATCCATGTCTTTATTTTGCTTTTTGATCAGAACAGCGATCCTACCCCACTCGGGTTGAAGTGTAGAGAAAAACTTGATGTTGTGCTTGAAGTTTGTCCGTTGGATGTTAATCTTTCTCATCTCATTCATGATAGTCATGAATCGAAGGTATGTGTCTCTAAGATCTTCTCCTTCCTTAGCTTGAAGGAATCATAGGCAGTCAAGATGCTCAATTTCCTGGACAAGGTGCTTACGTCTGTCCCAACTATCATCTTCAAGACTTAGTCCCAAATTTCTTTGGCAGTGGACATGTTGTCCACATTAATGTATACGTCGTTGGGAAGGGACTGAAGGACGTAATTTATGGCCAGCTTATCCGCTCTGGCTCGTACCTTCTCTGTATCAGAGCAACGACTTGGATGCTTGATCGTTATTCTTTCCAAGAGAGGTGGAACTGCGTTAGGCGGAGCTTCAACGACAGTCCAAATTGAGCGGGCCCTTCGAAGATAGACGAGAGCGTGTCATCGGCAAGGTCACCATCCTTGATTTCTATGAAGTTGATGAAGCGATTCTTCCAAATGCCATACTCGCCCCATCTTAGCATTGGGAGACGCGTGTCAGATCCAATTGTAAAGGCGTCCATGTGGTCTGGTAATGATTGTAACGTGAAAGAGATTTGTGAAATGAAAGGTTAGTTTCGAACAATTATATTCTAACTATCGAGAAGTTGGAGTAGGAGATTTTGGCAAAAATAGATAAGAGTTTTCAAAGTCTTTAAAGTGAAAAATTATTGTATTTTGAACTTAGAAATTTCTTGAAAGATTGTTAAATAATTCTTGGGGAACGAGTAATTTAAATTGGTTAATCGGCAAAAATTGTGAATTTCGTGTGTTGACTTCCATTCAACACTTGAGTCGAAATTCGTTTAACACTGAAAATCGGATGAGTATGAAATTCGAGTAGTACGTGCAATGTCGTGTAAATCTGTCCGTTGATAATTTTCGGAAGCTTTTCAGGGAAAAAACAAAACTTTGAGTAAATTAGGCGAATTTTAAATATCGGGTAAGACTGACCAATTTTTAAAATCGGGTTTTCTTGGCTGAAATTTAAAAATCAGGTATTTCTGGCTCAATCTCTTCAAGTTGACTTGGGCTCGTTACTTCTGAAGTTGTTTGGAGTACACATGTCCGCAAGGGGTTTTCAGGTGTTCTTCGAAACTCTATGTCGATGAAGCAACAGGACTTCCATCCAATCGTGGAGATGAAACCAGATGAATCATCTCTATGGATGTTGTGACAGGCTCGGTGTGAACCTGTGTCGTCGTCAAGAGAGGTTGTTGCGGAGGCAAAACGGAAGCAGTTGTAGTAGGCGGGACTTGGGATCTTCGTCGGCTAGAGTCCCTTCGAATTAATTACCAGTCCTCATTTGATTCGGTGACTTCAGGTGAGACAACCATCAGAGGTGTTGGCATGCGAGCTTCAACCTCGGGCTCACTGGCTGCTACTTCAGGCTCCTTAACCTCAGTTTCGGGCTCCTATGCCATGATTGGTTCTTGACTGACGGGCATCGAGGCAGTGTCGGTGGGGATGGACCGAACCATGGCCTCGCTGATGGAGTTATTCTAGCAGAAGTCTTGATAAGCTTCATCTGAAGGGTCTGCCAGACGGATAAGTTCCAACGATATGAGCATTGGTTGGAGCTCCAAGTCCGATGCCTTTGGATTGTGGAAGAACCGAAGCCTCGGCGGTGTGTAACCTCCAACGGGTGGTAGGCCGGGAATCTCCAGATGTACTTTCATTAGATGCGTAATGAGCAAGGGGAATCATTGGACATAAGGAAGAAATTTGGCCTTCGACTTGGTCTTCCGTTGACGCATCTGGTCGGCCAGGTCATTCCAAATGAGCTGGGCCACTTCTTTTTGGAGAAAATGACTCCATGGAAGATCCTTATTATATTCCAGTTCCCTTTGTCGAATCCCGAATGCTTTGGGAAGAGACATTTGTTGATGATCACAAACAAAGTCTTCCAAGGATGAGGGATTCTGCTGTTCTGGAAGTTGGCGAGCTTGACCAGCAGGGGCTTGTATCCCATCCTAAGCATATCAGCAAATCTCCACATCAGAAGGTAAGAGATCGTAGATTTCGGTGATGCGGGAGATCAAGCACTATTCCAAGAAGATCCTTGTTGACGACGACGTTTTTCTGGTTGATCTTGGTTGCGTAGACAATGTCGTCGCCCATGGTATGACTCCTCATACTTCCCCAGAATTGCTGGATGTACACCATTTGTACGGAAGATGTCAGTGTTAGAGCTGGCCAAAGCGTGTGCCCTTTAAGGATTGAGATGATGACGTCATCAGGGCATCGGAAGGTTGTCAAGTCCAGCTGATAATTGTTGTCATGGACTTGTAGCCAAAGCTAGGATGGATGGATATGGGAATATCCTTGATGTGCCATCTTTGAAAAAAAAATGAATAAAGATCATTAGATTATAAAGGTAAATTCAGAGTAAGCAAATGAAAATTTGTGTAAAGTAATTCAAATTTTATTGCGTGCAAACATTGTTAACTTGGAAAATATTTTACATTTGTGCAAAGTATGGTTTGTAAAGACTTTAAAAAATTTTCTAAGTGTTGAAAGTGTGTATTGTTTGCGGCACGTTTTTATTCGAACAGGATTTTCATCGAACGCTAAGTTTTGCGATTGAATAAAATTCCATCGAAAAATAAAGTTTTCGACGCTAAGGTTTGCGATCGAATAAATTTTATCGAAAACTAAAGTTTTTCGGCGCATATTTTGCGATCGAATAAAATTATATCGAAAACTAAAGTTTTACGCGGCTAAGTTTTACGATCGAATAAAATTTTATCGAAAACTAAAGTTTTTCGCTGCTAAGTTTTTTGATCGAATAAAATCTTATCGAAAACTAAAGGTTTTTACCGCTTAGTTTTGCGATCGAATAAAACTTTTTGACAACTAAAGTTTTTCGCCACTACGTTTTGCGATCGAAGAAAAATTTATCGAAAACTAAAGTTCTTTGAGGCTACTGATGCGAAGAAAGGTTTTCGACCCTAAAATTTCCAGAAATCGAACAGTCAAATTTTAAACTGCAAATGATGATTTTTCGAGAAACAGAATTTAATCTGGACTCAAAATGTTCAAAAACCAGTTCCGAACCCAAGTATTACGCAGTTTATCAACATGTTTAACGCTAAATCGCAGCAAACTAGAATAGCTTCCTTAAACATGAGTCGTCAAAAAAACGAGAGTCGAAAATTGCTCGAAAAATTTTAAATACGGATGCGACTAAAATGCTAACATGATCTGGATTCTAACTTCAAAACCGGAGAATTTTCAGAAGAAATAAGGAAATTATTTGAGGAATTTGGGTTTTGCCGTTTGAACGTTTCAGAGAATCGAAAACTTTTTCGTTTGATTTTTGCGTGTAAAAGAGTTTTTCGATCAAAAATTAGATAAGTAGTTTTGGTTCGAGAAAATTATTCTGGGCTTTTTGTTAGGACGGGCCAGTTTAGTTTTGCGATCCTTTTCAGAAAAGAAATTTACTTTTGCACCCTTAATTTTTGAAAGAAATTATAACAGAACTCCCCCTAAGTTTCTGAAATAAATGCAATTAACTCCCAATGTTGATGAAATTTATCACTTGACTCCTCGGATGAGCGCGAAATACTCTGTAACACTTAGAAAAAAATGATAAGCCGTAATTGTAAATGATTTATAATTTGGAATATTGGAGAAGGTTCAAAGGGGATTACTAGAGAAAATAGTAAATGATTTATAATTTGGCCAAGTGAAAAATTTCCTAATTGCCCTTATCATTTGCATGACGAACTAACACAAAGCAAGAATGAAGCCATGAAGCACAAATCAAGAGACAAGCATTTGAAGTGGGACACACTCAAGGATAAATCCTTTGAAAAATATTTATGCTCAAATTCTCACATATATGATGTGTCTTTGTCTCTAGTGACTACACTCTTTAGACAAGAGAATGTCACTTGAATTTTTTAAGCAAATAACCAAGCATGTATCACAAAAATATTTTTGTAAGTACATCAAAATGAACAAAGTCATCATCATTCCCTTTTTTTTGTTATATTTATAAATATATATTTATATATTCTTTTTATTATTATCATTTTTTAATTAAAACTAAATGCATATTAAAATAACATATATATCTTTTTTTTTGTCTATTTATTTATTATTATTAAAAAAATTAAAAAATTTATTTGAAAAATAAAATCACGCAAGATATAACAAAGATTATCAAAAAGCACGTAGAATATCACACGGAAACATAAGCCAGATTGAAATTCAACATGCCTAACTTAGCGATAAGGAATTGAAATAGTTTTTCGTCCAATGCCTAAGTGAATAAGTCAGCAAGTTGAAACTCCGTGTTAACAAAATACATATCTATAGTGCCTTTTTCTACATGATTTTTCATAAAATGATAGCGAATATCTATGTGTTTCATGCGTGAGTCATGAACAGGATTGCAAGTAATGACAATAATACTTTGAGAATCACTATAAATGGGAATGTTATTAAATTAAAATCTGTAGTTGCGCAGTTGCGTCCGCATCCACATAACCTGTGAGCAGCAACTGGCAGCCGCGACGTACTCTGCTTCGGCCGTCGTAGTTGATACGCAATTTTGCTTCTTTGAGGACTAGCAGACCAACTTATCGCCCAAGAATTGTGCTCCGCGTGACGTGCTTTTCCTATCCATTCGACAACCTACATAGTCAGCATCTGTATAGCCAATCAATCTGAAAGCGGTGCCTTTTGGATACCATAACCATAAGGTGGGAGTCCCTTTGAGATAGCGTAGGATTCGCTTAACCGCATGCATGTGAGAATCTTTTGGGTTAGCTTGAAACCGAGCGCAGAGGCAAGTGGCGAACATGATGTCGGGTCGGCTTGACATTAAGTAGAGAAGAGAGCCAATGATACTCCGATAAGTTGTGATGTTGACTGCTTTTCCAGAAGGATCAACATCCAATTTACAGCTTGTTGACATGGGAGTATTCATAGGTGTGCTCTTGTCTTGATTAAATCTCTTTAGAATATCTCGTATATTGGTTTGAGTTATGAAAATTCCATCTTCGAGCTGCCTGACTTGTAGTCTAAGGAAGAATTGAAGTTCTCCCATTATGCTCCTCTCGAATTCGGTCTTCATTAGATCACCAAATTTCTGAAAGAGTTGATTTGTCGAGCCGAAAATGATGTCGTTGACGTAGACTTGGACGATCATCAAGTCATTGCCTTGCTTTTTGATGAACAGTGTCGTATTGATTGTTCCTCGTATAAAGTTTGACTTTACTAGAAATTCGCTCAAGACATCATACAAAGGTCCGAGGGGCTTATTTTAGTCCGTAGAGAGCTTTGTCCAATCGATAGACATAATCAGGGTGCTTTTCGTGCACGAACCCTTCAGGTTGAGCGACATAGACTTCCTCCTTTAACACGTCGTTGAGAAAGGCAGTTTTTACGTCCATTTGATAGACCTTGAAGTCTTTATGAGCCGCGTAATCCAATAAGAGTCGGATAGATTCTATTCGAGCAACATGAGCATACGTTTCGTCGTAGTCAATGCGTTCCTGTTGGTTGTATCATTTGGCTACGAGTCGTGCTTTGTTTTTGATAATTTCACCGTTCTCGTCTTTTTATTTTTGAAGGCCCATTTGGTTCCTATAACTGTCTTGCCGTGCGGTCGAGGAAGTATGGTCAAAACTTGTAGACGCTCGAATTGGTTGAGTTCGTCTTGCATTGCGATCACCCAATCCGTGTCTTTAAGAGCTTCAACTACCTTAATTGGTTCGTTTTGGCTTAAAAAGCACGTGAAAAGTCCGCTTTGAGTAGATGTCCTAGTGCGTTCTCCGCTTGAAGGATCACTAATTATTTAGTCGACGGGATGAGCTCGTGTCCAATTGCGTTCATGAGGTAGAACCGAAGAAGAACCATCGTTGATAAGTAGTTCGAGACATCCTGAATTGATAGGCTGATTATCCGTAGGAGGGAAATTCATTTTTGAAGTTAAAATTTATTGAATTTCCTCATCTGCATTCGTAGGAGCTGCAGCACTGGTTGGTGATTCAGAATCCTGGGAGTCTAGAACATCGGTTGGACCTTGAAGGTCGGGAATCTCATTTGAATTTCCACCGTAGAAGAGGAAGGTGCGCTACTTGGTATAGATTGTAATGACGCATGCATTTGAGACTCGTTCCGATAAAGATGTTCAAAGAGAGAGTCCAAGTCTTCCAAAAAAATGGGAAGAGCTTCTATTGACGGTGGGGCAGTCGTTGTCTAAATTTGTTGACTTTGTGTCAACATGCCTAGAAGCCCGGTTTTGAACTGCCGTGTTCAGAAACAAAATCTATCACTTCGTGATAAGTGATGTTGTAACTTTCTAATTGTGTGAGAAGACTTGATATGGACGCGGTACGCTTTAGAAGTTGAAGAATATCCAATAAAGACGACTTCAAATGCTTTAGGATCGAACTTGCTTCGATGCTCTCGATCGTTCGCCAGAAAGCACTTTCACCCGAAGACTTTGAAGAATGAGATATTCGAAATTCTTTGATTTATTATTTCGTACGGCGTCTTCTCAACGCTTGTGAATAATCATCCAATTTTGCGTAAAGCAAGCTGTACTCACTGCTTCAGCCCATAGAAAGTTAGGGAGACCGGAATGTATAAGCATAGTCCGTGCAACTTCAACCAGAGTCCGTTTTTTCCGTTCCACAACGCCATTTTGTTGAGGCGTCTTAGCGGTTGAGAATTGTTGACAGATTCCAAGTGATTGATAGAAAGTACTGAGACGCTAATTCTTGAACTCAGTCATGTTGTCAGTCATGATTACTTGGATTTTCTGTTGCAGGAGATTCTAAGTTGTATTCACAAAGTTTATTATCAAGTCTCCAGTTTCATCTTTCGTAGCGAGAGTAGTCGTCGACAATAAGTAGCACATACGTACGACCGTTGATACTATGTGTTTGCATCGGTCCACAGAGGTCCATGTGTAGTTATTCCAAAGGTCGAGATGTAGAGGCTACTTGCTTGAGTTTGTGCGACGCTCGCTTTATTTTGCCCATTTGACAAGCCGAACAATGGTGCTCTTTTTCAAGTGAGATGGTTGGCAGACCATTGACCAACTTTTTAGCATAAAGTTTGGGAAGCTTGAGATTAAGATGAGACATACGTTGTGCCATATGTTGTTCCTCTAAATTGTCGTCTAAGAGATGAGGAAAACAGCAGTCGAAGGTCGTACTGTTGTCAGATTTATTATGTAGAGACTAGATCTTTGAGTTCTTGTAAGAAGTTCCTGATTCTGACTGTTTAGAATTATGCACTTATCAATTAGAAATACTGCTTGAAAGACTTTCTCGCAGAATTGTCCTATGCTGAACAGGTTGTGTTTGAGACCTTTGACGTACGGGACATCTTTTATTGTCAGATTCGCCAGAATGATATCTCCAAGGCCTAGAATTAGAATTGGATCGTTGTTGCTGAATCTGACTTTACCGTTGTAGCGGTTTGATAGTTGTTCAATAGTTCTTGATTTCCCGTCATGTGCGCGGAGCAACCCGAATCTAGATAACACAGTTGATGGATCTGCATAGAAAAGTTTAAAGAGACTTAGGTACCCACTTATAAATGGGCCCTTTCGGACTAACAGATTTAGTGGTCAAAGTTTGTTCACGTATGGTTCCTAAACCAATGCTATTTTTAGGTACCCAAACCAACTTAGATTTGGTTTAGGTGTTACCTCTTTAGGCAATTGAGCGTTTTTGGCTTTCGTTGGCCTAGATAATGTTTTAGGAACCCATTGCGGATGAATCTGTTAGGGATATGCCCTCGAATGCTATACGAGGATTGGATATGTATAGGGCATTAGCTTATTTATCATTCGATTGTCAATGTAATCAAACATTGTTTTGCGTATTAATAAAGGCATTATTCATTTATTGGTTATATGAGTTCTTTACTTAGCATCGGGTAAAGCAATAAATGAATAAATCCAAATGTGTCGAGTTGAGTCACTGTTCTCGATGGGTACGAGAGAGGAAGGCACCAGTGGACTCTTAACCTCGAACATAAAATATCCATAAGCCTTAGGTTTCAGTTGGGTCCTGGAAAACCAATCATGGTTTATTTGTAGATGACGTATCGTGTGCCGATATACCGCTTGGAAGCGGAAGTCATGACTTGTGATACGAGTCGAATCAAGGGATTGAATCGTTTCATGGACACTGACTCGCAGGTCGTACGATCAAACATGGCTTATTACTCAAGGAGTGTCAATGATCGACGACAAAAACTATAGTAGTCTGCTTGAACCTTAGACCGAAAGGGGCTTTGACGGAGTTGACTTTGAAGTCTTGACTATCACTGGTTTTGCTAGATCCGATTTGCTATTGCATGGGTCAGCGGGACAGATGCGGTCTTGATGGATATTTGTGATTGCCGGGCTTAGACCGCCGAGTACGGATTCACAGTCTCGCAAGTAATCGAGACAAGTGTCCTATGAGAATGACGACGGGAAATTACAAAATCCTTGGCCAAGGTATTAAACTAACTCATGTTAGACATGGAGGGTAGTTTGGTAATTTGCCTCGTGTCATTTTATCATAGTATCGAGTTTAGTGAGTTTGACAAATACCATGGCTCTCACTCGATCGGGACACAGCTGAAGGGTTTGTACGTAGTACTATAATCTATAGTTAGGTTCTGGAATGAGACTACTTCGAAATTCGTGCTCAAGTCGGGATCTGTCCGGTACTGCGCGATTGGCTAGGCACCTACCGGACTCTTGGATTCCTCCCTTGCCGATTGAGTCAAACCTAGGAGTCGGGCTTAAAAAGGATCATCAATGTGTACCGAGAAGGAGAGATTGTGTTTTGGGCCTTAAAGGGCCTCGGGTCGTTATGCCACGCCTTATTGGGCCTCGAGGTCATTAAGTGGACCAAAGTCGGACTTCATATGAAACTAACTTTAAGACTTAGGCTTGGCTAAGTGCTTAGAAAGACTTGAGGGAAGAATTGGAATTCAACCCTAAGCCGAGAAATTCGAAAAATGCCTTAAAGGGTATTTTCGTAATTTACAAATATGGTAATAAAAATATTTGGAATATTATTTATTAAAACTAAAATTCGATTTTATATTTTATATAAATTTAGAAATTTATTTACCATATTTGAAGATATTTTAATATCTTAGTTAGTTTTCTATTTATAGTATGTTCCTTTAATAGAATTTTGAATTCAATTAGGAGAGATATTTTGGCAAGAATATATCTCATATTTAGGAACAAATATTTCGAGATTTTAGCCTCGTCAAAGAAATGACACGGGAAATGAAACGGGAAATGACACGGGAAAAGACACGGGAAGAAACACGGGAAGAGAATCGACGCGAAATTTCTCGACCCGAGAATCGAAACACGAACACACAAACGCAAACCACTCTCCCGAGCGACGGATCAATTCTCTCTAGCCATCTTCGGGGAATCGAAACCGTGGTACACTGCGAGGTCGGCGTGACGATCTAGACGTTACCCAACACGACCGCGGCCGACGACGCAATCGACGAGGAGCTGCCACTCGCTTCAAAGGTAATCTCTCACGGGTATGACCCGCCCTATTACGTGTCAACGTGATTAGAGTTTTCGCACCGTATCCCGGGGCGTTGCATCTCGGGTACAAACCGGGTACCTTTCCCAACAGTGGTATCAGAGCCAGGGCTCGTGATCGGAATCATAACATGATTTAATCGAAACGAGGCTCATGGGAGACGATCGAAAAGCCAACTCACTAGGCGCGTGCGGCTGCTCGATGCATCGCTTGCCAACCCACGACCACCATACCGCTCGACGGGGTCGAAGGCACCACCGCCGAGACGCTGCGACACGCAGACAGCCGCACGCGCAACCGCCCGGTGCGACGGCGTATCCGCTGCCGCGGGTTCGGGCAACGAAGACCCGAACCACAGTGCCGCTGCCTCAGGCAGCGGCACACCGCTGTCCGATGGTGGTGCCACCTCTGACGGCAGCGCCAGCGGCGCGCGGACAGCCGCGTACCCGCACGAAATTGCAGCCTCCGGGACACGACGGCTGCCTAGGGTTTTTCGCCCAAAACCCCTAACGGGCCTTTTTATCGGGCCTGGCCCATTTAAGGCCCAAATTGTCGGTTTCGGTTAGAATTCATGAAATTGTCAACGTGCTCGTTATGATTATGATTTAAGGCACACTTACGGGTTTAGGATATCTATTTGGTTTTCCGGGTTATTTGTTAAGGGCCTCGTCACCCCGGGTTGTATTTGTCTTTTACGGGTTGTTTGGGACTGATGATCCCCCCGTGTTGTACTTCAAAGTCTTTATTAGATTAGGCTTAGTTTAGAATACACGAAGCTGTTCGACGGTTGACGACTCCCCGGGAGAAGATGACTTGGTAGACGATCGACGACTTGGAGGCCGTTCGAATGATGAAGGGCGATTGTCGACTTCAAAGCCCATACGGAGAACCGATGATTTTTTGAAGCCACATACACATAATTCACGTAATAGGGCTAGAATATAAATAACCCGTTCGTGTTGCCTTGTAGTTTATTTTCCTAGGGTTTATTTACTACTTACGTGCGTGTCGATTTGTGAAATGATATGCATGCTTTATGTGCTCTTATGTGAAAAAGGTTTTCGAGAAAAATCGGGAGAATAGAATTTTCGAGAAAAATAGTGGGAGTCAAGCGAAACGAAAAGTCTGTGTTTGCGCTTGATGAATGATAGAATAAACCTAACTATGTGATCTTTATCTTCTGCAGAGTTATTTTCTTTCTAGTTACTATGACGAATCTTTTAAACATGCTGCTTGAAAAGAACCGTTTGGTAGGACCAAACTACGTGGACTGGCTCTGTAACCTCCTGATAGTTCTAGATATGGAGTCTTTGACTTATGTCCTCGATTCCCCTACACCGCAAGTCCCAGGGACTGATGCGAGTGATGACGACCGGGCTGCGTATGTCAAGTGGCAAATAGACGAGCCAAAGGTCAAGGGCTACATACTCCTATCCATGAGCAATGAGTTGCAGCGAAGCCACTCGGAAATGGAAGTGGGCGCCATTTTGCTTCATTTGGAGGAGCTCTTTGGTGAACACTCCAGGAGTGCTCGCTACTCTTTGACAGAGCAACTGTTTCATTGCAAAATGGATGAGGGCAGCGACGTTAGAGAACATGTGCTGAAAATGATCGGTTTGATCGAGAGATTCGATGCACTCGACTTTCTCATGGACAATGAGCTCCAAAACGATCTCGTGCTCCAGTCACTGCCGGCTTCCTTTAATCCCTTCATTGTGAATTATAATCTGAATAGGGTCGAGATGACATTAACTGAGTTGATGAACCAGTTGTCAATGGCCCAAACTCAGATGAAAAAGATAAAGTGAAAGGAAATGGCTCTTGTTGCGACTTATAAGACTCGGAAGTCGATTAGAAAGAAAAAGTCGGACAAGCCCATTAAGCCCAAGGGAGGAGTTTCAAAAGGCAAGGCCAAGAAAAACGTGTTTAAAGGCGCCAAGTCCACGGACAAATGCCTTCACTACAATGAGCTCGGCCATTGGAAGCGCGATTACCCGAAGCTAGCCGCCTCAGGTAAAGAACTTTATGTTTTAGAAACTAATTGTTCTGTGACTGTGTACTCCACTTCATGGATTCTAGACTCAGGAGCTAGCTCTCACATTTGTGTTTCAAACCAGGGTCTGGAACGAAGTAGGAGGTTGGCGGATCGAGAGGTCATGATCAACGTAGGAAGCGGACATAGTGTGCCGGCGACCCACATTGGATCAAGAACTCTTGTTTTATCTAGTAGACATAAGTTATTGCTTTCTGATTGTTTAGTATTGCCCGGATGGCTTAAGAATATTATTTCTATTCCCGTTTTGAGCGGAAACGGATATGAGTTCCGCTTTAGTAATAATATTTGCGATATTTATTTTGGAAATAAATGCGTCGGAAGTGTAACTTTACTTAACGGATTATATTATCTAAATGTCAAAGATAAAACTGAATTTGTGAACACAATTACCAACAAACAAAAATTAGAGACCAATATGATACAATTGTGGCATCTTCGACTTGGTCATGCAGGAGATCAAAAGATTCGTGAGTTGGAGAAAAATGGCATGATTAAGCCGTTGGGTTCGGACCCTTATCCGACTTGCGAATCGTGTATCCTTGGAAAGATGACTAAGTCTCCCTTTACCGGGACTTTCCAAAAAGCCACAGAACTTCTCACTTTGATTCATACAGACGTTTGTGGGCCATTCGGGGAAGCGGCTCGAGGTAATTTCCACTACTTTATTACCTTCACCGACGATCATTCAAGATTTGGGAAGGTATATCTTATGAGATACAAGGCTGAAGCCCTTGATAAGTTCAAGGAATATAAGGCTTTAGTAGAAAAACAAACTTGGAATTATATAAAGGCCATTCGATCTGATCGAGGTGGCGAGTACATGAGTCTCGAGTTTGACGAGTTCTTGAAAGAGAACGGGATCATTTCACAGATGCAACCGCCGGGAACACCACAATTAAATGGTGTGTCCGAACGCAGAAATCGAACGCTGTTGGACAAGGTTCAATCAATGCTAAGTTACACAGACCTGCCACTGTCACTGTGGGGTCATGCGTTATTAACCGCAACGCACGTTTTAAACCGAATCCCTTCTAGTTCTGTCGACCAGATCCCTTATGAAATATGGACTGGTAGAAAGCCGAGCTTGAACCACATAAGAATATGGGGTTGCCCCGCTTTTGTGAAAAATCTCAAGACAGAAAAATTGGAATCGAGAGCTGTGAAAGGACGTTTTGTCGGGTATCCTGAGGATTC
Organism: Linderniella brevidens; assembly: GCA_004919715.1. Taxonomy (NCBI): domain Eukaryota; kingdom Viridiplantae; phylum Streptophyta; class Magnoliopsida; order Lamiales; family Linderniaceae; genus Linderniella; species Linderniella brevidens. Next base: position 16,943,848 of record SWDC01000157.1, read on the forward strand.
CATGGGATACCAATTTTACTTCCACGACGATCAGAAAATCATTGTAGCCCTTCAGGCTCACTTTCTCGAAGAAGAGTTCGTTCGAGAAGGTGGAGTGGGTCGTGAAGTAACTCTTGGAGAAACGACAGAAACGATTTCACAAACTCCAGTGTTAGAAGACACAGTAGAGCAGTCCAAGACGCAATCAGAGTTGCGCAGGTCTGGTAGAGTATCTCGCCAGCCTGAGAGATATGGAATGGTACACGTCGAGCACGGGGATGCTGCGACGGGGGGTAACGTCGGGGACGACCCCGCTACCTATGACCAGGCAATGACGGATATAGACTCCGTAAGATGGCTTGAAGCTATGCAAGTCGAAATGGATTCAATGCACGAAAATCAGGTCTGGACACTTGTTGATCTCCCCGATGGTTTTAGACCCATTGGGTGTAAGTGGATCTTCAAGAAAAAGATTGGATCAGACGGACTGGTGGATACATACAAAGCTAGGCTTGTAGCGAAAGGTTATAGTCAAAAAGAAGGAATTGACTATGAGGAAACCTTTTCGCCCGTTGCGATGATGAAGTCCATTCGGATATTACTTGCGATAGCAGCGTATAACGATTATGAGATCTGGCAGATGGATGTGAAAACCGCGTTCCTAAATGGATACTTCAAGGAGGAAATATATATGGAACAGCCAAAGGGACGTGGACGACCGAAAATCCACTTCAGTGTCTCATGGCTGGAAACCAGCCAGGGACTGAGCGGAAGTCCCACACCAGCCAACATCCCTACAGCTATTGCATTGGGCCATCGAATTGAGTCCGTCTCAGTTTTGATGCCAACAACGTGTTAGGGATATGCCCTCGAATGCTATACGAGGATTGGATATGTATAGGGCATTAGCTTATTTATCATTCGATTGTCAATGTAATCAAACATTGTTTTGCGTATTAATAAAGGCATTATTCATTTATTGGTTATATGAGTTCTTTACTTAGCATCGGGTAAAGCAATAAATGAATAAATCCAAATGTGTCGAGTTGAGTCACTGTTCTCGATGGGTATGAGAGAGGAAGGCACCAGTGGACTCTTAACCTCGAACATAAAATGTCCATAAGCCTTAGGTTTCAGTTGGGTGCTGGAAAACCAATCATGGTTTATTTGTAGATGACTTATGTGCCGATATACCGCTTGGAAGCGGAAGTCATGACTTGTGATACGAGTCGAATCAAGGGATTGAATCGTTTCATGGACACTGACTCGCAGGTCGTACGATCAAACATGGCTTATTACTCAAGGAGTGTCAATGATCGACGACAAAAACTATAGTAGTCTGCTTGAACCTTAGACCGAAAGGGGCTTTGACGGAGTTGATTTTGAAGTCTTGACTATCACTGGTTTCGCTAGATCCGATTTGCTATTGCATGGGTCAGCGGGACAGATGCGGTCTTGATGGATATTTGTGATTGCCGGGCTTAGACCGCCGAGTACGGATTCACAGTCTCGCAAGTAATCGAGACAAGTGTCCTATGAGAATGACGACGGGAAATTACAAAATCCTTGGCCAAGGTATTAAACTAACTCATGTTAGACATGGAGGGTAGTTTGGTAATTTGCCTCGTGTCATTTTATCATAGTATCGAGTTTACTGAGTTTGACAAATACCATGGCTCTCACTCGATCGGGACACAGCTGAAGGGTTTGTACGTAGTACTATAATCTATAGTTAGGTTCTGGAATGAGACTAGTTCGAAATTCGTGCTCAAGTCAGGATCTGTCCGGTACTGCGGGATTGGCTAGGCACCTACCGGACTCTTGGATTCCTCCCTTGCCGATTGAGTCGAACCTAGAGAGTTGGGCTTAAAAAGGATCATCAATGTGTACCGAGAAGGAGAGATTGTGTTTTGGGCCTTAACGGGCCTCGGGTCGTTATGCCACGCCTTATTGGGCCTCGGGGTCATTAAGTGGACCGAAGTCGGACTTCATATGAAACTAACTTTAAGACTTAGGCTTGGCTAAGTGCTTAGAAAGACTTGAGGGAAGAATTGGAATTCAACCCTAAGCCGAGAAATTCGAAAAATGCCTTAAAGGGTATTTTCGTAATTTACAAATATGGTAATAAAAATATTTGGAATATTATTTATTAAAACTAAAATTCGAATTTATATTTTATATAAATTTCGAAATTTATTTACCATATTTGAAGATATTTTAATATCTTAGTTAGTTTTCTATTTATAATATGTTCCTTTAATAGAATTTTGAATTCAATTAGGAGAGATATTTTGGCAAGAATATCTCTCATATTTAGGAACAAATATTTCGAGATTTTAGCCTTGTTTAGGGCTGAAAATTTCGTCCTCCCCTACTATAAATAAGGGTGAGACCCTCGTCAAAGAAATGACACGGGAAATGAAACGGGAAATGACACGGGAAGAGAGTCGACGCGAAATTTCTCGACCCGAGAATCGAAACACGAACACACAAACGCAAACCACTCTCCCGAGCGACGGATCAATTCTCTCTAGCCATCTTCGGAGAATCGAAACCGTGGTACACTGCGAGCTCGGCGTGACGATCTAGACGTTACCCAACACGACCGCGGCCGACGACGTAATCGACGAGGAGCTGCCACTCGCTTCAAAGGTAATCTCTCACGGGTATGACCCGCCCTATTACGTGTCAACGTGATTAGAGTTTTCGATCCCAGCTGCAAGGAACCCGGAAAAATTTTTATTCCGCACCGTATCCCGGGGCGTTGCGTCTTGGGTACAAACCGGGTACCTTTCCCAACAGTTTCAACACTTAAATACCTAAAGGTATAAAAAAGCAGCAGATCAGTACCTTGTCAGTACTTTTTTTTTACCTAGGTACCCAATGGAAACTTATTGCACTAATAGGTATCAAATGGACAAAACCACCCTTATAAATCAGATTTATAACAAGTTTACATAGCTTTTTGATTTAAATAAAACGAGAAAAAAAGGCTACTTCAAACATGGGTGAGAATCCTTTTCTTCCCAAATTAACTGTGATCGAATATTAACCTCAAATGTTCGTCGCACACGCCCATTACAACAGGAAGAACGGTCGGATGAAGAACCCTTGCACGAAGAACGCTCGAGAACAACCAATCAGCTCCAATCTTAGGACATGGAGACCTCATTCATGACATCCTGACGATCAAGGATATCTCATACGTGCATGGTCTAAGCCACAACCTCTTCAGCATTGGTCAATTTTGCAATAGAAGGCTAATGGTCAACTTTCATTCTGAAGGGTGCAGCATAAGTAATGAGAGTGGAAAAGAGCTCCTCACATGAACAAGAAAGTATAATCTCTACACCATCAATCTGAAGACCTAGCCCTCTTCAATCATATGCTAGAGACAAATGCCTCGTTTCAGCAAAGTGACCTTTGGCATCAAAGAATGTCCCACCTCAACTTCAAGACGCTAAACAAGTTAAAATATGATTAGCTAGTCACAGGACTATCAGCCTTGAAGTATCACAAGGAGCATCTATTCCCTGCCTGTAAAATGGGAAAGATGAAGAAAACGTCCCACAAGACAAAGCACACAGCCTCGACCTCTCGGCCACTAGAGCTACTACATATGGATCTATTTGGGCAGATGAGAGTGCAGAGTATCAATGTACGAAAGTACGTCCTAGTAATAGTGGACGACTTTTCTCGCTACACGTGGACTAGATTTCTAAGGACGTAGGACAAGACACCAGATCTAATCATCGCTTTTGTGAAGAAACTCATAATCTGCTTGGATGTAACGTTCAAGTGATCCACACTGATAACGCCACTCAATTCAAGAACAACCTGCTCAGTGACTTCTATTCATCACTTGGAATCTCGCAGCAACTCTCAGCTGCTAAGACTCCTCAACAAAACGGAGTAGTGGAAAGAAGAAACCGCACTCTAGTAGAAACAGCACGAACAATGATGATCCACTCGAGCCTTCCTCACTTGCTCTGGGCCGAAGCAGTGAATAAAGCGTGCTACACTCAGAACATGACAAGCATTCACAAAATATTTGGGAAAACTCCGTACGAGATCATCAACCAAAGAATACCCAACATTTGATTCCTTCGAGTCTTCGACTGCAAGTGCTTTGTTGAAAATGATATAGTACACCGAGGAAAAAAACATTAGAAGGGGTGTTCATTGGATACTCATCCACGTCAAAGACCTACAAAGTCTACCTAAAACAGAAAAGGACTGTCATGGAAAGCACCCATGTGACGTTCGACGAAGCGCCATCGATGGTTTCTGTACAAATCAGTCCGAACCCGGACTTATAAGAGTGTTGAAAGAAGATCAACACAGTCATACAGTCGAGGATGGGCCATCAACTTCTGAAATAAAAGAAGGCGAAGAGCTAGATCTATTATTCGAACATCTCTATACTTGCTCTCGTCAACAATTAAGTCCTCCTCCAAACAACCCAAGTAGTGGATTATCGGTCCCACCCGTAGGACAACAAATTGGAGCCGATGGAGCCTCTTCAACGACTCAACCTCAAGTCACCACTACTCCCCAAATTGAAACTACAGAAGAAGAAGAAAATCTCCTAACGGATAACTCTGAAAAGAAGCATAAGCCCCAATTGAGATCTCTAGTACTAATGAAACAGTGTTGAACGAGGAACCACATATCGAAGATACTCCTCAACCACTTCCACATGAAAGGAAGTGGACGCGAGCTCACCCAACGTCTCAAATTATTGGAGCTCCAAATCTTGGAGTAAGCACAAGATCTGCAACTAACAACGAGAATCTTTATGCATGCTTTCGGAGTCAAAATGAACACAACAAGATAGCAAAAGCTTTAGCAAATCCTGAATGGATAAACGCCATGCTATCATTTCGAGCGTTTGAAAGTGTGGACTAGTCCCAAGACCCCCGAGAAAAACTATAATAGGTACAAAATGGGTCTCCAAGAAAAAAAAAGGATGAAGAAGGGATTGTGATTAGAAACAAAGCTAGATTAGTGGCAAAAGGCTACAACCAACAAGAAGGAATACACTACGATGAGACCTTCGCACGCGTAGCTCGAATCGAAGCCATTCGTCTCTTTCTTTCCTACACTGCACACCAGAACTTCACTGTCTTTCAAATGGATGTCAAGACAGCCTTTCTCAATGGTGTCTTGAAAGAAGTCTACGTGGCGCAGCCCGAAGGATTCGTGAGCGAGACTCGCCCTGACTACGTGTACTTCCTAGAGAAGGCACTATACGGACTCAAACAAGCACCCCGCGCATGGTATGAGGTGCTATCAGATTTTCTAGTCAAGTCAGCTTCACAAAAGGAAAGATCGACACAACCCTCTTCATCAAAAGACATAGATCAGGAGTACTTTAGTTCAGATCTATATTGATGACATAATATTTGGGTCTACAAATCCTACGTTGTGCAAATAATTCGACAACCTCATGAAGACAAAGTTTGAGATGAGCATGATGGGAGAACTTAGTTTCTTTCTCGGGCTGCAAGTCAAGCAATTGCCTGAAGGAATCTTCATCAATCAGTCGAAGTACAACCACGACATACTTAAGAAGTACAACATGGACAATTCCACAACGAAGAATACCCCGATATCCACGACGCGCAGCTAAACTCGGATCCAACAGGAAAACCAGTCAACCCAACCACGTATAGAGGGATCATCGGTTCATTCCTCTACCTAACGGCGAGCAGACCAGACATCATGTTCTCGACGTGCCTATGTGCGCAATTCCAAGCAAATCCAAAGGAGTCCCACATACTATCCGTGAAGAGAATCATGAAGTATCAAAAAGGATTGTCAACCCTTGGATTATGGTATCCCAAAAACTCTAGCATTCAGTTAATTGGTTATATTGATGCAGATTTTGCAGGATGTAGAATGGACAGTAAACGTACATCAGGGGCATACAATTCTTAGGTGACAAACTGGTAAGTTGGTCATTTAAGAAACATTATTGTGCCACAGCCCAGTCGGAGTACGTTGCCGCAACCAACTGTTGCTCTCAAATCCTATTGTTGCGAACACAACTACGGGATTATGAGTTTGATTTAAATAATCTACTTATTTATAGCGACTTGAAGAGTATTATAGCTATTACTTGTAATATTTTCCACCATTCACGCACATAGGTTTTAGGTACCACTTTATAAAAGATCACGTGGAAAAAGGCACAATCGATATGTACTTTGTAAGTTAGGCATGCTAGACCTCGAATCATAAGCAATTGTGTCTCACAAGTCGTTTATAAAGTGTAAATATCTTTAATATGTGCTTATATTTAGGGGGAGTTTACTTCATATGATCTAGGGGGAGAAATTCTATGTTTGAAATAATTTGTGCCAAAATTATTTATAATAGGGGGAATATATTTTCATAAATAATAGAGTGAGAATGCATTTTTTTTTTAATTGAAAAAGGTGGAGTATCTTTTGATTTTTTAAGGGGGAGTAGAAATTCTAGATCGATATTTTTAATATTTTAATTTTTACTGTCCAGACTTAAAAATCTTAAGGATGATTTTCACAAGACTTAACTAATGAGTTTTTTCGTATGATGGGCTCTTCTAGACCTATATTCGAGGCCTCATTCGAAAATTAACCTCCTACGATATCGACTTGAAAATACTCCTAAACCACCGAAAACAAACCCACTTCCTAAATTCTCAAATTTTCGGTATAAACGGTATAAATCCCTTCTCTATTCATTTTTTTTATTATTACGCATCATTAAAACGTAAAATTGAACCAGATTTCACGAATTTTCATCGCAAATCGACTGTTCTCGCTAAATCTCATTTTCGCATAAATTGCCTTCAAGAAATCCGTTGATTTTGTGTTAATTTTGGTGTTTAATCGAGCTTAGTTGATATATTTGGTCTTAAAACCGAGTTATGTGCTTCAGATTAGTCGAAAATTTCAATAAAATTCGTCAATTTTTTATTTTCACATCGGTTAGGGTTTAAGATTATGTTCAAAAATAGGCTTCGAAAATCGGTGCGAAAATCCTGATTATCAAATACCCTTTCGAAAATCGATTTTCGCAATCGTCCTTCGAAAATACCGGTTCGAAAATTAGTTTTCGAATAACCGCTTCGAAAAGTAGTTTTCGAATAACCCGAATAACCCATTCGAAATTTGTGTTTTCGAATACCCCTTCGAAATCGATTTTTGCAACCGTCATACCAGTTCGAAAATTAATTTTCAAATAACCCCTTCGAAAATCGATTTCCCTCGAAAATACCCATTCGCAAATCTATTTTCGAATAACCGAATTTCGAAACTCCTGCTTTCGTAAGTAATTTTCAAAATCCGGTTTGTACATCTTCGAAAATTCGATTTTCGCAACTATCATTCGCAAATCAGTTATTTCCTGATAAACTTTTGCACACATATCTTTCGAAAATCGCTTTTCGCACCACATCATTCGAAAATCAATTTTTGTATTGAAGTTTTTCGAAAATCCCATTCTTGCAACTTCAGTTTTGATAATTACCATTTACAAAAATTTTCACAAATATCAAAAATTTATTTTCGCACAACTGAATTTCGAAAACTACACCCCTTTTGAAATTCTAACTTTTCGCAAAATGATTTTTGCATCCAACACTTAGAAAATTTTCGCATCTTTAACTCTTTCACAACTGACTTTCGCAAACCGACTTTCAAAAATCATACTTAGATAATTTTCTCTCGCAAATCAATATATCGAAAATAGACTTTCGAATGACACCTAGAATATAACTCGCACATCATTCCATTCGAAAACTCGATTTTCGTAACCTAATTGAGCTGTGGACATTTGCAAACAAAACAGGGTCTCGATACTTATTTTCGAACAAAATACTTAGAAATGTTTTTCGAAAATCTTTTCACGGCCGATCGAAAATCGTGTGTCGTTCATCACTTAGAAAATTTTCGACCACTACATATTCGAAAATCACATTTCCACATTAGGGCACACAAAATACATTTTCGGCCTTACTGACAATCACATTTAGACATTTTCGACACCTAATTTCAAATTAACCACTGAACTTTTTTTCGAACTCGACATTCTCAAAACTCGATACATCAGACTTAGAGAAAAAAAATTTAAACAACACCACAAAACGGTTCGACAATTAACATCTATTACTCAACTAATAATTCCTATTTTTGTCCAATCTGAACAGATACCAAATGGCTTCCTCCTTATCACAAGAAGAAATCTACCCGCCAAATAAATGGGTACACGTGAAGGGGAACAACTTCGGCCTCAACTTGAACACATTCAAGTGTCAGGACAAAGTTGTAATCGCCATACTCAAAGCGCATCCGTTGTGGGCGGCATTCACCCTCAACACGCAAATCCACGAGGTGTACCTCCAACAATTCTGGGGCACCTTGAAGAGAACGAATGTCAAGACAACGACAACGCTCAAGGCCACAATCCATATAAACGAGGTGGTGCTCACCAAGACCATACTTCGCAGAGTTCTTCTAACTTCCAATGCAACAAACATAGGAGGATCAAGCCTCCGATGAAAAACTTCTCGAAGATCAGCGGCGAGTAGGTCATGTCCCCGATCTCACTCGCCTGTCACAATACCACCTTGGCGGCATCCTGCACCCGCGACGGACACTGTTCGGGATCGTCAACCGTTGCTTGTCACCCAAACACAACGGATTTGACCGGTACAACGTCAACATCCTCCGGATCTACCACGCCATCATCTACAATCGGGATGTAAACTACACACAACTAATCTGGAATGACCAACTCACAAACCGCCACAGCACAAAGAAGACGCAGGTCGTTCCATACATCAGATGGATGCCCCTGCTAATCACATATTACATGGATGATCATCCTGAAATCCCCCGCCTCAGAGACGCAAAGAAGTTTCCGGCACCGGTGCTCAAATATTTTCACAAGGCAAAGGAGACAGCTCGCGGCCTTCAATGCCAACCGATGGCAGACAAGGCGGATCACGCGGTGATCAAATACCGCCCGGAGCACAACAACTAGCTCCCACGACTACGACAGACCCAGTCGAGTCCAACCAAGGAGCATCACCGAGAGATAGTGAGGGTCTAGTGAGTGAACTGGTCGGGGAGTCCTCAGAAGCCACCCAATCTGAGGACATCGAAACCATCAGATATGATGTGACGGGAACTCCACATGAGCAACGCCAAAAACAGACGAATGATGAAACTGCTCCATCGATCGTGCCCTTTCCGACTGCCTCCCCACCCACTATAAGTCGGGCTGCACCCTTAGGATCAGGAATTGATTTGTTCGACTCCTGAGTAGAAGTCACCGCATCTAGCCCAACGGTGTGCGAGTCTACCCTCCTTAGCCTTTCATCCGTCTCCCAACAGACGAATGTCTCAATACCTACAAAAGGGGAACCACGTCCACTATCCCCGCCTCATTTTGAGGCGGAGGATATAGAATTAGGTGGCTCACAGCCCCTGACCACCGCCCCTTCCTTGCTCACGCTAGGTCTGCAATCCACCGTACCTATATTCTTCCCACATATTAGGACACATACGGTGAGCACCCTAGGTCTTCGTGATCTAGCTGGAACTTCCATAGACACATCCATTTTGGATGTGCTTCGAGGATTAGAAGGAAGTTCCACCGCTGCAACATCAAAGCCAACAGCGGTAGCTGGCCATCCTCTCGACCCACCAACGAGTGTGATGTCAACGGTAAGCCTAAGTGGCTCCGGTTCGGTAATTTCCCCCGCAGGTCTCAGTGCACCTGCTACAACGCCCGTAGCAAAACTACCCCTTGTGGTGTCGCTAGGATCAGCCGGAAGTCGTGCCATAGTAAGTGCAGGCCACCCTTCGGTTACCTACTCCGAAGTGGTGACAACGGAACATCTTCGTGACGATTCCGATAGGTTTTCCCCACCATTCGTCGCTAAGGAGGCCCTGTCCCAGAGCATTAAAGCGGCCATCGACGCACTTTTCCCCGTCCTCCAAGAAAACATCGTTGGACAAGTGTGTATGATGATAGAATCAGTCGTACAAGACAAAGGCAAGACTCATGTGACGGACGAAGCCACTCACATCGCCCCATCATCTTCCCCTTCGTCACCACAAGCCTCACAGCCACTTGACCCATACACGATGCCGCTCCACCAGCTTCACGACAGCTTCATATCTCGCCTCCTTGGCATCGAACTGAGAACGCCAGCCGAAGAGAAGCTCTATCAACGGCTTATCGATAGCCTCGACGAGCTCCACAAACAACATGCCGCGAATAAAGCTCCCGCTCCAAACGCGACATTACGATCATGTCCCAACCACCCCAAGCCCAAGCCACCATACAAACCACCACCATTTCCGCCCAAACAGTCCAAACAACCACTACCTCTCGAAAACCCTCCAACAATCCACACCCATATATAAACAAATATATATTAGAGCAGGAATGGCTAGAGAGGACAGAGACAGAGGAAGAGACCCGCCTACGCCTAAACCATATCCGACACTACCTGAAAATGGCGGCGGCTGACTTCTGTCTCCTCGAGCCTGAAGAAGAGAAAGAGGGAGCGGAATTTGAGGCAGACCTTCCGGAGCTTCCAGATCACCTTAGCCATCAAGCGCCCGAAAAAGAGGCGGCAAGCATCAAGAAAATGAGACTCCTTGGGACAATAAGAAGATCAAGGCACCATACTTTGAAGATTTGTACCCAAGGATCTGGCGAAGAAGAGTGAAATAAAGGGAGTGGACGAGCTCCATCTTCGAGGCATGTCTCACCTCAAAGGGAGAACTGATGGACGTCAACAACTGATCATTCTCTGGACGATGCCAAACACTGGCACACGGACCAAGGAGCAATACAAGATCTACCTCAGAAACCATAATTGATCCTCAAACTCATAGGCATAGAGCACTTAATCGGGAGATATGAAAGCGCAGTCTATGTGATAGAGAGGACAAATGCGGCCGTTGAAAACATCACGGAGGCCGGTCTCCCTTCCCTCCCGATGGGCGAAGTCTACCAAATGTTTTGCTTGTATCGTAATTTCACCCTCAATACGTCAGAACGAAGAAAAGGGTTCGAAGATATCAAGTGGTATATGTTGAGACAAGTCCAATATGATGTTGTTTATGACTTCCAAATGGCGTTGGAAAGCAACATGAGTAAAGTCAACATTACTCGACCTCACAACAGCAGGACGTCCTTGGAAAGTCACGGAGAGAGCTACATCTTCCTGGAACCAGAACTAGCAGTTACTTATTTTCAACACATAAGTCATCATCTCAAGGCCCTTCTGATATCTGAAATAGCTAAGTTCTGTGATGGAACTCTAAAACTCATTTGTGACACGCTAAGGACGAGATTGGAGACACTTCATGCCGATGCAAAGCTCGAAGGTCAAGATGTAAAAGAGCCACCTCTTCTCAACAAGATCATCGAGGCATTCCAATAGCGATTGGACATTAGAAACAACGTAAGGTATTACGAGATCGCTCTCGGATTCAGGAAGTCATTCTTCGCTCACCGGGAACCTCCACCTCCACCACGCTCGAGAAAGAAAAAGGAAAAATAGAAGACTTAGACGTTTAAGCTTTATTTTTATTTGGATACTTAGGGGGATTGTTAGATATATTAAAGTGTCCAATTTATTTATAAAGTCTAAGTTTTGTATTTTCTATATTAAGTGAACTAGAGTCCGAGATGTTAGCTCCAGTTAGTTCTGATTGTAATGGTCCAAGTAGGGGCCCAAGGGTTTATACCTATTCAAAGGTATAAATACATAAACCTTACACTATAATTAGTGTGAATCAAAATACATATTACCTTGATTTCTGCGCCGTCTCTTTCTCTCATTAAACATCACGTACTAAATACGCACTCAAGGTAAACCCACGTAAATCATTGTTTGATTCCCCCATTGATCATTAATCTGTATACCTACAGTGCGAAATATTTTCTAAGTGTTATACGAAAAATGATTTTCAATATCAGTTTTCGAAAGAAAATTTTCGAAGTATAATTTTCGAAAGTCGTTATGCGAAAAATTAGTTTTCGAAGATGTTTTGGATGCGAAAATTTTCTAAGTGTTAAATGTTAAAACCATTTGCGAAATCTAGATTTCGAAATTGAGGTTTTCGAAAGTCTTTTGTGCGAAAATCAATTTTCGAAAGATTTAGTTGCAAAAAATGATTTTCGAAAGCCTGTTATGTGAAAATGTGATTTTCGAAACACAATGTGAAAATTTTCTTAAATGTTGGTTTTCGACACTGAAGTTTCGAAAAATTTATTTTCGAAAGTCTTCTACGCGAAAATGGATTTTCAACAAGTGATATGCGAAAATCAATTTTCGAGAGGTGTAGTTGCAAAACATTTCTAAGTATAAAACTGAATTTCGATAGACATAGTTGCGAAAACCGCTTATCGAAAGGTGACTTTCGAAAATAAGGATTTTCGTAATTATTTTCGAAACAAACTTGAAACCCTAACATCATGCAGAAAATACATCAAACGGATTTTAGTAAACTTTTAAATCAACGGATTTTACTGAACTTTTAAATCAACGGATTTTACTGAACTTTTCGACTAATCTAAAGCACTGAACTTGATTTTAAAACCAAACTCATCAAATAAACTCGATTAAACACCAAAATAAACACACAATCGACGGAATTTTGAAAGAAATTATTGCGAAATGAGGTTTAGCAAAGATTGTCGGTTTGCAGCGAAAACTCGTGAATTCTGGATTGATTTCACGTTTAATCGACACGGAGTTAGCGAAAACATAAAGATAGGAGAGATTGATACCATTTTGAGAAGAAAATCCGAGGTTAAAAGAGAAAGTGGTTTCGGCGTTTTGGGGAAGGTTTTCGCAAGAAGTTTTTGATAGTGGTTGATTTTCGAATGGGGATCGATTTTCGAATGGGATTTCGATATTAAGTTGCGAAAAGCCCATCTGTAAAAGTAGTGCGTTTGCGAAAATTTCTAAGTATTTTTAAGTGAAACCTGGATAGTAATAATTTGAGATATTACTAAAAGTATCAAAGTAAAATTTCTACCCCCCTTAAAAATTCAAAAGGTACTCCCCCTTGAATATTCAAAAATAGCTCCCCCTAAAGTAAATAATTTTAGAAAATATTATTTTAATCATAAAATATCTTCCCCTAAATTATATAAAGTAAGGTCCTCCTAAATATAAGCGCATATTACATATATTTACACTCTATAAAAGACTTGTGAGGCACAATCGCTTATGATTCGAAGTTCATCATGTCTAACTCAGAAACAAGGAAGTGGAAGCGTTTTTCATCCAAAGCCTTGGTAAAAAAGTCGTCTAGCTGAAGCTCAGTGCTTACAAAGTACATATCGATTGTGTCTTTTTCCACGTGATCTATTATAAAGTGGTACCTAAAACCTATGTGCTTTATGCGTGAATGGTGGAAAGGATTACAAGTATAGCTATAACACTCTTTGAGTCGCTATAAATAGGTAGATTATTTAAATCAAACCCATAATCCCGTAGTTGTGTTCGCAACCATAGGATTTGAGAGCAATAGTTGGTTGCGGTGACGTACTCCGCCTCGGCTGTGGAGGTGGACACACAATTATGTTTCTTAGATGGTCCAACTTACCAGTTTGTCACCTAAGAATTATATGCCCCCTGATGTACGTTTCCTGTCCATTCTACATCCTGCAAAATCTGCGTCAATATAACCAATTAACTGAAAGCTAGAGTTTTTGGGATACCATAATCCGAGTGTTGGTGTTCCTTTTAGATACTTCATGATCCTCTGCACGGCTAGCAGGTGCGACTCCTTTGGATTGGCTTGGAATCGAGCACATAGGCACGTTGAGAACATGATGTCGGGTCTGCTCGCCGTTAGATAGAGGAGTGAACCGATGATTCATCGATACGTGGTTGGGTTGAGTGGCTTTCCTGCTGGATCCGAGTCTAGCTTGCACGTTGTGAACATCGGGGTACTCTTCATTGTGGAGTTGTCTATGTTGTACTTCTTGAGTATGTCATAGATGTACTTCGACTGATTTATGAGATTCCTTCACGCAGTTGCTTGACTTGTAGTCCGAGAACGAAATTCAGCTCTCCCATCATGCTCATTTCGAACTTCGCATCATAAGGTCACTGGATTCTTTGCACAACTTAAGATTTGTAGACCCAAAAATTATGTCATTGATATAGATCTGAACTAGTACAACTCCTTATCTATGTCGTTTGATGAAGAGAGTTGTTGATCTTCCCTTTTGTGAAGCATGACTTGACCAGAAAGTCTGAGAGCACCTCGTACCATGCGCGGGGTCTTGTTTGAGCCCTTACAGTGCCTTCTCTAGGAAGTACACGTAGTCAGGGTGAGCCTCGCTCACGAATCCTTCGGGCTGCGCCACGTAGACTTCTTCTTAAGACACCGTTAAGGAAGGCTATCTTGACATCCATTTGAAAGACAGTGAAGTTCTTGTGTGCAGCGTAGGCAAGGAATAAATGAATTACTTCAATTCGTGCTATGGGTGCGAAGGTCTCGTCGTAGTTGATTCCTTCTTGTTGGTTGTAGCCTTTTGCCACTAGTCGATCCTTGTTTCTTATCACGATCCCATCTTCATCCTCTTTCTTCTTGAAAACCCACTTTGTACTGATTATGGTTTTGCCCTTGGGTCTTGGGACTTATCTCCACACCTCAAAGGCTCGACTTGATAGATTTTTTCCTGCATGGCTTTTATCCGGTCAGGGCCGCTAAAGCCTCTGCTACCTTGCTTTGTTCATTTTGACTTAGAAAGCATGTATAGAGATTCTCGTTGGTGGTTGAACACCATGTGCTTACTCCAAGATTTGGAGCTCCAATTATTTGAGACGTTAGGTGAGCTCGTGTCCAATTCCTTTCATGTGGAAGTGGTTGATTAGATTCTTTGATATTTGGTTCCTCACCTAGCTATGTCTCGTTTGTACTACAAATCTCAATTGCGGCTTCAGCTTATTCTTCTGAGTTATCTGTCGGGGGTTTTCTTCTTCTGTGGTATTTTCTATTTGGGGATTAGTAGTGGCTTGAGGTTGAGTCGTTGATGTTGCTCCATTGGCTCAAATTTGTTGTCCTACTGGTGGGGCCGATGCTTCACTACTTGGGTTACTTTGAGAAGGACTTGATTGTTGACGAGAGCGAATTTAGAGATGTTCGAATAATAAGTCAATCTCTTTGTCTTCATTTATCTGTGAAGTATATGGTCCTTCCTGAGGTGTAGGACTGCGTCGATCTTCTGTCAGTACTCTTATAAGTCCGGGTTCTGGACTGATTTGTACAAAAAACCATTGATGGCGCTTCGTCGAACGTCACGTTTGCGCTTTCCATGACAGTCATTTTCGTTTTTAGGTAGACTCTGTAGGCCTTTGATGTGGCTGAATATCCAATGAACACCCCTTCTAATGCCTTTGGATCGAATTTTCCTCTGTCTTCTCTATCATTTGCAACGAAGCACTTGCAGTCGAAGACTCGAAGGAATTCAATGTTGGGTATTCTTTGGTTGATGATCTCGTACGGAGTTTTCTCAAATCTCCTGTGAATGTTCGTCCTGTTCTGAGTGTAGCACGCTGTGTTGACTGCTAGGCTCGAGTGGATCATCATTGTTCGTGCTGCTTCTACTAAAGTACGATTCCTTCTCTCCACTACTCCATTTTGTTGAGGAGTCTTAGCAGCTGAGAATTGCTGAGAGATTCCAAGTGATGAATAAAATTCATTGAGGAACTGATTCTTGAACTCGGTGTCATTGTCACTACGGATCACTTGGACGTTGCATCTGAGCAGATTCCGAGTCATCTTCACAAATGCTATGATGAGGTCTGGTGTCTCGTCCTTCGTCCTTAGAAATCTTGTCCATGTGTAGTGAGAGATGTCGTCCACAATCACAAGAATGTACTTTCTCCGAGATACTCTGTACTTTCATCGGCCCACATAGATCCATGTGTAGTAGTTCTAGGGGCGAGAGGTTGAGGCTATGTGCTTTGTCTTGTGGGACGCTTTCTTCATCTTCCCCATTTCACAAGCGGGGTAGAGATGCTCCTTGAGATACTTCAAGGCTGGAAGTCCAGTGACCATCTTGTCAGATTGTAGCTTGTTCAGCTTCTTGAAGTTGATGTGGGACATTCTTTGGTGCCAAAGGTCACTCTGTTGAAGCGAGGCCTTCGTCATCAAGCAGATGGCGGACGAGGGGTGAACGGTCTTCAGGTTGATGGTGTAGAGATTGGACTTCATCATTCTTGTGAGGAGCTCTCTTCCACTCTTGTTGCTTATACTGCACCCTTCAGCATGGAAATTTACCTTCAGTCTTCTGTCGCAAAATTGGCCAATGCTAAAGATGTTGTTGCTTAGACCGTCCACGCATTAGACGTCATTAATTATCAGGTTGTCATGAATGAGAACTTCATGTCCTAACATTGGAGCTGATTGGTTGTTCCCGAAGCGCACATTCCCACCGAATCTTTCGTTGTAGTTGCTCAACAGCTCCTTCCTTCCAGTCATATGTGTGGAGCAACCTTGGTCGAGGTACCACACACGATGGATCTGCAAAACAAATTAAAGGGTTTTAGGTACCCATTTAAAGACGAGTCCTCCCTTATTAAAAAGCTATGCATGCACTTTTTGTAAATTTGTCCTAAATCGGTTTTTGATGTATCTATAGCCTAACTAACGGACTTAGGAACCCAAATCTTTTTAATTCCTAAAGGATAGCATTGTTTAGTGCTAGATGCAAATTCTTATTTTGTTACCCATATTTTTCTTAATTTCTAAAACTTTAGCTTTAGCTTCAGTTGTAGGGTGCTTTGACTTTTTTACTATACATTCTTCCCTTTTGTCTGGTTTAGACCGTGACGTGGGAGAAGAACATATTGCTCTCGTTGTTGTGTTAGTGATTGCTTTTCTATGACGAGAATTTAAAACAAGTTCATCATCATGACAACAGAAAGAAATAAAAAACTTAGATGTTCTTACAGGCCCAAAAATAGAAAATAAAGATGGAAATATAGCAAAGCGAGTTTTAACACACAAAAGATGCCTTTTACAAGGTTTTGAACTAGACGCTTCTAAAGAAACTAGCTCCTTCTTTCTAGAAGAAGGAGTGACGTCTTCTAATGATAGGTCGTCTTTTGTGGCTTTCTTCTTCCCCATTCTACTTAGATTTGGTCCTGTGGTACATGGGAAGACGAGTTAGTGAGTTTGTTTTTGCTAATGGCAACCTGCTTTGTTAATGTTCTAGTCTTAGTGGGGGTTTCTATTTGTAGTTTGACTAGAGACATATTTTCTAGAGGTTGAAGCTATATTATTGTCGATTTGCTTTTCAAGTGAAGAAATTATACTTAGTAGTATTTCATTCTTAACATGAAAAATAATCTTTTCTGACTCTGACGTTGAGCGCAAATTAGTGATTTCTCTGATTATTGTTGGTGTATAAGCGCTGGAAGTTCGAGGTTTTTCTATGTCAGTCGATTCTTCTTCGACAACCGTTGCTTCAGAAGAGGGTGTACAAATGGGTAGGTAGTCATCAGATAAAGGTATTTCCCTTGTCTTATGTAATACCCGTAAAAATTTAATCGGGGTTTATGTAAGTTATTACGACGTAAATTAAGTTGTAATTTTCGAAAAGGAGCTTAAATAATTATTTTGGAAGGGAGCCAAAAATTTAAGGACCAAAATTAAAAATTTGAAAACTTTTGGGTAAGGAAAATAATTATAATAAAGAGACTAAGAAGTAATAAGGAATTTAGTTAGGATTTTAGGTGCAATAAACAAACTTCATAAAGAAGAAAGTCACGTAGATGTTATGAGTAGCTTAATCATCAATATGTCACCTTTAGACAAATGATTTTATATATATATATACGTGTACCTCCTACAAAAAAAAAAGAAGGCCGTGGGGAAAGGAGAAAAGAAAGGGAAGGAAAGAAAGGAGAGAAAAGAAAGGGAGGAAAGGCTAAAGAAGTCCAAAGCGATTTCGCGTGCGAGGATCCGAAATTAGTCGAAACATTAGCGAATCTTCGGAGGAAAGGTAGGTGAAACGCACCTACGATACGCAAACGCGAAGTTCATATAATTATGCGTGTGATTTAGAGTGTATATATGTGATAAGTTCATGTTAGAATCAAACGAGAACATAGGTTGCATGGAGAAGTTAGGAACGGGTCGAAATAGGCACGGCATGCACCTTGGTCGCGCGTGCCCTGCAGCTGCCGCGCGCGTACGCTGCGCTGCAGCAGCACAGCACGCCCAGCGCCGCGCGCGCATGCTGATCTGCAGCAGCACAGCGCCGCGCGCGCACGCTGATCTGCAGCAGCCGCAGCCTGCACCGCACCGCGCGCGCATGCTGCGCTACGGCAGCACGCCCAGCGCCGCGCGCGCATGCTGATCTGCAGCAGCCGCAGCCCGCTCAGCCGCAGCCTGCACCGCACCGCGCGCGCATGCTGCGCTACGGCAGCACGCCCAGCGCCGCGGCTACGGCAGCACTGTGCGCGCAGCGCCGCACTCGCGTCCCGCGAACGTACGCGCACCCCACGCTCGGCGTCCCACGCCATGTAGGCGGGCTCCCTGCGATGGTGGGCTGTTCCCCTGCTCCTCGGGGGCAGAGGCAATCAGGCCGGTGCTGCGGGCGCCAGTGCCGCGCACTCTGGCCGGCATGCGCCCTTTTGCGACTGCACGGGTCTCTCGAGCAAGCGTGCGGGCACCTCGCGCTTAAGTGCGGGTTTTCCTCACGGTCGAGGCCGAATTTCTTGTTTGTATGTGTGTACTTGCCTAAAGGCATGAATCCCCGATGAAACCCTTACTTATGAACGATGGCATGTTCCTTATATCTTACATTTTTTATTTATGTGCACGCCATATGCATTTCATGATAGTCTGAGAGGTGATAACCGGGTTGATACGGTGGCACTTTACAGTGCCGCTAAGCGGGGTAGAATTTTTGCCGATATTGGCGGTCGACTCGTTGTAGAGTTGAAGGTTGGTATTAGTACACCTGGCAGTGCGACTTGGTAGGGGGCGACCTGGGGTACCCTATCAGTGTGTGCATTGTCGAGACAGAGCAGACTAGCAGGGGGCGACCCGGGGTACCCTGTTGGTATGTGAGCCTGTCTGATCGGCGGAAGGGGCGACCTAGCAGGGGGATGCTCCGGGAGTACACTACTAGCGTGGGCACCACCGGAGCCGGAGGGGACTCAGGAAGGAGCGACCTGTGTAGACAGCGTAGGCTACCCGGGGGCGGACTCCTGGCTCGGGATTTGACTTATTGATTTGTTATGCGTGCAAAGTGACTATACCGACCTTGGGCCCTGATTTATATTTGATAGGAAGTGAGATGAGAGAAAAGAGTCGAGCGTGCATTTATTGTGAGATGAGTTGGGATGGGAATTGAGCGCATTTTGCATTCATGCATGTTTTACCTACTGGGCAATTGCTCATTTGTTTGCGTGTTGTAGGTATGACTGAGCCCGACGTCGACGAACGTCGCAATTGAGATGGGCTGGTGGCGGTGACTCCATGGGCTTTCGAGAGCGGAGCGGTACATGGATGAAGACCTGTGGAGCGTTGTTAGGCTGTTTTGACTTTTGGAAACGCTAGCTTTTGTTCTATGATGTTTTAAATATTTATGTGAAATACTATTACGAAAAATGTTTTTGTAAAATGGGTTTTCCGCGGTTTTCGTTGCGAAAATCCGCCACTAATTATCTTTAGAAAATGGGGGTCGCCACAGGTCGTATCAGAGCTTAGGTATTAAGATTCTGTAGACTGTCCATGTACTGCTGCTCGGAAGCCTGGAGAACTAGCCCTGCATGTAAGTTTTAAAGTTTTGCGTAATTATGTAGTTTAGTGACGTGTTTGCGTGCTTTAAATAATTGCAGATATTCCTGATAAAATGTCGAGGGGTCGTAGAGAATATATTGGCGAATCTAGCCGTAGGACTGAATCGGAGTCCCCACCGAACGAACGAGATGCTACTATACTTAGGCTAACCGAGCTGATCCAACGCCAGTCGGATCAGATCAATGAGCTCATTCATCGACAGAGCTCGTCGGAGAATCATCAATCCCCACCGCGTGAACGAGTCGAAATTATTGGGGATCGTTTTCGTAAACTAAACCCCCCGACCTTTGGGGATGCTACCGACCCTGCTATGGCAGAGGACTGGTTGCGCACGCTAGACGATATGTTCCTTTATAGCCGAGTACCGGAGGACGAGAAGGTCCTATGTGCGGTTTTCATGCTTCGAGGGAATGCCCGATTTTGGTGGGACACCGTCAAGATCTTGGAGGACCCTACTACAATGACGTGGGAGAGATTCAAGGAGCTCTTTCGAGGCAAGTACTTCACGGCCCCGGAGCGGGCATTGCGCATGAACGAATTTATCAACCTGAAGCAAGGAGGGATGACCGTCGCGGAATATATCCGTAAATTTGAGCAATTGTCGAGGTTTGCGCCACATATGGTGTTGACTGACGAACTAAAGATCGAGCGCTTCATGGAGGGCCTCAAACCTGAGGTCTATCGCGATGTTAGCATGGCAGGAATACACGGGATATCTTATGCTCGGGTTGCTGAACGGGCCATTATGGCTGAATTAGCCGAAGCAAGAATCGTAAAGGCGCACGAGGCAAAAAGAAGGGTGGAAAACCAACCAGAAGGCGATAAGAAGCGTCAGTTTTTTGGGAGAGGACCTAATCATCCGAGAAACCGCCAGGGACAACAAAATTGGCGACCGCGACCTAATCAAGGACAGGCGAACGTCCCCGTTAGACCTCCGAACCTTGCTCCACAATGCCAGAATTGCGGGCGACTTCATTTGGGTAATTGCTACGGACCTGGAGCCAGACCGGTGATCCACTGTTTCCGATGCGGGAAGCCGGGACATTTTGCCCGAGAGTGTCAGGCGAAGATTACTACGAATCCTACCTCAGCACCGGTGCGACCATCGCCGGTTCCAGCTCGAGTTTTCACGCTCACTAACAAGGAAGCGGAGGCTAACCCAGCGGTGGTTACGGGTACGTTAATAATTTATTACGTACCCACTTCTGTCTTGATTGACTCTGGAGCGACGCACTCGTTTGTGTCGGCAAATTATGTGATGAAGGTGGGAATATCTCCTACCTTATCCGAGTGTAGTTATGTAGTGACCTTGCCACACGGGGATCCGGCACGAACCAACGTAGTGTTGGAAGAGTGTTCGGTGATTATTGAAGGTAAAGATCTTAAAGCCAGGCTGATCGTTATCCCGATGAACGACTACGACGTCATTTTCGGAATGGATTGGTTGTCTAAGTATGGTGCACTGATAGATTGTCACCGGAAAATAGTTGAATTTCATTTACCTCATGGGGATGTCTTTGTTTTCTCGGGGAAGGCCGCTCGAAGCAAAATTTCCCGACTTGCTGCTTTAAATGCTGATGAGACCTCTCCACCTATTCTCCCAGAGATGCCTGTGGTGAATGAGTTTTCCGATGTATTTCCCGATGATCTTTCGGGTTTACCGTCTGATCGGGAAATTCAGTTTACCATTGATCTTATTCCGGGGGCAGCCCCGTTTCTAAAGCCCCCTACCGTTTGGCGCGTAACGAATTGCGGGAATTGAAGGAACAACTGGATGAGCTACTACAGAAGGGGTTTATCCGATCGAGTTTCTCGCCATGGGGAGCTCCAGTTCTATTCGTGAAGAAGAAGGACGGGTCGATGAGATTGTGCATCGATTATCGTGAATTAAATAAAATTACGATCAAGAATAAATACCCGTTGCCGCGAATCGATGACCTGTTCGATCAATTGCAAGGAGCTACGGTTTTCTCAAAATTGATTTGCGTTCGGGCTATCATCAACTTAAAATCCGGGAAGCAGATGTTCCGAAGACGGCATTCAGCACACGGTACGGCCATTACGAATTCCTGGTTATGCCGTTTGGATTGACGAATGCGCCTGCTGCTTTCATGGATCTAATGAACCGGGTATTCAAAGAATTCCTCGACCAGTTTGTTATCGTCTTTATTGATGATATTCTTGTTTATTCTAAGAACCGAGAGGAGCACGAAGGGCACCTCAGAACGGTCTTAGGAATCTTGTGGGAGAAGAAGCTATTCGCCAAATTCAAGAAGTGCGAGTTTTGGCTTGAACGAGTAGCTTTCTTGGGGCACGTTATTTCGGGAAACGGGATTTCGGTGGACCCTAGCAAAATCGAAGCCGTAAATAATTGGCCACGTCCGACTACTCCTACTGAGGTCCGAAGCTTCTTAGGGCTCGCTGGATATTACCGTAAATTTATTGCGGATTTCTCTAGCATTGCTTCGATCCTGACGAACCTGACCAGGAAGAACGTTCCATTTATATGGACTGATTCTTGTGAGCAGAGTTTCCAGGAGCTGAAACGACGACTTACCTCAGCCCCAGTCCTGACTATTCCTTCGGGGACTGGTGGATTCTCTGTTTATAGCGATGCCTCGAAGAATGGTTTGGGATGCGTGCTGATGCAGAACGGGAAGGTAATTGCATATGCTTCTCGCCAATTGAAGGAATACGAGAAGAATTATCCCACGCATGACCTGGAACTTGCCGCAGTGGTGTTCGCCCTGAAAATCTGGAGGCACTATCTGTATGGGGAACGGTGTGAAATCTACACCGATCATAAGAGCCTGAAATACTTTTTCACACAGAAAGAACTGAATATGCGACAGCGACGCTGGCTAGAGATGGTGAAGGACTACGACTGCGTAATCAACTACCATCAACTGGAAGTGGAGGTGATCAATCTTGGCGAAGTCGAAATGAAGATGGCGACTTTAACGCTTCAACCCACGTTGCTGGAACGAATTAAGCAGGCTCAAGAAACGGACGAACTATATCTAAAGGTGAAAAACGAACTCGCGGAAGGAGTGTCATCCGATTTCGAGGTCCGAGAGGACGGGAGCCTACGCTTTAAAGATCGTTTGTACGTGCCTATCGACGAAGAGCTGCGAAGGACAATTATGATGGAAGTGCATGCTACGGTCTACTCGGTACACCCCGGTGCGACAAAGATGTATCGGGATTTGCGAGCTAATTATTGGTGGCCAGGGATGAAGCGAGACGTGGCGACATTTGTAAGTCAATGTCTAACTTGTCAACAAGTGAAAGCTGAACATCAAAGGCCGGCAGGAATGTTACAACCATTACCGATTCCCGAGTGGAAGTGGGACCATATCACGATGGATTTTGTCGTGGGCCTGCCGAAAACTCTTAAGGGCCACAACGCCGTTTGGGTAATTATTGATCGGTTAACCAAATCGGCTCATTTTCTGCCGATCAGCTCGACCTTTACCATGGAATGATATGCCGAACTATATATTCAGGAGATAGTTCGACTCCACGGTATTCCATCTTCGATTATCTCGGATCGGGATTCGAGATTTCTATCAAAATTCTGGATGAGTCTACAAAAGGCGATGGGTACTAAACTTTCATTCAATACAGCCTATCATCCTCAGACAGATGGACAATCGGAGAGAACGATCCAAACTCTCGAGGACATGTTGCGAGCGTGTGTTCTGGACTTCAAAGGGAACTGGAGCAGATATCTTCCCTTGATTGAGTTCGCCTACAACAACAGTTATCATGCCACGATCGGGATGGCGCCGTACGAAGCCTTATATGGGCGTAAATGCCGATCCGAGTCATATATTGAGGGACGAGAATCTTCACCTCCAACTTAAGCCAGATTTGAGTTATGAGGAGCAACCCGTGGAGATTCCCCTAGTAAAAATATTGTGGCGGAGTCAATCAGTTGAGGAAGCCACTTGGGAACGAGAAGATGATATGAGAAATCGTTATCCCGAGTTATTCCATTTGGAGTAATTTCGGGGACGAAATTCTTTAAAGGGGGGGAGGATGTAATACCCGTAAAAATTTAATCGGGGTTTATGTAAGTTATTACGACGTAAATTAAGTTGTAATTTTCGAAAAGGAGCTTAAATAATTATTTTGGAAGGGAGCCAAAAATTGAAGGACCAAAATTAAAAATTTGAAAACTTTTGGGTCAGGAAAATAATTATAATAAAGAGACTAAGAAGTAATAAGGAATTTAGTTAGGATTTTAGGTGCAATAAACAAACTTCATAAAGAAGAAAGTCACGTAGATGTTATGAGTAGCTTAATCATCAATATGTCACCTTTAGACAAATGATTTTATATATATATATACGTGTACCTCCTACAAAAAAAAAAAGAAGGCCGTGGGGAAAGGAGAAAAGAAAGGGAAGGAAAGAAAGGAGAGAAAAGAAAGGGAGGAAAGGATAAAGAAGTCCAAAGCGATTTCGCGTGCGAGGATCCGAAATTAGTCGAAACATTAGCGAATCTTCGGAGGAAAGGTAGGTGAAACGCACCTACGATACGCAAACGCGAAGTTCATATAATTATGCGTGTGATTTAGAGTGTATATATGTGATAAGTTCATGTTAGAATCAAACGAGAACATAGGTTGCATGGAGAAGTTAGGAACGGGTCGAAATAGGCACGGCATGCACCTTGGTCGCGCGTGCCCTGCAGCTGCCGCGCGCGTACGCTGCGCTGCAGCAGCACAGCACGCCCAGCGCCGCGCGCGCATGCTGATCTGCAGCAGCACAGCGCCGCGCGCGCACGCTGATCTGCAGCAGCCGCAGCCTGCACCGCACCGCGCGCGCATGCTGCGCTACGGCAGCACGCCCAGCGCCGCGCGCGCATGCTGATCTGCAGCAGCCGCAGCCCGCTCAGCCGCAGCCTGCACCGCACCGCGCGCGCATGCTGCGCTACGGCAGCACGCCCAGCGCCGCGGCTACGGCAGCACTGTGCGCGCAGCGCCGCACTCGCGTCCCGCGAACGTACGCGCACCCCACGCTCGGCGTCCCACGCCATGTAGGCGGGCTCCCTGCGATGGTGGGCTGTTCCCCTGCTCCTCGGGGGCAGAGGCAATCAGGCCGGTGCTGCGGGCGCCAGTGCCGCGCACTCTGGCCGGCATGCGCCCTTTTGCGACTGCACGGGTCTCTCGAGCAAGCGTGCGGGCACCTCGCGCTTAAGTGCGGGTTTTCCTCACGGTCGAGGCCGAATTTCTTGTTTGTATGTGTATACTTGCCTAAAGGCATGAATCCCCGATTTCATGAAACCCTTACTTATGAACGATGGCATGTTCCTTAATATCTTACATTTTTTATTTATGTGCACGCCATATGCATTTCATGATAGTCTGAGAGGTGATAACCGGGTTGATACGGTGGCACTTTACAGTGCCGCTAAGCGGGGTAGAATTTTTGCCGATATTGGCGGTCGACTCGTTGTAGAGTTGAAGGTTGGTATTAGTACACCTGGCAGTGCGACTTGGTAGGGGGCGACCTGGGGTACCCTATCAGTGTGTGCATTGTCGAGACAGAGCAGACTAGCAGGGGGCGACCCGGGGTACCCTGTTGGTATGTGAGCCTGTCTGATCGGCGGAAGGGGCGACCTAGCAGGGGGATGCTCCGGGAGTACACTACTAGCGTGGGCACCACCGGAGCCGGAGGGGACTCAGGAAGGAGCGACCTGTGTAGACAGCGTAGGCTACCCGGGGGCGGACTCCTGGCTCGGGATTTGACTTATTGATTTGTTATGCGCGCAAAGTGACTATACCGACCTTGGGCCCTGATTTATATTTGATAGGAAGTGAGATGAGAGAAAAGAGTCGAGCGTGCATTTATTGTGAGATGAGTTGGGATGGGAATTGAGCGCATTTTGCATTCATGCATGTTTTACCTACTGGGCAATTGCTCATTTGTTTGCGTGTTGTAGGTATGACTGAGCCCGACGTCGACGAACGTCGCAATTGAGATGGGCTGGTGGCGGTGACTCCATGGGCTTTCGAGAGCGGAGCGGTACATGGATGAAGACCTGTGGAGCGTTGTTAGGCTGTTTTGACTTTTGGAAACGCTAGCTTTTGTTTTATGATGTTTTAAATATTTATGTGAAATATTATTACGAAAAATGTTTTTGTAAAATGGGTTTTCCGCGGCTTTCGTTGCGAAAATCCGCCACTAATTATCTTTAGAAAATGGGGGTCGCCACATCTTATAACTCATGTTCAGTTCAGCATAATCAAGCGACACTTCGGCCCCTGCCTTTTTATCTCTCTTTGTCTTCTCGAGAGCATCTATTTTTTATACTCTCGTGGAGGGCATTAGATGAGGTAGGTTTAAACCTAGATGTCTAATGTCGTTAAGAGGTAGGGGCTTCATTTCAACAGATTGATCAGTTGGTTTAAAACCTAAGCCTTCATGATGATCGTAAAATCTAGTGTCCCTAGCCTGGTTTAAGAAGATCGTTTGGTCCGTTTGCCCTCTTTTGGTGAGAATATCCTCTAGACTTTTAGTCTTAGAGTATAATTTCCTATGTTCCCCATTCATGATGTTGTACTCGCTAGTCTTAGTGATTCGCTCGTCTTCACTCGTTTTCAAACTAGTTGTTAACTCACTAACATGTGCTTTCAGCTTCTTTACTTCTAAGTCACGACATTTGACTCTCAAATGCGTAGCTTCTAGGTGGCAATCGACAATATCTTTTTTCTCTCAAATGCTTAAGCATACACTTGTGATTATTGTCTAAATGAGCTTCCAAGTCCTTTATAGTCTTTTCGTGATCTATAAAGGTATTTTTGACTTGCTCGTAAGTAGTGAGGCTTTTGGTCAAAGCACTAATCTTTGATTCATAATTAGCTAGGCTAGCCTCAGAGGTAGTTAAACTACTTTCTAATCTGCTAATGTTTTCATGGGCTATTGCTAATGTGGCTTTAGTCTTAGCTAATTTCTTTGCTATTGACATGATATTTTTACGTTCCTTACGAAAGGCTTTATATTTTTCTTTAAGTTTAGAAAAATATGATAAGGTTAAAATATTCTACCTCCCTCCAGGACATCGGTTCTTCGCTTCACCGTCACCGACATTTGGCTCCTTTTCCTCTTTGCCCGACTGAGCTCCCTCCACCAAGGCCATCAGGGCTACGTTCTCTGCCTCGCTTTTTGAGGTGTCATCGATCCAGTGGTCCTGCTCAGCCATCAGTGCTATGTCGGTTTTCTTCTGCTTCAAAAGCTGAAGCTTCCTACCGTAGTACTCCTCGTCCTTCTTCTTCGGAAGGAAGCAATTTTTAGCCTCGTGCCCGAGCTTTCTGCAGTTGTAACATTTGTTTGGTTCAGCGGCACTCTTTGTCTCCGACAGCTGAGGAGGTTTCGGTGGTTGTCTGGAGCTAGATGAGACTCTTTGTGTGTTTGCAGATGACGACGACTTCTTAAAAAATCTCTTGTCCATCATCTTCGTCATGAGAGCCATTTGCTTCTCGAAAACTCTGAACTCGGGGTTGGAGTTTGATTCAGAGTCTTCACTCTCTGACGGGCTGGGAGGCTTCACAGACATGTTCTTCCAGATTAAGTGCTCCTCGTGAGCGTGTTGTTTGTTACTACGACAAGTGGGTCTATCACTGCCTTGATCCTTTGTTCGCCAATTGCTTCGTTGATATCGTCGACATGTTGCTCAAGACTCTCATAGATCCTATGAATATCGATCTCATCGAGGTCCTTGTTCTGCCTGAAGTTAGTGGCTATTTTATTCCATTCTGGCAGTAGTGAAGTGAAGAATTTGACATTTAGCTCCATGTTCATCCTTGTGATGTTGATCTTCCTCATCTCATTCACTTGGATCATGAACCTTCGATAAGTTTCACCAATTTGCTCCTCGGGCCTAGCCTTGACGGAGTCGTAAGCAGCGAGGGTGTTGGCGTTCTTAGCTCTTAGTCCGACCTCAGTTCCTTGCATTATCTTTGTGACTTCATCTAATATTTCTATAGTTGTTTGAAAGCTATCGACTTGGGTAAAGATATCGTTTGGCATGGGTGAGCATTCTGGCAATGGAACATCTCAAGATATTGGAGAACTTCCTGAAACGTCCACTTTAATCGCATCATATTTAGCTAAGGACTATCATAAACTGAGACCTTCAACAACGATGCACAAGTCAATATTCAGCTGAAGAACCAAAGATTTTAAATTACCTCCATTTTTTTATAAGAAAATCAAGTCAGAAAAATGGAACGAATCGAAGAAACTGTGGGAGATCGTTGCACCGAAGATAATAACCACTGTGGCTCTGTTCTCCATCAGCTTTGTGACCATCTCCTTCGTGGGACACATCGGAGAAGTCGAACTCATCGCCGTTTCCATCGTGCAGAACGTGCCCGAAGGCTTCGTGAGCCGTTTTTTGTGCTTTAAGGTAAATAAAAGGTGATAGATCGGAAGGAAACTACATCGTTCTTGGTGTGAATGGTTTGGAATGCGGCAATACAGCTCTTACAAAACTCGTCGTTGTCTTCATTAATTGTGATTTCATTGGATTGGAAAATTTGCAAAAGGTAGTGTCCAAATCCATGAACGGTCCTAAAATTACATTCAAGACTGGAACCTTAATCGTTAGACTTTTTGCTTTCTGAACAATGAATCTGCATCTATTTATGTCGATGGGGAACATTTGAGGGCAAACTGATATATGCAGCCTCTGCTGCTGACGTGTCATGCAGGAGTTTCGAATTATGTTGGTGACGTGTCAACCCATAGCAGTCTGAATCCTCCTTTTCACTATATGGGTTATGCCACTTTAATAGCTTTATTAAAAAAGGAATAAAAGGTAAGTGGTGATCGAAATATGCTTTTGAAGATATTTTCATTACTAATAATGTTGGCAAATTTGATTAAACTTGATACTTTCCTCTCACACCGCTTTTAGACATTAATTAAAATGTTGAATCGGAGGACAACGCATAATAACGTCGTCAATGTCATCACATATTTGATTATCAATATACGTAAATGACGAAATTAATCATTAAAATTTATTCATAGTGTGTCAAAATCGATTAACTAATCAAATCCATTGGTTTCACGTTTTCTGTATAAAGTATTACTTTTTTTTCTCTTTCAAATATGTATTGTATCAATCCAGTTGTCGTAGTTTATAATTGTGCATTTGAATGTAATAATATCTTTCTATCTTTTTTTTTTTGGAAAAGGTCACTTATTTATATTATATATATATATATATATATATAAGAAATACAAGAAGAGTCCACGTGTAACCGACTACCATGGTTAAAATTGGAACCAGATCCTCTGTCTCATTTTTGTGTGCCACTTTTTGTGCCAATTTACAGAAATATCATTATATCCCGCCCGACTAGTGTTAAAACACTCGTAAATAATATTACACAATAATACTATTATACTGAGAGTGCTTAAACACAAAAAAAAAATATAACATTGGTCGGAACACAAAAAAGTAAATATAACACAAAAGAATATATACCGAGTGCTTATCAATGTTTTAATTTTTTTTTGTGTTTAAGCACTCGATATAATAGTATTTAAGGTGTAATATAATTTACGGGTGTTTTAACACTGATCGGGACGAGATATAATGATATTCTTATAAAGTGGCACAAAAAGTGGGACAGGGATTCTGAACCCGTTAAAATCTACCAAGCAACGTGCCAAACTCTACAAATAGCAGAGGACTGCAAAAAATATTGAGATGGTAAATAAGATGATGCAGACAAACACTGATAACAACCAAAGCAATCAACCGGTCCGGAGTGCGACGGATTCCTGCATGACATCGCCTATTGCGTTACTGCCAAATCTGATGGACCAACGACGATAATGCCTTCAAGCCACATGGTGCAGATGTGTCCCCTGCCAACGTCTTGCCTCCCAAGCTATGCCCAATCCTCGATCTTCATATGGCCAAGCCTACTTGGTGCAATGCCTAACCAAGTTAAGACAACGTCTAGCAAATGGACAGACAAAGAAAAGGTGGTTCATCGTCTCAATACTCGTCACATCACAAAGCAAGCAAGCTCAACCCACACCTTATCACGAGTGGGGAGGTATTCCCCGATGGCCAATCAGAGAATAAACTCAAACAGAAAATGTGAAACACGACTAGACTGAGTACATGTCACGGTGATACCGAATGGCCTCCCTAATAGACGAAGTAGAGAACCACCCATCTATTGGAATCACGCTCGAGGGGATTGAACAGTCGGTAGGATATAGCAGCTTCCCATATACTCAATGGAAGATTGAGAATGCCAATTCCACCCACTAGATTCACTCCACCGTGTATCAAGAGGAAGTCACATAACCGTCAGGCCCCATGGATTCTTCCGAAGCTAGATTGTAACACCATCTCCAACCCGAAACGAAATAAGTGACCTTAGCAATGGTCCTAGCTTAAGCATTTTCTTCCAACTCCAAGCATTGTTCGAAGAGGAGGTTGCATGCCATATCAAACGGATTCGAAGTCGCATTAGAGGTAACCAGACGACCCCAAATGAAGGTAGTATCTCTAGAAATCACACTCCAAAGATGCGTGAGCAATAGGCTACGATTATCCACACTAATCGACCGTATACCCAAATCATCCTCATCAACTGGTACACAAACATAATCCCACGCCACTCGGGCTGAGGAGCCCGCCTATAAGAATCGATGAAAGCGAGCCTCCAGCAACCTAACCACCCCTTTAGGTAGGAGAAAGACTTTAGACAAATAAATATGCAAGGGTGTAAGCACTTACTTGTTAGTTGAACCCTACCATCATAGATGAGAGAATGATTAAGCCACAACCCGAGCCTCTGATCCACTTTCTGAAGTAAGGGATCATAGTCAGAAAGCAAAATATGCGAAGAAATAACAAGAAGCCCAAAATAGTGAAGCAGTAGTTTACCCATATGAAATCTCATGATCCCGACAATATCGAAGTTAGACGCTCTGTTCGCTTAGAGATAAAGATCTCATTCTTTGTCGGGTTTGCATGCAATACAAATAAATCCACAAAGTGGTCCAAAGCTTCTTTTACAACGTCCACCGATTGAGGATCCGTATGACTGAAAAGAAGAAGATCCTTCGCAATTGCAAGCATTACAAGTGAGGTAGCCTCGTACTGCCAATGGAAACAAAACCCGTCATTAACAAAATAGTGAAGCAGTAGTTTACCCATATGAAATCTCATGATCCCGACAAATATCGAAGTTAGACGCTCTGTTCGCTTAGAGATAAAGACCTCACTCTTTGTCGGGTTCGCATGCAACACAAATAAATCCACAAAGTGGTCCAAAGCTTCTTTTACAACGCCCACCGATTGAGGATCCGTATGACTGAAAAGAAGAAGATCCTTCGCAATTGCAAGCATTACAAGTGAGGTAGCCTCGTACTGCCAATCGAAACAAAACCCGTCATTAACCCTAACCTTTCTATCAAAGATACCATGAAGCACCTCCATCACGAGGGTAAACAAATAAAGTGAAAGTGGGTCTCCTTGACGCAATCTACGCTTACCTTCGAAAGATTAAGTGAAAAATAAGTTGTGGTCAAGCAGCTCCTAATCCACCCGATGAAGGTTGGTAGAAACTCATGGACTCAAGGATGGAAAAAATAAAGGTTCACTCCACCTTATCAAAGGCTTTCACATGATCCACTTTAAATGTCACCCGAGGAGGTTTACGCTGACTCGCATAACCATGAAAAATTTTCTGGGCAAGAAGGATATTATCGCTAATACGACGGCCTCGAATAGAAGTAGTTTGCGAGATGTGAACCAAGTCCGAGAGGCAACCCTTAAACCAATTAGCAATGTATTTGAGACAATCTTGTATAGAAGATTCCAGAATGAAATTTGTCAAAAAGCAGACGATCTTATAGAAGATGCCACTTTAGGGATGAGAGTGATAAACGTGTTATTCACCTCCTTAATAAGTCGACAAGAGAAGAAAAATTCCTTGACAGCCAGACTAGCATCATGGCCAACCAAATGACATGCCTTCTTGCAAAAGGTCGTTGTGTATCCATCAGGTCCCGACGCTTTCTCATCCTCCACGGAGAACACCACCGCCCTAATCTTACTAACCTCTACTGGTCGCACCAAATGTAGCGCATCACTTGAAGGTAGGGTTTGGGTAAAGAACTCTCGAAGGTCTATTGCCAAGACAGGCACATCTCTCGCTGACGTGCCCAGAATATCCTTATAATAACGACGGATTTGGTCATTTACATGCGCCTCTTCATAAAAATATTATCGTGCTCAACTTTAATGGAAAGGATACGGTTAGTTACCCGCATCTTAGTAACCTTCTTGAAGAAGAAGGAGGTACATTGGTCACCATCTTTAAGCCAGGCCACTTTCGCCCACTTCGATAAAGCGGACTACTATGTGGTACGGCAAGCATGTAACGGAGATGAAAGACTATTTGAGATGGTAAAAAGCCATCTCCCAACGATAGCGAGATGCAATCTCCTGGGTGAGATCAAGAAAATGGTGCGCCTCTGCCACATTTCGTGCAAGATTATACCCTTCTTACACCTTAGCTGTTTGAGCGACGTAATTGACGTACCATCGCAAACATTGGGAAGCCCACAATATGGGTCTTGCAAATGCGTTTCACAAGGGGAGGGAATTATGGATCTGTCGTCAATAAATTATCAAACCGAAAGGTAGTACTTCGAGAGCGAGAAGCAACACCATCCAAAATAAGAGGGCAATGGTTAGAAGTCGCTGGAAAAGCACAATGATATCGATGCTTTGAGTACAGAGAGAATCGTAAGGTGGTCCACCATACAATCTAATCGCCTCCACATACCAGCCTCAGACAGCCTTTGGTTATACCACGTGTAAAACAGACCCATCATAGGAAAGTCCACAAGATCGACAAGAGTCAAGCACTCTTGTAGGTCGACACTGTCATGCATGGAAGGTGATCCTTCTTGAGCCTCATTAAGGGCAGTAATCGCATTAATGTCGCCCATGACGACCAAAAAATCTCCAGCATCCTAGCTTCAGAAAATACATCCAACTCAGCCCATAATGAGCGCCGCTCTTCTCTATCCAATAGACAACAGCGACGTAGAACAAGGCACAACGTGTTGAGGACGCAACCTTTCAATGGACGAATTGGGAAGAACAACCAGCAATGGAGACATTCAGAACGCTTGGATCACATCCTATCCAAATACGAGTTCATGGCCCATTTTTGTAGTTAAAAAACCAATCCCACCGGTCACGTATCGACGTAGAAAACGTCGTAGCATTCTGACAAGAACCTCTAGTTTCAATTAAACCCAAAAAATTTATAAAATATTTACAGATAAGATCGCCAACAGCTCGATCGTGGTCTCGTTTATTGAGAATCAGTACATTTTAAATCTAAACCTCGACTGGAAAAGTCTAAGACCCAAGGACAGGGCTATTTGAGGGCCTTGAGAAGAGAGCTTGCCATCCTCTGGAAAAGTTTGTAAGATATTGAATTGGTTATGATCCGTTAAGGAAGAACTCGGTCGAGATCCCATAACCCCGACAGCTTGTACCGGCGCGGATGGACGCGATGAGCTCGGCACGTACGTGTCCATAACTAATCCTGAAGGGCCCTGAGAAGGATCAACCACCGCTTTGCCCTTGTCCTCAACCCACCTTCATTCCTTACGACTCGTAGCCGCAGTCCGCGTTTTGGAAAGTGGGGCTGTTGGGTGAATAGTTCTAGGTCGTTGCGGGTCCTTAGAATGAGAAAGTGTACCACATATCATGCACTTCATTGGTCAACATTCGTATTCCACCCGAACCCGTGATACCCCTAAATCAGCCTCATTCCCCGTAGGTAATCGAACATGAAATGTTCAATATAAGGTGTATTAATATTTTTTAAGATAGAATATCTTCGTATTAATGTAAATAAAAATTTTCACCATCCCAGCCCCATCTTCGTATTATGTACATAGATATATATCTTTTTTTAATGGGTTATTCGTGTAAAAGGGTTTGATTCCCCATTACCCAGCTGAAGTTTCATTTTGATCGATTTTAATTACTTTGAAGATATTTTTAAATGTGTTTTCAGAAAACTTCACAATATGTGATTTTGAAATATAAATATACAATCTTTTTGTTTTGATTATATATATATTTATACACACGTGGTGGACCAAACCTTCACTTCTTTTCATCTCATTATAAATTAATCATATCTCACGAGTGCCAAATTGATGAATAAAAAAATGAAATATTATTACCCAACAAACATCAGCCATGCAGTGCTCCAACTATCCACCTACCCAGTGTGATGCCCCTGTCCTTTCGTAACTATATACACATTAAAATAATACCCATTCATAGCTCGTGCGCCTCGTTGACAACAACGAATGTAATAAAACAACGATCTTTAGGACCCTGCTGAGATTTTAAATCTGTCATCAAACAAAACATTAGGTTCTTTCTAAAATAAGGGATGTAAAAAGAACAGCATAGACTACATATTAGCTAGCTGTTCGAATTGTAACTGTGTTGAATATCAAGAAAATAATGGTGAAGTGAATATATAAAATACCCGATTATTATACGTAGACGACGCATCGTACCTGATTTATAATATATATATATATATATATATATATATATAACTAACCACGAGCAAGGCGTAGGCAGAAAGATATTCTAATGAAATCAATATTAATTCATTATATATAAAACCAACTTAACATGTACATATCTTTCTCACTTTCATAACAGTACGTCTCTTCTGACATGATCATCGTCATCTTACAAATTTTGATCGTCCACGAAATATAACATGCAAGTTTTAAATTCAACGTGGGCCGTTTTCCAAGAATAATTTAATAATAATTGAAAATTTTAGTCCTTTATATCCAACTATAAAAGTTCCGTCGTAGAGAGCTAGCTTCTTCGTCACAATACCACCTTCAGCCTTCCGATCTCAATCCCGCAACGGATTTCATTTACGCGCAATGGCTGCTTGTGGGGTTACAAGGAATAGTTTCTTCACAGTGTTGCCATCACATGAAAACCTTAGCAGTTTATCATCATCATCTTACTCCGCCACAAGCATTACCACGTTGATTGCTCAAAGGCAAAAGGTGTCCTTATCTATTTGTACATTATGCTGACATAACTGTGTGCTGCGCGAATCCACAAATGTTAAAAAAGACGATTTTTTTTCCTTACTTTTCAGTTTCTAAGGATATCAGCTGTTCATCAAGGAAGTGACACGGCTCATGAGACCAATGATTTCGTAGTGAAGACGACTGAGAACGGAGCAGCATTTCCTAATGGCTCGCATAATAATAATAATCATACAATCGCAAGAACTCATAAGTTCAGTGGAGAGAAACCCTCAACTCCTACGTTGGATAAGATTGAGCGTCCGAGTCAAATGAAAGATCTTACCCTTGAGGTGTGAAATAAATGTCTTTTTGTTTTTTATGTCTAACGATGACAAGGAAATAAAAACTCCTACAACGACCTTGTGTGGATATATATATATATATATATATATATATGTGTGTGTGTGTGTGTGTAGGAACTGGAAAGGTTAGCTGATGAATTAAGGGAAGACATAGTATACACAGTGTCGAAAACAGGAGGCCATTTGAGTTCAAGCTTAGGCGTCACCGAACTTACCGTTGCGCTCCACCATGTCTTCAACTCACCCGAAGATAGAATCATATGGGATGTTGGTCACCAGGTACATACGCCCAATACAAAATCCTTCCTAAATATTATATAATATATATTATTCGCCAAAAATAATTGCATTTTTATCTTGGTAGGCATATGGGCACAAAATCCTAACAGGAAGGCGATCGAAAATGCATACTATTCGTCAGACTTTTGGACTATCTGGCTTTCCTAAACGGGACGAAAGTGTTCACGATGCCTTTGGAGCTGGTCACAGCTCAACGAGTATCTCTGCTGGTTTAGGTAAATATAACAACATTAGTATTTTTACAATTTTATTAATTCATCCCATACCATATTACATCTACGTTGCCGCAAATGTATAAATATATATATATATAATTCGCCTTGGTATATAGCTGAAATAATGTCTTGTCAAGAACGCCTTTATAATTATATAAAGAAGCATAATCACTACATTCATATAACTCTATAATATATATGCAAAGCTTTTACTTATTTAAAATTATGAATTGTTTTTCCTGAAGACTAGCAGAAGCATAAGAGAAGAAAAAAGAATGTACTTGAATTCATATAAAAAAAGCAAAACATAGATAATATTACAGGGGAGATTAAAGTAAGATAAATATAAATTATAAAGCTTAATTAAAATAATACAATTAGTATAAATAATACAAAAAAAAATATCTCTACCAATTTAAGAACAAGAAAGCGAAGAAAAAAAAACTGCCAGTAGTATGGCGGGTTAATAGTGACTGGATAATTACGGTTCAGAATCCCTGTCTTACTTGTGTCATTTTTTGTGTCACTTTACAAAAATCTTATTATATTTCGTCCCGATCAGTGTTAAAACGCCCGTAAATAATATTACACCTTAAATACTATTATACCGAGTGCTTAAACACAAAAAAATATTAAAACATTGATAAGTACTCGATATATATTTTTTTGTGTCATATTTACTTTTTTGTGTTCCGAACAATGTTATATAATTTTTTTTGTGTTTATGCACTTAGTATAATGTGTATTTATTGTGTAATATTATTTACGGGTGTTTTAACACTGGTCGGACGGATTATAATGATATTTTATGTAATGTGACACAAAAAGTGGCACACAGAAGTGGGACAGATGATCTGGTTGCGATAATTACAAGGGCATTGTACGCTCCGTTTGAGTTGGTGATGAGTCGGGTTTAAAGATGGACAAGGGTGAAAGATGAGTCGAGCCACCTCAAATAAAGCTCGCTCGGTT
Source organism: Linderniella brevidens (assembly GCA_004919715.1). Classification (NCBI taxonomy): domain Eukaryota; kingdom Viridiplantae; phylum Streptophyta; class Magnoliopsida; order Lamiales; family Linderniaceae; genus Linderniella; species Linderniella brevidens. The sequence continues at coordinate 16,980,606 of SWDC01000157.1, forward strand.
CGAGCTCGTGAAAATCGAGTTAGACTTTGTTTTTGAGCTCGCTTATGAGAGCTCGAAAGCTCGCGAGCCGACTCGAGTAAAGCTCGGTTCGAGCTCGAGATCATATTTGTCGAGCTCATATTTGTCGAGCTCGAGCTCATATTAGTAAAAAATTCGAGCTTCATGAGCTTCATAGCTCAAGCTCCATGAGCTTCAATCGAGCCCGAGCTCATTTACACACTTACGGAGGGTTTGGTTGTGGAGCTCATCACAAATGGTGTTGGGTTGAAGATGCTCTTCTAATGTTGGAAAAAAAAAAAGTATACCTTCTTAAATTGAAAATACGTTTAAAAAATGGTATTAATTTAGACCAGTTATTTTAGTTAATTTTTTTATTTTTTGTCTCTGTAAAGATGGTTAATTATTATTTGTTTTCGTGGTTTAGGAATGGCTGTTGGGAGAGACCTCTTGGGCAGAAACAACCACGTGATATCTGTAATCGGAGATGGGGCCATGACAGCGGGGCAAGCCTACGAGGCGCTAAACAACGCCGGATTCCTCGATTCTAACCTAATCATCATACTCAACGACAACAAACAAGTCTCACTGCCCACGGCCACCGTCGACGGTCCCGCCCCTCCCGTTGGAGCCCTAAGCAAAGCCCTCACTAGACTAACCGCTAGCAGAAAGTTCCGTCAGCTCCACGAAGCCGCCAAAGTATGTACATTAATTAATAAAAAATCATAGACAAATAAAATGATCATTGTTAGATCGTATATATGAAATGCATAAGAATATTTGTGTTTTTTTATTCGACAGGGCATGACAAAGAAGATAGGAAATGATGCTCATGAAGTCGCCGCGAAGATAGACACATACGTGAGAGGCATGGTGGGCGGGCCCGGCGCTTCTCTCTTCGAGGAGCTTGGAATTTATTACATCGGCCCCGTGGATGGACACAGCTTGGAAGACTTGGTACACATACTAAAGAAGGTTAAGGAAGTCCCGGCTCCGGGCCCCGTCATGATCCACGTTGTGACCGAGAAAGGCAAAGGCTATCCTCCTGCCGAGGTTGCATCAGACAAAATGCACGGTAAAATTAGAGAGCAAACGTTGCAAGATAATACTCCGAGGGGAAAAAAAAGGATGCAAGAATTTTTATAGTGGATTTGTTGCGTTTTATTAGGTGTGGTGAAATTCGATCCGAGGTCGGGAAAGCAAACCAAAGCTATTTCGAGCACTCTTAGCTACACTCAGTACTTTGCCGAGTCTCTGATTGCGGAAGCCGAACAAGACGAAAAGATTGTGGCCGTACACGCCGCTATGGGAGGTGGGACCGGTCTCAACGTCTTCCAAAAGCGCTTCCCCAACCGATGCTTCGACGTCGGGATAGCCGAGCAGCACGCTGTGACGTTCGCCGCCGGGCTCGCTGTCGAGGGCCTCAAGCCCTTCTGCACGATTTACTCGTCCTTCCTTCAGAGAGGCTACGATCAGGTAAATAATAAGGTTAATTGCATAAAATGACCAAGATAATCTGCCGATGAGGTAGTGGCCTAGTGGTCAAAGTTGAAGCCTCAAATGAGGGAGCGGTCTCATGATTGATTATCCTTACAAATATTTTTTTGAATGAGCCCGTCACACCTGAACATACACTAGTGTGGTTGAAGCGGTTGACTTAGTTTGTAGGCTATTCCTCTGACCCCTGGGATTTACTTGGTCTCTCGGCCAGGGTTCCTCGGGTCATCCAAAAAAAAGAAACAAAGTACCATAATTTTATTATTAAGTCAATAATAATTCATTCTTTTTTATTTATGAATTTTATGCAGGTGGCACATGACGTGGACCTTCAAAAGCTCCCAGTGAGATTTATGATGGACCGGGCCGGGCTCGTTGGGGCTGACGGGCCGACACATTGCGGAGCATTTGACACGACCTTTATGGCTTGTTTGCCGAATATGATAGTCATGGCTCCATCGGATGAGGCCGAGCTCATGCACATGATTGCAACCGCTGCAACAATTGATGATCGTCCTAGCTGCCTCAGATACCCTCGAGGCAACGGTATCGGCGTACAGCTCCCTCCTAACAACAAAGGAACTCCTTTAGAGGTACAATACAACCACCACACTAGCTAGTAGATCGTCTCTCTCTATGATAAGACCGAATATTATTAAAGAAATATATATGTATATATATATATATATATAAATGAATCGGAAATATCTTTTAAATCACAGATCGGCAAGGGAAGAGTCTTGCGAGAGGGAGACCGAGTGGCCCTTCTCGGGTTTGGAACAATAGTGCAGAACTGCTTAGGCGCTGCGGAGCTCCTCGAAGATAAAGGGGTGAACGTCACGGTGGCAGATGCTCGGTTTTGCAAGCCTCTCGATGGGGACTTGATCAGAGAGTTGGTCAAGGAGCACGAGTTCCTTATCACGGTCGAAGAGAACTCGGTCGGAGGATTCTGTTCCCATGTCTCGCACTTCTTGTGTCTTAATGGACTACTCGACGGAAATCTTAAGGTATCATTGATTGATGCTCTAATTCTTGTCACATTTAACAAGTCATTGCCGGTATCATTGCGATTGGCCATTGTTACAATTTTTTTTTGGGCAAATGCAGTGGAGATCTATGGTGCTTCCCGATAGATACATTGATCACGGTGATCAGAGGCATCAGATTGAGGAAGCTGGGCTCACTCCAAAGCATATTGCTTGTACCGTATTGTCATTGATCGGTGAGCACAAGAGATATTAATTCTCTTCGATGCCTGGTAAAAACTTTGTATATTCATTCAAAGAGAAACAACCGAGTGAAGCATCGTTCTGGCTCACTTTTATCATGTATGATTACGACGACTCGGATATTCTCCATGTCATTTCTTAGATTGTCTTTGTTCTTTGTGATGTGTATGTTCAGTCACTTCCCTTTATGAATAAATCCTTAGACAGATTGTGTTTGGTGCAATATTATGGATAAACTTATTAAAGTTCAATAAAAAATTTAATATTTTGGTACTAGTTGTTTGACAAAAATATCCCCAAAACTATTTTATTGCGATTTTCACCATGAATTTTAATTTAAATAAAAAACAATATTGAAGTCGGGTTTCGCACTTGTGCTCGGCCGAAATGAAGTCTATTATACTTGGTAAGTTTTGATTTTCTTATTTTTTTTTTCGACCATGTTGTTTTATTTTAGTCTTGGTGTTACATTTTATGCTCTGTTTGGATTCGCGGATTTCGATTTGAAATTCGAAATTCATCCAAATCACCTGTTTCGCAACCGCTTGGATTTGGATTTCGATTTCATCCAAATCCGATTTTGATTTCATCCAAATTCGAGGAGAACTCAAACTCTTGTTGTTTGATGATTTTGAAATTCGATCGCAAATGGTCCGTTTTCGAAATCCGAATCCCCGCCGTAATGATTTAAATAATAATAATAATAATAATAATAATAATAATAATAATTTAAGGCACGACTGAAGATTTGAAAGTAACTTTTCAAGTAAAGAAGAATTGCTCGGGATTTCGAATCCCGCTATGTATCGTCGACTAGGTCGTAAACCACCGTATCCATGCAGATAATTACTAAATCGCAGTAATTTCTTTTCACTCCCGAATTTGCTGTCGCTCTAAACGGTCGCGAGGATTTATATTGGTTTACCTATAGCGAGGGTCGACTATTTGCTTTCGCCATATAGTCGACTCCTAACGTTTACGAAAGGACTAACCGTTCTTTAGCTTTCGTCCTCAACGGTATACCAAACGTCACACCAATACATAGACATATCAAATGTGACCTTCAAAACAACACATAGACATATTGAATCGAAGAAACAATGTCGTAAACGATAAATAAACAATGTCACGTGTTCACGAGTGTTATAACGCCCAAACGACAACTCTACCTAACGTTCATCTCATCCCGAGCACATAAGAAGCTTAGCTACTCATGCTTAAGAGAGATCTATGAATCGTATACAAAATCATAGAAAATACATAGATCTTCCCTATTTTACGAGCCCACGCAGATCCAGCGTCCTTTGTGCTCGATCTTGGATAAAATGAGCTTCGGATCTTCACTTTAGCACCTAGGAATCGTTTTGATTGATTCCTATGGGTCTTGAGACGTCCCTTAGGTGTATTTTATCTTTTGGAAGTGAGTTATGTCGATCTCGATCCAGATCTGGGTTGAGAAGTGCGGCTTATATAGAAAGTAATATTCAACACGGCCTAACCCACCGACAGACACGGCCGTGTACGAAGTCTGAGGCCCCGCGTTTGCGATGCTGAATAACAACACGGCTGTGTACACCAACGATGCAAACCGTCCGTGTAAACATGCCGAGGCTTCCTCTTTCACTGATGAACCACACACGGCCGTGTAAAGTGTCGCTCAAGGCCGTGTGAAATTGTCGAGGCTTACCTTGAACAATGATGGAGTGAGCACGGCCGTGTTGGTTCTTGACGTGGTCGTGTTGTCTATGAACATGGCCGTGTAGTTGGTTGGTTGGAGCCGTGTTAACTTGCCGAGGCTGACATTGGTGCCTGAAACTTCCTACACGGCCGTGTTCTCATTAGTACGAAGCCGTGTTGGATCGCTGAGGTTAATATCCTTTTTTGCGTGATCAAACACGGCCGTGGTGGTGCATAGTGAAGACGTGTTTCTGGTAAACTTGGTCATTTTTGCCCCATATTCTCTCGATTGGTCCCGATTGTTATCTTATGCTCCTTCAATATCAAAACATAGGTATAATCTTTAATATAACTACAAGATAACTCAAATAAACCAAGTTACGACCTAAATATGATAGAGATAAATGTATAAAAATACGTTTATCAGTAGGTCAGAATAAACCTAACTGAGGTACTCTAAAAGCGGTTCTGGTGGGCCCGTGGTGTCCAACCGTCACACCAGTATGACAATGTGTTAAGACAAAATTTTCCTCTTTGGCTGGAATGCATCTCCGGATTACCTGATCGGAGCAGATTTTGAACAATAGTGGATCGTCCCACAAGTAATGCTTAGCATCCAAAAGAAACTTTTTTTTCTGATGAAAGGTCAAACCTGCGGGAATCTCACGTGTAGCAACATAATTCACAAAATCTGCATAACAAGGTAAAGACGTATCAAGTGAAGCATATAATTGTTCATCCGAAAAACACTCAGCAATAGGTAACACTTAATCATGCTCGTGAGAAGTCTCTAACCTAGATAAATGATCAGCTATCACATTTTCGACTCCATTCTTATCGCTTATATCTAAATCATATTCTTGAAGAAGTAAAACACAACGAATCAACCTAGGCTTAGCATCTTTTTTAGCAAATAGGTATCTAAGGGCAGCATGATCGGTATATACGTTTACTTTATTCAACACAAGATAAGAGCGAAATTTGTCTACCGCAAATACCACAACTAGTAACTCTTTCTCGGTGGTAGCGTAGTTCCTTTGTGCATTGACGAGAGTTTGGCTAGCATAGTAAATCGTTTGAAATATCTTGTCCTTGTGTTGGCCCAAAACAGCGCCAGCTGCACTATCGCTCGCGTCACACATCAATATGAAAGGTAAAGTCCAATTTGATGCAACCATCACGGGGGCGGTGGTGAATTTCTCCTTTAGGGTTCGAAAGCCTGCAAACACTCATACGTGAAGTCAAAAACAACATCCTTAACAAGTAAATCAGATAATGGATTAGCTACTCTCGAAAAGTCATTTATGAAGCGCCACTAAAATCCTCGTGTCCTAAGAAGCTTCGAACCGTCTGCACTGATGTGGGTGGTGGCAGCTGCTCGATTGCTTCAACCTTGGCTCGATCTACCTCGATTCCCTTGTGTGATACCTTGTGACCGAGAACTATACCTTCATGCACCATAAAATGACACTTCTCCAATTCAAGATAATGTTGTCTCTTCACAACGTTTAAGAACAAAAACTAAGTTATCGAGGCATGTATCGAATGAAGAACCGAACACAGAAAAATCATCCATGAAAATCTCCATAAACTTTATGTCATGAAAAGTAGCTAACATGCATCTCTGAAAATTAGCCAGTGCATTACATAATCCAAATGGCATATGTCTATATGCAAAAGTACCGTAAGGGCAGGTAAAAGTAGTCTTTTCCTTATCCTCTGGTGCTATACAGATCTTATTAAAACCTGAGTAACCATCTAGAAAACAATAAAACTCATGTCCAGCTAATCTAGAAAACAATAAAACTCATGTCCAGCTAATATTTCTAACATCTTATCAATAAAAGGAAGTAGGAAGTGATCCTTATGGGTAGCGTCATTTAACTTCCTATAATCTATGCATACACGCCATCCCGTAACTGTCCTAGTAGGAATCAACACCTTAGACGCGTTTATAATCACAGTCATACCTCCTTTTTTAGGAACAACCTGAGTCGGACTAACCCATGCACTATCGGAGATAGGATAAATAATACATGCGTCCAAGAGCTTGATTACCTCCTTTTTCACTACCTCTTACATCGTGGGATTTAAATGCCTTTGTGGTTGCACTACCGGTTTGTACGAGTCTTCCATCAAAAACTTGTGCATGCAAACAATATGGATTATACCTTTTATATCGGCTACCTTCCATGCAAACGCCTGCTTGTGTTCTATTAGTACTCTTAATAGCTTTTCTTCCACGATACCTGTGAAAGAGGAAGAGATAACAACCGATAAAGTATCGAAGTACCAAGAAAAATATACTTAAGATAACTAGCTAAAGGTTTGAGATCTAACTAGCTAAAGGTCGTGGTCGTGGTTTCGTCCTCCGGTCAAGGGTTTCGACTTCTGGCCTAAACGTCTTTCGATGAGATTGATTTGCCTTGAGGCTCGCCATAATGTGTTCTACTTCTACTTGGTCCTCGGTAGCTTCTCCGGTTAAGCATGCCTCTAGTTCATCCTTGTTCCTGAAAGTCTTGAAATACACATATGCACATGAATCAATAATATCGACAAAGGAACAAGAATCGTCATCCGTAGGGTGTTTCATTACTTTATAAACGTCAAATATAACTTTTTCATCTCCTACTTGTTGGATGAGTTTACCATTACCGACATCTATAAGAGCTCTAGCCGTGTTTAGGAACGGCCTTCCGAGTATGAGTGGCATGTCAGTGTCTTCCTCCATGTCTAGTACGATGAAATCGGCCGGAAAGTAGTGTTCACCTACTTTTACTAGTATGTCCTCTACGATTCCGCGTGGGTATGTAATCGATCTATCTGCGAGCTGGAGGATCGTCGGTTTTGGCTCGCCAACTCCTAACTTTTTAAGCAGAGGAAAAGGTAACAAATTAATGCTTGCACCTAAATCACAAAGTACATTAGTAAAGGAGAGTGTGCCTATAGAGCAGGGAATAGAGAAACTCCCTCTATCTTTTATCTTCGGAGGTAACTTCCTTTGTAAAATAGCCGAGCATTCTTCATTGAGGGCTATTGTTCCATGTTGCTCGAGCTTGTTCCGGTTTGATAATAGCTCCTTCATGAACTTTGCGTACTTTAGAATCTGCAAAAGGGCTTCACAAAAAGGGATATTAATTTCTAATTTCCTAAAAATATCAAGAAAACGCTCCAAAATGCTTATGAGATTTTCCCCTTCGTAGTGCTGCATGAAATGGAGGGCGAATCTTTATAGATGGTAGTGGCTCGGCCCTCTTTTTCTCCGGGGGAGGGTCTGAAATATCTTCGACCTCATGTGAGTTCTGATCGACATCTTTCGTCTCGGTTTCCTTCTCCGTCTTCTTAGTCTCGGAACTGACTCGAGCATCTTCCCACTCCTCAACTGAATAGCTTTAGCGTACTCTCGCGGTTCTTCTCTGTGTTGCTCGGAAGTGTGCCCTTTCGTTCGGACATTGAGCTTTTTAGATGTTCCATTGAAGCCGCCAAACTTTGTATAGTATTCTCCATCCTGTTGAATCGTTCATCCGTTTTACGTTGTTGATCAACTTGGTAGCCTGTCATCTTCTCGAATGCTATCTCCCAATCAGCTTTCTGCTTTGGTGGCGGTGCACTTTGTTATCCGTAATGTTTCTGATATAGAGATCGCCCTTGTTGATTCTCTTCTTCTGGAGGCTTCAAGCGGTGTGAATTCCCATACGATAGGTTAGGGTGATCTCTCCAGCTTGGGTCGTATACGTCGCAGTACGGTTTTCTTGGTCTGTTATGAATATGATTCACCATTTCCGGATCATTACCTTACAGCTCGTCTAATCTCCGATGAATAGCATCAAATTGTGGCCCCAATGAGCTACTGATCTCGTGCACACCGGTTGTACGTCGATCCAGATATTGTTCATTGTATCTTGCTCGATAAGGAGTAATCTGCTCGATAGCTTGGAGTGCTTCCACATCGCCTAACTCCATAAAATTTTGTGTGCATCCTCCTTCGACGATCCTCTTATTATGTGTGCTACCCAAGAAGAATGGTTGCATTTGTACGATTAGGGGTATGCTATGGTTTGGGCATTGTCGTAAAAGACTTTTATATCTGTGTCATGCATCGCTCAGAGATTCGCCACCCTCCTGTTTAAAGTTCACTAGTTGGCTCTGAATCTCGCTGGTCCTTGACAATGGGTAATATTTGCCGAGAAATACTTCCGACATTTGCTCCCATGTAGTAATAAATATGTGTGGAAGTGAAGAGAACCATTAGGCATTACCTGTTAGAGAAAACGGGAAGAACGTTAGCCGTATTGCTTCTGTAGAGGCTCCGGGATATTTGATAGTTCTGCAAATTTGAGTAAATTTTAAAATGTTCGAATTGGCATCTTTGTTTGTTCTCCCGTGGAATTGTATTGCGCCGATAACCATCTGTATAGTAGCCGGTTTGATCTCGAACTAATTATGTGGTCCCGCGGGAATGACAATCGGGTCATTGTCATCAAAGAGTCCCAGAAGTGCTCGGCTTAGTAGAGTGGGTCGTGGAGGAACCTCCTTCTTATTCTCATGTTCTTGATATTCCATCCTTTGTCCGCGGTTTTGATTGTTGCGTCGGCACATAGCTTCAATTTCTGCGTCGAATAGTATTCGTTCGCTCCTTGAGCTCCGTGTCATGCACCAACAAGAATTCCTATCAAAGATGAAGAATCAATGTAACCTGATAGTGAAAAATATATAAAATGAAAAGTAAAAGAATAAAAGAAAACAAAATGAAATAAAATATCTAAATTAACTCTGAATAAATCTCAAAATTAATAATAACGTTGTCCCCGGCAACGGCGCCAACAACTTGACACGCTCGAATACTAGCAAGTGTACTAGGTCGTGCAAGTTGTATAAAAGGACGTAGTCCGAGTATCGAATCCACAGAGACGACTCGATTAATTCTAAAATATTATTCCTAAATCGAATTTAGACTAAAAAAATATTTTTATATTTTTGAATGATTTGATAAAAGAGATAAAAACGCAAATAATAATAAAAACAAATAAAATAAAGATAGCGAGAATTAAATAACGACAAGAGTGATTAAAACACATAATCGGCACAGATTTATTCTACGTCTTCATGCAATCGACTTTACCTAATCAATATAAATCTAGTTAAGGTAGAAATTCCTAACATATGTGATACCCGTTATCCACGTATCTAGCAACCCTATGCGAGAGCGAACCAATCAACTATATTCATATATGACTGTAGTTACTCCGTACGCATTCAGCTTTATTAATTTCCCCGAGTTTAGACGTTGACGCCTAAGCCTAAGGTCTCGGAAACCACACATACAAAACCGAATTCCATCTCTGGTCGATTTTACATCGTGATATTCCTTGTTTATTGTTCTGACCAGTCTAATCACTTATACAATCTCATAAACCAATCAAAAATCAAGCATATGGTGATCAAGCATACGCAAGCATTCAATGCAAACAAGAAATACGTAACGCTACTCATACGATTAGATAAAATATGAATAATATTAATACGAATTCATAATTCGGCCTAATATGGCCTCAATCAAAAAATAAATTACGCTAGCATATTAATACGCGATAAACACAAAATATTTCGACGTAGACGTAGTGAAATTAAAAACAAATAAAACTTCGCTTATCATGATGAACGGATCACGCCGTGTCCCTCGTAGTGGCTTGTCGTCTTTATCTGCCCCAACGAGAGATGTCCGCTTTGATGAGAGTGAGAGGTGGCTGCTTCGAAAGCTGAAGGAGTTGCGGTCGAGAGCTCCAAAGGCGCAAGAGCCGCGTGGTTTTGAACATCAACTGCCTGCTTCGATGAAATTCTCCTTGCGGCTGTGGGAGATTCAAGGTGTGTGCTTGTTGCTTCTGCCTTAGTGCCTCGATAGTCCCCTTAAATAGAAAAATAAAGCCCATGACCGATTCAAGCAACCTCTAATTTTTCAGCAGTCATCCGATCCTTTCTCTCTTTTGAATTTTCGCACAGATAGGAGCTTAAATTTCATTATTGTTGATCGAGTTCTTTGACTAAGCCATGAACTTTAGCATGTATATCTCCGTTTCTGTTTCGATTTTTGTTCTCCGGCAAATCATCCTTGCTGCTTATGCATTCCCAATTTCCAAAACAAAAAATGAAATCGCACATCTACCCCAAAAGTTTCTAAAATTGCAAAAGGATCCGAAGAGACTATAATAAGAATGATTAACACATATAATTATCAAATGAGAAATAGCACACAACGTAAGTTTTTCCAGGAAATTCAGATAAATAAGAACCAAACAATACGCTTTTACGGTGTATAATTACTAGTAAAATCCTAACTTATCAAGTTTGTAGACGATGTTGTGATGGGTGCTTTGCCTCCTGCCTTCATCTGCATACTCAAACGCTTTAAGATCCCCCCGGTACCGCGTGAGCTCCTATCGCTCGAAACTTCAGTCACGTGCGTCGTCGCGTCAACACCTGTTTTCCCTGAGATGTTATTGGAGAACGGTTAATTGACGCCTTCTGGTCATAAACATCCTCTCCGAGAAAACTCTCGTAGCTCGAAAAAAGTTTCAAAAGTCTCAAGACCACAACTCTGATCCAGTAAGCCGCGGACAAATGAGATTTCCTTTTCTTCCATACTTTTCACGAACGTTCGTAACCATGGGTCGTCTCAGTATTCAAAGAACTTGCAGAACATGCCAAAAAGCTTGCAATAAATTACGACGATGTCGGATAATGAACGTCGAATAATTGTTCTGATGCTTCCTTGACGGATATAATAAATGGAATGGAGCTTGTATTGTCTACCGAGAATTTCCGCCAACAGACGAGGGATAACAATTGAGATGATTTGTTAGTAAGGTAAAGTCGCAGTTTGCATTTGTTTCGATTTCTAACTACGTTATTATCCGTAATATCGTTTATATGCTCCATTTTATTTGTATTTTAACGATTCAATGCTCAGTGTCATGCATATATTGTTTAATATTGTATTAAAGTGGTGATCGCACCTTGAGGCTAGAGCTGTCAAATGGGCCCGCGGCCGGCCGGCCCTGGCCCGCCAAATGGGCGGGCTGGGGATGGAAATGTCAGGCCCGCCAGGGGCGGGTCGCGGGTTTGAGCGGGGCGGGGCAGGTAAGCCCGTGGGCTGCACGCCCATTTTTTAAAAATAAACAAATAAATATTTTTTAAATACATATAATATATATGAGATAAATTATATAAATATTACATTGGTCTAGTGGTAAGAGAGTAGTATTCTACACGTAAGATGGTGGTTTCGAACCCTAAGTTCACCTTTTATTTCAATATTTTTTATTTTTTTAAATATGCGGGCCAGGCCCGCACCCGCAGGCGGGGCGGGGCGGGGCGGGGCGGGCTGCATTTTCAAGACCCGCCTTATGGCGGGCCTGCCATACCCGCCCCGCCAATTGGCGGACTTTGTCGGGCTATGGGCCGGCCTGGCCCGGCGGCCCGTTTCGACATCTACTTGAGGCAAACCGCGGTACTATATCAAAAAAAATATGGTACTACCTCGAGGAAAATTATGGTACTACACCGACGAAAATTATGGTACTACCTCGATCAAAATTATTGTACCTTACTGAAAATTAAGAAATTTAACGAAGAGTCATAAGGACTTAAACAAATGATATCATAACAACTAAAATCGAAAAGAATATCAACATAACAACTAAAAATCACAAATAAATAGAATAAAAAAATTTCGATCCAAATGTAAAAATATTATCTGAAATGCGGGAAAAACGTCCAATTATAATTTCAACACGGCTCATTTATTGCACTTAACACATCATTCGACATGTTGTTCTTCATCTGCGTCAACAAAATACTAATGGATAACCTCCTCATCGAGTATATTGCTTGATTAAATTTTACAAATGAATAACCTCTCATCGAGTATGTTACTAAGGGATAAGATCTCATCGACATGTTGTTCAAGTATATTGCTTGATTATTCTGAGGTCGTCCACATATGCTGAATTAAAATTACACATGAGAAATAAATAAAATTAAAAACAATAAATGACCTATCAAGTAAACAATAAGAGAAAGAAATTACTGCAAATCATCCAACTAAAACATAATCAAAATACATTGCATGAATGATAGTCAGAAATTGACACGAGAAGACCTATCATAGTCCAATTTGTACCGTGCCGATTTATACTACCACGCAACATCAAAATACAAAAAACATGCAAATCAACCCAATTGACAGAGACTATAACAAATAAAGTTTAATGGGTCAAACTCTAACTGAGTATTGAAAAGTTCCAACTGACGAAATAGGTAAGAATTAGCATAAAAACTCCAGTACAATCAAACAAAGCGTAAAAATGAAAATCCTAATTGATTATTATAAAACGATAATTGACTACAACAGGAACTGAATCGGCAAAATCAAGCAGTTAAATAGACACCGGAAAATGCATACGAGAGAAAGATAGCCGTGTTCGAGCAGTGAGATGGAAATCAAGGATTTGAAGCGAGAGAGATTGGCATTCACATCTCTTGAATCGATGAGAGGTGATTTCTATTCCGTCTTGCTGGTTCGAACATAACCAATTTTCCCAAACATAATTGTTTGAACTGCGCAAAAAACATCCAATTATAATTTTAACACGACTCATTTGGCCCTGACGAACATCGCAATCATCATTGTACCATGAAGAATATCTTTAACCCTTACGGGTTGAATTTGTCTTTATTGCCATTATCGCATAAACAGAAAAATGATAATTGCAACATAATAAAAATAGAGTATCATTGTGTTCTACCAATATGTTGAAACTCACAATATCATTATAATACATATACACTACTAAAAATTTGTATCTAACGGACCAAAAACATACATATAACATACCAAAAAATGAAAGTTGCAAAACCAGCTTAGCACATCGAAATCTTAAAAAGTAAAAATTGACACATAAAAGACATAATCAAAATCTAAAATCCCTAATTGAAAGGAATAGGAAAAATCTCTAATTTAAACCTTAAAATTGCCCTAATCAAGTGAAAAACAAAACCCAAAAAAACAAAAACAAAAGGCTATGTAAACCCAAAAAAACCTTAATAAGGCAAAAAACTAAAAGAGAACATTCTATTTGGTACTACTCATAAGCATGTACTCCTCCACAAATCCTAGGGGGTAATTTAACAAAAGGGATTAATTTCCTGTAAAATTAAAAAAAAAGGGAGCGACTTTTCTTTTTTTAGATAAGAGGGATTCACTTACTTAAATAAGTAATTAATCAATATATCTATTTAATTAACAATATTATAATAGTTTAAAATTATATTTTCGTTTTTTAGGTTTTAGAATTCAGATTTCGTCGCTTTTTCTTCGTCATTTCTCTTAAAATCATCTTCAAATTAGTACATATCTTAACTGATTTTCTGAAAAATTAATACAAATTCGCATGGGTCTTGAGTTTTCGTTATGATTAAAGGTAGATTTAGGCGAAATAATTGAAAATATTAAAGATACACTCGAAATCGAATAAGATTGAAAGACTTATTCGAATTCGAATAAGTCTTATTCGAGTTCAAATAAGGCCTATTCGGATTTGAATACGCCTTATTCGAGTTCGAATAAGTCCTATTCGAGTTCGAATAAGTCCTATTCGAGTTCAAATAACCCTATTCGAGTTCGAATAAGTCCTATTCGAGTTCAAATAACCCTATTCGAGTTCAAATAACCCTATTCGAGTTCAAATAAACCTTATTAGAACTCGAATAAGTCCATTTGAACTCGGATAAGCGTTATTAGAACCCAAAAGACCATGATTCGAATTCAAATAAGAGTATAATTAATACTTGTAATTTTATGATAATAATATCAAGTCATTAATATCAAATAATAGTCAATGAAATACTATAATTAGTTATGACAATGTTTAATGAAGATGTCTAATGAGTTGGGTAAATGTAATGAAAATTTAAATGAGTTTTGTGTGAGTTGCTATAATGTTACAAGTTGTATTTAAGTGAATTACTATAATATGATATCTAAACATGTGCTCTACATGATGGCAACTAAAATGAGTTGTGTCAATGTGATATACAAACTTCGATGAACTTATTGAATAATGTTTATTAATTATATTGTGATACACAAAACTTTCATAAGCTTCTTCGTATAATGTTCATCTTGAATCGAGTTTAATCTTTATCTTGAGTTAAAATTGATTATTTTTACCATAACTGATTAATTCTTGAAATTTGTAATATTCGAATACAAATAAGCTTATATGAATTCAACTAAGACATTCAAATAAGTGTAACTTTAATTAGTCAAATATTAGTTTTTAAAGATTTCACCATTCAATTAAGCCTTATTCGGGTTCGAATAAGCTCTATTCGGGTTCAAATAAGCCCTATTCGGGTTCAAATAAGGTTATCGGATCCGAATAAGGGTTATTCGAGTTCGAATAAGCGTATTCGAACTCGAATAACCTTTATTCGAACTCGAATAACCTTTATTCGAACTCGAATAACATTATTCGAACTCGAATAACTCTTATTCGGGTTCAAATAACCCAGATTATTCGAACTCGAATAAGGGTTATTCGAAATCGAATATATCTTATTCGAACCCGAATAAAGCTTATTCGAATTCAAATAAGAGTTAACTGAAACGACGAATTCATTTAAGTGACGAAACTAATATTAATGACTTTTTACTCGAAGGTATTTTTGACTTTTTCCATACAATCTCTCCAGCTTAAATAAAATATGTTTCGATGCCTTTTATCAAAATATCCCCAAATCCTAGCCTCCATCCTCTCCAAAAAGAAAACGGAAACGACACTCACCTCCCCCACCTCCATTAATGGAGGTTGGGGGAGGCCCCTCTTTCCTTTTTTTGTTTTTTCGTTTTTAGTTTTTGTTTTCTTGGCGAGTTGTCTCTCTAGTCTCCCCAAATGGGAGTTTCAGTCTCCCGTTGGAATTTGTGCTCCTCTAGCGGGGTCTCGTCCCCCTCGTGGAGTCTCATCCCTGCTATACGATGGTTTTATAGGGTGCAATTTTCCAGGCATTTTGGCGCACTTTTAGGGTTCAACCTTCAGCCTCGATGCCGTTCTTACCGAGCCTAAACCTGCAATTAGTCGCTCTTGAGCCACAACTTGGTAGCAACAGTTTCCTCGTGCCGATCTTTCAACGCCGTCCGAGATAATCACCAGAGCCCACAAGCTAATTTTTCAGTTCTGAAAATATTGAAATGGCATTGGAGTAGCAGTAAGCTTTTTGGTTTCGAGAGAATAGCTGAATTTGTATGGAGATGAGTGTTTTGACTATTATGGACGAAGACGCTGCTGTTTGATAAGGATGTCTTCTTAAATTTTTTCCTGCTTCGAGATAATGGTGACGATTCATTATTGTTTGGCTGTTGGTTGGCCTGGCTGTGTGATTGGGGAGATGATTTAGGAGCTGCTTTGGGTTGCCCGCGTGTGCTTGTCTAGAATCTCCATGAGGGTTTCCTATCCGAGGATTTGAGCAATAGAGGTTCCTTCAACCCATCGAAAACATGCTTCTTCCCATGATCTGGGAGTTAATTTGGGTTGCCCGCGTGTGTCTGTCTAGAATCTCCATGCGGGTTTCCTATCCGAGGATTTAAGCAATAGAGGTTCCTTCAACAAATCGAAAACATGCTTCTTCTTGTGACTGCGCATACCGTTGGCTGAAGATTTATAGTCTACAACAATTAGAGTTAATATCCACCATTGTTAAGGAGTTTTAAATCCAAGAAGTTCAAACTTTTAGTTTTGGTTTATGTGTTTTGTCTTTTGATTTCAATTTTCTGTCTAGGTTCGATTTTGAAGTTTGTTTTTGCGTTCTGCTTCTGAGGTGAGCCTCCGTTCTTACTGGATTAAACCCGATGTCACCAAATGAACCTTTTTGGCTGCTTAGCCATTGTAATTATCTTTTGAGTATGAGATAGCAAGCTTTCGTTGGAAAAAAAACTAAAAGACGCCCAATGAAACGTAAAAAATCCCTAATCGAAACCTAACAACTATTATCGAGGCCTAGTTTAATCGACCAAATTAACTAAGGATGCGTTTGGATTCGTGAATTCGAATTGAATTCCGAGATTTGAAATTACGAATTCTGAAATCCAAATCCATTGTTTGGCAAATGCTAGGATTTCGTAATTCGGATTTCGGAATTCGGATTTAGAAATGGAGCTCGAGCTGGACAATAATGAACTCGAGCCGAGCTTTTACCGAGCCGGCTCGACTCATCGTTCGTCGAGCTCGAAACGAGTTTTTGTCGAGTCAGTTCATCGAGCTCGCGAGCCGGCTCGACTCATCATTCGTCGAGGTCGAGCCGCCCGTGTTAGTTTGAGTTGTCGTGATCTAGTTCAAACATAAAAAAAATCACAAACTACTTGTTAGGCTAAATATCGAATTGATGGGTAATTACCAGTAATCAATGTTATTCCTCGTGTTCGATACTCGGATACTCGCTAAGCTATTCTACAAACGATAGGTACACTGCCTATCGCGCGTGGTGCTAGTTTAACGTACTCGTTTTAAATTATTACTTGACGTATATGCACGAGTCTCTATACCATATTTAAGAGCACACGCCATCGCGATCACCTACTCTATTTAAAGATGATCATGCTTATGTGGTTTCATGTGATCGTTGTCAGCGTACTTGTAATATTTCTAGAAAGCATGAAATGCCTCTGAATTGTATGTTAGAAGTTGAGCTCTTTGATGTATGGGGTATAGATTTCATGGGACTTTTTCCCACTTCGTGCTCTTATAAGTATATTTTAGTTGCAGTTGATTATATGTCTAAGTGGTAGAGACCGAAGAGTGTAGGACTAACGACGCGCGTGTTGTTATTCATTTTCTTAAGAAGCATATCTAAACTCGTTTTGGTACACCTCTTGCGATAATTAGTGACGGTGGTACTCATTTTTGCAATAAGTTATTTACTAATCTATTTTCCAAATATGGTGTTAAGCATAAAGTGTCTACCCCATACTATCCCCAAACCAGTGGGCAAGTAGAAGTGTCGAATAGCGAGCTTAAGCAGATTTTAGAAAAGACGGTGAATGCCTCTAGGAAAGACTGTTCCTTAAAGTTAGATGACGCGCTATGGGCATATCGCGTTGCATATAAAACTCCTATAGGAACATTACCATTTAGACTAATTTATGGAAAAGCATGTCATCTACCTGTTGAGTTAGAACATCGTGTATATTGGGCTATTAAAAAGCTTAACTTTGATTATCCAGTAGCAGGTAAAAACAGGTTGCTCCTAAATGAAATGGAAGAATTTCGACATCACGCACATGAAAATGCGAAGTTGTACAAATAACGAACGAAGAGGTGGCATGACAAGAGGATCGTTAAAAGGGAGTTCAAAGTCGGAGATCAAGTCCTCGTCTACAATTCACGTCTACGACTATTTCCCGGTTAGCTGAAGAGTAAGTGGTGTGGACCCTATGTACTGGAAAAGGTGTTTCCACCCGGAGTTGTACAAGTTCTTATTAACGGGAAGGATTCACATATGTTCAATGGACATCGGTTGAAGTTGTACGACGAGGGAGAAACAACCTCGGTATATCTTGTTGAGGCCATTAGTTCTGACATTTTTGCCTCTAGTTGTTCTGTATCTTTCAGGGACACCTCGTCTGGAGAAAATACCAGCAAGCTGAAGGACCTTCAGAACGATGAAGCATGCCTAACTACCAACCCCCCTTGACGGTTTGAGAGTCGATCTAACGACTATAAAAGCAGCGCTTCTTGGGAGGCAACCCAAGTCCTATCTATTATTTAGAATTCATTATCACGGTGTCGTTTAGTCATGTTTTTTTGCAGGCTTGTAACCGGTTTGGGGGTGGTCCATTCACGAAGGTAGCTCGTTACTGTGGAGCAACCAAGTTTTCTCACGTCCCACCCTACATCGATCGATGCATTATTAAGGGCAGTGTCACTTAAAATCTTCTTTCCTTAAGTTTTTACACATTGAGGACAATGTTCTAATCAGTTTGGGGTGGGGTGACACATGCTAGATATTATATGCTTAATGCCTAGGTATCGATGTTCTTGAATTTTTGAGTGGTTTATATTGATGATGTTTTGATTTGAACGTCACCTGTGAAATCTCCTGTCAGTGATGATTTTAAATTTTTACTTGTGTTGTGATAAGATTCGATGAAGTGAAAGTGAAAGTCTTGCATATTTTGTGTTTTGATACTAGCATGATTATTTGGCTACATAGACTTCTCTAGAAAAATAATATGTATCAGGAGACCCAATTCCATCTATATTTGTGAGTTTTTGAGCCGCTACAGAATTTCTTGAGCAACTCGTTACCTGCTCAATGCTTTTTCATGAGTGTCACACGTGGACTGAATATTTTCGAACTTGCTCCGTTATGCATGTCAACGTCACTTTGTGGATTTTTGTGTGCGAAAATGAGGAGGGCACTTAGGATTGAGTCATTGGCCTAAACATCTTCGTACCTTGCTTGTTTACCACTTAGTGAACCACTTTGAGCCTTATTTGACTTATTTATTGATGTGGAGTCTATATATTAAGCCATGTAGCCTCAAATTTAGCTGATACATGTTATCAACATGTTACTTCATTGATTGCTTGGTTGGAGAGGAGCGAGAAAAACATGTTATGTCGGTGCAGATTTGAAGAAAAAAAATCGCTAAGAACCCTTCCTGCGATAATCTCATTCCAAAAACGGAAATCAAAGAGAAGAAGGGCTTAGTAAAAAAAGAAAAGAAAAAAGAAAAAACGCTAAGAACCCTTCATGCGATAATCTCATTCCGGAAACGGAAAACCAAGAGAAGAAGGGATTAGTAAAAAAAATTGAATAAGCACTGACGTAAGCAAAGCGAGAAGAAGAAGAGCGATTCAATGATTAACGTGTTTGATTATTTTAGCTCGCTTATGCTATATGACATACCTTTTGACCCGAGCCCCATTACAATCGTTGATAAAAGACCCTTCGATTCATACACGAGTTCTACTAAGTAATTGTGATGTGATATATTTGCAAGCCTAGAGTAATATCATTCTATGTCGGGAATTGAGCGCTTTATACAAATCTCGTAAACACTTTGAGTGATTTGAGCGATCCATGTAAGAGTTGTTGCGTGATTCGCGGTATAATTTTAGAAATGTCTTGTATGTTATGATATGATTGCTAAATATCACTTCATGATTCATGGTTCGCCGAATCATTCACTAGTTGATGATAATCTCGACATATTATGCTTTTACATTTTCTGAGATAAAACATGAGTAATTCATTAACTTGATTTAGTTTTATTCCGCTTTTAGGGATTTTTACATTTTGGTCCCCAATGTTTGGCCTATGGGCGTTTTTGGTCCCCCGTTTTTCCAAGTTACAGTTTCGGTCTCCAATGTTGTCGATTTTGAGCGTTTTTGGTCCCCCAGTTAACTTAACCATTAAGTTGGATGAAAATACGGGCCGGACCAACTCGAATTTTGAGAGCCAAAGAAAGGAAAACATGGCCCGACCCGTAAATTCGGACTGGCCCGACCCGCATTTCCGTCCAACTTAACGGTTAAGTTAACTGGGGGACCAAAAAAGCTCAAAATCGACAACATTGGGGACTGAAACTGTAACTCGGAAAAATAGGGGACCAAAAACTCCCATAGGTCAAACATTTGGGACCAGAAATGTAAATATCCCCCGCTTTTATGATCGAGGACGATCAAAGTTGGTTTGGGGGTTGTTGATAAGTTAAGATGTTACTAGTAATTATACACCGTAAAAACGTATTATTCGGTTCTTATTTATCCAAATTTCATGGAAAATCTTACATTGTGTGCTATTTTTCATTTGATAAATATATGCGTAAAATCATTCTTATTTTAGTTTTTGCGGATCTTTTTGCAATTTTAGAAACTTCTGGGGCAGATGTGCAATTTTGTTTTTTGTTTTGGAAATTAGGAACGCATAAGTAGCAAGGAAGATTTGTCGGGGAAAAAAATCGAAACAGAAACGGAGATATACACGCTAAAGTTAATGGCCTAGTCAAAGAACTCGGTCAACAATAATGAAATTCAAGCTCCTATCTGTGCGAAATTCAAAAGAGAGAAAGGATCGGATGGCTGCTGAAAAATTGGAGTTGGTTGCTTGAATCGGTCATGGGCTTTATTTTTCTATTTAAAGGGACTATCGAGGCACTAAGGCAGAAGCAACAACCACACACCTTGAATCTCCCACAGCCGCAAGGAAAATTTCATCGAAGCAGGCAGCTGACTGACGTTCACAACCACGCAGCTCTCGCGCTTTAGGAGCTCTCGACCGCAACTCCTACAGCTCTCGAAGCAGCCACCTCTCATTGTCATCAAAACGAGCATCTCTCGTTGAGGCAGAGAAACACGACAAGCCGCTACGAGGGACACACTGTGATCCGTTCATCGTGATAAACGAAGTTTTATTTGTTTTTAATTTTCTCTACGTCTACGTCGAATATTTTGTGTTTATCGCGTATTAATATGCTAGCGTAATTTATTTTTTGATTGAGGCCATATTAGGCCGAATTATGAATTCGTATTAATATTATTCATATTTTATCTAATCGTATGAGTAGCGTTACGTATTTCTTGTTTGCATTTAATGCTTGCGTATGCTTGATCACCATATGCTTGATTTTTGATTGGTTTATGAGATTGTATAAGTGATTAGACCGGCCAGAACAATAAACAAGGAATACCACGACGTAAAACCGACCAGAGATGGAATTCGGTTTCGTATGTGTGGTTTCCGTGACCTTAGGCGCCGAAAGCGTCTAGACTCGGGGAAATTCATAAAGTCGAATGCGTGCGGAGTAACTATAGTCCTATATGAATATAGTTGATTGGTTCGTTGTCGCATAGGGTTGTTAGATACGTGGATAACGGGTAGCACGTATGTTAGGAATTCCTACATTAATTAGATTTATATTGATTAGGTAAAGTCGATTGCATGAAGGCGTATGATTAATCTGTGTCGATTATGTGCTTTAATCACGCTTGTCGTTTGATTCTCGCTATCTTTATTTTATTTGTTTTTATCTCCAACGTCACATACTTCTTACAACAAGCTTCGTTGGACTTGGTGCTGCTTGAAGAAGAAGAACTTCAAGAAGGCGAGAACTACAGTTCTGCTCTCCCAGAGCTACCAGAGATGATTAGGCATAGAGTTGACTCTCCTCCCCGCTTATCAAAAGGGACGGTTAGAGTCAAGACACCATGGGAGAATGTTAGAATAGAAGTTCCGTTTATTGAAGACATTAGAAAGCAGATATGGAGGGCTCCAAACAAAATAAAGAAGCTCAACGAACTCAATCTACGGGGCATCTCACACTGGGAAGACAAGAAGAAAATGGAGCATATCTTCATGCTCAACAATCTTGGACCCGATCGGAGTGGCATCCCAACTGATCAACTGAAGAAAAATTTCAGGGACAAGCCACCGATTCTCCAACTCATCGGAGTCTCACACACGATCGGAAGATACCCAACCCCTATCTACATTATTGAGCGAGCGGACAACAACCGCACTTGAGATGAGATAGATGAAAGCTATCTCCCTTTCCTTCCACCGGATGAGGTCTACCATCTGTATCAGATGTACAAGAGAAAATACCAGACACAATTCAGATATATCAAGACTGAAGGACTCGAGGGACTAAAGAGATTCATGGTACGGCAGATCAAGTATCACACCGCACACGACCTTCAAATCGCTTTAGAGAACAATATGAAGAAGGTCAACATGGAGTCTCCGCTCATGAAGGGCTTTCCACTCAACAATTTTCCCGAGAACTACATCTTCAAGAAACCTGGTCTCGCTATAACCTATCAGAATCAGTCATTGGAAAGACGAGGGCTATGATGAAGTCAGAGATCCACAAGTTCTGTGACGGGACACTAAAATTAGTGAGGAAGAACATCCAGATTGGGAGAGATCACCGAAGAGACAATCTTCGAAGATCTTTGTGAAGAAGAGGCCCCACTCTTTAATGAGCTTCTGGATGCTATAAATGAGAGATTGGAGCTGAGGAATGCTGTTCGACGATACGAGACAGCATTGGGATTGCGAAAATCGTTTTACGCCCGACAAGGATAAAAGGAGCTGAAATGAAGACAAGCACAAAGGGGAGATTGAATAGAATTTACTATTGTGCTTTGTAAATTCATTATCCTTGTACTTAAGGGCGTAATTAGTAGTTTTGATAGTGTAGGACCAAATAGTAAATATACAATGTAAATAGGTATAAATACAATGTACACTATTAAAATAAATACAAGTTCATTTTTCAGAAAATCACGAGCATTTAATTCACATTCTAAGAGAGAGAAAGTAATCGAGAAACTCTCTCTCTCAAGATCTTCAAAGAAGATATTCGATCGAAGGTATATTGTGAGATTTATCATTCGAATATCTAGAATTCATGCTTAGATCGATCGGTAGTTGATAAAATAGGACCTAACAAGTTTGTTAAATATGATGAATTATCAATCGCAACCAAGCATATTTGCGGTTAGCTCAATTTATAGCTAAATATTTTCGCATGATTAGAAGAAGTAGCAAATAAACTTTGTTTAAGTGATCATCATGACAATGCCACCATATGTAAAAACAATAACATGCTAGCGATCGAGCATTATGTTCGGGGTCATGTTGAAATCCAGCACCTACATACCAAGTTAAATATTATTTCGATTAACCTGAACATAACAATGTCATATCAGCTTTTCATGAGGTATCGGAATATTCGTTTAACTCCGTTCCAAAGTGTACGAATCGGCAAAGAACTATTTGCTAATAAATTAATAACAAATGCGATATTTGATCGTGTACATTCTCAGTAACAACAAAGACAGAGCTAGCTCCATCTCCTTGATGGTTTATCCCCACCAATTCGCATTTGCAGGGCATTGAATCAGTCACACTAAATCAATTTCTACACCGCGTTTGATTTCCCCCAAATCAAGTGGGTGATGCTTGATGTTTGTTTGAATGTTTAGACTAGTGCTCTACATTACTCTACACGACGTAAAGGAAGACAATGATGCCATCATATCCCGTTTCTTTTAAGTCAGCAATCTGTTATCCTTTTCGATGAAAATAACTTTTGAAATAGACCCAAAATCGTTATTGGGCCACCTTCTTCCTTGGAAGAATAACGTGCTAGTTTGTACAACATATAGATAATTTATCGGGGTTATTTGGTTAAGGGATGTTTGCTTCCCCACCTCCCCCTGTATTATGGGTTGTTCGAGACATAAGTTGATCCTGTGGTTACATATGGTATGACTGCGTCCTATGTCCGTTCTATTATTTGTTGTAAATATTTAAGATATAGTGTTTATTTTCGTAGGTTACAAATTAGTCATTAGGATGGATTAAAATGATTAATTAGGCTGGATCATAGGAAAAAAATCTGCTTGAACTTTATTATATAAAGGACAGCTCTCCACAAAGAGGACAATTTTTCGACTCAAAATATTTTGAGCTTAACACCAGCAATCAACATCTTATGCTTACATTTTGTGTAGAGTGAGTTCCATCCACACACATCACCTTTCAACAAAGTCAGACACCATCTGTGCAAGGTTTAAAGCTCTAGAAAACATACCGTAAAGTATCGATTGTAGTCCGTGATATGTCTCCATTTCACGATCGTGCTCGGGTTCTGTGTTTGCAGAGCTTTCATGAATCATGACAATTGGAACTCTCTCACGTACCATAACGATTCTCATCGCGCACTTTAAACCCCTCCACGTTTGATTGTACGAAATTGTGTAGTTTTTGTCATGGATCCTTTGTATCAATGCTTTGGGAGATAATGAGGATTGGCCTTAACGATTGAAGCCAGCAAGCATGTGGGCAATGACAGTTGGAGATAAATCTTTTGGTGCTGCTAACATCATCCGTTTCGGATTCGCTCACCTCCGACTCTTTCGCTGGCTCATCGGGAACATCATCAAAAATTTGGTTTGAAGGAGGATCGAGTACACACTGTGGACGACAATTGATGGACTCGCTTTGACGAATTGAGAATGACTTTGAAAGTATGATGGTTGTTCAAACATGAATTCTTCATATGCAAGGGTTTGATTGAGATCAAATAAATTATGTGCTTGGATAGACTCGATGAAAAGATACAAACAAATGAATCTAGAATATGAATGAAAGCAGAACGCAATATCTACATCGGTTTTGACCTCTAAGAGAGTAGGGACAATCCTAGAGAATTGTTTGTACTCGTTTTTTGCATAAATTTTAAGGTATTGCTATGGATGCATACAATAT
Organism: Linderniella brevidens; assembly: GCA_004919715.1. Taxonomy (NCBI): domain Eukaryota; kingdom Viridiplantae; phylum Streptophyta; class Magnoliopsida; order Lamiales; family Linderniaceae; genus Linderniella; species Linderniella brevidens. The sequence goes on from SWDC01000157.1 coordinate 17,005,340, forward strand.
TGCAGAGCGCGGACTGAAGCTGAGAGAAGATTATGGAACGTGGTAGTCTTCGATAAGCATAGGGTGGGGTATTGTATGAGACATCGCCTTTTCGTATTATTTCACCACCATAGAATCGTAGATGGAGACATTGTGAGCGTGAATAACTTTGTGAATTGATGTATTTTCAGGATGAGTTTGCGTGTGCTCGAGATAAAAGTATTTATAGGGGTCATTCACCGAGCATAAATTTCAAAATTTAAACGTTGATGTAACCTGTGACTTTTGAAGAGGATGTGACGTATCAAAGCAAGCTTCTTTAGATTTTTTGAATGCGAAAGTGAACTATCATGGGCGATTGAGGCGAATGTGACTTATATATGTTACGCTCATGAAAATCTGCAGTTGATTAGGACATCTCATTTGCTAGATTTATGTAAAGTTAGGTTTTTGTAAAGATGCATGTGACATGTCGATGCTATGTTTCTGTAAAGTTGTAGGTGAGTTGCGAACTTTGAGAACACATGATGTATTAATGAAGCGCCATTGGATTTGTTGAATGCGAATCAGTGGGCTATCAGGGGCAACTTATGAGGCGAATGTAACTTATTTGTGCTATGTTTCTGATTCTGCATTTGATTAGAACATCCCAGTTGCTACGTTTCAGTAAGTTAGGTTCCTGTAAAGCAGCATGTGACATGTTGATACTATGTTTCTGTAAAGCTATAGGTGATTAAGACCTATCAGCTGCGAAATTTGACAGGACGTGATGTATCAATGCATCTTCTTTAGATTTTTTGAATGTTGATGTGACATATTAGGGTCACGTTTGAGGCGGATGTGACACAACAATGATATGCTTCTGTAGACCTGGAGGTTATTATGGCCTATCAGTTGCGAATTTTGAGGGGCATTTTAAGTTCTTAACTGGAAATTAATGTTTTTTCTGATAAAGTCGATAACATAGTTGAAATTAATGGCATTTGAGTTATTGGACTTTAAAATGTGTTAAATTATTTACTTAACTAGGAACATACATGTAGTGTTTAACAAAATCATAATATGTCGATATCAAAATTTAAGTAAAGGTCGAACAAGTTCACAATCTAAGAACATAAATATGAAAAGTTCATATATAACTAATGACATCGATATTGACCGGGTAAGTACGTATACGTGCCTGTGTGACACGAACGAGGACTAGGAACTCGTTGGGTACGAAGTCGGACCGTAGCATTCGATTCCTCGGCTTTGATAGACAAGGATGACCTGAAACTAAATGGAACATGCGAATGTGCCGAAGGATCAAAAGGATAACTACTCGAATGCATCGGACCCCGCGACGATGAGATCGCAACGAATGTCGTATTCGGATTGTCCTGATCAGCTGATGTCTTTCACATTCTCGAAGTGTCATCTGTTCGAGAATATTATATCATAAATGATATTGCTGTCATGAACTACTAACATCTATCTGATCTGCAATATAGGCATCTGATTGATCACACTGTTAAGAGCTACCAGCCTCATCGCGTCGGGCACGAACTGTGGGAGAACGACTCATGTGCTCTTTGCTCGAAAGTGGTATATCTGGATTAGGATTTCGATCACGCATGCCTCATTTTCAATCCAAGGCAATCTTTCACATCCGTTCAACGACGTTTACCCATGTCATATGCAAAGTCTGAACCCATGCTAATATGTCCTCCACTGCGTCACTCTAGATATAGAAACATAAATTATCTAACAAATACAGTAAGCTCTCAAAAATTAATTATTCATGGAAAATTTACCACAACGCGCCAAGCAACACCATCTGATATCTGAATACCCCAAGCCACCATGTACGTACTAGGCGAGATAAATCGCCAGGTAGTGCAATCATACCACTGTAATAGCCTCTCCGTACAAAGACATTGTTCTCTATATGCTCATCGTGGACCACGTTGTCATCTCTACATGCCACAATGCCACCCACTAAGCATAGTGCGACCCCCAATCAAAACGTGATTGGCCTCAACATTCACGATGTCGTGAAGCTTAACATGATCTTACTTAGCACCATGGTAAACTGACGTAACACCCGGTATGGATAATAAAGCTCAACGATATGAGAGAATATCAATGAACACCTAGACCTACACAATAGTGGCCTGCAATCGGGGAGTGTTGCCAATTCAGGGAGCTCGTCATTGTATGAATTCCAAACGAACTGTGCAAGATTCAGATTCCACAAAATTTCTCGCGTTTATCGCACGTTTGAGTGGGCCGTAGACGTGATTGCCAATGACGATTTCCACCTATGATACTCGTCACCAGTAAACAATAAAACAAAATAAACTATTAACGTCTAATATAATGTTACTTGAAACCCAATTACCTAGCAGTGTGCGGGGACATCACTAGCAGGACTTCACCGTTGAGTGTAGTCTCAGTCGTATCGACTGGTAGCGCACCAGGGAGAGGCTGTAAAAGCAAGACATGCATCCAAGCCCACACCTAAATAATTTGACAACCAAATTTCAAATATTCGAAATAAAATGAATAAATAAGTGGTCCGTCAAAATGTTGCTTACACTCTGACGTGAGGCCACATACAGCTCCCGATATAAACATGCCAGCAAAGCGCTAGCCCAACTGTAGTTACGAACTCCGTCTATGTCCCCATGAATTGAAGATAATTCAAATTCACCCGTGAACTGCTCTTATCGGGAAACATTAAACATTCAAGTATAGAAAACACATAAACCACGTGCATGTTGATCGACTTTGTCCTTCGTACTCGCATTAGTAATTGAATTCGCCATCATCCAGTTACCTAACACCGTAATATTCATCTTCAGAGGACTATCGAAGTGCTCGTGATTTGGGAAAATCCCCTCATGTGATGGCAATATTTCCGACCATTCAAATTTGCTCTTTGAGTACGAGACTCCCATCACAACTACTCCCTCAACGGATAAGCGCCACAGAGTCCCGACATCAAGAAGCGTCATGGTGGTTTCTCCTACAGACAGATGCGAGTCAACCTTTTGAGATTTACAGTTGTATATGCCATAAAATACCATCGTGTGCAGCTTCCTTAGCACCCAAATATGCAGAACTCTCAGATGTGTCGGTGTACCCCTAAAGGCGCTTCTGGACCCCTTATTCGACGGACGGTGTCAAGCATGCTCTCGTTTTGGAAAATATATGTCGAACGATGGGTCTGATGCTTTGTCAACCGAGATGGATCCCTCGGACCATACAATGAAGTCTCGTCCATCCTGAACATTCGGTAACAAATAATACATTATCTTTAAATAATGTTTAAATCATATTAGTTATCCCCAATTTATAATAATAATATTTAAAATATATATTCAATTTATATATTATAATATAAAAAAGTAATTTTAAAAAAAATAGGGGTGGGAATCCCGTGGAGACCCCGCGGGGTTGGGGACGGCCATGCCCAAGTTCCGAAAGGCCAGCTACAGTTCCGACCACCCATCGATAGGTTTAACTAAAAAAAAAATTTTGTCCGGTCGAATGCCGTCCAAAAGCCATCGCAGCGACTGTCAACCAACACCTTGGGAGACTAATGGCAGAAGCCTCCCCGGCCACCACAGGCGAGGCCAAAAATCCATTAAAAATTTGAACCGGCTAAGGTGTCGACCGCCATATGCAGCGGACACTCACACTGCAGTGGCCACACGCGGTCGCGGGCTGGAGGGTCCTCGCGACCTAATTGGCGGGAAGCACGCTGGCGGTCGCCAGAGATCTTTAGAGGTAAAAATATTAAAAATTCGATTATATAATCATACCTTCTTAATTGAAACTCGAATTGCAATAATCGGCCACAAAAATACGGAATCCGGGAGTTAACTGTGAACTTTGCTTGTTGAAGAGTCTACATAGAGCAGCGAGATGAAGAAAATGAAAGAAGGAAAAGAAAGATGGGGGGGGGGGGGGGGTGGGGTTAAGGCTCGATTGATGCCTGTGCCAGGCGCAGTGACGCGTTCAAACCGCATCGCCACTCTTGACGCATTCAGAACGGGCCAGTAAACTCAAATTTAAAACCTTTTGGAAACGAACTTATTTTTCACAAATATTTTGGAAATACACCAAAGGTGAAAAAAAAAGCCTATAAAACAAGAAATTTGGATTTAGGTTAAACTTGTTTTGAAAAATATCCTATAAACCTTTTTCACTGTAAACCCGTGCTCTCTTTGAAAGTCTTGCGCCACTTTCGATTTCACTGAAAAACATTTGACTTGTCAAGACGCCGTCGTTTCCTTTCGCCCAAATTTCACTTTCCTTTCCATAACCAGTTCACAATACTGTGACAACATCTTCATAAATCTCGAATCGTGATGATTGAATTGTAGAGAATGGATCCAGAAACCGTTAAAGACAGCAAAGAAGAAGAAACTGAGCTCGTTGACGATGAATTTTCGGATGATTCCCTGGAGGTTGATGATGACGAAGAAGATGCTGGAGAAGCATTACCTAACGAGGTTGGTGAATCTGCTAGCTAGATCGAAAGAGATGATTAACGATATCTTATCGTCTTGAATTGATTTCTCTGGTTGCTTCCCGGTTACGCTTTTTTGTTTTTTGTTAAATGTCGCGTGATTGAAAGGGAATGTGCTACTATTTTTAGATGGGTTATGCGTTTTAAGTTTGAACTTTCTTTCTTCCTTGACTCCTTCCTTTGTTTTCCGTGTTTCGTAATGATGTGTACATGGATGGTGTCTATCAAAGAGTAACGAGTGTATGATCCACCTCTTTAAATGTAATTGGGAAGAGAATACCCCTATGCTTTTCAGTTTCTGGTCATGCACGGAGAATATAATGTGCTGAATAGTTGCTTGTTCTTTTACGATTTCAAATGTTTCGTAAGCCAGTGTTTTCATGTTCATAAGACTTTATTCTCAGTTGCTATTATTGATGGATTCTCAATTACTTTGTTACTTTCGTGCCTTACACTATTATGTGAGTTAAACTTGGAAATAATGCCTCAGTGAGTAGAATCAACGCGTGTAGTGATGCGGTAACGCTCATGAATGTGTTGCGGTTTCCATATCCACTGTATATTTTTATGCTTTGCGTAAGAGAATGAAATTGATATCTAATTTTTATATTTCGTTTTGTAGTTTTTGTGGGACAAATCTTTCTTTAGAGAAGCCATTATTGATTGAACGTCAACCAGACTCCACTCGATTTATGCTATATTATGCGCATATTTGGATATTTGAAATTGTTATAATTTAGTTTGAAGGTCATTGAAGAAACAATTGTTGGGATAATCTGGTAGATGATTCTCTTTAACCATCCTTTTTATCTATAATAAAGAGGGCCGGGAGACATTTTTAGATGGGTCTTTCCTATAATATCGTGAATCGCAGCCCTTTTCTTCACACCTTTGTATTCTGTCAAACTTGTCCGTGGCAGATTTCCAGTTTTTTATGTCTATTTTTTAACTCATTGTTTGATCACCTATTTTACCTTTTTTCATGTAAATTTTATATTTCCCATACTAAGGAACCATTGACAGAGAATGAGATTGAAGAGCTTGTCGATGAGCTTATCGAAGTCGAGAGGAAAGTATGACACTATTACCTTTTATGTTTAGCGATGTTTGTTTTCGTCATTATCTTAAATGGCTGGTTACTTTTCAGGCTGCTGAAGCTCAAGAAGCGTTGGAAGAGGAAGCCCTCGCCAGAGTAGAGGCTGATGTTAGGAAAGAACTATCCCATCTCGATGGGGATGAGGTAATCATTTTACTTTCTTTTCATATCAAGTTTCTCTTCGTGCCTTTGTATGATGAACTTTTTGGTATCTCTGTAGCTTGATAAAGCTGTTGCAGATGAAATGGCAGCATTCATAGAAACGTGGGAGATTGAACTAGACAATTTTGAGACCGAGAGTTCTCATTTACAGGTACAACTTTTAGATGTTTTATAATATTGAAGACAATTTTCTTAGTCATCAATTGGCCCTTTCTGTTTGCTTTTTTGAATATCGGAAACTTCGAAGAAAGAAAAATACACTTAAATATCAACTGGTATGTTGTTCATGCCAAAAAATCATTAAAGATGTTTTTAGTGTTCCTAAATCATTTAGGGCTTCAGCTGTATTAGGCTTTCATTTAAGTTATATGGTAGCTTAGACCTGAGCTTCCATAATATTGTCTTTTTCCTATATAATCTTGAATTAGGAGCAACTTGATGGTGCTGGTATTGATCTTGCACTTCTATACAAGCGGATTGAGAAGAAAGCACCCAATGGGTGCTCCACTGAGGCATGGAGAAAGAGAACTCATTGGGTCGGAGCCGAAATACCTGTTGATGCTAGTGAGTCAATTGCCAAGGCTGAGGAGTTTCTTCAGTGTCACAGGCCAGTGAGAAGGTTAAATCTCAGCTCAGCCTTTCTTATTAGTTCAGATGTTATCCAATAGGCAACGCTTTCTGATTTATTGATATTTTGGGCAGACGGCATGGTAAAGTCTTGGAGGAGGGTGCCAGTGGTTTCTTGGAAAAGAAGATCGCGACAAGTGAAAGTACGAAGGCCATAAGTGATGGTAAAAATGTTGGTTGGGACTCATTCAGTAAAATGTGCTCAGATAGGTCGTCAGTAGAGGACGCTACCTTCGGAACAAAGAACTGGGCTTCTGTTTACCTGGCAAGCACACCACAACAAGCTGCTGAACTTGGTCTGAAATTTCCTGGAATTGATGAGGTGATTTATCTTAGTTGTTTAATAACAAATCTCCATTTTAGTTGAAGCGTATTTATCTAATCTTGTTTTATGTGTCCAAGTAACAGCACACTCATTTTACTCAAAAACACCTTCATATGATGCGGATTTTTTCATTTTCTTGCTGCTCTTGTGCTAGATGATGACTATTCATTATATATCTGTTGTATGATTCGCTCTCTCCCAAACACTTTTTATTGTGGATGACCATGTGGCCTGGTAATTGTCATGTTAAAGAGCATGTTGTGATTGGTTTTATGCGCCGGCTTCCAAAGTTTTTCTCCTAATTGTTGCCTCATGGATAGGTGGAGGAGATTGATGACATTGGCAACGCCACAGATGACCCATTTATTGCCGATGCTATAGCAAACGAAAGTGAACTGGCCCTCACAGAAGAACAAAAGAAAAACTTCAAAACGGTTTGCGTTGCACTTGCAGATTTATATTCTTTTTTTTTCTGTTTCCGTTCAAGGATGTATCAGTAACTGAAAATTTAACTGTTGGTTTGAGAACTCTCAGCGGATTTAACATTGTCTTAACCTTTGAAATGATGCTTATTTTCTCATTAATAAATTTAAAAAAACATGCGTATCTATTCCATACTCAAGGTAATCACGGAAGAATATAGTAGACTTGTAACAACGATCAATCACCTACGAAAATTATACGCTCTCCATGTCCATTATGAATTATGAATTATCACTGCAAAAATTTGGAATTTATGGCATCACATGGTTATCAGTCTTGATTTGCATAATTCAATTTCACTTCGGGTGTTTGGCACTAGCATAATGTATGGACATCTACTGCATGCTAGCATTGAACATTGACATCGGAAACATTATATGTGGCATAATTTTTTGCAGGTTAAGGAGGAAGATGATATAAATATTGATCGTAAGCTTCATACAAGATTGAAACGGAGGCAGCGTCAGAAGAAACACCGAATGTTACAGGTTCAACTTTATCATTTGATTTTACGTGTTTGTAGCATAAAATCTGTTTCTGAGTCTTGATTATGGTCATTATCTGCTTTAGGATACTGTTTATGGGCATAGGGAATTCCAAAATGATGGTTACCAGATCCTCGAGGATGGGACTTATGAAATTGTTAATGGAGGTCAGTTGAACAAATTCTCTGGTGCTGATGATAAACACGAAGTCGTACTGATGCCCATGCGTCTCAGGTTTAATAAAGTCAATGGAGTTCAAGCCAGAAAGTGAAAGTAATGATCTACGCTCTACAATTAGGATTGATAGTGACGATGACACTCTAGTTGCTAGAAACGGATTGTTGGATACCGAGAAAGATAAATCACACAATCAAGTTGCATCTAGTTCGGATACTGATTCTGATGATTCAGATGCTGGCGTCAGTGTCAATGCCAGGTACACAATATTTGTTATCTGTAATGCATGAAGCCATGCCATGAGTAGTTGGCTTATTCCATATATCATATATAGATTATGTTTCAAGGAATAGATTGAAGAATATCATGTGTGGTTTTTACGTTTCTGTTCTGTTTCGCCATGTATCTATCAGTTAATGTTTTGACGTTTGCGTTGCATGCGTTTTAATTAGGGGCTCGTTCTTCTTTATTCACTTTGTTTGATATCACTTGTTTCACCAGTATTTATAATGCAAAGGGCACGTTTGAGGTGGATGTTAATCTTTGCAGTCAAACAATGACTCCTGTCGTCTGCAGTTGTGGATTTAGTTTCAAGTGTTATCTGCATAAAGTTCTTTTTGACCTAATTCCTGGTTTCTTTTGGTTTCCTGGCAAGTTTCATATGGAGATTGATAAGTGTGGAGTTCGTTTCAGAAAAAAAAAAAACAATTTATAAAAAGCAACTCCATGAGGCCTTGCTCAACATATCTTTTGTTTCCTCTGTATTGATGTGTTAAATTTCCCTTCGGTGTGTTGGATAACCTTCCCTGTTCAGTTAAATTTCTTGCACATTTACATCATCCTTTGTTTACTGTTCACAATTCCTATTTCTTTCCTAGTAGTAAGAGACGACGTAAAAAGAAAATACGGAGAATCATGGACGACGCTGAACTTGGGGAGGAGACGAAGAAGAAAATTGCGATTGAGAAGGTAACTTTCACTAATGCATTGCTTTTGTTATGTAGTATTTTATTTTATTTTTCTTTTAAATTAACGTATTATCCATGAATTAATTATGCAGGAGCGTCAAGAGCGGCTGAAATCTTTGGAAGCTCGGATATCTAGCAGGCCGTTCATGATGAGTGCTTCATCAAGTAGCCGAAACTCTTCGGATGGTGGTGGTGTCGAAATTTTGTATGATTCTTCTGCTGGTTACTTGATAAATGTGGTGAGGGAAGAAGGTGAAGAGGCAGTGAGGATTCCTCCTAGCATATCGACAAAATTGAAACCCCATCAGGTTTCTGCATTCCCCTCTGTTGCATAATTTTATTCAGAAAACTGCAAGGACTTTGTTCCTCCCTGCTTATCACAACTGTTCTGCCCTTTTTTGTCTGATAATCTTAGATATTAATACTATAATTATTATAAAAATTGTATGCCAGATTGAGGTGTTCTAATGCCAAAATGACATGGTCATCGTATCCTGGAGTATGCTGTTTTTTATTAGTTGTTTCTTCTACTTTCATGCAGTTAAGGTGTTAATAATGCGTATAGTAACCAGATTTAATAACCCAATCTATTGCTTTCACTACAGGTTTCAGGGATCCGATTTATGTGGGAAAATATTATCCAATCTGTGCGTAAAGTGAGGTCTGGTGATAAAGGTCTTGGTTGTATTCTGGCTCATACTATGGGTCTGGGCAAAACTTTCCAGGTAGACATTTGGGCTTTATGATTTTCTTTGCAAATTTTGTACAGACTAATCTGATATAAATCATTCGAAGAGGTGATATATTACTTTTTCCTTTCATTTTGCTGGACATAGTGATAAAAATGTCTGTTCAAATTCTTCTATAACTGTCCGTGAGGTTTTGTTAATATATGATGATGAGATAACATCTTAATTAGTGATAAGGAATACAACCATAACTTGTGATGTAGGTCATCGCTTTCCTGTACACTGCCATGAGAAGTGTGGACCTGGGATTAAGAACTGCACTTATTGTGACCCCTGTAAGTGTTCTACACAATTGGCGGCGAGAGTTTTTGAAATGGAGGCCATCAGAGCTGAAGCCTCTTCGAATTTTCATGCTTGAAGATGTTCCAAGGTTTTGTTATCAAGTTCCAATTTTTTAATATTTGGTAATGGATGTAAATTCTCAGTTTTATCATTTATCAACTTAAATTTCGGTAAAACCTTTGAGTTACAACCTTTATCCTCATAATTAGCCTTCATAACTTTAATAACATTTCAAGCTTTTATAATTTATAAATACTCAGAGCATACAGTGGGTCAATGATTGATATTCGTTGGATAAAAAGTGTGTGACCCTTGATTAAGGATTAGAGAAGTTTCAATGTGAAAATAATTCGATGTATACTGTTTCCTACATTAACATTTTCAGGGAGAAAAGAGTCGAGTTGCTCATGAAGTGGAGAATTAAAGGCGGTGTATTCTTAATTGGGTACTCTGCCTTCCGAAACTTGTCTCTTGGAAAGTATGTAAAGGACCGCGATATTGCTAGGGAGATTACTCGTGCTCTTCAGGTGATTGTTCACCTGTTTGAAACTGAAATCCAAGAGCATTCATGGAAACAAATCATATTTGATCAAAGTGCAAACAAGGGAATAGAATTTATTATTAACATATCCAATTAAAATGTTAATTAAAGTTGAGCTGTATGTTTTTTAGATGCATGCATTATGTTATTGTCCAAATTATTATCCTTGCATGTCCCCTAAATAATATAAATTTACTGAGGATATTTATTACTTGATTTTTGTTGGATTAGTTCCGAGGTGGCCAGGGAATGTTTGTTTCTGTTAAATGTGGTTTGTGATGAGTTATATTTATATAGAAAAGAATAGAATCTATAATTTCCAATTAATTGGAAATCATTGATGGTTCTAGAACCGCTAAGCCTACATTACATGTCAATCAATCTAGATTGATCCGAAATCTGATTGGTGCAATCATAAGTTTTTTCCCGAGTCATTCTTCCATGATTTGAGTCTATAATGTGAAATTTTTTTGATAACATCAGTTACTTCAACAAGCCAACAGCGATATCACGGTTTTGATTAACCTGTTGTTGAAGTAGAATGTTGACGTTCCAGATATTGGCAAGCTGTGTTATTCTGAGCTGTTGCATCCATTGTAGTCTAGTTAAAATGTACAGAGTATCATAATGGGTTCCGTTTTATGCTTTTAACAGCTTATCTTAGGACTTATGTACAAATTGCGACGTTGTATTATTTAACAATCACATTGCCCTTTTATTAAGATCGCGTGAATCAATTGGCAGGAAGGACCTGATATTTTAGTCTGCGATGAGGCTCACATTATAAAGAACACCAGGGCTGGTACAACCCAGGCCTTGAAACAAGTCAGGAGCCAGAGAAGGATTGCTTTAACTGGGTCACCTCTCCAGAACAATTTGATGGAGTATTATTGTGTAAGAAATATATACATCCATCTGGACTTTTATTGTGGGCCATCTGATTTATCTTGATTTTTGTGTTGAGCAGATGGTTGACTTTGTTCGAGAAGGATTTCTTGGTAGTAGCTCAGAATTCAGGAACAGGTGATAGAACTTGGATCCTTCCTTGATGTTTTTGTTATACTTCATTGCCTCGTACCTTACCAATCTTTCACTTTTATAGGTTCCAAAATCCCATTGAGAATGGTCAACATGCTAATTCTACTGCAGAAGATGTGAAAATAATGAATCAAAGATCGCATATTCTCTACGAACAGTTGAAAGGATTTGTTCAAAGAATGGATATGAGTGTGGTTAAAAAAGATTTGCCTCCAAAAACTGTGTATGTTATATCTGTCAAGTTGTCTCCGCTGCAGAGAAAATTGTATCAGAGATTTTTAGATGTCCATGGCTTCACCAAGGACAAAATTTCTGGTGAAAAAATCATCAAGAGATCATTTTTTGCTGGTTACCAGGCCTTGGCTCAGGTAATTGTTAGTTTACATTCATCTTTTTTTTATTCCCGTGAGAAACCTTTATGTTCTTGTTTAAGTGTGGGAAGTTTGCTGTATGCACGATATTTGCGACCTGTAAACCATTATTTAGTTTCTTAAAATATCTCCGTAGTTTTTTAACTTTCGGCACGTTCTCTATTTTGACTCAACGACTAAATGCTGATGATACTGTACACCGTCGTGTAGATATGGAACCATCCCGGTGTTTTGCAGCTGAGGAAAGAGAACAAAGAGTCTGTAAAATTTGAAGATATGGAAGATTATGGGTCAAGTGATGATATTGTGGATGACACCATTATCTCTGGTGGTACGGTTAATACTATCTTTCTATTTTCTACTTTTCTCAACTCTGCGTTATATTGGTTTGTACTTTTCTCAATTAACTTATTTTGTTCCTTGAACCCCATCACGATCCATCAAAGCAAGAAAGCTGACATTATTATGTGGCATAGATATTGGTTTGTACCATGATTTTCTGTTGTGCTATGTTCCGCCTCATAAATATATTTTCCTCCCACATCATTGCTAGATAAGCTGAACAATCCTCATGGGAAAAATGTTAATGGATTTCTTTCTGAGGTGCGTGTATCTTCTACTCAATTGGTATCTTCCTTTTTGACGGCTTGAAAATATCGGAAATTCTTTCTGTTCTGGGGCTTGTGACAATGCATCCCGCTATTCTGATCATATTGCTATTACGATTAAGCGGTTGCTTTAGAGAGAGAGAGAGCAAATTTCTTCAATACATGGTGACATTATTGCTATATTGTGATCTGTTTGCAGGATTGGTGGAGAGATCTTCTAATGGGAAATAACTATAAGGAGGCTGATCAAGGTGGCAAAATGGTTTTACTGCTCGATATCCTAACCATGTGCGCGAATGTCGGCGACAAGGCATTGGTCTTCAGCCAGAGTTTACTGACTTTGGACCTGATTGAATTCTATCTTTCAAAGTTGCTTCGCCCAAGGAGGACTGGCAAGTTTTGGAAAAAGGGAAAGGATTGGTACAGGTGTGTGAAGCTCTTTTATCATCTCTGAACTGACATATTATTTAACTTAGGAACTTATATTCGATTCGTTCAGCATCATGAATAAACGCTGAATATATTCCCTGATGCTTTCTTCAAATTTTTACTGCGGTAGTCTAATTTCACATTTTTCTCAACTTATATTTGCAATTTTTTGTCCATGATCATGTATAGAAAGGGTTATGTAAGTATCGTTCAATACTTATCCGTAACAGGTTAGATGGAAGAACAGAGAGTGCGGAGAGGCAAAAACTTGTTGAGAGGTTCAACGAGCCTACGAATAGACGGGTCAAATGTGTTTTGATATCTACGAGGGCCGGTTCTCTGGGGATTAATCTTCATGCAGCTAATCGAGTAGTTATAGTAGATGGATCTTGGAACCCTACATATGATCTTCAAGCTATATATCGAGTTTGGAGGTGTATAATCAATCTACTACTTTTTTTCCTATTACTCATCATTAACAGATTAAATTATTTGTAAAGGCTGAGCACATTTAACTATTTTCTTCATTCTGTAGGTATGGCCAAACAAAGCCTGTGTTTGCATATAGATTGCTGGCACATGCAACAATGGAAGAAAAAATCTATAAGCGCCAGGTAATAATCATTATCAATGTAATCATTATATCAGTTTCTCATCCATTGTTCAAGTTGCAGCTAGTGCCTCTGAGAGAGAAATAATTTCAATAGGTGACTAAGGAAGGCCTAGCGGCACGTGTAGTGGATAAACAACAAGTGCACAGGACCATGTCTAAAGAAGAAATACTGCACCTATTTGATTTCGGCGACGATGAAAACGTTGACGCGTCGACTGAATTGGGACTAGAGAATGGTGGAGTTGCCTCTGATTCTAATGTCGGGAATCTGTTGAAGCAATCACATCCTAATGGAAACATATCATCAGACAAGCTAATGCAGACTTTGATAAGCCGCTACCTCCCCAGGTATCGGTTATCATACTCTACTCTTCAAATCAATTCCCACCCAAATCTTTCCCTATTGCACTTCCAAACATTTTTTTTCAACTATTTTCTAGTTTCAGCTCCCAGTAAGATCATACGTTTAAAAATATCGTTCATATGATGATATTTTTTTTATGTTTTAACACGGGAGAAAACCACTTTTGGTCCCCCGATGGACAATTTTGTTCCCCGATGTTTCCGCTTGCCACATTTAGTCCCCGTAGTTGTCCGATTTGAAACAATTTTGGTCCCTCAGTTAGATTAAACGTCAATTTGAACGAAATATGTCATGTGAATTGAACGTGATATATTACAATCCTCCAAAATACTGTTTATGCACTCGTTCGTCTTAAAATTCCCTAAGTTCGTGTCCTCAATAGCACAATCGAACCCTAAAAATAGAAACCGTAAAAAACTAGATTATGTGATAGGGGATTTTAAGATGAATGGGCGTATAAATTGTATTTTGGCGGGTTATGAAATATTACTTGCGACTCACATGAAAAAAATTCCGTCCAAATTGATGCTTAATCTAACCGAGGGACTAAAATTGGTTCAAATTGGACAACAAGAGGGACTAAATGTGGCAAGTGAAAACATCGGAGACCAACAATACCCATAGGCAAACATCAGGGACCAAAAGTGGTTTTGTCCCTTTTAACACATTATTCGCAATTGGAGAACTAAAGTTTCATTGCTGACATGCTGTGGATATTTTGATATTATGATGCATTTGGTACTAAATTCTCTGTTAATTGGGTATGATATAGAGGGGTTGAGGAATTTATTAATATCCTTATATATAATGTTTTATTTCTAGGTGGATCTCGAATTTTCACGAGCACGAGACGCTGTTACAGGAGAACGAAGAGGAGAAGCTTTCGAAAGAAGAGCAAGATTTGGCTTGGGAAGTGTTCCGCAGAACCCTGGAGTGGGAGGAAACACAAAGAGCATCTCCTCCGGAAGAGAACAACACGAAAACATCAGCGGTGCTGCAGCAGCAACAAAAGCCCATCATCGTCACATCTGAGCCGTTGGTCGAAAATGAGAAAGTTCCCAAAGCAGACTACGCACTCGAACAGGCGAGGCTACGCCATCAGTATCGTTACGTGGTGAGGCATTGCACGAATCTCTCGCACTTACTCACGTTGAAGAGCAAAGGGATAAAGAAAGGCTGCAGTACGATTTGCGGGGAGTGTGCTAAAGAAATACGCTTCGAGGACCTCAAGTGCGGCGGCGGTGCTACTAGGGCAGCAGTCTCTTGATAATTCAACATCATCACGTATTTTTAATTCTTTTTCTTTTCGTCTTTATGTATAAATAATCAAGGTTGGCTTTAGATTTATAAAGTAATCCTACTATGACTATCATTGGGTGGTGGGTTTGTGTGCAAATGGTCTGATTGAGTTATCATCATGAGGGTGAAAGTACTTCATTTACGGGGAAAAATAGCCCTTTTCAGAAATGTGAAGTATTCTAGTGATCTATAAAGTACGTTATATTTGATTCTACGTTTAACTATGCGTACATTTTAACATAGTAGGAATTCGATTCATCAGTTGCATATATTATATAACCATGATAAGCCGTAGACGTCTATTTCAATATTCTAGCAGCTTGAAAAATAGCAAGGCACGTCCAATCTCTAGAATTTTGTTAGGTGATATTTTACTTTCTAACACTAATTTGCTATCTCGTTTAATAAAGTACAAGGATTACACACCTGAAAGGTTTCATGTCTATCTGATTTACAATGATCATATCATTACAGACAAAAGGTCTCATGATGAGCAAACAAACAAGCATAGATCGAAAAGTACATCTAACTACAGACGAATAAGCACAAAATATTAAACTACTAGACCATCAATTGTCAAAACATGAACTACCACAACCGAAAATGAATCTACAACTCAATGGCAAATATAGTTAGCATCCATATCTGTAATAGACTGCATTTTCCAACGGATGACAAGTACGAATAAGCAGTCAATTCTTGCTTGTAGTCGTGATCTACAAGCATCCTCAAATCAAAGGGGACGAAGACCCATGAAGAGTAACAAACTCCCAAAGGTAGAAGACTTACACTCCCACTCGGGGAGATTACAGAGATAATAAAAAAGAAGAAAAGACGACTATAAAGAACTAGTAAAATAGGTCTCCAACCTCCATTAATGGGGGAAGGGAGGAGAAAGGAAATGTGCAATATTTAAATAGTACTTAAAATATTATCTATAGTACAATAATATATATAGTGTATTTTTGAAATTTATAGCATCAAATCCACACCGGGAACGGGGCGAGGAGTATAGTCCTCCTCCTTGCCACACGGGGATAGAAAGTCGGGTATTCTCCACTTCATTCAGGGTTGATCCCACGGGAATGAGAATCCCCGCCCCATTGAGAACCTTACTCTGATCCCTATGATTCGTGTAAGGAAAATGCGGTGAAGGTTTTAACAACAAATTGTCATCCCTCGTTACTGTTGTTGTCCTCCACTCCATTGTTAGACTAAACATCATCCCCCAGCATTAGTCCTCCTTAGGCCCAGTGGGCCCTTCCTCTCCGTAGAGCTTCGACGAAGTTTACCATAAAACCTCACTAGGATCGGTATATGATACGAACTCGAATCGAGATTCACAAGTGAGCTTAAGATCGTCTTTGAAAGATTTTAAAAAAGTAATAAATAAACAAAGACTCGACGACTCAAAAAAATAAATAACGATTAGATATGAACCGAAAAATCGGTAAGACGCAATTTGAAGGACTCAAAACTTGCGAGTTGGATCGAACAACCATATAGTCAACTTGATGTTTTATCTTCCCTGCAATGACCTTCCAAGTTCTTGTCTCATCATATGTCCTTGGATTCAGGCCCTTTATTTGGATATATTCGGGCTTCACACTAAAACCGGTCCCCTGCTCACTCGATTCGCATCAGTATATGCTTTAAGTATCTTCTCTATCTCCGACGTCGACCCTAAAAACGCTGGGCCCCACTCTCTCGTGTACTGCAGCCAATTGGGCTCCTTAACAACATCTCCTAATACTCAGCTGCAACTATTCGACACTTCTTAATAGAGTGTGTATAATGTTCCAAATCACATGCATGTTGGCCCAATCTATCGAGTGAATGAAAATGTGATAAAAAGTAGATTAAGCACTTTCAGTAAAGAGTTTTATCAAAAACACACACCAAACTGTAAACGAAAATAAGGACATAGATTATTATCACATCGAACGATACGGATTTTTACACAAGGCGTGTAGAATCGTCAGCGTGAGTTACAATAGCACATAGCAAGCTTGGAGCCTCGCTGAGAATACAAGATGTAAACCCTAGTTTCGTCAATGAAGAAGAAAGCATATGAAAAAACAGAGAAACTGATAGAAGAGCTGCGTATCTGTTTTTCGGAGAATGGAATTGTAATCACTTCAAACCCTAGGCGTCCCTTTTGAATAAGTTGATGTGCTGTAACTTCATCATGACCGTTGATCTCCTTTTACTCTAATTTTGCAAATCAGTCCCTTTACTTTCTCCCACTTCTCAGATAAGTCCTTCCGAAGCTTCGAGATAACAAGCTAATAATTTCAACGTCTTTCAAGCCCAATATATTTGTTGAGCCCAAAAAATGAAACGGGCGTGTTGTCTCTTTCAACACCCCACCTCACGTCTTTGGACGAAATATATCAACCAATCCCAATTTCCAATAAGAATGCGCCTCTTTTTCAATGGCCTTGATTAGTATATCTGCAAGTTGTTCCTTCGTAGAAACAAACTGCGTTGAAATTATCTTATTCACAATTTTTCTTTTCTACCCTTTTTTCTTCTTCTTCCCTTCGGAGCTAAAAGAGTTGTACTATGTAGGCTACTTCGATGATCTCTGAGGTTATCGAGCGCGCGGTGCATTTCCTGAGCGACTTGGCCGAAGGTGTTCGGGCCCGAGAGGACCTCGAAGCTCAAATCTCCGAACTCAAAAAAGGGGCTGAGGTGCTGAAGAAAAGGGAGCAAGCTCAGGATGACCGTCTCGCCGAACAGGCGAAGAAACTTAGGGAGGTGTGTTCCCTTTTGAAGGAAACCGAGAAAGGGAAGGCCCAACTGAACTCCGAACTTCAGTCGCTGGCCGAGCAAGCTGTGCTCTATTACCAGCACGTGTTCCAGGGTTGTCTCTCCCAACTGCAAGGGCATGGGTACGACCTTTCACAGCCCCCCTTAATCCGTTGGAGTGGGGTCTCACTTTCAGTGTCCTTCCTGGTGCGCACGCTGCCAATCCTACCGAGGAAGCGGACGAACCCAACCCTACAGCTTTCGTCGAGAGATCGACCGAGGGGGCTCCAGCGAGCGGAGAGGCAGAGCAGCCCGAGCAGACTCAGCAGGACCCCGAGCAGACGGTGATCCTGGAGGCGACTGTCTCCTAACAAAGGGAAGAGGGCACGGTGGTCGAGCCTCAGGAGGCGCCTCCTGAGGAGGAGAACGTAGCAGCTGAGATCGGCGAAAAATCCTAGTTAGAGTTGTTGTAACTAGGATTTTCTTTTTTGGTATCTCTCTCTGTATCGCCCGAGGGCGCATTTGGACTCCAGGCTTTTAATATGAACATCTTTTTTGGTTGCATATATTTTCACCACTTTAGTTATCTTCTGACAATGCTCCTTGATTAGCCCACAACAATCCCGTAATCGTCGCGTATTATTATTCTGTCCCATTTCCTAACAAACTGCTTGTCATCCTATCCATTAATTCCTTGATTTTCGCTCCGGGAATATTAGAGAATCCCGTGTCATCCGTCTTTCTTTTATGAGGAGGTTTTTTCCACACCCGTCCTCCCTATATATATGTATGCTCTTCTTCGTATCTTTTTATCATTCGAAAATAGTTTTATCCATGGCGTCTTTGAGCTCTTCTGGCGGAGGAGAGCGTTCTCGTAACTCAGATCTTCCCGAAACCGATTTTTCGCCGATTCGATCACCTATCCATATTCCGGTGCCTTCTGACCCTCGACAACCACCTTATTTTGAGGACTTTCGTCGTGAAAATTCCGTTAAAAAGATTTCCAAAAGTGGGCGAGCGAAGTGGAGGGCTCTCGATCTAAAGCGGATCTTCCCTGGTTTCTTGTCAAGGTTTCCACCATCTCTGATCCACGTCAACGCTTTGAGGAAAAAGGCAGGCCTATCGCATGATTTCGAAGTTCGTATTTCATCGCCTACCGATGTGGTCGGTCTTCCTCCTCTCGGGTTCCATACCTTTCTTATCGACCCGATCAATATGGGACTTCGTTTTCTCATTCCTTATTTCATTATCGAGATGTGTGACCACTTGTTAATAAGCCCTAGCCAAATAACCCCTGATTCCTACAACCTACTGCTTTTCTTGGCTGTGCATATCCGATACGTGAAGCTTCCGTTAACTGTATCGTTGCTCCTTTCCCTTCTTCGGGTTGATGAAAGGGATGCAGACAAGTTTTTTTTCATACTTCGTCAGGCTGATGAGCTAGTTAGGGGCAATCCTCCATCCCCCAAGGGATGGATGAGCAAATTTTTCGTTGTCAGACACCCTCCTGAATTTCAAGATATGCATTTTACGTCGGCTTTTTGGAACCGCCACTGTCTTCGACCCTTTTCTTCTACTCCTTCGGTCTTGGATGCTTTTCTTCAGGCTATAGTTGATAGGCGATTTCTGGTCCCCGAGTTGATCAAAGACGATATTCTTTGCCATTTCGGCTTTGGTCCTCGGGAAGTTCGAATATCTGGAGATTTAGGTAATCTTGTATTTTCCTGGTTCTCTTCCCTCTCTCTCTCTTTTCTTTGTTTTGTAATAATGGGGCTAATCATCCCCGGTAATTGTGTAGATGTGCGGATGAGCGGGGCCTTTATCCGTTCGGCTCGACACAGGCGGTCTGTCCTCCGAGATAAAGGGAAAGCTCCCATGATTTCCCTTTCATATTCGCCCGAGGAGGATCGTTCTTCACAACGGAGGGGAGCTTTTACGCCCGTAGGTCGCAACCCTAACAGGAGTAGGTTATTCTCGTGTGATGCGGCTCTTCCCCCGAGGGAGGCTTGCCTTTCACAAGAATCTTTGCTGCCCACCCTCTCTTCTTAGGGGAGGAGGAAGGTAAGACTGCTTACCATTACATGGAGAATTTCTTGGCAGAGGCTGACAAGGAGTTGATTCAGAGTGTCAACGATCCCGAGCTCTGGGAAAAATTGTGCTTGTATATGGCGCAGGTTCTCGCCTTTCTCTTGTGATTTCTTTTCGCGTGTGCCCCCCTCCCCCCTTTTTATGAACTTTTCTTTCTTCCATCTGGTCAGGCGTTTTCTCTTTCGTGTGGCCTAATTGGCAGTCGCAAGATCTAAAAAAGGCCTTCTGCTCGTTATTTGACGAGCTCTCGAGGTTCAAGACACAGCTTATCTCCAAAGATCAGGAGATTGTCGATCTGAGGAAAACTCATTCTCACCTATTGGGTGAATTGGAGGCGGGCCGCGAAAGACTGTCGGCTTTAGATAAGTTCCGATTCGATCGAAGAGATCCCTCCTTCAGGCTTTGCCCTTCCTCGTGCATTTCCAGACTTCGAGCTGGGGTTTCAGGCTTGCTTAGGACAAATCCGGTCCAAGGGTTAAGCCAAATATCCTTTCGCTTTCCTGGATGCCCGTCGTGCTTTTGATAATTTTCTTCGGGCCGGAACTATCGTCGGGACCTCAACTGACACATCCCAACGAGAAGCAGCTAGAATCCTTCGATCAGATGGAGGAGGAATTTTGGAGGTTGGCTAGGCTTCGGGCGCTAAGAAGTTTTTGAGTCGAAGTGAATTTTGCAGTCGAACCTTGCTTGTCCGAGTTTCGTCTTTCTTCCGCATCCGCAGACCATTCTTCTTGCCTAAAGATTCATAATCTTCTCTATCTTCGCGGACTATTTTTCCCTATCCGCGGGTTTGTTTTTGTTTTCCACGTTCGTGGACTATTTCCCCTCCTCCAAGGGTTCGTCTTGTTTTCCCATGCTATCTCAAAGGAACTCCCAACTTAGGGCTATGATATCCTAAAGATACTGATTTTAGATTAATTGACTATATTGACGCTGATTATGCAGGTTGTCAAATGGACAGAAAAAGCACGTCTGGCGGAGCACAATTTTTAGGCGATAAGTTGGTCTGCTGGTTCTCAAAGAAGCAGAATTGTGTGTCAACCTCGACGGCCGAGGCAAAATACGTCGCGGCTGTCAGCTGTTGCTCACAATTTCTATGGACGCGGATGCAACTACGCCACCACGGGTTTGAATTTAATAACATTCCCATTTATAGTGATTCTCAAAGTGCTGTTGTCATTACTTGCAATCCTGTTCATCATTCACGCACGAAACACATAGAGATTCAATATCATTTTATAAAAGATCATGTAGAAAAAAACACTATACATATTTGTTAAAACAGAGCTTCAACTTGCCGACTTATTTACTAAGGGATTGGATGGAAAACGATTTCAATTGCTTATTGCTAAGTTAGGCATGTTGAATCTCAATCTCACTTAAAATGTGCTTTACATGTTCTATTATGCTTATGTGTGATATTCTATGTGCTTCTTGATATTCCTTGATTATCTTGCGTGACTCTATCTTTCAATTTTATATATATATATATATATAAATATATATATATACGAAAAGAAAAATAAAAATGAAATAGTATATATATATAATAATAAAAATAATAACAATAATAATAATAATAATAATAATAATAAAATGGGGGATGACAATAATTTTGCCTATTTCGATTTACTCACAAAAATATTTCTTTGATATATGTCTAGTTCTTTGCTTAAAAATGTGACGTTCTTTTATTCAAAGAGCTTTGTTTGTTTCACTAGACGCAAAGCCACATCATATATGTGAGAATTTGAACCTCAATATTTTTATTCTTGAGTGTGTCACACTTCAAATGACTATCCTTTGGTTTATACTTTGTAGCTTCATACTTGATTTTGTGTTAGTTTGTCATGAAGATTATAAGGACAAACTAGGATATTCCTCACTTGGCCCAAATTATAAATCCTTTACTTTTAACTCTAGAAATCCCCTTTGAGCCTTCTCCAACATTCTTTTTCTTTTGAAACCCGATTAAGCCT
Source organism: Linderniella brevidens (assembly GCA_004919715.1). NCBI lineage: Eukaryota > Viridiplantae > Streptophyta > Magnoliopsida > Lamiales > Linderniaceae > Linderniella > Linderniella brevidens. Next base: position 17,027,270 of record SWDC01000157.1, read on the forward strand.
TCAACCAAATTCATAAGTTTCGGGGTTGCTCAATCAAGAAAAAGAGGGGGAGAAAAAGAGACGCACATGATGAACTTCTTCCAATCATTATAGAAGAGAAACATGGATCTCACTGTGAACTTCTCCTAGATAATCTCGTATACTCCTATAAGAGAAACACCTTGAAGTGAACTTCTCCAACGATAATCTAGATCTAATATAGAGAAAACGAGAAGAGAATCACGGTGTTGGGTTCGAATTCTATAACTGTGGAACTTTCACAAGGAACACGGTCTCTGCCCGAAAGCAAAAGAAGATCTCATCTCTCAAAGCTTCGTAAAGAAGACAAAACTCATCTTGAGCAAGTGCAGAACAAAAGAGAAGAAAGAGGAACATAAATGAATTTCAAAAAGGGCCCCGGGATTTGTAGAATTTTAAACTCACTAATTCCAAAATTTATCCTACCCTTTTTGTCAGAGCCTAAAAATAATCCCTGCAAAGTCCATTTGATTCAAATTGATAGACTTTCTCTTGGTAAGTTGATTAAATACGCTACGATAACAAATTAATTGATATAATTTTGTTGTGTTGATATGAGTGATATATCTACTAAAATATCTCCATGATAAAAATAAATTGAGTGCTATGAGCGAAACTTGCGAGGGTTGTCAAAATGGTTCATACTATGATCTTCGCATATCAGCTTAGTTACATGGTTTTGACGAAAAATTATTATTTTATATATCATGAGATATCTTTGCGTGATAATGTTCAAAATGGACAATCTGACCCCAAAACAAAACTTTTATGAATAAAAATTGTTTTTGAAAATATCTTCGCACATTATAAATGCATTAATACATGCAGTTCAGACTTGATAAAATGCGAAATTTTTCTTGAAAAACGCAAAATTTTCATGAATCGATGTTGAATTGTTTAAATGCGTTACTTGTGCTTATATGGTAAATTTTCATATGCAAAATTGTATTAACTATGTGCTAAATTGCCGAAAAGTTACAACATGCATTTGTTGAGGGGGAGTTTTACATGAGAATTTGTTCTTATCTCCTAAATGATTTAGGCGCGACGTCGCGGCTAATACTCGCAAATAACTCTATTTTAGTAATAGTTGTAAAAAAAGCCCTATTTTGAAAATTATTATTTTTTTTTTCGATTTATTTTGTTAAAAAAGCCAGGATTTTGCTTACTGCGTTATTGCTAACCACCGTCCTTTTACGGAACCTAAGTAATTCATCTCACAATATATAAATCATTTATTTAAATTATAACTGAAGTAATCTCAATAACTTTTTGATTTTTCCATTGTTAACAAGATAGGGAATTCTAATAATTTTTCAGGTGGAATTATCTAATAATAGTTATAATAATAATATTAATAATAACAATAATAATAATAATTAGGACCACTTGGAGATATGAAATAATAATAATAATAATAATAATAATTGTTACGAAACTATTATAGCTGGACAAGAACAGAAATATAAACACGGGATTGTAAAGAGATAATAATGTTTTCGATATGATTCAATACAAATCATCGGTCTATTTATAGTAGAAAAATTTCTACTATTTCATCTAACATTTACAACATTAAATACATCTTATCTTATCTCATCTCATCTCATCTCATCAACAATCAACTAACTTTAACAACATTAAAAACATCCACATATTATTTATAATAATTTCATAATACTCCCCCTTGGATGTTTTTCAAAGAATTTGCCTCGTTAAAACCTTATTAGGAAAAACTCAGTGGGATAAAAACCTACTGAAGGAAAAAGAGTACATAATTCCTTTTGATACGCTTTAATTTTTTGCCTCATTAAAAACCTTTTGGGAAAACCAGATGGAAAAAACCACAGTGAAGGAAAAAAGAGTGCCACGCGTATTTTCTCCCCCTGATGATAACATCATTATAAATCTCGGAGTCTTCGAACTCCAATTGAATATACCAATTTCCTGAAACTAATTGGGGGAAGTGCTTTCGTAAATAAATCTGCAAGATTTTCACTTGATCACACTTGTTGTACATCAATATCACCATTTTTCTCCAAATCATGGGTGAAGAAAAATTTCGGTGAAATATGCTTTGTTCTATCCCCTTTAATATATCCTTCCTTTAATTGGGCAATACATGCCGCGTTATCTTCATATAAGATCGTTGGAAGTAATTTCTCAGAAAGCAACCTACAAGTCTGTTGGATATGCTCAATTATCGATCGCAACCAAACACATTCTCGGCTAGCTTCATGAATAGCGAGAATTTCCGCATGGTTAGATGAAGTAGCTGTTAAAGTTTGTTTCACTGACCGCCATGAAATAGCGGTTCCACCATATGTAAATAAATAACCTGTTTGCGATCGAGCATTATGTGGGTCAGACAAATAGCCAGCATCTGCATACCCAACTAAATTTGCTTTCGACTCATTAGAATAGAACAATCCCATATCAGATGTTCCTTTAAGGTATCGAAAAATCCGTTTAACTCCATTCCAGTGTCTACGAGTTGGCGAAGAACTATATCTTACCAATAAGTTTACAGCGAATGCTATATCAGGTCGCGTATGACTCGTAAGATACATTAGTGCTCGAATAGCACTAAGATATGGTACTTCAGGATCAAGTAGCTCTTCATCATTTTTGCGTGGTCTGAAGGGATCTTTATTTACGTCTAAAGATCTAACAATCATTGGAGTATCTAGTTGATGAGATTCATCCATGTAAAATCTTTTCAATACCTTTTTCGTATAAGTCTCTTGATGTACAAATATTCCACTTTTCAAATATTCAATTTGAAGTCCAAGAGAATATTTTGTTTTTCCGAGATCTTTCATTTCAAACTCCCTTTTCAAACAATCAACAGCTTTGGTCAACTTTTCAGGAGTTCCAATTATATTGATATCATCAACATATACTGCTATAATGACAAACTCATTTTTACATCTTCTCAGAAATATGCAGGGACAAGTTTGATCATTCTGATACCCTTCTTTTACTAAAAAATCACTTAGGCGATTATACCACATTCGCCTAGATTGCTTTAATCCATAAAGCGATTTATTCAACTTAACTGAGTACTCGTTTCTGGGCCCTGAATTTTAGGCAACTGAAATCCCTCGGGAAGCTTCATATATATGTCACTGTCAAGTGTTCCATATAGATAAGCAGTGACAACATCCATAAGACGCATATCGAAACTTTCTCTTGCTGCCAGACTCACTATATAACGAAAAGTAGTTGGATCCACCACAGGAGAATACGTCTCCTCATAATCAATACATGGTCGTTGCGAAAAACCTTGCGCAACAAGCCGTGCTTTGTATCTTACATTTTCGCCGCTTTCATTCCTCTTTCTAATGAAAATCCATTTATATCCAACCGACTTTACATTTTCTGGTATACGGACTACAGGTCCGAAAACTTTTCGTTTCTCAAGTGATTTCAATTCGGCCTCGATTGCATCTTTCCATTTTGGCCAATAATTTCTTTTTCTGCATTCTTGTACAGACTTTGGATCATGATCCTCATTCTCATTAATCTCATTCATTTCATGTAGCGCTACGTTAAATGAGAATTTATCGTCAATGTTGACTTCATCTTGGTTCCATCTAATTCTATTTTGGGCATAGTTTATCGAGATCTCTTCATTATCATTATTTCTGAACGTTCAGGTACATGAGTTTCATTCTCATTGCCCATCGACTCTTCTCTAAACGATAAATCATCGGTTGGACCATTCTTATTATTATTTGCTCATTTCCTTTTCCGAGGATTTGTATCTTTGGAACCCGAGGGCCTACCACGCTTTAGTTGTGGTTAGGCTCGATAATATGTTCTGCATGAACATTTATTTTTGCAGGAGCATTAACAGCTGGTATATGTGACTTTGTCACTCTTTTAAGGTCAGTAAAGCTTTCTGGCAGTTGATTAGCTAAACTCTGTAAATGAATTATCTTTTGAACTTCTAGTTCACCTTCTTTAGTTCGAGGATCATAATGATTTAGCGACAATTAATTCCAACTAACATTTCTCTCCAGCTGTTTCTTTTCTCCCCCTATTGTCGGAAAATTCAATTCATCAAAATGACAGTCGGCAAATCTGGCCGTAAATAAATCTCCAGTTAGAGGTTCAAAATACTTTATTATCGATGAAGATTCATATCTGACATATATTCCCAACCTTCTTTGAGGTCCCATCTTTGTTCGTTGTGGTGGAGCAACTGGAACATATACTGCACATCCAAAAATTCTTAGATGGGAAATATCTGGTTCCTGACCATGAACCATTTGTAATGGGGAGACATCATTATAACTTGTTGGCCTGGTGCGGATTAGTGTTAATGCATGCAATATAGCATGTCCCCAGCAAGACGAGGGAAGATTCGATTTCATCAATAATGGCCTTGCAATGAATTGCAAACGCTTAATCAACGATTCTGCAAGACCGTTTTGCGTATGAACATGTGGCACGAGATGCTCAACATCAATTCCGATAGACATACAATAATCATTAAATGCATTGGAAGTAAATTCAGCAGCATTACCAAGGCGTATTTTCTTTATCGGATAATCAGGAAAATGTGCTCTTAGTCGGATCATTTGTGCAAGGAATCTCGCAAACGCCATGTTGCGTGTTGATAACAAACATACATGAGACCATCTAGTCGATGCATCAATTAATACCATGAAATACCTAAATGGTCAACGTGATGGATGTATCGGTCCGCAAATATCACCATGTATATGCTCCAAAAATGTTATGGATTCATTCTTTATTTTCGCTGGTGATGGCCGAATAATTAACTTCCATTTAGAGCAAGCGACACATGATAATTCATTACTTTGAAGAATCATGTGTTCTTCATTAAATGCCCACGTGAATTCTCAATTATTTTCCGCATCATAATTGCACCGGGATGGCCCAACCGGTCATGCCAAACATTAAATGTACTGTCATTAGTAAACTTCTGGTTTACGGTAGCATACGATTCGATCGTTCTAAGATATGTGTAATACAACCCAGAGTCAACGGAAGGTAATGTTTCCATAATTCTTTTATCATTAGAAACCTCCTTTGTAATATACAAATATTCAACATCTGCTTTTTCTGCAATCTCAACATGATATCCATTATGTCGAATAGCTTTAAAGCTCAATAAATTTCTTTGAGACTTAGAAGAATATAAGGCGTTTTCAATTATCAGCCTTGTTCCTCTGGGTAGTAACATGTTGGCTCTTCCGGAGCCTTCAATTATATTTGTGCTACCCGATAGTGTAATAACACTTGTTTCTTTAATTTCAAGATGATCGAAATATTTCGTATTCTTCATAATCGTATGAGTCGTTGCACAGTCTGCAAGACATAATTCTCCATTGCACATGTTCCTTTCCATCAGAGAAATTCCTTTATAAACAAACACATAATAATCATTATTAAAATAAACAGATATATCACAAGAAAACATATAACTCAATAAAACACTCCAAACGATACATAACAAATCGCACAATAATAAAGCATACAATACACATAATAATAAAGCACACGATAATATTAGTTTTCTTCAGGAAAAAACTAGAAATCTGCAGTTTCGATATGTGTATTTTTATCTTTTGTCCCAGAAGCAGAGCCCACATCACTTTGAACAAAATTCGTTTCAATTCTCTATTCTTTGCCCTTACTTTGTTGATATAATTCAACCAAATGTTTGGGCGTGCGATAGTTACGTGACCAATGGCCCGAACCACCGCAACGATAGCATTGCTCATCGTTGTTCTTTTGTTCAGTGTGCCTCTTCTCATCATTATTTTCGTAATTTTTCCTCTTCTGGGGAAAATTCTGATGACCGCCACGATTGCTATGATAACCACCACGAAGTGCTGATAACCACCACCGTAATTTCCTCGGCCACGGCCACGTCCACGACCGCGATGTCCACCACGACCACGTCCACGATCATTGCTTCGACTATTATCATTATTACCTTTGACTGCATTCACTTCAGGGATTGCAGTAGAACCAGTCGGTCGGAATTCGTGGTTTTTCATCAACAATTCATTGTTTTGGTCAGCCAATAACAAACAAGAGATTAACTCTGAATGCTTTTTAAATCTCCTCTCCCTATATTGTTGTTGCAATATCATATTTGATGGATGAAAAGTACTGAATGTTTTCTCCAGCATACTGTCTTCGGTGACTGTTTCTCCACACAATTTCAGTGTGGCAGTCACCTTATGAACAGCCGAGTTATATTCAGTTACGGATTTAAAATCCTGTAATCTTAAATGCATCCATTCATACCTTGCCTTTGGGGGGATAACAGTTGTCAAGTGGTCAAATCGATCTTTCAGATTTTTCCACAATTCAGCGGGATCTTGTTCATTCAAGTATTCATCCCTCAGATCCGCATGAATGTGGTGGCGAAGAACTATCAAAGCTTTTGCCTTATCCTGAGCGCTTGTGGTTTTTACCGTATCAATGGCGTCACCTGCACCCGTTGTGGTTTTTGGGTCGACAATAGTGTCACCCAAACCTTTTGCTTTTAGATGAATTTCTGCGTCTAGTTGCCAAGATAAATAATTCTTCCCTGAGATGTCAAGGGCAACAAACTCGAGGCTTTGCAAATTCGTCATACTATCATAAAATACAAAATACGTTTTAATATTCAAATCATAAAGTATAAAAAACAAATATATGATGTGAATAACATTAATATTTCCAATATAAATATCAATACAAGTTTATCGTAAAAAAAATACTTTCAAGAAAAATTACAATTAATCTTCTTTTGTATCTTCTTTTGCAAAAATCCTTACGTAAAATAAAGTCCACATCCCGAGGAGTGCCATCGTAAAAATAATAGTAGTCAAAAGATCAATTATCAGGTAGAGCGACATCTTTCTATCAAAAAATATATTTCATAATAAACATATATTATAACATAAAAAAAATATCGTAATTAATCACTCTCGTAAAATCTTGGTAAAAACATAATCCATATATAGATAATATCGCCGTTAGTAGAGTAAGAATCAGGAGATCAATCATCGTATATAGCAACATCCTTCAAAATATAAAATATATTTCGGTAATCATAATAATGAAAAATATTACATTAATAACTATATTTTGGAAACAACTGTAAAAATATTATCCACCACCCGATAGACATCACGGTAAATAAAACAAACAGGATTCTATGATAAGAAAATCATAAGTCAGAGATGGATAAAATATATGTATTCTTCTTAATAAAATAAATTTAATTTCTCCCAGTGGTAATAAATTTTTTTCATCCGTATAGTCCAAAATTAATTCAAAATATATATGATATATACTTGAGATATCAATAAAATAAATAATATTATTTAAATCGCACTTTTCAAAATCTCGTTAAAAACAAAATTCCACTCGCCACCACTGGGATTCGAAATCTGGACCTCACATCACTTGTAGTGACGATATTCCGCGAAACCACTCGGGCTAAGGCGTTTTAGTGGTATATTTATATAATTTTAATTGTTCGTAAAATAAGTGTACGAGTGTTATAAATAAACTCACCGTAAACAAAATAAAATTACCATACCTCGATAATAGTTGTATAAGATCTTGTCCGGAGGTTGATCGTTGCCGGAGAGCGCTCGTGCTGATAACGTGTTACGAAACTATTATAACTGGACAAGAACAGAAATATAAACACGGGATTGTAGAGAGATAATAATGTTTTCGATATGATTCAATACAAATACATCGGTCTATTTATAGTAGAAAAATTTCTACTATTTCATCTAACATTTACAACATTAAATACATCTTATCTAATCTTATCTCATCTCATCTCATCAACAATCAACTAACTTTTACAACTTTAAAAACATCCACATATTATTTATAATAATTTCATAATAATAATAATAATAATTAAGACCACATAGAGATATGTATTATATATATATAGACAGAGATATCGGTGAAGATTGTTTTCTTGATAACTAATTTAGAAAAATCTACTCATCTTGCGAAAGAGACTTCGAAAGCAAACGACGTGTATGTGGATTAGGGCTGATTATTTGTTCATATTGTTTCCAATTCGTGTCACTTTTTTTACTTGTATTAATTTTATTAGTTGTACTTCACTTTCAATAATTGTTAAAAGGGTCTTTTATTATTTTAATTTGACCGATAAGCGGGAGCTATTTAATACTTATATGGTAGACTTTATAATATTTAATCTGATTGTTATTGTTATGTTTTTTTTTGGCTGGATAAATAAAACTATATCATATTATATATACTATTAAATCCCCACAGTCAAAATGTATGTGCAACTAATTTAATTTTAATATTAAACATTATTTTTTATATTTAGTTTTTTAAGAATAATAATAATATCATAATAACAATATTATTAGTAATAATAACGTAAATATGTAAACATGTCTTCTTTTGTTTGTCGTGGATTTTTTTTAGTCAATTGTTAGTAGGGTTCTTATTTAACATGAACGTGGATAAATAGTTTTATTTTTGTTAATAATTATTAATTGTAGAAAATATGATTGGTTAAAATTGATACATCAATTTTAACGCATAAGAGTTAATAAAAGACTATATAGCTTATTAAAAGAGTATCAATATTATTACATCACGTGGCATTGATGTTGTACGTTGACGTGTCACGAATCAATGCCACTTGTAGGGATGGGCAATCGGGTCGGGTTTCGGATACCTGACCCGACCCGATTGGGTTTTCCCCGATTGGGATGGGAAATCAGGTTAATTGTCGGTATCGGGTTTAACCCGATACCCGATTGTCTATATCGGGTCGGGTTCCGGGTAGCATAGAGCTACCCACTAAACCCGATCGGGTACCCGCGGGTATCTCTATTAAAAAAAAAAAAAATTTAATGGCCTGCTTGCCTTGCCCAGCGCCCTTGCGCGTCCCTGCCATTTTTTTTTTGTTTCAGCACCTCCCAGCCAAGATCCGCCAGCCATCGTCGTCTTCACAGCCGCCTTCGTTGTTCCAGCCGTCGTCCTCCGTCAAGCCGCCGTCCTCCTCGTCCTCAGCCACACCCAACCCGATTTCTACTCGATTCACAACCGATTCAGCACCTCCCAGCCAAGATCCGCGAGCCGCTGTCGTCCCCTCCAGCCGACGTCGTCCGTCACGGCTGCCGTCCTCGTCGTCCTCAGCCTCCTCCAATAGTTAAAAACCTAATTTTATTATTTTAGGGATTTAATTGTTAAAAATAATATATATATATATATATATGTGTGAAACCCGAACCCGACAGGCAGGTACCCGGATCGGGTACCCGATTATGATCGGGGTCCGGTATCAAAAATACTATCCGATGTGATCGGGTACCCGACCCGATAGTCCCGACGAAACCCGACTCGATCCCACCCCTAGCCACGGGTGAAGTGCTCACGAATGTGCTCACATAAGTTGAGCGGTTGAAATTGCCTGTCCCACAATTTATGTCCCACCATGTGTCTCATTCATCATGACCATCCAATTTCAGATCGTGTGGTTCATAAAATTTCTCTTTCTTTTTTATTCTTTTCTAATTATTTGATTACATATTCCACCAAATAATAAAATCTTTGTTATTTCATGTGATTTATATGATAAAAATAAATAAACATATTCAATTTATTTGTTTCATGGATAAAATTTAAATTCATAACTTATATAATATATATTATATATTTTAATACTTATAAACGCGTATGTAGAGTTGCCCAACCGCCGGTTTCGGTTAACCGGCGGTTGGGAACCGGCCGGAGACGGATGCCGGTTGGCCGTCTTCGGTTGCCGGTTGCCCAGCCGGTCAAAGGGTGTCCGGTGGTTACCAACCGCCGGATTTTTTAATTTTTTTTATTTTATTATTTTAATTTATAGTGTGTATTTCGATAGTTTTCGACTTTTCGGGACACAATTATGTTTTTTTCGGTATATAACAAGGGTTTCGATTTAAAAACTTTAATCATCATAAATTAATTTTATTGAAAAATGAAGTTACATTTACAATTAAAATTTACAAAGTCGAAAATACAAAGTAAGAAAAAACAATTTATTCGCCATTTGCCAATGCCAGTCGATAATCGGTTTCTGAAAAAAAATGTACAATAGAAGTTAGTTAGATAATAATCATAATATTTTTTTGTACAATCGCCATTAAAAAATGAAATTAGTATTAAGGACTTATCTTTTTCGGACTTTGTCGTTGGCTTGGATGTCGTCACGCGAGCGATTTCTTGGAGACATTGGCTGAAAAATAAGATTGTATTAGTAAGTAATTATTTAAAAATAAAAAATAAAAAAATTAATACAATGAGATTAGTATTAAGGACTTATCTTTTTTCGGGCTTGAATCTTTCGCCATTTTCGGAGATTCTCTATTCTCTCTACTCTTAGTTGTCCCCGCCATTACCGCCACCACTAGTCTCTGTGCCGGTGGTGTCGTCGAATACGTCGTCGTCCGAATCGGTATTCGTGAAATCTTGTGTCTGATGTTCGGCTCTCGTCCAATCATCGAGAAGGCATTGGTATTCGACATTTTCTACCGTCAACCTCGAACGCCTTTCACTTAAAGTTAAGCCGCCCATGCTAAAAGTTTGTTCAACCGCGACGGTTGAAATTGGGACGACAAAGATTTCCCTAGCTATCTTTGCCAACGTTGGATACGTTGGCGACATCTTCGACCACCATCTGAGGACGTTGAACTGATCCTCGTCCTCGGCGAACTCAAAAGTGGTCGACAAGTAGTTATCTAACTCTATGAACGGGTTCGTCGACCTTTGGCGTTTGCTCGTGTTGAGGAGGTTATAGTAGGATGCTAAGCGATCACTACCGCTAGCACTACTACTACTAGTGGATTGACCCGAACTCGATCGAGTTGGGTCTTGGCCAATATCGGTCTTATACGCTCTAAAGACTGCCTTTAGAGCGTCATACCCTATATTCCTAACTTGAATGTGGTAGCCATCGGGGATAACACTAGAATTAGCCGCAATGGACTGGTAGTATAATCCCAGAAAATTATCTATCCCCTCTACGCGTAATCTGGGGTCTAATATCTTCGCAATGATGAAGATATCGGGTAGATCCCAAAAGTATTTCAGCCATTTAGCCTTCATGACTAAAACGGCCGGACCTGCAATCTCGTCATTTACAAAATCGTTTAGAATGATGCGACTTTAACGCAATGATCTAATGCTAAGATAGATGTCGGGTAATATATTCCCGACATCTCCCTCGTGGCATCGTGAAATACTTGAAGTATTTCACATATGCCGTTGCATCCGTCCCACATCGTAGGATGTAATGCTACCCCGAATTCGGGGTTTTCGTCGTAGAAATCGCTCAAGGTATGGCGATATTCGTATGACGTCTCCAACATCTTATAGGTGGAATCCACCTGTTGGGTACATCTAAGGCAAACTTCTTGGGCGTGACACCCAAACTTCTACAATGACGCTTCCACTTCTTCAGTACAAAAGAGTGGCGCATCATGTAACTAATCGCCTTTCGTATCGGCGTAACGTGTGCCTTTAGATGCGTGAGTGCGTCCTGAACACACAGGTTAAGTATGTGGCAGAAGCACCGGACATGAAAGAATCTGCCGCCAATTGACGGTCGACAATACTTAATCAAATCTTCAATGCTCGCGTTATTAGCGCTAGCATTATCAAAGGATATCGAGAAAATCTTCTCGAGTATCCTATATTCCGATAAGATACTCCTAAGCTTAAGTGTGATATTTTGAGCTGTGTGTGCTGTGTCAAATTCCCTATACGCAATTAAGCGTTTCTGTACTTGCCAAGAGTCATCAATCCAATGGCATGTAACGCCCATGTAATGATGATCTTGCCAGTAATCGCTCCATATATCGGAGGCAATGGACACTTTACACTCTAAGTTTCCTAATTGATCTATTAACTCGCATTTATACGCGAGTACGGTCTTCCTAATGTCTCGCGTAAGGGTGCTACGTGAAACTTTCTTCGCTTGGGGGTTATACGACTTTCTGATCCACTCTTCGTAGATCGGATCGTCGGCAAACCGAAAAGAAAAATGTTTTGCGCAAACAAATTTTGCAAGATGTTTGCGCGCGACGTCTTCGTTGTACATGAACAAAGACGTCGGACTCGCACTGGGTCCTTGTCCGGTAGCGGACGAACCCGTACCCGTAGCCCCGTACATTTGACTTTGACTTTGACTAATTCATATCTTAGTAGGATGTTTTGAGCGGATATGGCCGGTAAAATTGCCATATCCGCCCCCCTTCTTAAAAGGGTACTCCTTACCACAATAATTACATATAACTCTAAAAAAATATTTATTTTTGGTCGGTACCTTCTTGAAGTGTACTGCAAAAATATCCGAGCGTAAGGCGGCGGCGGCAGCCCGTGCTTGGGTCTCGGTCGGCGGCGTCGGCGTCGGCATCGGAATTTCTTCCGTTTGGTCCCGTTGCGTGTTGCTTTGCGTTCCATCCATGTCCGAGCCGAGTACGTCACTTAGGTCGAGCATAATTTCGGGGGAGTCGTCATATTGGTAGTAGTCATCTTGCGATGAACTACCAACAATCTGTTTCCCCCTCGATCTCGAACTCGATCCTCGACGACGGCTATCCATATCTAAAATAAAATATTAGAATAAACGTTCGATAAAAAAAATGTGTAAACTTACGAAAAAAGAGGCGAGTGAAATTCGGAGCGCCGTGTAGTAAAGCCGGGCTGGGATTGATGAATGTAGTAAAGCCGAGCGGGTATTGAGGGACAAATATTTTAATTAGTTTATTTTTAATTCGTAGACTACAACGAGGCTGAGAATAACGCGTTTTGAGAGTGAGTAATTGAGAGTAAGAGATAGAATTGAGTTGTGATTTTGTTAAGAGGGGTGGGGGGGGGGGTATTTATAATTTTTTTGAGGAAGTAGCCGTTGCAACCGGTGGTTCCCGGTCAACCGCCGGTTGCAAAGGCTAGTTTTTTTTTTCCACGTTAGTAACGGCTATTTCTTTAAATTTTTTTTTCGTATTATATTATATAAATTTTTATATATTATATATATTTATATATTAAATATATATATATTCACCGGAACCGCCGGTTCAACCGGCGGTTTGCGGTTTGGGATTTTCCAGATTTCATCCAAATCACCCGTTCGGATTTGAATTTTGATTTCATCCAAATCACCCGTTTGATGAATTTGAAATTCGACCACAAGTGGTCCGATTTCGAAATCCAAAAATCCGCCATAACGATTTTCGTAAATAATAATAATAATAACAATTATGAGTGAATGATGAGTCGAGCCGACTCGCGTGTTCGATGAGACGGCTCGAGCTCGACGAACGACGAATGATGATCAAAAGCTCGCGAGCCGACTCACGAGCTTATTTTATTTTGTTAGGTTTTTATTTTATTTTTGTACATTTTAATTTTTAATAAAAAGTTCGAGGTCGAGCTCTTCAGAATATTTTATTTATTTAAATCTTTCCAAAAGATAAAAAAATATTATTTCAAATATCATAGCGATATATAAATATATATTTGAAAAATATTATATCTAATATTAATCTTCAAAAAATATATATTAAGGTAAATACCCATTACCCCTTTAAGTAAATCATGGCACATTTCAATCTTGCCCTCACAATATTTAAATTTCTTATCGAATAATAAAATAAATATTGTATCACTTAAATATTCAATTTCCGCCAAACCCCAAATTAATTTATTAATTTCTGCGAAGCCCCAACTAATTTATTATTTTCGGTCCAAACCGAAATGTACCTCTAAATCCGATCTCTCTTTTGATTGACACTACCTTGGTGATTCCTTTTAAGTCCGATCCTCTTGGATCGTCTCAACCGACACTGGGAGGAATCCAAGGGTTCGGTAAGCGCCTAACCAATCTTGCGGTATCGAACCGATCCTAGTTGAGGATGAGTTTAGATTTAATTTTTAAATTCAAGAAACGATTATAGATTATCACATCTAGGAGGTTTAAGTTATTTACCAAACGTACTTAGACATAACACCAAAGGAAATCGTTCAACCGCCTGAAGCTATGTAACATGATGTATATAAGTATCTAACTTTCATTCCTAGCAACATTTTCCTGTCTTTGCAGCCCAAGAAATATTACCACAGCACTCAAGTAAGTCACGCCCCGTTAAATTTATAGAATTTTTTAACTGGATATTAATTCATATGCGATATATATATTTCATGATACAGCTCATTCTGAACTATATATCTTAGTTCAGTTGGGTAAGATTCGATGCTTAATCAGTTGTTATACGAATCCTAACTCATTCAGTTAATTCTGTCGCAATTTTTAATTATAGGTGTTGTCCTCGGGATTTTCCCTTACTCGGTAAAATATACGAATCGACCAAACTCAAAGCAAGACACTCAGTCGCTCGCCTGAAGAAAGCCGAGAACCTCGACGGGATATTACACGAGGAAGACGAATAGATGCATCGAGCGGTTACGGAACACCAACGGACTCATCGGTTATGTCCCATCATGGTGTGTAATGGGGCGGTTACGGAATCCCAAAGACCCTCATTAAGAGAAGCCTCATCATGGAGCATTTACTTGTGTTTAAAGCCATTAAGGGTCATAATGTTGAAGTATTCCCTATAAATAGCTAGGTAAGGACCTCATTTGAAGTAAGCTCGATCGCCATGACAACACACGCGCCTTATACTCTCTGCGCCACTATCCCGAGCGCACACACGCTCTAGTGTCTACGTCGATACATACTCTTAAGCCCGGCTATATATTTATGTACTTACTTCGGGAATCTCTTTCCGGATTCTATCTCCGCACGCCGAAATTGACTTGAGCGTTGGAGGGGGCTCGCCAGCACCCCGCCGACGTCCCTCTAACGTGTGTTTCTTGTAGGCCGCAGAGAACAAAAGACGAAGCAGGAGATGGGGAGTTCATTCCTATTCATGCTACACTCGGGAGTCGAAGGCCACTATTGAATTGCTCGGGGCTGATCTCCACCGAGCTCGGATAAGGAAGGAGAAGATGGCCCCGAGAGGAAGGTAGCGCCAACGGCTCGCGGGGTGAAGAAGGCGCTCTCGGGAAGTAGGCGGCGCATCTTCACTTTTTCATATTTATCGATTATTATCTACGTGATACTCTGAGCTTACCATATTAGTCGAAGTTGCTTTTGGTTGTACTTTAGTTATTTGCAGGATTGTATCTACTCTAAATCCCCGACCTGCTCGGGCAATTCAAGACCAAAGCCCCAACCTCCCAGGGACATACTCGCATAAGTCCCAACTTTCTCAGGCCGCTCAAGTCTCAAATCCAATGGACTTCGGGCACCTCAGGCTTAGCTCGCATAAGCCCTGACCAACGCAAGCCGTTTGAGCCTCAACGCCTTGGTACTTCCAAGCAAAGAGATTTTATCTACATCGAAAGTCCAACCCGCTCAGGACGTACAAGTCCGCAGAAATCGGGTTCTTGTTATTTTTACAGCGGATAAATATTATCTTTCAAAATTTAATTCTTATTATTACATGTGTAATATGATGAGCTCACCCCATTTATATATGAGAATTGCTTTTGGTTGTGGTTTGATCATTTGAAGAAAACGATGCGCTCGAGATATATAAGTCCACGGATGTGGCGAAAATATTGAACCCTCGGATGAGGCGAATAGTCCACGAATGTGGCGAAAACATTGAACCCTCGGATGAGGCGAATAGTCCACGAATGTGGCGAAAACATTGAACCCTCGGATGACGCGAATAGTCCACGGATGTGGCGAAAACATCGAACCCTCGGATGAGGCGAATAGTCCACAGATGTGGCGAAAACATCGAACCCTCGGATGAGGCGAATAGTCCACGGATGTGGCGAAAACATCAAACCCTCGGATGAGGCGAATAGTCCACGGATGTGGCGAAAACATCAAAACCCTCGGATGAGGCGAATAGTCCACGAATGTGGCGAAAGTATTGAACCCTCGGATGAGGCGAGTAGTCCACGGATGTGGCGAAAACTTTGAAACCTCGGATGAGGCGTAGTCCACGGACGTGCCCAAAACTTTGAATCCTCGAATGAGGCAAAAAATCTCTAAGTCCTCGAACGAGGCACGAAATCTCAAAAGTCCTCGAATGAGGCATAATATCTCTAACTCCTCGAACGAGGCACTAAATCAAAGTCCTCGAATGAGGCATAATATTTCTAAATCCTCGAATATCTAAGACCTCGAACGAGGCACCAAACCAAAGTCCTCGAACGAGACAGAAAAACTTTAAGTCCTCTAACGAGGCACAAAATCTCAAATGTCCTCAAATGAGGCAGAAAATCCCTAAGCCCTCGAACGAGGCAGAAAATCTCAAAAGTCATCAAATAAGGCAGAAGATTCCCAAGTCCTCAAATGAGGCAGAAAATCCCTTAGCCCTCGAACGAGGCAGAAAATCTCAAAAGTCCTCGAATGAGGCATAATATCTTAAGTCTCGAACGAGGCACTAAATCAAAGTCCTCGAATGAGGCATAAATTCTCTAAGCCCTCGAACGAGGCACAAAATCTCAAAAGTCCTCGAATGAGGCATACTATTTCTAAATCCTCAAAATATCTAAGTCCTCGAACGAGGCACCAAACAATGTCCTCTAACGAGACAAAAAATCTTTAAGTCCTCTAACGAGGCACAAAATCTCAAACGTCCTCAAATGAGGCAGAAAATCCCTAAGCCCTCGAACGAGGCAGAAAATCTCAAAAGTCATCAAATAAGGCAGAAGATTCCTAAGTCCTCAAATGAGGCAGAAAATCCCTTAGCCCTCGAACGAGGCACAAAATCTCAAAAGTCTTCGAATGAAGCAGAAAATCTTTAAGCCCTCGAACGAGGCACGAAATCTTAAAACTCCTCAAAAGAGGAAGAAAATTTCTAGGCCCTCGAACGAGGCAGAAAATCTCAAAAGTCCTCAAATAAGGTAGAAGATTCCTAAGTCCTCAAATGAGGCAGAAAATCCCTAAGCCCTCAAACGAAGCACAAAATCTCAAAAGTCTTCGAATGAAGCAGAAAATCTTTAAGCCCTCGAACGAGGCACGTAATCTTAAAAGTCCTCAAAAGAGGAAGAAAATTTCTAGGCCCTCGAACGAGGTAGAAAATCTCAAAAGTCCTCAAATAAGGCAGAAGATTCCTAAGTCCTCAAATGAGGCAGAAAATCTCTAAGCCCTCAAATAAAGGCAACAAGACATGAAATATGTAAGTCCTCGAATGAGGCGAAAAATCTCAGTCCTCGAAAGAGGCAGAAAATCTCTCAGCCAGTGGAAATCTCAAATGGAGCACAAATTCTCAAAGGTCCTCAAACGAGATGAAAATTATAAAGTCCTCGAATGAGATATGATTCCCGAATAGAGCGAAAAAATAAAATGTCAAATGGAGTGGAAAAGAATAAAAGAATATATAGGAGAGCATGCATGCATTCCGCTATGCGCATGAACGCAAGTGTCGCATGATGTCGTTGCGGCTCGTATACTCGGTGATGCAAATTGCCTAACGACTAAGTTGCTCTATGCTCCACGCAATGTCCCGTGTCAGCCGACTCTCAAAGCAGTGCTCATCCAAGTATTAGCCATCCGTCCATGTGCATGCTGCCATATCATGGGGCCAAGTCCAAACGCGGTCCAATCGTCGCATCCGGTTAAGGTAATGCAAAACTTGCATCATGCCGTATATGTCCTGATGATCTAGGCTCGACCGTAACATCCTTCGGCCAACACTGATCTCGATCATCGATCAACAGTCAACATTCATCACCTTCATGAAAAGTATCAACGTTCAAAATAAGAGACAATGTTCGGTCGATGAATCCAGATTGGATAGAATAAAGACTCAACAAAACTTGAATATTTTACCAACTACGTCCAAAACTCACTACATTCTTTTTGAACTATTTGAGGGGGGGACTAGTGTTGTCCTCGGGATTTTCCCTTACTCGTAAAATATACGAGTCGACCAAACTCAAAGCAAGACACTCAGTCGCTCGCCCGAGGAAAGCCGAGAACCCCGACGGAATATTACACAAGGAAGACGAATAGATGCATCGAGCGGTTACGGAACACCAACGGACTCAGCGGTTACGTCCCACCATGGTGTGTACTGGGGCGATTACGGAATCCCAAAGACCCTCATTAAGAGAGCCCTCATCATGGAGCATTTACTTGTGTTTAATGCCATTAAGGGTCATAATGTTGGCGTATTCCCTATAAATGGTTAGGTAAGGACCTCATTTGAGGTAAGCTCGATTGCCATGACAATGCACGCGCCTTATACTCTCTGCGCCACTATCTCGAGCGCACACACGCTCTAGTGTCTACGTCAACACATACTCTTAAGCCCGGCTATATATTTATGCACTTACTTCGGGAATCTCTTCCCGGATTCTATCTCCGCACGCTGAAACTGACTTGAGCGTCGGAGGGGGCTCGCCGGCGTCCCTCTAACGTGTGTTTCTTGTAGGCCACAAAGAACGAAAGACGAAGGAGGAGATGGGGAGTTCATTCCTATTTATGCTAAACTCGGGAGTCGAAGGCCACCATTGAATTGCTCGGGGCTGATCTCCATCGAGCTCGCGTAAGGAAGGAGAAGATGGCCCCGAGAGGAAGGTAGCGCCAATGGCTCGCGGGGTGAAGAAGGCGCCCTCGGGAAGTAGGCGGCGCCGACAGAGTGGAGAATGAAAAAGGCACCCTCGACGATAAGACTCTCTCGGGAGAAAAGCAACGGATACTCTGGACTAAGGCAACACCTATATGGCTGAGTACTACCTTGATTTTTTCAGAGCGCATCAATAGGTATTATAAGGAAGCAGTGATACATGTTGGCATAATACATATATATGTTAGCAATCGAGTTGAAATCCGAACTAACGACCTTGGTAAAACAAGATTCGTGGTTAGAGGTAAGCGAACGTCCACACGCAACTAGGACACATGCAATTAGCTTTTGGTGTATTGCTATGTTGTGTTATATGTATTTTAATGTAAACTTGAGTACTTGGGAGGTAAGAATTATTCGGTGTGAATAACCGTGTCTCGGGCGTGAGTCGCTATGTATAATTCTTTCATTCGTTGGGATATGAACATACACGATTTAGAATGAATTATTTGTTATCTCGTGCACATTGACATATATGTTACCATGTTGGATATGAGTTATTGTTTTAAGTAGAGTTTCGTATGCATTGCATATTGGACACGGCTGGGACGGAACCACAAGGAGTTCATAGGGGTTGGCCGACCCCCCGACGGCCGGCGTCAGAAAGATATATAGTAGATAGTTTGAGGAGCTTTCCATTGGTACAAGACGTTGATGAAGAATGAAGAAAACGGTTAGAACCTATCCTTTGGGTGGTTTTAATTAGATTTATATTTATTTGGGCCAAAATGATTTAAAGTAAAGGTTATTAATGTTATGGGCCAACATATATTAAAATAAAAGATATTAATATTATGGGCTTATTTTAACTTATAAGAAAATACAATTGAGGCTCACCTCATTATAAACCTTAAATACATATTAACATAGGGATCCAATCTTACGAGAAATCTTAATTAAATCTTCATAATAGCGTCTTAATTTCTTTTATTAAACTATGTCGTAATTAATCAATTCATCATGCGTCAAAGTATTTTTTTTATAATTATTTAATTGATTAATCAATTCATTATCGTGATTAAGTTATTATTTTATTTTATAAGGAATGTCTTTACCGAAAAAAATTTAGACAAGACGCCGAGTCATCGTGTTGCTAATATTCAGATGAAGTAGATTGAAGGTATTTAGTGAAAGGTCATTGTCAATAAAGATGTAAATATTAGTGGATGCATGAGAAATTTTTAGGAAACATGGTACAATCAATTTTGTTGGCTTGAATATAGTGCAACAGAAGACAATGCATTTTGTTTATGGTGTTTTTGTTTCCTATAGGTAGTAAAAGGGGATGACATATTCATGGAGCATGATTTCGAAAATTGGAAAAAGGCGTTAGAAAAGTTTCATGATCATAAAGGAACTAACGACAATATGCACAATCATGTATAGTTCAGTTGGAGTGATTCAGAAATTGAAGGGACAATTTGGATTATATGTTGTAACGACAAAATAAACAAAGTGAAATTGATTATCGTATTCGATTGATATCAGTAATTGATGTGGTTCGATTTCTTGTTAATCAATAGCTTTGCCATGGAAATGATGAGTCCACAAGTTCAAAAAATGTAGTGCTTTTCTTGAACTTATGGAATGGTATTCTGAGCGTAAGTAGGAGGTTAATAAGGTGATAAAATGTCTTTCCTGCAATCATCAGTTGACTTCTCCTAAAGTTCAAAAGGAAATTGTTAGTGCTTGAGCTTTGTAGGTAAGAAACATAATCGTGAATGAGATGAGAGAAATATTATTTTCCCTTTTGATTTATGAGGCTCGTGATAGTTCTATAAATGAACAAATGTCATTTGTTTTGAGGTACGTGAATGACAATGGAGAACTAATCGAACAAAATCTTGCAATATCGCATGTTAGTGACACTTGCGCATTATCTTTGAAAAGTGCTATAGAGAGTGTATTTGCGAAACAAGAGTTAGCAATGTTTACACTTCGAAACCAATGCTACAAAGATACTTTCAATATTTGTGGTGAGCATAAATGACTGAAGAAATAAAATACTAGATGAAGACACGTGCACATTTATATTCATTATTTGCTTTCCAACTACAGCATGGTTTTAAAACTGTTTTTTTGAATCGGACCGGAAATTTTAGTGGTTTAAGGTTAGTGATTTAACCGGTATAATACCGGAATAAAACCGGCGTAAAAGCGGTGCTATATATAGAATAAAATTATATTTTAATGAGTAAATTAATCATATAAAATGTGTTGGGGGTTAAAAAGTAATTGTAAAATGGGTGTCAAAAATTAAAATTTATAAATTGAGGGTTAAAAATTAATTAAAATAAAATGTATTGGGAGATAAAAAATTAATCTAAAATGAGGTATCAAAAATTAATTTAAAATAAAATCTAAATATATGCACAATAAAGATTTGAACCCACAACCCTTGGGAATGTAACTCTAAAATGCTAACCACTAGACCACCACAACATATTTAACCTTTTACTTACTTATGTTCGTGTTATTCTTTTTTTTGAAATTTTTTTCTTTTTTCTTTTTAAATTAAAGATGAACCGGACCGGACCGGAACCGGATTTCCGACCGGTTCACGGTTTTTCCGGTCAGACCGGCCGGTCCAGTCCGGTCTTCAAAACCATGAACTACAGTTGGTAGTTGTCGCTATATCAACGGAAAATGCAAGTGCGATAAATGTTTTAGATTTTGTTGGTATTACTGTAAACATTACTAGAGCTTCACATACAAGAAAAGATGTCATTCGACAGAAACAATATGATAGAGTACATTTTTTTGGTAGAATAAAATTCATTTACCACACCCAACGTTTTTGTACACACCCCATCAAACAACTATCCCCAGCTGATTATAAAACTTCAAGCTAGCCTAAGAAAGCATACTCGTTGATACAAAATTCTATCAGCCATCACCATCTTCATTTTGCAGCAACATAGTATTCTCCATTTCAGATCTCTGCTTATGGTTTCGGCTACCATGTGAGTCGTTTGGGGTTTCATATTGTGCAGCCACCTATTCCTTTCGAGCCATATGTTATAAGCTAACTCGCATAGCAGGCGATGATGATTCTGAACCTCACTCTCTGATCGCTCCTGCCTTGTGCATCCAACTACGCCACTCCTCAAAATCTCCATGTATCCCCTGATCCTGAAGCCACCCAAAGATACTCTACAACAACTGGTGACTGAATTCACACTCAAAAAAAGAGGTGGTCAATAGTTTCCTCCCCTGCATCACATAATCGACACATCCTATTAGCAATGAGGACATTCCAGGAAGCCAATATGTTTAAAATGAGCAGCCGACGGTGCACGAGTAATCATAACAATAAAGCGTGCTTGGACTGATTATCAATTCCCTACATCATTTGGATATTGGAATGAACGAACTTATCCTTTTAACCAAGTGTAACTTGATTTCATAGAATAGATATCAGATTTAGCGGGGTCCATATCAAGTTGTCAAAACCATTCCTAAACCTATTCTTGATTTTGTTTACTTTACGTCAATGCTAGCTACAATCCGGCGAGGGTTGGTAATCCCAAAAGTTCGTATCCTTCAAGTAGACCACATGAATCCATTTGATCCAGAGAGCATCCTTTTTCCGGATGATATCTCAAAGTTGTTTGCCCGCCAAAGCCAAGTTCCAAATTTTGCAATCCCTAATATTCTATCCCCATTGTTTCTTGTGATGACAAATCCCATGCCAATGATCAAGCGAAAACATTTACCATGTGCTTACTTCCCCTATAAAAATTCTTCACATATCTGGTCCACTTTTTTAGTTATAGATTTCGGCAACAAAAAAACAAAGCCCCAGAAATCGTGGATGGCCAAAAGGACAACATTAATAACGCATAGTCGCCCTGCATACGAAAGATTCCGAGATGACCAAAATTTAGTTCTGCATGTAATTTTCTCCACCCGGGCATGACAGTCACTCTTACTCCACTTTGTGGGGGATATAGGAACACCTAATATCTCATAGGAAAGCGACCCTCTTTGAATCCAATGCATTGCACCATTTGAGCTGCTCTCTCCTTAGAGATCTCAGCCAGATAAATGATAGATTTTGCCTCGTTCACCTCAAGACCTGAGACCTGTTTAATGTGGTTTAGAGCAATGATAGAGACAACTCCCATGGACCCTTTACAAAATATTAGTAAGTCATCCGCAAAACAAAGATTAACCAATCTCATTTGTTTACAAAATCTGATGGTATCTGAAGTCCTTATGCAATGATGAGGGCAGAAACTTCCTAGAAAGATACTCCATGATGATAACAAAAAGGAGAGGAGACATGGAATCACCTTAACCCTTTTCCTCCAATAAAACTGCCCGAGATGTCCCCATTCACAGAGATAGTGTAAGAGACGGATGAAATACACTCCTTGATCCAACCAATGAACTCTCTCGAGAATCTAAACTGGCATAGCCATTGTTCCAAGAAATTTCATCCCACAGTGTCATAAGCTTTCCTTAAGTCTACGTTCATCAAGGCTCTAGCTGAGGAGTTCTTCCTATTATAGATCCTAGGAAGGTCTTGACAAAGGAGTATATTATGGACAATTGATCTTCCTTCTATAAGTGCATTCTGATTAGGATTGCTCAGCGTATGCAACAAATTCTTGATCCTTCCACGTATGAGCTTAGATATACATTTATAGACGGCGTCGCAGCAAGAGATTTATCTGAAATCAAGAGCTCTGGTAGGGAAAGCTATTTTGGGAATGAGAGATAATGTTGCTTAGTTTAGCTGAGCATTCTGCTCGTTCTAAAAGAAACCCAAGATAACATCAGTAATTTCATCTCCAATCACAGACCAAGAGTGCTTGAAAAAGCCACTATTATAGCCATAGGCCCGGGAGCCACATCCTCATGTATAGACCTCATCAATTGGAATACTTCAGCTTTATCAAAGGGACTTTTAAGGATAATTGATCTTGTAAGTGCAGAACATAGCCCTGCTCTGTAACTTTGTGATCAATCATGTTACAAACCGGGCCACCCTTACCCAAGAGTTCTTGATAGTAGTCTACAAAATGCTGCAAAATATCTGCACTATCTGTTAATGTTTCCCCCTGCAACGTGTTACTGGAAGAGACACGATTTATGTAGGTTCTTTGCCTGATAACAAACAACATGGAAATATGTCGAGTTTGGTCCCCTTTATCTAACCATTTCTACTTAGCAGTCTGTTTCAAGAACTAATCAGCAGCCACACTTACGAATTTGTATCCCTCTCTGATGTCTTTTTCCTTCAGAATCAGGCCTTCATTCGTAGGGCCAGAATGTAAAGTAGCTTGATAGCAATGCATGAGTTCTATTTGGCTATCTTCGATCAAGGTCTTAGTGTTATCCACGAGTTTTTTTGGATTCAAGTCTTTACCTCTAGTGGACACTTTTGAATGGCAAGTAAGACCCGCGCGGTGGTCTATCCCAGACTGAGGTGCCATTTGTGTCTCCTCTAGTTTTATTTTAACAACCTCTGCTCTGTTCACAATATCAGCATACGAGGACCTATTTAATGCGTTGTAGGTCCTAAATTATCAACTACCGAGAGATCTAGACATGAATTCTAGATATTCGAGTATAGATTTACGATTTGTTACCTTCCATCGAATATCTCCTTTTAACATCAAGAAAGAGAAGTTTAGAGTGATAAAGTATTTCGTATGTATTTCTCTCTCTATAATGTGAATTTCAAGCCTTTGTAATTTTTCTAATTCTTGTGTATTGATTTCAATAGTGTCCATTGTATTTATATCTATATACATTGTATATTTACTAGTAAGTCCTACACTATAAAAAATACAAGTTACGCCCCTAATTACAAGGATAACTAATAAATGAGCACAATTTCTAAGTCTTATTCAATCTCTCCCTTTGTGCTCGTTTGCTCTTCAACTCTGTTTATCCTTGTCGGGCGTAGAAGAACTTCCTCAATTCCAATGTTATCTCGTAGTGTCAGACAACATTCATCAGCTCAAATTGTTCCTCAATAGCGCTGAGAAGCTCATTCAGGAGCGGGGCTTCTTCTTCTCCAAGGTCCTCAAAGATCATGTCTTCATCGATCTCCGCCAACCTCCTTTTCGATGTTCTTCCTTATGAGCTTCAACGTCCCATCGTAGAACTTACGTACCTCAGACTTCATCATCGCTCCCGTCTTTCCAATGACTGGATTCCGATAAGTGATGGCGAGGCCTGACTTCTTGAATATGTAGTTCTCCGGGAAATCGTTGAGCGCGAAGCCTTTCATGAGCGGCGGTTCCATGTTGACCTTCTTCATGCTATTCTCCATAGTGATCTGAAGGTCGTGTGGGCTGTGAAATTTAATTTGCCGCACCATGAATCTTTTCAATCCCTCGAGCCCTTCATTCTTGATGTACCCAACAGGTGTCTGGTATTACTTCTTGTACATCTGGAACAGATGGTAGACTTCGTCTGGTGGAAGAAATGGTAGATAGCTTTCGTCTATCTCTTCTCGAGTGTGATTGACATTCGCTCGCTCTATGATGTAGATCGGAGTTGGATATGGTCCAATCATGTGTGATACGCCCACGAGTTGGAAGATCGGTGGCTTGTCCCTGAAGTTTCTTCTGAGTTGACTGTTGGGATGCCACTTCGATCCGGACCAAGATAAGTAAGCATGAAGACATATTCCATCTTCTTCCACTCCTCTCAATGAGAAATCCCCCGTAGAATTAGCTTGTTCAGCTTCTTGATACGGTTTGGTGCTCTCCAGATCTGCTTCCTTATATCTTCAAGGAAGGGCACTTCAATCCCAATGTTCTCTCATGACGTCTCGACACGGACAATCCCCTTTGAAAGACGTGGAGGGGTGTCCGCTCGGTGTCTTATCATCTCTCGTAAACTCTGGGAGTTCGGTATTGTAGTTCTCTCCTTCTGGAAGTTCTTCGTCTTCAAGAAGAACTAAATCAACCGAGGCTTGTTGCGAGAAGTATCTAACGTTGGAGAGGCGAGCTTGAGCTGCTTCCTCTGGTTCCCAGTGCGCCAGCCACTTCTCGTTCATAATGTAGTCGTCTACGATGGCGTGGGGATCGTAGTTGATTGTTGCTTCAGTTTGATCTTGGAGCGTGGAGGTTGGGATCGAGTTTGGACTTTTGGGAGCCGGAGTGTTGTGTGCGTGTGGGATGTGGTGGTTTGTTTGTTGGCGGGTATTGGGTTGTGTAGTTGGTGGGTTGGTTGACGATCCTTCTGCTTCACGTGTTGAAGATGTCTTTTCTCGTCCTTGACCACGACCAAGGTCTTCTGTCTATTCTCCCCTTCATGGCGAGCTGATCGTCAGGACCGTCATGTATTCTCTTTGTTCGAGAGCTTTCTTCAAAGCAGCGTGTTTGAGCGGATGGCTCGGATTCATCAACTTGCCGTTGATAGAGAGACTCCTCGGCATGAGTCCTTGTCTCAAGGGATAGAAGGCGAGAAATTACGATATTGTGAAGTTGGAAGATGGGTATGGTGTATGAGTTGATAGGGGAGGGGATTGGGTTAGGGTGGTTAGTATGGGTTGTATGAGAGTGTGTATGGTGGTGGATGACTCGATGGCGTGGATGACTCTTTCCATCAGCCGGTCTTCGAGAGTGTTGAGAGCGGTGGAAAGAGCAGCTTGTAAGCGTTGTGGTACCTTCGGAGTGGAGCCAGGGAGGCGCTCCACTGTCACAACGTCACAAAATATTTCTGACGTGCCGCCTATAAAAGGACTTCTGGGACGTCGGAAGACACCCATTGTCAACCCCGAAGTCACCACTTCGATGGGTTGGCCCGTTGTTGTTTTTGAAGGTATGGTGCACCAACGGGACTTTCATCCAATCCTTGAGATGAAACCGTAGGAATCATCTCTATGGATGTTGAGACAGGTTCGATGGGAACCTGTGTAGTCGTCAAGACCGGTGGTGGTGGAGGAGGAAAATTTGAAGCTGTTGTAGTGGAGGGATATGCAGACGAGGCGGAAGATCTTTGTCGGCGAGAACCCCTTCGTAATAATATGCAATCCTCTTCGGAGTCGGTGGCTTCAAGAGAGACAACTGTTGGAGGTGTGGGCACACGGGCTGCACCCTCGGGCTCAATGGCCGATGTCTCATGCTCCTGAACCTCAGCTTCGGGCTCTTGTGCCTCCAAATGTTGTTCTTGACGGATATGCATTGTTCTGACAGTAATCTTGATAGGCTTCATCGATAAGGTCTGCAAGATGTAGGAGCTCCGACGGGATCAGCATGGGTTTGAGTTCCAGACCTGATGCCTTCGGATTGTGGAAGAACCGTAGTCTCGGCGGTGTGTATCCTCCGACAGGTGGCAGGCGGGAATCTCCGACTTCCACTAAGTGAGAAATCAGCACCGGGAACCAGCGGACGTAAGGCATAAACTTGGCCTTCAAATTGGTTTCCCATTGACGCATTTGGTCCGCCAGGTCATTCCAGATAAGCTGGGCCACGTCATATTTTTTGGAGAAGATGACTCCATGGAAGATCCGCAGAATGTTCCCGTTCGCCTTATCAAATCCCAAATGCTTCGGACAGAGACACTTGTTGATGATTCCAAACAAGGTCCTCCATGGATGAGGAATCCCGTTGTTCTGAAAATTTGCGAGCTTTGTCAGCGGTGGCTTGTATCTCATCTGAAGCATGTCTGCAACGATCTCCACTTCTTATAGTAGTGGATGGTAGACGTCGTGATGCGGTAGACAAGAACTAAAGCCAGAAGATCCTTTTTGATGATGACGTTCTTCTGGTTGATTTTTGTTGTGTAGGCCAAGTCATCACCCACAATATGGCTCTGCATGCATCCCTAGAATTGGAGATATACCATCTGGAATGACGTCGTCATTATAAGAGGTGACCATAGTGGATGTCCTTTCAGAATTGAGATGATGACGTCATCGGGGCATCGGAAGGTGGCTAAGTCCAGCTGATAATTGTTGTCGTGGACTGTTAGCCAAGCTTCGAACAGATAGATGTACGAGTATTCTTGATGAGCCATCTCTGAAAAACAATTGAATAAGAATCATTAGATTGTAAAATTCAAATGCAAATGATAGTTAGTGTTGAGTAATTCAAATTTTTGTCGAGTTCACATCATTAACTTTGAAAACATTTTGCATTTAACCTTTATTTAGTACGCGCAAACAATTTTATTTGTATAACATATGAGTTTGAAAAGATTTTGAAAAATTTGCTAAGTGCTAAACGTGTGTACTGCTTGCGGCGTGTTTTTATTCGAACGGAACTTTATCGAACGCTAAGTTTTACGATCGAATAAAATCTTATCAAAAACTCAAGGTTATCGCCGCTGAGTTTTGCGATCGAATAAAAACGTATCAAAAACTAAAGTTTTTCGCCACGTAGTTTTGCGATCGAATAAAATTTTGTCGAGAAACTTAAGTTTTTCTCCGCGTAGTTTTGCGATCGAATAAAATTTTATCGAAAAAAATAAAGTTTTCGCCGCGTATTTTTGCAGTCGAATAAAATTGTATCGAAAAACTAAAGTTTTCGCCGCTAAGTTTTACGATTGAATAAAAACTTATCGAAAACACAAGGTTTTCGCCGCTGAGTTTTGCGATCGAATAAAAACTTAACGAAAAGTAAAGTTCTTCGACCCTACTGTTTGCGATAAAACAAATTTTGACCTAAAATCTTTAGAAATCAAACAGTAAAATTTTAAACTGCAAATGACGATTCTGCGTAAAACATGAGTTAATCTGGACTCGAAATGATCAAAAACCAGTTTCGAGTCCAATATCATGCAATTAATCAAAATGGTTGAATCTAAATCACATAAAATTGGATTTCTTAAGTATTGGATGTCGAAAATCGCAAAGTCGAAAATAGCTGCAAATAAATTTGAAATACAGTCGCAGTTCGTGAATTTCTTAACAAAAAGATTAATCGAATCTGGAGTCAACCTTCAAATCAGGCGAAATTTTAGCAAAAAATGTGAGGATGTTTGAGATTTTTAGAAATCGCCGTTTGAAGTTTGCGTGAGAAAAATGTTTTCGATCGAAAAAGTGTATAAGTACTTTTCGATTAAGAAATGTGAAAGGGTTTTGGGCCGTGAAAATCATTTTGGGATTTCGTTAAAATCAGGTCTATTTAGTTTTGCAACGAAAATTTACTCTTTTACTTTTGCACTCAAAAACATTTAATAGAACTCCCCCTAAATTCAGAAATAAATGCAATTAACTCCCAATGTTTGATGACATTTATCACTTAACTCCTTGGATGAGCTGGAAATTCTCTGTAACACTTGGGATGAAACTTGAGAAGTCGTAATTGCAAGTAAATCATTTAGGAGATAATAACAAATATTCATGTAAGCTCCCCCTCAATAAGTGCACATATAATGTTTTGGCAATTTAGCATATATACACATATTCAAAACTTTATGCACATGTAAATTTTAAACAATATATGACATAAGCAAAGATAAGGCATTCAACGTAGATTCATGATCCCCTAATTATCCATATGAAAATTTTGCATTTACATATATTTTCATAAAATTTCGCATTTTGACAATTCCGTACCAATGCATGTGCTAAAGCATTTAAAAATGTGAAAATACTTTTGTTTTGGGGTCAAGTTTTCCATTTTGATTAATATCACGCAAAAATTTCTCATGACACATTGAATAATAATTTGCCTTCAAATCATGTCATTA
The DNA here is from genome assembly GCA_004919715.1 of Linderniella brevidens. Lineage (NCBI taxonomy): Eukaryota > Viridiplantae > Streptophyta > Magnoliopsida > Lamiales > Linderniaceae > Linderniella > Linderniella brevidens. Next base: position 17,056,624 of record SWDC01000157.1, read on the forward strand.
AACTAATATCCTAAGATAGTATGAATCATTTCAATTAACCTGTTATCGTACCGCATTTAATCAACTTACCAAATGAAAGTCCATCAATTTGAATCAAAGGGGCTTTGAAGGGATTATTATTTTAGGCTATGACTTAGAAGGGTAGGATAATTTTGGTACTAGTGAGCTTAAAATTCTTCAATTCCAGGGGCCCTTTGAAATTCATTTCTGCTCCTTTTTCTTTTCTTTTCTTCTGCACTTACTCAAGCTGAGTCTCTTCTTCTTTACGAAGCTTGAGAGATGAAATCTTCCTTTGTTCTTGGGCCGAGACCGTGTTTCTTTTGAAGGTTCACAGTTATGGAATTCGAACCCAAGGCCGTGCTCCTCTTCTCGTTTTCTCCATATAAGATCTAGATTATCGTTGAGGAAGTTCACTTCGAGGTGCTTCTCTTCTACCAGTTTTGACGAGTATACGAGATTATCTAGGAGAAGTTCTCAGCGAGATCCATATTTCTCTTTAATAACCGAGAGATTAGAGCATTCATCATGTGCGTCTCCTTTTCTCCCCCTCTTTTTCTTGTTTGAGCAACCCCGAAACTTATGAATAAGGTTGAAGGCTTTTGTTCTGGTTTCAAATGAAAAAGAATATTGGAGAAGGCTCAAAGGGGATTACTAGAGGAAATAGTAAAAGATTTATAATTTGGGCCAAGTGACGAATTTCCTAATTGCCCTTATCATTTTCATGACGAACTAACACAAAACAAGTAAAGGTCACGAAGCACAAATCAAGAGACAAGCATTTGAAGTGTGACACACTCAAGCATAATTCCCTTTTTAAAAAAATATTGAGGCTCAACTTCTCACATATATAATGTGGCTTTGTGTCTAATGAAACATACTAAGCTCTTTGGACAAAAGAATGTCACATGAATTTTTAAGCAAAGAACTAAACATGTATCACAAAAATATTTTTGTGAGTAAATCAAATGAAAAAAAATTACTGTCATCCCCCTCTTTTTTTTTTTTTAACTATAGGCGATATTTGAAATAGCTAATATATATTTATTAATATTTTATTATTATTATTATTATTTATATATACATATATATATATTGTTATTATTATATATTTTCTTATTATATATTTTTCTTATTTTGTAAAAAAATTAGAGAAATAAGATCACGCAAGATATAAGAAAGAATATCAAGAAGCACACAGAATATCACACAGAAACATAATGGAGCATGTGAAACACATTTCAAGCAAGATTGAGATTCAACATGCCTAACCTAACAATAAGGAATTGGAATCGTTTTTCATCCAAAGCCTTAGAGAATAAGTCGGCAAGTTGAAACCTTGTGATAACAAAATACATATTTACAGTGCCTTTCTCTACATGATCTTTAATAAAATGATAGCGAATGTCTATGTGTTTCATGCGTGAGTGATGAACATGATCGCAAGTAATGGCAATAGCACTTTGAGAATCACTATAAATGGGAATGTTATTAAATTCAAACCCGTAATTGCGTAGTTGCGTCCACATCCACAGAACTTGTGACGTACTCCGCGTCGGCCGTCGAAGTTGATACGCAATTTTGCTTCTTTGAGGACCAACAGACCAACTTATTGCCCAAGAATTGTGCTCCACCTGACGTGCTTTTCCTGTCCATTTGACAACCTGCATAACAAGCATCAGTATAGCCAATTAATCTAAAATCAGCGTTTTGGATACCATAACCCTAACGTGAGAGTTCCTTTGAGATAGCGTAGAATTCGCTTGACCGCGTGCATGTGGGATTCCTTTGGGTCAGCTTGAAATTGAGCGCAGAGGCAAGTGGCGAACATGATGTCGGGTCGACTTGACGTTAAGTAGAGAAGAGAGCCAATGATACTCCGATAAGTAGTGATGTTGACTGCCTTGCCAGAAGGATCAACATTCAATTTACAGCTTGTTGACATGGGAGTACTCAAAGGTGTGCTCTTGTCTTGATTAAATCTCTTCAGGATATCTCGTATATACTTTGTTTGATTGATAAAAATTCCATCTTCGAGCTGCTTGACTTGTAGTTCAAGAAAGAATTGTAGTTCGCCCATTAAGCTCATCTCGAATTTGGTCTTCATCAGATCACCAAATTTCTGACAGAGACGTTCTTCTGTCGAGCCGAAAATGATGTCGTTGACGTATACTTGGACGATCATCAAGTTCTTGCATTGCTTTTTGATGAACAGTGTCGTATCAATTGTTCCTCTTATAAAGTTGGATTTTCCTAGAAATTCGCTCAGAACATCATACCAAGCTCGAGGGGCTTGTTTTAGTCAGTATAGAGCTTTATCCAATCGATAGACATAATCAAGATGTTCGTGTACGAACCCTTCGGGTTGAGCGACGTAGACTTCCTCTTTTAACACACCGTTGAGAAAGGTCGTTCGTCCATTTGATATACCTTGAAGTCTTTATGAGCCGCGTATGCCAAAAAGAGTCGAATAGCTTCTATTCGAGCAACAGGAGCATACGTCTCGTCGTAGTCAATGCCTTCATATTGGTTGTACCCTTTGGCTACGAGTCGTGCTTTGTTCCTGATAATTTCACCATTCTCGTTCTATTTATTTTTGAAGACCCATTTAGTTCCTATAATTTTCTTGCCATGCGGTCGAGGAAGTAGTGTCCAAACTTGTAGATGCTCGAATTGGTCGAGTTCGTCTTGCATTGCAATCATCCAATTCGTGTCTTTAAGGGCTTCAGCTACCTTGATTGGTTCGTTTTGGCTTAAAAAGCACGTGAAAAGTCCTTTATTTGTAGATGCCCTATTGCGTACTCCACTTGAAGGATCAACAATTATTTGATTGACCGGATGAGCTCGTGTCCACTTGCGTTCATGAGGTAGAACGGAAGTAGAACCATCATTGATAAGTAGTTCGAGACATCCTGAAGTGATAGGTATGAGGGAAATTCATTTATGAAGTTGAATTTGATGGAATTTCCTCATTGGCATTAGTAGGAGATGCAACTCTAGTTGGTGATTCAGAATCTTGAGAATCTAACAACATCGGTTAGACTTTGAGGGTCGGGATTCTCACTTGAAATTTCCACCATAGAAGGGAAAGGTGCGCTGCTTGGTATAGATTGCGATGAAACAGGCGTTTGAGACTCGTTCCGATAAAATGTTCAAAAAGATAGTTCAAGTCTTCCAAATCAGCGGGATGAGCTTTTACTGACGGTGAGGGAGATGTTGTCGGAATTTATTGACTTTGTGCCAACACGCCTATAAGTCCGGATTCTGAACTGTCTTGTTCAGAAGCCAATTCGGTCGCTTCGTGAAAAGTGACGTTGTAACTTTCCATTATTGTATGAGAAGACTTGATATAGACGCGATATGCTTTAGAAGTTGAAGAATATCCAACAAAGACGGCTTCAAATGATTTAGGGTCGAACTTGCTTCGATGCTTTCGATCGTTCTCCACAAAGCATTTGCTCCCGAAGACTTTGAAGAAAGAGATATTGAGAATCCTTTGATTTATTATCTCGTACGGCGTCTTTTCAAAGCGTTTGTGAATAATCATCCGATTTTGCGTAAAGCTAGATGTACTAACTACTTCAGCCCATAGAAAGTGAAGGAGACCAGAATGTATAAGCATTGTTCGCGAAGCTTTAACCAAAGTCCGGTTCTTCCGTTCTACGACGCCATTTTGTTGAGGCGTTTTAGCGGCTAAAAATTGTTGAACGATTCCAAGTGACTGATAGAAAGTACTGAGATGCTGATTCTTGAACTCAGTCTCATTATCAGTTCTGATTCTTGGATTTTTTGTTGCATAAGATTCTGAGTTGTATTCACAAAACTGATTATCAAGTCTCCAGTCTCATCTTTAGTTCGTAGAAATCTTGTCCAAGTGTAGCAACAGTCGTCGACAATTACTAGCACATACTTACGACCGTTAATACTTTGTGTTCGCATTGGTCCACAAAGGTCCATGTGTAGTAATTCCAAAGGTCGAGATGTGGAAGCTACTTGCTTTAGTTTGTGTGACGCTCGCTTCATTTTTCCCATTTGACAAGCCGAACATTGATGCTCTTGTTGAAGTGAAATAGTTGGCGGACCATTGACCATTTTTTAGTAGAAAGCTTGTGAAGAGCTTTGAGATTAAGATGAGACATTCTTTGATGCCGTAAGCTGTTCCTCCTAATTGTCATCTGTGAAATGAGGCAAACAGCCGTCGGAGGTCGTACTGTTATCAGATTTATGGTGTAGAGATTAGATCTTCGAGCTCCTGTATGAAGTTTCTGATTCTGACTATTTAGAATTCTGCACTGATCAGCTAGAAATACCACTTGAAAGCCTTTATCGCAGAATTGTCCTATGCTGAACAAATTGTGTTTGAGACCTTTGACGTAAGAGACATCTTTTATTGTCAGATTCTTCATAATGATATCTCCAAAGCCTAGAATTGAAGTTGAATCGTTGTTGTCGAATCTGACTTTACCGTTGTATTGGACTTGATAGTTGCTCAATAGTTCTTGATTTCCCGTCATGTGTGTGGAGCAACCCAAATCTAGATACCACACATGATGGATATGCATAGAAAAGTTTAGAGAGACTTAGGTACCCACTTATAAATGGCTCCTCTCGGATTAGCAGATTTAGTAGTTAAAGGTTGTTCACTTTTGGTTCCTAAACCAATGTTAATTTTAGGTACCCAAACCAACTTAGAGGTAGTTGGTTTAGATGGTACCTCTTTAGTCAACTGAGACATTTTTAACTTGTGTTGGCCTAGATGATGTCTTAAGAACCCATTGAGAGTGAACCTTACATGGTAGATTAATTTCAGCTCGGACAAATGTCTTATCAGTCTTAGTTGAGGAGAATATCTTTTCTCTAGCTAGTCTCCTAAGGTGTTTGGCTGAGTGAACTTGGACTGGATACCTTAGGTGAGGGCAAGAGTGAATCGAGCTATAGGCTTGTTTAATAGTTGGATCTTGTCTCCTACGAGACTTAAGGCTTGTATTTGTCTTAGAATGATTGATTTAGGAAGTGGAGCCGATTTCAAAATTTGTGCTTTCAAAATTAATAGATTTTAAAGCATACGTTGAAGCAACAACATGAAAATTAGAAACGGTTCTCTTTTTACGAGTATCATTTGGTACAGAAGAATATTTTGAAAATAAGTAATTTCTATCAATATTTTCTTCTTAATTTCTATACTAGACACCCTCTCCTTAACATGATTGTCCTACTCTACCTGTGGAGAGAGTAGAAAAAGATTGGTAATTGATTTTTTTGCTCTCGAAACATGTAAAGACTCTTTTTCTCCCTTTTTTAAAGAAGATTTTTCTTCTTTTGAAATATTTTGTAAAATAAAGGGAGAAATTTTCTTAAATTTGGTCTTGTTGTTCATTTAATGATTTTTCGCTTTCGAAGCATTTAAAGACTCTTTTTTCTCTTTTTACGCTTTTTAAAGAGAATTTTTCTTCTTTTGAAATAATGTGTAAAATAACGGGAGAAGTTTTCTTAAATTTGGTCTTATCCTCAATTAATGATTTTTCTTTCAAAATTAAATCAGGATAAGATTTTAAAATGTTAGTAAAAAATGAGGAATTTTTGAGATTTGAAATCTCCAATAAAAGCGCATTCTTGTCTGCTTCAAAATTTTTTCTTTCTGATTCTAAGGAGAAGTTTAAATAAGCTATTTGCTTAACAATAGCAGGAATATACCAGAAAGTCGAATTTTTAGAATTATCATTATTTTCTTCCTCGATTTTAGGAATATTTTCTATAGGATATAATTAATTATAGTCACTAGACATGTTTATTTCCAGTGTCTTGTTACTATTATTCAAATTAGTGTAATCAAAGGGGATGTCAGTCCTAGATTTGACTTTTCTTTTTTATTCTTCTAAGGCATTTTTTTCTGAAGCATTAGTAAAAGCCATTAAAGAAGTTAATCCTAGAGCCATGTACTTGATATCATATAATTGTTTTACGTTAACCTTTTCAAGTTACAAGGATTATTGAAACCTAAGCCTTTAACATGATTATAAAATTCTATAACATGTGGCTGATTTAGAAAAATAGTCTGATCTGTTTGTCCCCTTTTTGTTAAAAGATCATCTAAAGTCTTAATCATAGAGTAACGCTTCTTACGTTCATCAGAGATTTCTTTATAATTATTTCTATAAATTTCTAACTCTCTCTCCTCTAATTCTTACGTCCTAATTGCATTTGGAAATTATTTTCGCTAAGTGCTAGTCTCTCCTCTAATTCTTTTGTACTTTTCCGCTCACTTTTCATGTTAGCATATTTAATTTGTAACGATTATAACGTGATAAATAATGTAGATTCAGGTGTAGCTACCGCTTGAGATGAGGTTGATGCTTTGTCATCGTCGGACCTCCTTGTTGAGCTTGCGTCTGAGACATCGTCAATAAATGTCATGAGAGCTAAGTTGTCACTTTCAGACATAGTTGTGTCTTCTAGCCAGTGCTCTTGTTTATCCATTAGAACTACTCCAGCTTCTTTGGAGTAGTAGTTGACATCTTTCTTCTTTGGAAGACTGCATTCTTTGGCGAAGTGCCCTATTTTGCCACAGTTGTAGCATTTTTGTGGCTCTTTGGCATATTTGGATTCTGAAGACTCAGCTGATCTTTCCTTGTGTTTAGAGCTTGAGGTCCGAAGTCGATTAGTTGAGGACGATGACTTCTTTTTGTAGAAATTTTTGCTCATCATTTTTGTAATAAGAGCCAATTGCTTCTTGAACTCTTTCAAGAAGGGCTCGTAATCCAATTCGGACTCATCTTCTTCTTCGTCTTCTGAAGAACTCGGCAATTTGATACTCTTGTCTTTGGGAGATCGACTTGTTTTTCTTTCCGAAACAAGAGCTATTGACTCTTCGATCTGTTTTCCCTTTAGCTCTTGCAAGATTGTCGAAAACGGCGTTGATATCCATTTCGTCCAAATTCTTGTTATGACGGATTTACATATTTTCTTCCACTCCGGATGATGAGATGATAGAAATCGAATGTTAATGTCCATATTTGTATTGAATATTTCTATTTTCCTCATCTCATTCAGAAGAGTCAGATAGCATTGATAGAGTTCGTAGAGATTTTCCTTCGTCTTAGCTTTGAAGGAGTCGTAGGCTGTGAGTATGTTTGCCTTCTTAGCCTTTACTCCGACTTCGGTCCTTCGCATCATTTTGTGGAGCTCGTTCCACATAGCCTTAGCAATTGATAGACTATCTATTTGCATATAGATGTCATTTGGGATGCCTTGCATGAAAGTTTTAGCTCCGAGATCAGCTTTAGCTCTTCCCCTCAGAATATTCACTAGGAATTTCGAGTCTTTTAGTGACAGAAATGAGGGGATTATTTGTGGCATCGCCTTCTTGGATAAGCCGGAATTGAGCGGGTCCTTCTTGGAGAGAAGCAATCAAATTCGCAGCTTGATATTTCGTCTCCAAGAAATTTATAAATCGGTTTCTCCATACGGTATATTTGCCTCTTCTTAGAATTAGAGGACGAACATCGTTTCCAAGAGAGTAAGCATCCATTGTCGTAGTTGATTGGTAGGATCTCGTGAAAGTTTGGATTTGAGTTGGTAATAGTGCTTCACAAGTGACAAACTTGTTAGTAATGTTGTTAGGACATCTTATATGTGTTCAAATGTATATGTTATCTTAGTCTTGTAGTATAACTAGTAGTTTGAGCTTAATTGTAATTAAGCCATAGATTAGGACTACTTAGCAAATATACCAAACTTATTTGGTATATAAGGAACCCTAATGTGATGTATTAGGGTTAAGAATTCATTTTAATAGAAAACCAAGCTTTACAACGTGAAGAACGCTCTCAAGCTTCCGCGCCAAATTCAAACGTGTTCTTCGTAAGTTTTACATTTTCTTTAGAATTCTTCACCGAACTTAATCGTGTTGGATATATTAGGACCTATCAATTGTTATCAGAGCAAACGCATTAGGATTTGATCGAATTTTTATCAATTTTCGGTTCAAATTTCGTTGATGAACTTGCTCGGATATTTTCAATTTTCGGTTTGATTCTTCAAATTTCGATTTGATTTGCTGTTTTTAGGCTTCGATTGAGTGTTATAAACATCTATGTGCTGAAATTTGATCGACCGACATACTAATTTGTGCGAATTTTGAAGATTAATCGAAAATTCTCTTTGTGTGGTCTTCGTAAAATTCATCACAATTTCAGGAAAATTCGTCATGTTTAGCTGATTTTGTATTTAATTAATTGTTAGAAATTGATAATCTGTTGGTTTCGATTCATTACCCGAACTCAATTTGTCTAATCTTGTGTTTTGAGTGAAATATGTGAATTTTTGGTGTCATTGGGAGCTTACAGTGTCGAAAATTTTTGGTCGAGAAATTCAATATAAAAAAAAAAATAAATACCATTACCGAAAAATATTTCTCGTTACTAACATTATTAAAAAACATTCTCGACAACAATCACTATCTCAGACCCATTATCACTATCGCAAATCACAACCATCGAAAATAAAGTTTTCTCATCGCAAATATCCTCTCTCCACATTGGTTTTCATCCTTGCCTGTTAATGTTGAAGACATCAACGTTGACAATGTTGGGTCAACATTCCAGTCAACATTGTTGTCTGAGAATGTGTCCGACTTCTGTTTTATCTTTCATGCCCAAAACACGTTTTAATAGATAACATGGCTTTTATTAGTATCATACAGGTCATGGATAAATGATGGAATGATTCAAAACGTGTGGATTGCGTGTGGATAAGCTGGAGCGAAATTAGGAGTGGAAGCATACTAAAAATAGGAAGATTAGAGCTCAAGTTAAGACCAAGTCATTTTTAGCTGATCTGAATTAACTCTCAACGGTCATGACTATCTTAGTGGACGATGTGGAGGTGACCAAGTCTGTTGTGAAGTAGCCCCAAAGTCGAAGATCTATAAAAGGGGACTTCACTTAACCATTTTAATATGGCGTGGAGATATGAGATTATTTGAGTGAAGTTTGAGTGAGCCTGAACCATTTTCGAGAGTTTCTTTTAGCCTAGTTTTTCCGTTTTGCAAAAGTCGAAAGACTTTGTAGTTTGGTAGAACCTCTGTGGATTCGTTTCCTTTTCTAGGCTTGTTTTTATAATCCATCTTTATAGTGGAATTTCGCCTTGAGGCACGCAGCAAGTTTTTATAACTTGCTGCAAAATTTACATCTCGTGTTTATCAGTTTTTGTCACTAAGTAAATTACATATTCCGCTGTGCGCTTTTGTGTTAGATCAAATGTTCCCTCAACATTAGGTCTAACATTTAGGTTACATTTTACTACTTAGTTTACATCCATATCGGGACCCCACTTCAAAGTGGTATCAGAGCCTCCGCTTGACGTTACTAAGCGTTCTTCCTCTACAATGGATGTTACAAGCTCAAACTATTTCGGCAAGGTTCCCGTGCTAGACGGAACCAACTACGCCTATTGGAAAGTGCGTGTGCGCCAGTGCATCAAATCGATTGATACGCGAGCGTGGGAAGCTGTGCTCAATGGATACACTCCACCTCGAACTGCCCCAGACGCTGATGGAGAAGTCGTTGACAAACCAATCGACGAATGGACGGTCCCTGAGAAAAACGCTGCAGAGTTCAACGACAAAGCACTTAATGCCATATTCTCCTCGGTCGACATCTTCATGTTCAAGATCATTCAAAACTGTACAGCTGCAAAGAATGCATGGGATCTACTTCAGAGGTACTGCGAAGGCGATGCAAATGTGAGGGAAACCAGACTAAGGCTTCTCTACAATCAATTCGAAAACCTCAGAATGAAGGAAGATGAAGACATCACCACGTATTTCGGGAAAATACTGACGATCTCAAGCGAGTGTGCAAGCCTAGGAGATCCAATCTCGAATAAGGTATTGAATTCTAAAGCAATACGTACATTAACCGAAAAGTTTAATGTGAAGGTAGCGGCGGTCGAGGAAGCACACAATTTGACCACGATGGACTTCAACACATTGATGAATATCATGAAGAATTTCGAGATCAATCTCGACGTCCAAAAGAGGGCTTATCGCGGCAAAAGCCTCGCTCTAGTCAGTCAGCTCTCTAAGTTTCAAACTGAGGATGAATCTGATGATGAGGATACGGCCTTGTTCGTGAAGAAATTTAAGAAGTTCCTCAAGACGGATGTGACGAAAAATGTTGGCCCAACATTAAAGAAGGGCCAGAGTTCAAATGAACCGATGTCTGCTTCACCGTTCTTCAAACGTAACCCTGATGGAAAGAAAAAAAACATCAACTGGGATTCAGTGAGATGTCATGCTTGCAAGGGTTGGGGCCACTTTGCCAACGAATGTGCAAATACGCTTCGCAAACATGGGAAATCACTTTGGGTCGATCTTTCCGATGATGAAGATGAAGAACAGGGTCCTAAGGAGTCAAGGCAATCATCAGTAACCATTCAATCCTTCTCAGACAACGAAGAACAAGAAGATCATCAAATCGGCTTCACGGTGGTAACTGATGTTGAGTCAACATTAGACCCAACATCTGAGAAACAAATTATTTTCGATTATGATGACTCAAACTGTTTTGATGGGTATTTAAGTTCTGATGATGCAGGATTAGAAACTGATGTTCTTGAAGAAATTCAGACAAATGATGCCTTCAATCTACTGTACGCAAAATATGAGAAAGAAAAGGTGAAAAACTCGGAACTCAATGCTATCGTGAAAACGCAGTACAAGGAGAATGAGAAAAGCGAAAAGATGGTCGAAAGCCTACTTGAAGGGATGAACAAATTGGAAGCCATACTGACACGAAAAGATAAAGAAATCGACAAAGCTGACGAGACGTTCTCAAAAATGAACAAGGGTAAATTGACCCTTGATGAGGTATTATCGTTAGGTATTTTTGATAAGCAAGGTCTAGGATACAATGCTCAGCCTCCTCTTGATGTCCCTAATCCTTTGATTCATGATAGACTTAAGATTGTGTTTGTTAAAGAAAAGTTCGAAACCTCGAACTATAGTACTAAGCATGCTGCCAGTAAGTCTAAGTATAGATCATTTAAGTGTCATCATTGCATGCAGCCTGGTCATATCAAGCCTTTTTGCTGGAAATTGAAGGGGGAGATTTCGAAGAAATCTATGTTGGCTGAAATGTCGTCCAACATTCCACTCAACATTGAGAAATCAGTGTTGAAAGGTGTATCTGGAGAAATTTCAGTTAACTCTCCTTCAATTTCTGGTGAACACAATGCTGTTTTGTCATCTAAGAAAGTTTGGGTAGAGAAATCCGTACATAAATGCAATGTAGTTTACACCTCTTTGCGAGCTAACGTGACAGGTTCTTGGTACTTCGATAGCGGGTGTTCCCGACATATGACGGGTACCAAAGAGTTCCTAATCGACTACCTCCCGTTAAACAGTGATCTGTAACGTTCGGAGGAGGTGCGAAAGGGCGGATTCTCGGTCGTGGCAGATTGAACGTGCATGATTTCCCGAAGCTAAGCAACGTCCTTCATGTCGACGGGCTTGTGGCTAACTTAATTAGCATAAGTCAGCTTTGCGACGACGACCTTGAGGTTAGATTTAATAAGGAATGTTGTGAGGTTTTTAACAGCAAGTGTGTTCGAGTTATGGCAGGAAAACGATCGAGTGACAACTGCTATCTAGTGCGACAAATCCGGTTCGAAAGACGTGTGCCAACTCTCAAAGGCCGAGGATGAGGTGATCCTTTGGCATTTCAAACTGGGCCACGTCAACTACAGAACACTGGAGCAACTTATCAAACATGATGCAATTAGAGGCATTCTGAAGCTTAAGGAGTTTGGTAAGGTTGTGTGTGAGTCATGTCTGAAGGGTAAGCAAGTGCATTCTAGTCATAATGTTGACCAACATTTTAAAACTGCTCACTGTTTTCAGTTAATTCATATGGATTTGATGGGACCGATGGAAGTAGATAGCATTGGTGGTAGGAAATATGCTTATGTGCTTGTTGATGACTATTCTAGATATGCATGAATCTTCTTTCTTAGGGAAAAATCTGAATCGTTCGACTTTTTCAAAACTTTCTGTGCTACGGTTAAGAATAATTTAAGTGCTTCTATATTTCGCATTAGGTCTGATCATGGTAGGGAATTTGAGAATCAGTCGTTCAATGAATTCTGTGATAGGAAAGACATTATTCATGAGTTTTCATCTCCTAAGACGCCCCAACAAAATGGGTGGCCGAAAGGAAGAATAGGACATTGCAAGAAATGACACGTGTTATGTTACAATCTAAGAACCTTTCTAAGAGATTTTGGGCTGAAGCGTTGCATACCGCATGTCACATTTCGAATCGTGTATACTTTCGGCAAGGTATTAAGAAAACGTCGTATGAATTATTGAATGGGAAAAAGCCAACTGTCAAGTATTTTCATGTCTTTGGATGCTACTATTACATGCTTAATGATCGTGAATACTTGACCAAATTTGATTCGAAGAGTGATAAATGTATCTTCCTAGGTTACTCCTCTAATAGTCGTGCATATCGAGTTTACAATTTGCGATTGAAATCCATTCAGGAATCGGTGAATATTGTATTTGATGATGCTACTGACCTTATCCAAGCTGTTGATGAAACAGAGGAGAATGTGGACGAAAATGTTGAGTCAACATCAGACTCAACATCTGTACCTGAACAGAACGATGAGGAAGGACCCAGCGAAGTTCGAAGAGATCCCCCACCTAAAATACAGAAAGACCATCCCACAGACTTAATCATCGGAGATGTGAACGAAGGAAGGAAAACTAGAGACAAGCCACGCAAGGACTACAAATCTATGGTAAGAAACGTATGCATGAACTCCGTATACGCCGAGGTACGTTTTAATTGCTTTGTGTCTAATGTAGAACCCAAAAATGTGCTTGAAGGTCTCAAGGACAATTTTTGGATTAATGAGATGCAAGAGGAACTCTTGCAGTTTGAGAAAAACCAAGTTTGGACTTTGGTTCCATGGCCAAAAGACATTAATGTCATAGGCACGAAGTGGATCTTTAAGAACAAATCTGATGAACTTGGTAGGGTTGTTAGGAACAAAGCACGATTAGTAGCCCAAGTTATACACAAGTCGAGGGTATAGACTTTGATGAGACGTTTGCTCCCGTGGCTAGGCTAGAATCAATTAGGTTGTTATTAGCTATTGCATTTTGGCTTAACATCACGTTATACCAAATGGATGTTAAGGGTGCATTTTTAAATGGGTATATTGATAAAGATATCTATGTTGAACAGCCTAAGGGATTTGAGGATCCACATTTTCCTAACAACGTGTTTAAGTTGCAGAAAGCGTTGTATGGACTGAAGCAAGCACCTCGAGCTTGGTATGATAGGTTAACAACATTTTTACTTGAGTTTGGGTTCGTGCGAGGAGAAGCAGATCGCACTCTCTTTGTAAAAAGAGTCGGAGCTGATATTCTTATTGCCCAAATTTATGTAGATGATATAGTTTTTGGTTCTAGTTCGCAATCTATATTAGATCAATTTGTACATGCCATGAACTCCAATTTCGAAATGAGCATGATTGGGGAACTAACTTTTTTCTTAGGTTTACAGATTAAGCAAAGCAGCGATGGCATATTTATGTCTCAGAAAAATACGCGAAGAACATTGTAAAGAAGTTCGGGTTGGATACGGCAAAGGTAATGAAAACTCCTATGGGTTCAACACAAAAGGTAAGTAAAGACAATGTTGGGCAGAATGTTGACCCCACATTATATCGATCCATGATAGGCAGTTTGTTATATCTTTCAGCTAGTAGACCCGATATCATATATAGCGTATGTGTATGTGCTAGATATCAGTCTGAGCCTAAGGTTTCCCACTTAAATGTTGTTAAACGTATACTTCGATATGTGAGTGATTCATGTAGCCTAGGGTTATGGTTCTCTAAAGATACTAATATGAGTCTTGTAGGCTACAACGATTCTGATTGGGCAGGTGACGAGGATGATCGCAAGAGCACAAGTGGCGGCTGTTTCTTCATTGGTAACAATTTAGTTGCATGGTATAGTAAAAAACATAATTATGTGTCTTTATCTACTGCTGAGTCTGAGTATGTTGCGGCGGGCAGTTGCTGTACGCAATTGATATGGTTAAATAGCATGCTATGTGACTATGGGTTAGAGTGCGAGTCTGTCCTCATGTATTGTGATAACCTTAGCCATCAACATATCTAAGAACCCTATGCAGCATTCACGCACGAAACATATAGATATAAGACATCATTTTCTGAGAGATATGGTAGAGAAAGAATTAGTTCACATTGAGCATATAGACACGAAACATCAGTTAGCTGACATTTTCACGAAAGCATTTGGATTTTCAAAGGTTTTCGGACCTGAAAAAGTCCATAGGTTTGCAACAGTCTGTCTGAATGTTGGTCCAACATATGGATCAACATAGCATATGTCAAATTCGATAGTTACTGCTTTAATGTTTGATTTAATATTCTTCTCTGTTTTCCGGTGAAATGACTCGATCCTACTTGACTGTTTTTTTGAAATGACCTAATCCCTTGCATATAAGCCTGCTCATAAACCTTTTACAATATATAGGTATTTGGTAATAAGTATCCCTAGGTACTTGGCATTCGCGGTGACGATGTACTCTTTGCGACAAAAAGCCAAACCTTGATGTTTAGGGAATAAGGGCAGTGCACAATAAATCAGATCAATAAATAAGGAGAAAGGGCAGAAAATGAAAGGGAACTAGTTTGAGAGGATCGGGCAGAAAAGTCTAGGATTACGGAGTAAGAATGTTGAATCTTATGTTGGGGCAACATGTGTAACTGTTAGTTTGATCATGCTGTGCTTTCGTTTATATGCATTAGCCTTTAGTAGTGCATTTGTTAGTTTCTGTGTCTAGTTTAGATATCTCTCAAAATTGCATTAGAATTCCTTGAAGAACAGCTAGCTACGCGTGTCTCAAGTGCTCATCACAGTCACCGAATCAGTAAGTCTTGCTTGAGTTTACTATGATTTTTGACTTGATATTTTATTTGAATCATGACTTAACCTGCTCCTATATTTTCGTGTGACTTAGTCTCTCATATACTATTTTAGGCTCCAACGGTTACTTTTGGTTACTTACACCCCACGATGTGATCGTTTCACCCTGAGTTAACCGTTGGATTTCTTGCTTTATTTTTACCTGGTTTAGGTACGATTTGAACACACTCCACAAACCCTAATAGCTTAATTCAAAAATCTTGCTCCCTGAACTTTCTCTCTCTTTACAAACCCATTTTCAGTTTCGTGATTTCATCTTCTTATTTCACAATGTCGAACTCACCCAATTTTGAAGAGATGAATGTTGACCCAACATTTGGGTCGTCTGATGATGGTTTTCCCGTTCCCCTGGAAGTAGCTCCGCCGCCGCTTAATATTACTGGAGAAGGGTTATTTCGACCATCTCAGGCCGAAGAACAAACGCAGGCACCGTCGGATGCTAACCCAGAACCGGCAAATCCAATTTCCGAAGAAAATGCTGAAATGCCGATTGATGCCCCTGAAAACCCGATGAATGAGGGCAACCCAAACTCTGACCAAATCTCAGCTGATGTGCCCGTTCGTGATGCCATGAATGTCCCCAAGAAGAGGCGCAGTCAAAGGAGAGCAGGTCATGTTCGTGCAAAAAGCCCTAATCCCGTGCTGATTCACATTTCGTCATCTTCCAGTCAATCTACCAATGAGATTATCAATACCCAGACCTACGACGACCTTGACTCACCTGTCAAAGATGTCCAAGTCTCAGGGGGAGATGGGTCGTCTTCATCTAACGACAGTGAAGACATTTTTGGTATGACTATCCCTCTTAAAATTGTGATGAACAGGTTGAAGAAATGGGCGGGGAAACGACATATGGGATCAAATGCACGAGCTTCGAAAAAGGTTCGGGTCGTTGAGACTTCCCTACCCGAAAGTGATGGGCTCGGCAGCCACTATATTCATCCTGAAAGCAATGTTGAAACCGATGCCAGTCCAGCAAATGAGGCCACAATGCCTTCTGACGATGAGCTTAACCTGGCAGACGACTCAGACTGGGATCTCTCATTGCCTCCCAGAAAATTCTACTCCCAAAAAAACGAGGACTTGTGGGCCTCAATTAGCCAACGATCCCTGAATATCGAAAGGGCCGTAGACGTGGCAAGTTTTCGGAGGTACGGAGTCCTACAGTTCCTTGAGTCACGTCACCTAGTTAAGTCGGTCCAATGTTTCGGCGTTTACTGCGATGAGGCAGTAAGGGAGGTATACTCTAACCTTTCTGCTCGAGTTAATGAAGTAGACTCTAGGAAGTATGGACGTGTTTATTTTCGGGGACAAATATATGATTTTTCTGCGAGGGCGATAAATGAGTTTCTTGGCACTCCTGAAGTTCAGTCTGATTATGAGTGTGATTTTGATGAAGTAGCTGAATTTATTACGGGGGGAGTGAAATTGAAGTGAGAAAGTAGTTTTGGGGAAAAGCACTTAACTTCTCTATATGCAGTATTGTTTAAGTTAGGAATTTGCAATTGGCTTCCCACGGCTAATGATAGTCGTGTGGCAAGGCCAATGGCACAACTCCTCTATGCTCTTGGAAATAATTTACCGATCAACTGGGGTGAATTGATACTGAATCAACCGCATACCAAGCTGAAAAGAGCGGGAAAGGCCCTCTGCCCTTTCCTTGCCTCATTTGGTCGATGCTGCTGCGAGGAGGATACGAGCCAACTCGAAGAGATGTGATCTTCCGCTAGACTCAACCGTTTCCCATTCTAAGCAATCACCTCACTGGTATGGAAAGGGTAGTTGATCTACCTTGGAAGGACTCCAGAATGTTGATCCGCCTGCTGCTTCAACATCTTTCTTCAACATCCCAGCTGGAAAAGGCAATTCAGACACTTGATGTTTCCATTGCTGCCTTGATAGCTCAGAGGGACATACTAAGGAATCTACTTTCTTCCCAAAAAGGGGGAGAAGCAGAAGATGGTGCAAATGGTGAAGAAGAAGGTGGTGAGTTCGTGCTGAAGAAGCAGGAGATGGTGCGGGAAGCAAGTGAGCAAGATGGGGCAGAACAGACAGGGGGAGTTCATATGGAGACTAGAGCTGCTGGAGCTAGTGATGAAGTAGAGTCAAGTCAGAGTCCAGCGATTTAGACCTTAGCTGGTCTTAATCGTTTGTGTGCATGCGCTTTTTGATTTTGTGTTTTGCATGCCTGATCTGACTTTTGCAGATGTTTAATCTCAGAACTCTAATCGGCTTGTACTAAGTTCTAGTACTTTGAATAGTTTGTTGGCTATTCTGTTTGTGTTTACTCTAACAATTTTTTTGTGTTTTGTGGTTGAGTAGACTTTGCCTTCAGGGGGAGTTTCTTTATTTATAACTTCTGCGACGGTTTTGGGAAGAAAGATAAAAAGGGGGAGATTGTTAATGTTGAAGACATCAACGTTGACAATGTTGGGTCAACATTCCAGTCAACATTGTTGTCAGAGAATGTGTCCGACTTCTGTTTTATCTTTCATGCCCAAAACACGTTTTAATAGATAACATGGCATTTATTAGTGTCATACAGGTCATTGATAAGGGATGGAATGATTCAAAACGTGTGGATTGCGTGTGGATAAGCTGGAGCGAAATTAGGAGTGGAAGCATACTAAAAATAGGAAGATTGGAGCTCAAGTTAAGACCAAGTCATTTTTAGCTGATCCGAATTAACTCTCAACGGTTACGACTATCTTAGAGGACGATGTGGAGGTGACCAATTCTGTTGTGAAGTAGCCCCAAAGTCGAAGATCTATGAAAGGGGACTTCACTTAACCATTTTAATATGGCGTGGAGATATGAGATTCTTTGAGTGAAGTTTGAGTGAGCCTGAACCATTTTCAAGAGTTTCTTTTAGCCTAGTTTTTCCGTTTTGCAAAAGTCGAAAGACTTTGTAGTTTGGTAGAATCTCTGTGGATTCGTTTCCTTTTCTAGGCTTGTTTTTATAATCCATCTTTATAGTGGAATTTTGCCTTGAGGCACGCAGCAAGTTTTTATAACTTGCTGCAAAATTTACATCTCGTGTTTATCAGTTTTTGTGACTAAGTAATTTACATATTCTGCTGTGCGCTTTTGTGTTAGATCAAATGTTCCCTCAACATTAGGTCTAACATTTAGGTTACATTTTACAATTTAGTTTACATCCATATCGGGACCCCACTTCATTGCCCAACATCAGAAATGCTGAAGTGCTGAGTAAGCATTGCTAGCTTTGCATTACTTTTCTGATTTCAGGATCGGCGAGAGAAAGTTTTTCGATGAAAAGAGGTTCTCAATATTAAAATAAAAAAAAGTTTTCGATACTTCTTTACCGAAAGAAAATTTTCGATACCCCTTTAACGGTATTTTTTTTCGACACAAACATTTTCTCGAGAAACAGTGTTTTATCAAGAAACTTTATCGACAAATAAACTTTCTATGTATCAATTAGTTTCTCGATACCAAATTATTTCTCGGTAAGCCAAAAAGTTTTTGGCAAATTATAAGAAAATTTTGGTTTTTTTTTACGAAGTTTTCACATCAATATAAAACATTTTGGTATCTACCAAAAGTTTTCGAGACTTATATAATTTTCGAAACTTCACTATATTTCACGAATACACCAAAATTTTTCGATACAGAATTTTATAACGCCAATTTTAAATTTTTTATCGAAGAAATTTTTACCAAGAAAAGTTATTCTTCCCGAAAAACTAGGTCAACCCGAGAAAGTTTACTTTTCACAAAAGTGTTATCGAGAACCTATATCACAAAATTAAGTTTCTCGGTACGAAAATTTTTCTCGATACACATATTTTTCAATACTTAACCTTTTGACCCGAATTTTCAAACTTTAATATTTTGATTCAGAAGGTTTCAATTTCAATTTTTTAAAAAAATAAAAGATCTCAACCTTATTCAATGATTACGGCACATTATAGAAAAAGTTTTGGTAAAATTTTCGAAGTATTGAACATCAATTTAAAACTTTTCAGCACACACCTAAAATTTTCGATACTTTTAGATTTTTTTTCAACACCAAAACTTTTCGGAACTGAAATTTTAAAGCCGGATTTAAAAAAAAAAGTTTTCGATACTTACACTCATTATCAAAAGTTTTCAAAACAAAAAACATTTCGATACTTAAACTTTTCAAAACTATACTTTTCGGTCCAAAAGTTTTTGATATCTATGAAGAGAATATTAGAATCGTGCTTTATTATTTCATTATCCTTGTAATTAGGGGCGTAATTAGAAGTTTTGATAGTGTAGGACCTAATAGTAGTTATACCTTAGATATGTATAAATATGATGTACACTATCAAAGTGAATACAAGTTTATTATTCAGAAAAATACAAGTATCGAATTCATATTTTAAACGAGAGAACACGTTCGAGAAACTCGGAAAAGCTAACAATCTCTCTCAAGATCTTCAACGCGGATATTCGACCGAACGTAATTCGTAAGATTTCTTACTCGAATACCGAGAATTCGTGTTTAGATTGCTTGTTGATTGATGAATCAGGACCTAACAATTGGTATCAGAGCTAATCGTGATTGATCTTGGATAAAATTCGCAATTTTTAGATCAAAATAATTTTTCAAATTTTTCGATTGAAAAACTCACGTGACTTATATTTTGATCAATATGCTTAATGTGCGAATTTTGTTGTTGATTTTGCTGATTAAGTGATAGATTATATGTTAGGATTGGTTTACGTACTGATTACAATAGCTTAGAACATTATGTTAATTCAGATTTTCGATTTAGATCGATTTTTACATTTGCAATCAAGTTTTGAGTTCGATCTGATCTTCTTAAATCTCGATATATTTTGCAATTATACGTGGTTGATTATGTGTTTGTTCATATTTAGATCTGTTAAACAAGTGATTATCCAGAATTTCAGCACCTAAATTGAACATCTCAATTGAATGTGGAATTTTCATTGTTACATTGAACTTAGCTGTTCTTCGATCAGTTCTTCAGTCGAAAAACTTGGATCGGAAAATATTTTTCGACCAAGTTTGCAGACGAGAAATTTGTCGACGACAAACACTATTTTCGAGTGTTTACTCAAATTTAAGACTCGAAAAACATTATTTCAATAATTAGGTTTTCGGTTCATATATAAATACCTTTTTCGAGCGAATAAATTTTTCGATCCAAAATTAGCTAAAACATATTTTCGATCGAAAAATATTCCATCGAAAAATTTTACAGTCAACAATTTTTCGATCACAAGTTATTTTTCGATCACTAGTAATTTTTCGATCACAAGTTATTCGATAAGAGTTTTTGTGATCAACATAGTTTTTCGACAAAATATTTTTCGATAAGATCATCTTTTCACCATTTTTCCGAAAAATATTTTTTGCTAAACATATAACTAAATCCTTAAATGTTTGAAAAACTTTTTCGATTAAAAATTATAATATTTTGAAATCGAAAAACTTTACTGCTCGAAAAACATTTCGACCACAGCATTTAAAAGAAATCAAAAATTGTGAAATTCAAAACTTACGAAAAATATATGTCTCCGAACTATCAATTTTGATTTTCAATATTTTCGATCAATAATTCAAATTTCTTTAACAAATCTTGAAGTATCAATTTTACTTACCAAATATTTTCGAAAATATAACAATTTCTCTTTCACGACCGGATCATAGGTTCAAAAAGGAAATTGTTTAAAGTACGAATCAAATATTTCTAACTAAGTTTGTCACTTGTGAAGCATTTTTCATTACGATTCCAAACGTTCATGAAGATCATACCAATCAACAAAAATGGATGCTTACTCAATTGGAAATGACGTCCGCCCTCCAATTCTTCGAAGAGGCGAATACACGGTATGGAGAAGTCGGTTCATAAACTTCTTGGAAACGAAAGATCAAGCCATAAATTTGATCGCGTCACTTCAAGAGGTCCAGCTCAATTCTGGCTCATCCAAGAAGGAGATGCCACAAACAATATTCCTATTCCTGCAACCAGAAGACCTAAAGTTCCTGGTGAATACACCGAGGGGGAGCGTTTAAGAGCCAAAGCAGACTTGGGAGCCAAGACTTTCCTAATGCAAGGAATACCGAATGACATCTATATGCAAATAGATAGTCTATCGAGCGCAAAAGCCATGTGGGACGAGCTCCACAAGATGATGCAACGAACCGAAGTTGGAGTCAAAGCAAAGAAAGCAAATATCCTAACAACTTATGACTCTTTCAAAGCCAAGACAGAGGAATTAGTTTATGAACTCTATCAAAGATATCTAACTCTTCTCAATGAAATGAGGAAGATAGATATATTCAATACCAACATGGAGGTCAACATCAGATTTCTTTCTTCTCTTCAATCGGAGTGGAAGAAAATATCCATTCAAATCCAACAAAATAAGGATTTGGTCGAAATGGATATCCACGCCGTGTTTGATAATCTCGCCCAACATGAAGAAGATATAAGCGAGATCCAAAAAGAACTAAAGGGCAAGCAGATCGACGATTCTATAGCACTTGTCTCTGAAAGAAAGCAAAGTCGATCTCGAAAGGATAAAAGTATCAAGCTACCAAGTTCTTCAGAAGATGAAGGAGAATCTGACTCGGACTCCGAACCTGATATGAAGGAGTTCAAGAAATAGTTAGCTCTCATTTCTAAAATGATGAGTAAAAAATTTTACAAAAAGAAATCCTCGTCTTCGGCCAATAGAATTCGGACATCTAGCTCCAAGCAAATGGAAAGACCGGCTGAGTCCTCAGAATCAAAAAGTGTCAAAGAACCACAAAAATGTTATAATTGTGGAAAGATCGGACACTTCTCCAGGGAATGCAAACTACCCAAGAAAAAGGACGCCAAGTACTACTCCAAAAAATTCCAACTCACTATACAGAAAACGGCTGGAGTAGCAATGATGGCAGAACAAGAGCATTGGCTGGAAGACACCACAGATTCTGAAGACGAAAATCTTGCGCTTATGGCATACCTCTACGACGATTCAAATGATGACCCATCAAGGAGGCCTGACGACGACGACAACAAAGCATCCTCTTCGTCACAAGAGGTACAAATGTCTTTTCCACATTATTAAACATGTTAGAATCATTACAGGTTAAGTACACTAACATGAAAATTGAGCGGAAACGAACAAAGGAATTAGAAGAGAAACTAGCTCTTAGCGAAAGCAATTTCCAAAAGCAATTAGATAAGAAAATTCATCTCGAAATTCTCTTATCTAACGCTAAGGAAAAAATCTCTAGTCTTGAATTAACCATAGCTACCTCTGAGACAAAAATTACTGAACTTAATACGATTCTTATCGATTGTCAGAGAGACATAGAAATTTCTAAAAATAATTTCAAAGAAATTTCAGACGAACGTAAGAAACTTTATTCAAGGATTAAAACGTTAGATGATCTTCTAATAAAAAGGGGTCAAACGGATCAAACTATATTTCTAAATCAACCTCTTGATACAGAATTTAATAATCCTAAAGAGGGCATAGGTTTTAACAATCCCTGTAACTTGAAAAAGGTCAATGTTAGACAATTATACGATATCAAGTATATGGGATTAGGTTTTAACGTCTCTAATGGCATTCACTAATTCTTCTAGAAGAATCTAAACGACAAGCCACTTATAGGACTTCCTTTTGACTACCGACTTGAATAATAGTTGCAAGACAAGAGATCTCAACTTGTCTAGTGATTATAATTCATTATATCCTCTAGAAGATTTCTCTAACTAAAAGGAAGATAATCCTGATAATTCTCAAAATTCTAATTTCTGTTATATTCCAGCTATTATTAGAAAAATAGCTGATTTAAACGCTTCCTTGGAAACAGAAAGAAAGAATTTCAAAGCGGAGAAGAACGAACTTTTACTGGAGATTTCCAATCTCAAAACTTCCTCTACTTTAAAAACTTGTTCTGATCTTATTTTGAAAGAAAAACCTTTAATGAAGGACAAGATTAAAACTACGAAAAACTCTCCTATTATTTTTCAAAATATTTCAAAAGAAGATAAATCTTCTTTGAAATTGTAAAGAGAGAAAACGAATCCTTAAATGCTTCAAAAAGGAAAAAGATTTTTACTAACTCTTTTTCTACTCCATTCACAGGTAGAGTAGTAAAAGAGGTGAAGCATGCTAAGGAAAGAGTGCCTAGAATAAAATTTCAGAAGAAAAATAATTTGTTATCTATTTCTTCTATGTCAAAAACTAAGGACACTCGTACGAAGGCAGCCATTTCTAGTATTGTTACTTCAATTTATGTGTTAAAGCCTATTATTTTTGAAAGCACAAACTTTGAAATTGGCTCTACTTCTAAAAACAATCTTCATCATTCTAAAACAAATGCAAGTCTTAAGTCTCGTCAGAAACAAGATCCAACTATTAAGAAAGCTTATAGATCCATACATTCTTGTTCTCACCTACGGTATCCAGTACATGTACATTCAGCTAAACACCTTAGGAGACTAGCCAGAGAAAAGATTTTCTCCAGCAATAAGACGAATCATTTGTTCGTGCTGAAATTAACCTCCCATGTAAGGTTCAACCACAATGGATTCCTAAATCATCACCTAGGCAAACACACAATAAGGCTAAATTGTCTAAAGAGGTACTACTTAAACCAACTACTTCTAAGTTGGTTTGGGTACCTAAGCATTCTCATAATTTAGGAACCAAAGATGAACAAACCTTAATTATCAAATCTGCTAATCCGAGAGGACCCATTCAAAAGTGGGTACCTAAGTCTCCCTAATTTCTTTCTATGCAGATCCATCATGTGTGGTATTTAGATTCTGGTTGCTCCACACACATGACGGGAAAACAAGAACTGTTGAGCAACTATCAAGATCGTTACAATGGCAAAGTCCGATTTGGCAACAATGACTCAACTCCCATACTCGGATTTGGAGACATTTTACTGCCAAATTTGATGATTAAAGATGTCTCTTACGTCCAAGATCTCCAGCACAATCTGTTCAGCATAGGACAATTCTGTGACAAAGGATTTCAAGTAGTATTTCTAGCTGAACAGTGCAGAGTTTTGAATAGTCAGAATATACAGCTTCTCACAAGATCACGAAGATCAAATCTATACACAATCAATCTGACAACAGTTCGACCTTCGACAGCTGTATGCCTCATCTATCAGACAACAATCAAGAGGAACAACTTATGGCATCAACGTCTATCTCATCTAAATTTAAAAGCTCTTCACAAACTCAGTGTTAAAAAGTTGGTCAACGGTCTGCCAACAATTTCTACTAATCAAGAGCATCACTGTTCGGCTTGTCAACTGGGTAAAATGAAGCGAGCTTCACATAAAATCAAGCAAGTTGCTTCTACATCTCGACCCATAGAGTTACTTTACATGGACCTTTGTGGACCGATGCGTACACAAAGTATTAACGGTCGAAAATATGTGTTAGTAATTGTCGACGATTATTCTCGCTACACATGGACAAGATATCTCCGAACTAAAGATGAGACTAGAGACTTGATAATAAGCTTTGTGAATACAACTCAGAATCTCCTGCAAAAGAAAATCCAAGAATCAGAACGGACAACGGGACTGAATTCAAGAACCAACGTCTCAACAACTTTTATCAATCACTTGGAATTATTCAACAATTCTCAGCAGCAAAAACGCCTCAACAAAATGGTGTCGTAGAATGAAAGAACCGGACTTTAGTTGAAGCTGCAAGAACAATGCTCATATACTCCGGTGTCCCTCACTTTCTATGGGCTGAAGCGGTGAGTACGGCATGTTTTACTCAAAATAGGACAATTATTCACAACGCTTCGAAAAAACGCCATACGAGTTAATTAATCAAAGAATCCTGTATATCTCATTCTTCAAAGTATTTGGTTGCAAGTGTTTTGTGGCCAACGATCGGGAACATCGAAGCAAGTTCGATCCCAAAGCCTTTGAAGCAATTTTTGTCGGATATTCCTCTACTTCAAAATCATATCGCGTCTACCTCAAGTCTTCTCGTACGATTCTTGAAAGCTACAATGTCACCTTTCAAGAAATGACGGAATTGGCTTCTGAACAAAACAGTTTAGAACCTGAGCTTATAGGCGTGTTGGCACAAGGTCAACAACTTTCGGCAACTTCTACATCAACGTCAAGTGAAGCAATTCCCGCAGACCATGAAGATTTAGATTCTCTATTCGAACACTTTCATCGGAACAAGTCTCAAATGCCTGCTTCGTCTCACTCGACACCAAGCAGTGCCCCATCTCCCTCAATGGATGAAATTCACTTTGAGACTCCTTTTCTTCAAAATCCGACAAATGTTGGAGAGTATACTAATTCAGAATCTTCATCTAGTGCTGCAGCTCCTATAAATGCAGATGAGGAAATTCCTATCAATTCAACCTCTGAATTGAATTTCCCTACTATGAATGATCAACCCATTAATTCAGGATGTCTCGATCTACAATCCAATGACGAATCTACTTCGGTTATTCCTCACGAACGTAAATGGACTCGAGCTCATTCTACTGACCAGATTATCGGTGATCCTTCAAGTGGTGTACGCACTAGAACGTCTACAGAAAGCAGTTTATTCACATGCTTCCTAAGCCAAAACGAACCAAATAAGGTAGCCGAAGCTCTTAAAGACCCGGATTGGGTAATTGCGATGCAAGATGAACTCAACCAGTTCCAGCGTCTACAAGTTTGGACATTAGTTCCTCGACCACAAGGCAAAACCATAATTGGAACTAAATGGGTTTTCAAGAACAAGAAAAATGAGAACGGTGAAGTAATCAGGAATAAAGCATGACTCGTTGCTAAGGGTTACAATCAACAAAAAGGAATTGATTACGACGAGGCATATGCTCCGGTCGCTCGTATTGAAGCTATTCGCATATTTCTAGCTTACGCGGCTCACAAAGACTTCAAAGTCTATCAAATGGACGTCAAAACTGCCTTTCTTAATGGCGTATTAAAAGAAGAAGTCTACATCGCTCAACCCGATGGGTTCATGCACGAGAACCTTCCTGATCATCTCTATCGATTGGACAAAGCTCTCTATGGACTAAAACAAGCCCCTCGTGCTTGGTATGATGTTCTGAGCGAATTTTTGGTCAAATCCAACTTCATCAGAGGAACAATCGATACGACTCTCTTCATAAAAAGGCAAGCAAAGACTTGATGATCGTTCAAGTTTACGTTGACGACATCATCTTCGGATCGACGAATGAACGTCTCTGTCAGAAATTTGGTAATCTCATGAAGACCATGAGATGCGCTTAATGGGAGAACTCCAATTCTTTCTTGGATTACAAGTCAAGCAACTCGATGATGGCATCTTCAGCAGTCAGACCAAATATATCCGAGATATTCTGAAGAGATTTAATCAAGACAAGAGCACACCGATGAATACTCCAATGTCTACTAATTGCAAACTGGATGTTGATCCGTTTGGAAAGGCTGTCAACATCACCACCTATCGGAGCATTATCGGATCTCTTCTCTACTTGACATCCAGCCGACCCGACATTATGTTTGCAACTTGCCTATGTGCCCGCTTTCAAGTCGACCCAAAGGAGTCTCACATGAATGCCGTCAAGAGGATTCTACGATATCTCAAAGGAACTCCAAACTTAGGGCTTTGGTATCCTAAAAATACTGACTTTCGACTTATTGGCTATAATGATGCTGACTATGCAGGTTGTCGAATGGACAGAAAAAGCACGTCTGGCGGAGTACAATTTTTAGGCGAAAAGTTGGTCTATTGGTCTTCAAAGAAACAAAATTGTGTATCAACATCGACGGCCGAGGCGGAATACGTTGCGACTGCCAGCTGTTGCTCGCAGATTTTATAAATGCGGACACAACTACGTGATTACGAGTTTGATTTCAATAAAATTCCCATTTATAGTGATTCTCAAAGTGCTATAGCCATTACTTGCAATCTTGTTCATCATTCACGCACAAACACATAGATATTAGATATCATTTTAAAAAAGATCATGTAGAAAAAGGCACGATAGATATGTATTTTGTTAAAAGGAGCTTCAACTTGTCGACTTATTCACTAAGGCTTTGGATGAAAAACAATTCCAATTCCTTATTGCTAAGTTAGACATGTTGAATCTCAATCTTACTTGAAATGTGCTTTACAAGCTCTACTATGCTTCAATTTGATATTCTATGTGCTTCTTAATATTCCTTGATTATTTTGCGTGACTCTATCTTTTAATATTTTTTTTCCATAAAAGAAAATTAAAAAAATAATAATAAAATATATATAAATATATAATATATATATATATAAATAGTATAAATAAAGTAAAAAATAATAATAATGGGGGATGACGATAATTTTGACTATTTTTTAAACTACTCACAAAAATATCTCTTCGATATATATGATTAAATTCTTTGCCTAAAAATTCATATGACATTCTTTTATTCAAAAGAACTTTGTTTGTTTCACTCGACACAAAGCCACATCATTCATGTGAGAATTTGAACCTCAATATTTTTTAGAGTGTCACACTCCAAATGACTATCTGTTGGTTTGTACTTCGTAGCTTCATCTCGCTTTTGTGTTTAGTTTGTCATGAAAATGATAAGGGCATATTAGGAAATTCCTCACTTGGCCTAAATTATAAATCATTTACTTTTTCCTCTAGAGATCCCCTTTGAGCCTTCTCCGACATTCTTTTTCTTTATCAACACCCGATTAAGCCTTCAACATTTTACAAATGATTCGACGTTACTCAATCAAGAAAAAGAGGGGGAGAGCAAAAGTGATGCACATTATGCATTTCTCAATCATTATACAAGAGAAACACTGATCTCACTGCGAACTTCTCCTAGATAATCTCGTATACTCCTAGAAGAGAAGCATCTTGAAGTGAACTTCTCCAATGATAATCTAGATCTTATGTAGAGAAAACCAGAAGAGAAGCACAGTCTTGGGTTCGAACTCCATAACTGTGAAACTTTTTAAAGAAACACAGTCTCGACCCAAAATCAAAGAAGATCTCATCTCTCAAAGCCCTGAAAAGAAATTACAAAGAAAGGAAAAGCAAAAGGAGCATAACATAATTTCACTAAAAGGGCCCCTGGAAGAGAAGAATTTTTAAGCTCACTAACCCAAAATTCCAACCCCTTTAGTCAGAGCCTAAAAATAATCCCCTAAAAGTCCATTTGATTCAAAATGACGAACTCTCACTTGGTAAGTTGATTAACAATACTACGATAACAATTTAATTGATATAAATTTGTTGTGATGGTAAGAATGATATATCTACTAAAAATCTCCTTAATAAAAAATTAATTAAGTGATATGAGCGAAATTTGCGAGAGTTGTCGAAGTGATTCATACTATGCTCTTAGAATACTAGTTTAGTTACATGATTTTTTGGCAAATTAATGTCTTATATGTCCTGAATATTTTTGTGTGATAATGTTCAAAATAAATAAATCTGACCCCAAAACAAAATTTTTTTTTATTGAAAAATATCATTCGCACATTTTAAATGCATTAATACATTCATTGGTTCATAATTGCTAAAATGCGATTAACTATTTTGAAAAAATTGCTTAAAAATGCGTTACTTGTACTTTAATCGGAAATTTTCATATGCCAAATTGTACTGAAAATATGCGTAGGTACTGAAAAGTTTACTCATGCAATTGTTGAGGGGGAGTTTTATATGAGAATTTGTTATTATCTTCTACACTCGTAAAACATGAATTCTAACATTTTTAAGCCTCGCAGAAAATTTAGAGCTCATCCGAGGAGTCAAATGTTGAATTTCATCAACATTAGGAGATGATTTGATCTCTTTCAGAAATACAGGGAGTACTAAGCAATTTATTTTTCGGTTAATTCATAACATTTTTTTCAGACCTGAATTTATCGAAAGCACAAAAATATTTTTTTTACGGCCCAAAGGAATTTTTACTTTACCTGATCGTGAAGTATTAATATCACTTTATCGATCGAAAAACTCTCTCACACGCTACACATTCCCAATCGAAAAACTTTTCGACTTCTACGAACTCTTCAAACCGACTTCGGTGATTCCAACCAAATCCCGCAATATTCGAAATTTTTAGATTAAACTTGCCGATTTCGAAGGTAGAAACTTGTTCCGAATCATTTTCTGTTCAAAAAATCCGATTTTCAAGCATTTTCACGAAAAACATTTGAAGAAAGTTCATATTTATATTTTCGACGAAAACTGGTTTTTCGACCCTGAAATCAAAGTGTTTAACTCGATCTTTTGGGTTAAAATCATGAAATTTGGATTCGCCACTGTTCTCTAAAACATTCCGAACCCAGATCTACTCATGATTTACCCAAAAATAGAAGATTATGTTTTACGTATTTACTGTTTGATTTGAAAATTTTCGATCGAAAAAATTTGTGTCGCAAACAGTGTCGTCGAAGAACTTTAGTTTTTGTTCAAATTTTATTCGATCGCAAAACTCAGCGTCGAAAAACTTTTGTTTTCGATATTCTTTCGATCGAAAAACTACGCGGCGAAAAATTAATTTTTTTTGACTATATTTTATTCGATCGCAAAAGTCAGCGGCGAAAACTTTAAGTTTTTCGATAATCTTTTATTCGATCGCAAAACTACGCGGCGAAAAACTATAATTTTCGATAACATTTTATTCGATCGTAAAAGTCATCGGCGAAAACTTGAGTTATTCGACACATTTTTATTCGATCGCAAAATTTACCGATCGAATAAACTCTTACTCGAATAAAAACACGCTGAAAAAGACTTAGAAAATTTTTCAAGACTTAAAAAATTTTCGATCGCAAAATTTAAAGATCGAATAAATTATTACTCGAATAAAAACACGCTTCTAAGACTTAGTCAATTTTACAAATCTTTCAAAATTTTCACTAAGTCTTTCGAACATAAACCTTAAAACATACATTTTTCTCTAAATTCATTCTTAATCCAATTTATTCACATATGAAAATTTATCGACTAATGAACCTCATGTTATTTTTACAGATATGGCAACTCCCAACTACCCGCATATCTACTCCTCTGGAAGTTATATGACAGTCCAAGACAACAACTTCCAACTGGACCTAACGACGTTTCGGTGTCCGGATGAAGTCATAATATCCATCATCAAAGGACACCCTCTATGGCCAGCCTTGACCATGACGTCCACCGTACCAATGGTCTATCTCCAGCAATTCTGGGGATGTATGACAAGTTTCGTCAACGGCGATAGCATGGAATATATGACAATGCTCAACACAAGACATATCGCCCTGACGAAAAATCTGATGGCCATGGTGCTCGATCTCCCGCACTACGACGAATATGACCAACTTCCAACGGATGCGGAGATCGTAGAAGACATGCTCTGGATGGGATACAAACCTCCGCTAACCAAATTGGCAAACTTTCAAAATAGCGGGATTCCCCATCCGTGGAAGACATTTTTCGGCATCATCAACAAATGCCTCTCCCCAAAACACCCCGGCTTCGACAAGGCGAATGGGAACATTCTTCGCATTTTTCACAGAGTGGTCTTTTCCAAAAGATACGACGTGGCTCAGCTGATTTGAAACGATCTAGCCGACCAGATGCGTCAGAGGGAGACAAAGTCGAAGGCCAGATCTCTTCCTTATGTACGGTGGTTCCCGGTGCTGATCTCGCACTTCATGGAACTCCATCCAGAGATCCCGAGACTACCACCGATTGTGGAATACACTCCGCCATGCCTTCGATTTTTTCACAACCCGAAGGCCGCCGATCTAGCACTCCAACCAATGTTGATCCCATTGGAGCTGCTCCGATTAGCTGATCCAACTGAAGAGGCATACCAAGACTACTAGCCAGAACAACTCTATCACGGAGGCGATGGTACGTGTGCCTTGGATCTAGCCCCGACGCCTTCTTAAAGGGAATCCTTGGTGACAACAACAGAGCCCGAAGCCACGACTTAGGAGATTGAACCTGAAGGTGTCCCACAAGATATCTCTCTTGAGGCAACCGATTCTGATGAATCACACAGACTCCAACGAAGGGGCCCTCGCCGACAACAACTCTCGGCCTCGTCTGCAGTGCCTCCAATCATACCAACTTCGAAACCAACACATCCACCACCAAGTGATCAACCTACCGAACAGATTCAACTTGAATCTGTCTCAACACCCATAGAGGTGATACCTATCGTATCATCTCAAGGATTGGGTGGAAGCCCTATTGGACCCCCAATATCTTTGGAGCTAACAATAGGCCAACCCTTTGAAGTGGTGACTTCAGGGTTGATAACGGATGTCCTTGGATGTTCCGGAACTTCAAGACCTACTCTAGGCGGCACATCAGAAATCTACTCCGATGTTGTGACAGTGGAGCGCCTCCCTGGCCCCACTCCACCAATGTTCGTGACGGAGCACAGTCTACAAGAAGCGCTCTCCACAGCTCTATCTTCTCTAGAATATCATCTGATGGACCGTATGCTCCACGCTCTCGAGACTTCCCGAAGAGACACCGGGAAAACACCAGTCTCAGAAGCTGCTCCGACCGACACTCAAACCACCCCCGTCTCCTCACCACTTCCTACCACCACTCTACACTACAACCAATCCTCACCACCCCAACTCCCTCACCCTCACTTATCAATCCCTACACCATACCGATCACCCAGCTTCACGATATCCTCATCTCACGCCTCCTCGCCCTAGAGACCAGATCTCCCACTGAGGAGAGTCTCTACAAAAGTTTAATAGATGAACCAGAGCCGCAAGCACAAACAACGTGCCGAGAAGAAAGCTCCCGCACTAAGCGTAGACATGACGATCCCGATGATCCGGATCGTCATGAGGGGGAGAAACGGCAACGAACTACACGGAGCGGTCGTGGATTGAGTCAAACACAGACAAAGACCTCACAATCTCAAACCTGTCAACAAACAACCACACCTCCCACCATATCCCAAACACTAACCCTGTCTCCTACAAATCCAAATCCGATTCCAACCTCAAACCTCCCCCAAGTCCAACCAGAAGCAGTTGCCTACGATCCACATCTGATCGTAGATGAATATATCCTAAACGAGAAGTGGTTGATGCAATGGGAACCAGAGGAAGCTGCTCAAGCTCGACTCTCCAGCGTCAGATACTTCTTACAACAAGCTTCAGTGGACTTGGTGCTGCTTGAAGAAGAAGAAGTTCAAGAAGGCGAGAACTACAGTTCTGCCCTCCCAGAGCTACCCAAAATGATAAGGCTCGGAGTCGACTCTCCTCCCCGTCTATCAAAAGGGACAGTTAGAGTCGAGACGCCATGGGAGAACGTCAGAATTGAAGTCCCGTTCATTGAAGACTTAAGAAAGCAGATTTGGAGGGCTCCAAACAAAATCAAGAAGCTCAATGAACTTAACCTAAGGGGCATCTGACACTGGGAAGATAGGAAGAAAATGGAGCATATCTTCATGCTCAATTATATCGGACCCGATCGAAGTGGCATTCCAGCTGATCAACTGAAGGAAAACTTCATGAAAACAAGCCATCGATTCTCCAACTTGTCGGAGTCTCGCATACGATCGGAGATATCCAACCCCTATCTATATCATTGAGCGAGCGGACAACAACCGCACTAGAAAAGAGATAGATGAAAGCTATCTCCCATTCCTTCCACCGGATGAGGTCTACCAATTATATCAAACGTACAAGAGAAAGTACAAGACGCATCTTGGATATATCAAGACTGAAGGATTCGAGGGGCTGAAAAGATTCATGGTGCGGCAGATCAAGTATCACACTGCGCACAACCTTCAAATTGCAATAGAGAACAACATGAAGAAGGTCAACATAGAATCTTCGCTCATGAAGGGCTTCCCACTCAACAACTTTCCCGAGAACTACATCTTCAAGACACCTGGCCTCGCCATAACCTATCTAAATCCCGTTATTGGAAAGACAAGGGTTATGATGAAGTCAGAAGTCCATAAGTTCTGCGACGGGACGCTAAAGT
Organism: Linderniella brevidens; assembly: GCA_004919715.1. Taxonomy (NCBI): domain Eukaryota; kingdom Viridiplantae; phylum Streptophyta; class Magnoliopsida; order Lamiales; family Linderniaceae; genus Linderniella; species Linderniella brevidens. The sequence goes on from SWDC01000157.1 coordinate 17,089,619, forward strand.
TACTGAGGAAGAACATTCAGAAGAGATTGGGAGAGATCACCGAAGAGACAATCTTCGAAGATCTTTGTGAAGAAGAGGCCCCACTCTTGAACGAGCTTCTAGATGCTATAAATGAGAGATTGGAGCTGAGGAATGCTGTCCGACGCTACGAGACAGCATTGGAATTGAGGAAGTCTTTTTACGCCTGACAAGGATAAAAGGAGCTGAAACGAAGACAAGCACAAAGGGAGAGATTGAAGAGAATATTAGAATTGTGCTTTATTATTTCATTATCCTAGTAGTTAGGGGCGTAATTAGAAGTTTTGATAGTTTAGGACCTAATAGTAATTATACCTTGGATATAGGTATAAATATGATGTACACTATCAATGTTAATACAAGTTTTATTATTCAGAAAAATACAAGTATCAAATTCATATTTTAAACGAGAGAACACGTTCGAGAAACTCGGAAAAGCTAACAACCTCTCTCAAGATCTTCAACGCGGATATTCGACCGAACGTAATTCGTAAGATTTCTTACTCGAATACCGAGAATTCGTGCTTAGATTGCTTGTTGATTGATGAATCAAGACCTAACAATTTACATTTTATCCTAAAAACTTTTCGATACCTACTCTATTTCTCAAAATTTTTATTAAAAGATTTCAAATCCACATAACGCGTCAACGATCAAATATCCAACATACGTTTTATCCTAACCAAAACAAATGGATACCTACTATATGGAACACAACCAAGACCTAATTGATGCTCTTCAAAGAGCACGGTATCTACGAATGAACTCATCCACTAACCATCTCAAGGTTAGTCATTCTGACTCTAGTTTATTTGAAAAATTAGAGAAAACAGTTATGGAGTTAGAAATAAAAAATAAGGAACTTACCAAGCGTCTTAAAAATAGTGAAGCAGCGTGTCGTAATAAGTCACTCCTTTATGATGAATTAGTTGAGGAACGCGGAAAATTGTACTCTAAAATTAAAAATTTAGAGGACAATCTTGCTGAAAAGGGTCAAAAAGACCAAAGTTCCTCTAAAGCCTTAACATCTAGTTGGGGAAATATTTTACATTCTGATAAACCTACTTCTTGTTCGAAAATTTCGGAGGTTATTCATAAAATAACCGAATTAAACGCAACTCTGGAATTAGAATGAGTAGGTTTTCGAGCGGAAAAGAAAGAGCTTTTAGAGGATATATCAAATCTCAAAAATTCCCCTCATTTATATGACATGGAATTTTGTTATCCTGTTGAAGGCTTAGGCTTTACTAATCCTTGTCACTTGAAAAAGATTAACGTAAAACAATTATATGATATCAAGTACATGGGTTTAGGATTTACTTCTTTAATGACATTTACTAACTCTTCCGAAATAAATGCCTTAGAAGAATCCAAAGAAAAGGCCACAACTAGGACTGAAATTTCCTTTGAATACACTGAATTGAACAATAGTTACAAGACACGGGAAATAAATCTGTCTAGTGACTATAATTCATTATATCCTTTAGAAGATCTTCCTAAAGTTGAGAAAGAAAATTATCATCATTCTAAAAATTCTACTTTCTGTTATATTCCTGATATTGTTAAGAAAATAGCTGATTTAAACTCCTCCTTAGAATCAGAAAGAAAGAATTTTGAAACAGAAAAGAAAAAGCTTTTATTGGAGATATCAAATCTCAAAAATTTCTCTCTTTTACCTGTTTTAAACGATATTTCTAACGAAAAATCTTTTCTTAAACAGGATAAAGCAACGCAAACGGACGCTTTTGTTCCTAAAATCGAAAAGACTTTTACTAATACTTCTACGTCAATTTTGACCGAAATTGAAATTCAAAGTAAAAGTCAAGAACTTCAAATTGCTAAGGAACAAATACAACTTAGGAAGGAGAAAGGAAAATCTACATTATTTTCAAACGTTACGGAACGGAAATTTAAAGAACAAAAATTTTCTTGTCCTATTCCTATAAAGAAATTTATTCACGAAAAGGCTCCAAGTTCTAGCAAACAAATTTCACCGTGTGCTTCAAATGATTTTAATAATTCTCCATTTAAGAAGCTTAGACTTGGTAATAATTTTTCTAATTCTTCTCATCATTCTAGTGTGAATTGTGTGGATTTCTCAACGTAGGATACACGACTTATATGCTAGTGATGCTTATAATTCTATATGCTTGTATTCCTACATGAAGTATCCAGTCCAAGTTCATGCTAAGAAACATCTTATGCGACTGGCTTCGGAGAAAATATTTAAATCTTCTCCGAGACACACATTCACCAAAGCTGAATTTTTTTTTCCTTGTCAAATCACTCCTACATGGGTTCCTATGTCTACTATTAAGTTATGAAAATCCCACACAAATTTGGGAACCTAAACGCACATTAATGAATGATTTAGGACCGAAATTAAATTTGACTTCATCTCTGCTTAACCCTTTTTCTGCTAATAAGGGAGGACCCACATTACAATGGGTACCAAAATTCCAATAATGCTTTGCAGATTCCCTCATGTATGGTATTTGACGTAGTGGCTCCACATACATGATAAAGGGAAGAGGCGTGAGCTACTACAACTACACTTCAACGAGGTACATTCTAATTTGCGTATGTTGAACGAACTTTCATAGTTTCAATTTGCCTACGCATATGAGCTACTTTGAAAAATGCCTATTAGTTTTCAAAATGGTACATTTTAAATATGCATTTTTAAAACTTTAAGAGATTTTAAACTTCTAAATGCATATTATACACGGAAATGATAAATACCATTTTTTTTTTCAATATAACATTTTTAAATGAGCTTAATTTGAGGGGGAGCTACTCTTTTATTTTAAAGAGGAACAACTCTTATTTCTTTCAAGAGGGAGCAACAATTTTAATTTTTGAGGGGGAGTTAAAACTTTAAACGAATGCATTAAGGGAAAGAGATTCGTAATATTTTTTTTACTCTTACTACGCAACTTTCTAGGGGGAGAAACTTTATTTCGAAAGCATTATTTGAGAGGGAGAAATAAAAATATAGATATAGTTTTCTAATATTGAATTTTCTTTTAGTACAACTTTCTCGTGAAATTTTTCTCATGGAACGTTATCATAATATTTTTTATCGAGAAATTTTCTCCACTATATCGAGAAATTTTATCGCAAACCTCACTCGAAATATTTTTCGATACACCTCATTCGAAAATATTTTTGGATACAGTTCACTCGAAATTTTTTTTCGATACACCTCAATCGAAAATATTTTTCGATACACTTCACTTGAAATTTTTTTCGATACACCTTATTCGAAAATATTTTTCGATACACCTCATTCGAAAATATTTTTCGATACACTTCACTCGAAATTTTTTTTTCGATACACCTTATTCGAAAATATTTTTTGATACACCACATCCGAAATTTTTTTCTCGATATCTCTACTTCTGGACTCCGACCCGACAAACTCTCACCCGCACACCACATATATATATATATATATACAATATAATATACTATTATATATTTCTTATAAATATACATATATACAACGTGAAAAAAAAGGAAGAAGAAAAAAAAAAAGAGGGAAGAAAATAAAAAAAAAAGGGAAAAAGAAAAATCTCCTCGCATCTTCATTAAGCTTCATGGATATTTCCTCCGACAACATTCGACGGACTTCAAGGAAGAATCTCGAGCTTACAACGGACAAATATTTCCAAAAAGGCAAAGGTAACAATCTTAATGACGATCCAAATGCTTATTTTCCACGACCGGCTCCGGCTTGCTGATTCAAATAAAGCAGCATTCATCTCGTATCCCGGAAGCATGGACTTTTAGTTCCCATGGTTCAGTCTAAACCGACTTGATCCTAACCTCGGAACGCGTCCGAGCACTTGAGACGATCCGACCTACCACCTATCCGACATCATGCGAACAACAAGCAAGATGACTTCGATGATGACTTGGAAATTTTTGAAGGTACATAAATCCCATATCTCACAAAATAATTGGGACCATATCCCCATAGGTACAAGTGCTAATTTTATTAGCTCCCGGGTAGAAGACGTCGCATTAGGTCCAACGGCGCATGCACATCCGGGCCTTACCCACTCATCGTCTCCTAAAAGACCGATGTTTCATTTTCTCACGGGAAGCCGCGTCTACTATCACCGCTTCACTCGGAAGTGGGAGATATTGAACTAAGTGGTAATCTACCCCGTACGACGCTTTTATTGATCACATCGTGTCTAGTGTGTCCTCACTTCCTAAATTTTTATAATTTCTAGGACACATACACTTTTTATATACTTGGTCTTCGTGATCAAGTTAGAACTTTTGTAGACATGTCATTCTCAGACATGCTTCGATGATCGAAAGGAAGTCCTACCGTTGCAACATCAAATCAACAACGGTATCAGGCCATCTTCTACGAGCAACGCTCCTAGAACGATGTCAATGGAAAGCCTATGTGGCCCCGGTTTTACATCGACGGAACGCCTTTGTGGCTCCGTTGGGTTATTACCGAATTTGATTTCCTACGACGATACAATCTACTTGTCAACGATTATACAATCTTCTTGCCAAAGACGATGCCCCATTTTAATACATCGCCATGACGATCTCCCTACTCGATTATCATGAGGGGGAGTAGTACTAAAGAAATGGGAGCAATACAATAACGAATGTGCAAGATTGATTGGAAATACTAAATTCTTAAGCATCGTTGAATCAAGCAAACACCACGAGCTTCAATGACCGAAGTTGCCGCTCGTGTACGTCTTTCCATCCCGATCCCAACACAAGGTTGAACTAAAATAGGGAGAGTTTTGTCTCTATCAAAGGGAGAGATGGAACACAAAAGATGAAATTCTCCAAAAATCCGGCAAGCGACTTCAAACACCTTCCGACATTTGGAGACGAACTTCAAAAGAAAATTAGAAGAAAAATCCGGTGCCGAGAAGAGTATTACAAGATAAGGTGAGCTTGAAGATCTCCAAAGAAGAAAGAGATCACAAGACAAGATAAATGACGAGATTATACAAATAATCTCGTAAAAAAAAAGGGGGGAGGTTGTTAGGACTCGAGGAATCTTTTCAAAACAAGACAAGATAACCTACGCTCAAGCGAAGATTGAACACAAAGGGGGAGATTGTTCGGACATTTTAATTGTGTTCAAATGTATATGTTATCTTAGTCTTGTAGTATAAGTAGTAGTTTGGGCTTAATTGTAATTAAACCATAGATTAGGACTACTTAGCAAATATACCAAACTTATTTGGTATATAAGGAACATGTGATGTATTAGTGTTAAGAATTCATTTTAATAGAAAACCGAGCTTTACACCGTGAAGAACGCTCTCAAGCTTCCGCGCCAAATTCAAACGTGTTCTTCGTAAGTTTTACATTTTCTATCGAATTCTTCACCGAACTTAATCGTGTTGGATATATTAGGACCTATCAAATGTTTCGTTCGTACTTTAAGCAATTTCCTTTTCGGACCGATTTTTAGTTTAAAAAAAAATTATTTTTGAGTACGAAAAATATTTAGCACAAAAACTGAATATTTATCCAATGAGAAATATTTTTCGTAAGCTTTGAAAATTACGATTTTGATTCTTTGAAAAAAATTCAGATCAGTGTAAAATGTGTGTGCGTATGCAAGTTTAGTATTTGTAAAAGTTTTTCGAGCAGTAAGATTCGATTTGAAAAATTTCGATCCTATTAATCGAAAATGATTTTTGAAAGTATAAGTTTTTCGAAGTATGTTTATCGGAAATTATTTTTCGATTGATCAAAGTTTTGAAAAAGTATCCAATCGAAAAATAGTTTATCGAAAAACTTTGTCAATCGCAAAAACTTTTATCGAAATATTTGTTATCGAAAAATTAAAATGATCGAAAATCTATGTCTTTAAAAAAATTTCGATAAGTTTGACTCAATTTGTTGACTAAACTTATTCGAGTGTGAAATATTCGATCGAAAAATATTGTCGCTATATTTTGACTCCAAAATTTAGATGATCAAAAAACTTGAAATCGAAAAATTTCTAATCGTCAAACAAGTTTTTCGTGTCAAAAGTAAATATGTATATAGCGAAAACAATATTCGTCCGAAAATTTTATGCTAGGTTACGCTCGAAAAAGATTTTTATGTGAGAATCGAAAAACTATTTATCGAAAATAAAGTTTTTCAAGTCTAGTGAAACACGAGAAAACAGTGAAAATATCGAAAATCTTTTACGCCACTGAAATATTCGAAAAAGATTTTCATGCCACTGAAAATATTCGAAAAACGATCGAAGAACATAACACGAGTTCAATGGAACAGTAAATCTCAGATTCAACTGAAAAACTCAAATTAGACACTGAGATTCTGGGCAATCACTTGAATATGAGTGCTGAACATGAACTAACACAAGATTAAACACTTTTTTACAGCAAAAGATATCAATTTTGATGAAAATCAAATCGTATTCAAAACTCAATCGCAAACAGTAAAATCGATCGAAATCGAAAATCAGATAAATCTGATGTTCTAACCGATTGAAATCAATACGCGATTCATTCCTAACATATAATCTATCACTTTTGCATCAGAATCATCAAGAAAATTCGCAAAATTCAACACGTAGATCAAATTTAGATTTCGCGCGCGTTTTCGATCGAAAAAATCTCGAAATAAATTTGATCTAAATATAGCGAAATCAATCCAAAACAATAACGATCAGCTCTGATACCAATTGTTAGGTCCTAAATTATCAACTACCGAGAGATCTAGGCATGAATTCTAGATATTCGAGTATAGATTTACGATTTGTTACCTTCGGTTGAATATCTCCATTGTAGATCACGAGAGAGAAGCTTAGAGTGCGAAAGTATTTTGGTGTGTGTTTCTCTCTCTAGAATGTGAATTTCAAGCCTTTGTAATTTTCTGAATTCTTGTGTATTGATTTCAATAGTGTACTGATATTTATACATCTATACATGATATATTTACTAGTAAGTCCTACACTATAAAAAATACAAGCTACGCCCCTAATTACAAGGATAACTAATAAATGAGCACAATTTATAAGTCTTCTTCGCCTTGAGAGGACCCCTGGATAATCTCATGTTATTCAATAAACATAGCATCTTGGGTCCTGATCCAACATCCTTGGCCTGCCAATGTCTCCAAGAACTTAGGAGTTGAACACCACATTAAAAAAATAAATAAATGGTCTGCTATAACTTTGAACGCCTAGTTTCCCTTATCAAAATAGGAGTGTGATCTGAAAGACCTTCATTAAGATACACAACTCCTGAATCAGAGAATCTTGAAAGCCAAGCCATACTAGCAAAGGCCCAATCGATTTTACTCCAATTCCTTCTATCCTTGCCATGTTTATTGGTCCAAGTAAATTGACAACCTCTTCTTCTAACCTCCTCTAACTGGAAATCATATAAACGGGCTTTAGAAGCAGGGACAGCCACGACCCTTGCATTAAAATCCCAATATCAACAATTTGTTTCCATAGATGTTCTCGAGAGACTAAATCGTTATGCTCATAGATGCAGGTACATTAAGATAGAAATGATTGGCTCCCTTATATTTTGAGATGCATAAACTTGTCTGACACAGAGCTCACTTTGATGTCTAACCCTCCTCTCCAAACTATAAAAGTCCTACCAATCGGGTGTGCACTTAGGTCGTGGCAAGAATCCCATCCTCCAAAGAATTTTCTCAAAACTTCATTCATATACCCCTCTTTTACTTTTATTTCCACCAAACATCAAATTTCTTTGATATGTACGGCAAAAGAGACCTAAGTCCTTTTTTTTTTCTGCAGGGGCATTAAGGCCCATGAAATTCCACGTTCCCAATTATCCATGATTTGCAACTCTGAACCCCTATTTAAAGGGGGTTCAAGTTGTTCCCCTTGTCAACAACAAGCTGCCTGTTTAGACCTATAATTCATTGAGAAGTAGCAGTTTTCGAGTTGTTACCCTTATCATCAGTTGGCTGGCTATTTGGTACCAAAAATCCTTGAGAATAATTTGTGATTGGTCCCCCACCCTCTGAGCTGTTTGCATTAGAAACTGTCCCTATCACTTGGCTTTCATTCACCTCATGAAATACTAGAACTTCATTATTGGGGACCGGATTTAGGGGATCTTGTTTGGGAACCATGCTTTCTTCACCTCCTTCTTACACACAGCAGCCTCATGGCCATATTTTCCACAGTTCTTGCATATCACCAGCTTCCATTCGTAATCCATTTTCTGCTTAAAGAGCTGACCAAGAAACTGAATGCTATCTTTCAATGGTTTATTCAAGTCAATCTCCACAAGAACCCTCTCAAACCGAATCTCCTTATAGTCATCTGTAAAGATCGGATTCCCAATCACGCTAGCTAATCTACTCAGTGTTTTCTTCCCCCAGTATTTGTGCTTCAACTGTGGAAGTTGGACCCACATAGGAACACTACCCACCCCTATTTTACTCAGCTGTGTATCCTCAGACCAAGGTGAAAAAGGCTTCCTATTAACAAGGATAATTTCCATTTGCAGTACTTTATCATTTCATCCACACTGTCCAATCTGGCTAAAACCAACCATAACTCACTTGCCACACATTACGCAGACTGATTTTCCCCATTTCTCTTTAAGAAACCAGGCATAGGGAGGATTCACCCCAATACATAACACGGTAAGGCCGACTTCCAGTCTCCTCTTTGATGTCATCAGCCTCCACAATCCTTATTTGATGGCCACAAGGTACTTAGTTCTTTGTCTAAAGATGATGTCGGGGAATGGTTTTGAGTCCGACAGAGAAATTGGAAACATATAAATTCACATTTAGTGCTCATTTTGATGTTCAATTTATTAGGAAGAACAAGTGAATTTTCGCAAGCCTTGCAATTAAAAAATCAAAATATAGATAATGATGTGCAATTGATTCAAGATGTGAAGAATGCTTTGAAGACTTACAGAGGTAATGGTTTGATTTGTTGCTGAATGTCGTCACTAGTCTTTGTTTCATAAATAATCCATGTGTATGAGTATGGAATATATAATCCCATGATGAGTTCTGATGACAGTTGATAATAAACCACAAATCTTTCTCCATCATTTTCCCAGTTGATATTTTTTATCAAGTTTATTATTTTTAATATTTTAAATTAACACTAGATATAGTTTTTCTTTTAAATGATAAGTTTTCTTCCGAGGTTGTTGATCAACTTTAATGAGATGGATGATCATTTAACTGAATCAAATACAAATTAATCCCTTGATCCCACATATATATTTGAAGCTTTAATCGTGAGAGGATGCTACAACTTGCCAAGGTACATACATAAGCTTTTAAGAGAATTTTTGTTGGTGCTCTTTCGTTTAAGACTTTTCCAACAGGTAGTCAAATTAAAATTACTACGACTGATACCCCTCACGTGTGATCAAATGTAACCAAGTAACCTTAAATTACTAAATTCGAGATTTTCAAGTCCAAGAGCCGTTAGTGACTAATGGGATAGCCTAAATGGACTAAAATACCCAATGAGATAAATAAGGAATCGGGTTAGGGCTTTTTCAAATTGAAACAAAACACATGCCCTCACCATTGGCTGCTCATCCAAGCTGAAATTGGGGAACTCGCCTGTTGATTGCCGACAGTAATCAAGCTTCTAAGCTCCTATAATCCTAAGGTAAAAGGGCCAGCGTGATCCGTTAACATTCTTTACAGTTATTGCATGTCCGAATTTGAGCTTTCTTGACATATCGTGCGAGTGTTATCATCTTAGAGTAGATAGCAGTTGAGTTTGTTTTGCTTGTGGGCTTTCAAAGTTATCATCTTACTCGATTGTGGAATTCGAGTTTGCATTCGAATTATCATCTTATAGTTTGCATCTTACATTGAAGTTTGCATTCGAGTATGCACTTGATTGTTTTCCTGCTTGGAAGGGTTTTTGTTGGGGTGGCTTGCATTTTACAGCTCGTTTGTTGTGAGTTTTTTAGGGTCCCTCTGTTTGTCATCACCTATTTGTTTGTGTTCATGATGACTGTTTGTGTCTTCTAAGTGTGTTTTGTCGTACTTACATTTAATCATATGTACCTTATGCAGAATGGAGAAAAGAACAGTTTAAATCAGACGTGGAGATAAAATGATTGAGACTTGTTGACACGGACAAATTATTTATGATGGACTTATATGACTGCATGATGCAGGAGTTCAGTGAAAGAGGTGTAGGATTGCCCAAGTATCCATTCCTTTGTCATACTTATCTGATGTGATGTATGATAAAACCTTAGAGTGTTTGAGGTTAATTTGGAGGAGGTGATGTAATGTATGGCGTGTGAGGATTCAGCGCAATGAATAACTTGGGAGTTGGCAATGAAAAAAACATATTGATAAGATCGAGAGGACCAGTTGATGACCAACCACTAGAGATTGAGCAACATGAGCCCCTAAGCACCCTCGGCCCGAGCAATCTGAGCAACCTCAGCTTGCGCAATCTAATATCCCATCTACTGCTCAACCTCAGCCTAAGCAATTTGAGCAACCTCAGTCCGAGCAACCTGATCAACCTGTATATGAACCTCAGAGGAAGAAACTGGCCAGAACAACTGCTAGAAGACTTGGTTTGGGATCTCAACTGATCGAACGGATCGAGTTATAAAAATAAACAAATATCGAAAAACTATCTTACGCTCAACAGGCAAGTGTACCGAGTAGTATAGAAGCGACGAATATTTGAGTATCGAACCAAAGGAAATATGTACTTTAGAAAAAAAAATCGTTTAAATATCCTAGTAGAAAGAGTTGTTGAGTTGATAAAAATATAAAATAACGATAAACTAAATAATGATAAACACAAATTAAAAGGTTTGACAAAATAAAAATAATGGAGATGGAGTTACTATATAAAAGCAAGGTATTTGAGACTTCGAATCCCCCTAACTCGACCTAAATGACAGACAAGTATAATGAATATTTAGCTAACTATTAGACCGTGTAAGAACCAGATACTATATCCAACATATTAGATTAAGATTTTACCACGAGTGATACAGAGATTTAGCTTGCGTGGAGGGTGTGCTAGAGAGCAGCGGCTCCTCTTTCTCTCAAATGAATATTCTATTATGCTTCACACACACACACACTACGTTAGGGATAAGTACCACGTATTTTGATATATTACACAATAACCTTAAATTTCGCTTATTAGAAATATACCCAAGGTCTTTGACCTATTCTAATTTGTACATGAATAACAAAGATGATTATAATTGTTGAACACAATAATATATATCTAACAATCTCTCCTTTTGTGTTCAATCTTCAATTCATCACGGATTATCAATGTAGGCATAGTGTGATTTCTTGAGACGTAATAATCTCCTCATTTGTATTGCCTTGTGATCTCCCATCTTTAGAAATCTTCAAGCTCATCGTGTCATGATCTTCTCTTCTTGGAACTGGATCTTCCTTCTAATGTTCTCTTGAAGCTCGTCTCGTAAATGCCGGAAGGTGTTTGAGGTTGTTTTGCCAGACCTTGGAGAATTTCTCTTTGTATATAAACTATGTTGGAGAATCTTCTCTCTTTTTGTTCCATCTCCCCCTTTGATAGTGGCCAAACTCCCCTACTTTTGATCAACCTTGTGTTTGGGATTGGGAAATTCGATTTGAATTTTGAAGAGGCGTACACGAGTGGCAACTTCAGTCTATAGCGCATGGTGTTCGTTTGATTCGACGACACTTGTGGATTTAGCGTTTCATATCAATCTTGCACTCTCCTTGTGGTATTGCTCCCATTTTCCTTATATGTTTTAGTACTACTCCCTATCATGAAGATCGAGTTGGGGAGATCGTCACAGCGATGTGTCCAAATGGGGCGTTGGTTTGGCAAGATGATTGCGTCGTCGAGACAAGAGGATGTGATTGATAGGCATCGTAGGAACTCAGGTTTGGTAATAACCTGACGGAGCCACTAAGGCGACACGTCGTGTAAGAAACTGGGTCCACGTAGGCATCCCGTCAACGTCGATCTAGGAGCTTTGCTCGAGAAGATGGCATGAGACCGTTGCTGTTTTGATGTTGCAACGACAAGACTTCCTTCCAATCCTCGAAGTATGTCTAAGAATGACATGTCTACGAAAGTTCTAACTTGATCACAAAGACCAGATGTTGTAATGAATGGTGTATATGTCCAAGAAAATATTAAAAACTATGGGAAGTGAGGACATACCAGACTCGATGTGCGCAAGGTGTGATGTGAGACTAATTACAAGTTAATTCAATATCTCTCGCTTTCGAGTGAAGCGGAGATAGTAGACATGATTCCCCGTGATGTATTGAAACATCTGTCTTGAGTGGGTAAGGCTAGGACGTGCACGCGCCTTTGGAGGTTGGTCCGAATAATTTGTGAGATAAGAAATTTTCGATGATGACGATATGAGAATTTTTTATTTTTCTCTCTTTTTCTTCGTTTTTTTTTTTTTATTTTCTCATGTTCCTTTTTTTTGTTATATATCTATATTTTTCTTAGTAAGATATATTATGTTATTATTACATATAATATATATATATATATGGGGTTGCGGGTATGGAGGTTGTCGGGTTGAGAGGTTTGCGGTATGAGGTTCGTTATAGGGGTTTTCATTGAGTGGAGGTTTTCGGTAAGTGAGGGTTTGCAATATGGTGAGGTTGATATCGAAAAGTGGTGGTTTGGGTCGATCGTTATTATATATGTATGAGTGATAGAAAATATATCTATATTTTTATTTATTCATTCTCCTCAAATCATGCTTCCTAAAATAAAATTACTCCCCTCTAAAAGTGCGTAGTAAGATTGAAAAAATCTACAAATCTTCTTCCCACAATTCACATGTTTAAGGTTTGCCCCCCTAAAAATTATAAGAGTAGCTCCTCCTCAAATAAAAGAGTAGCTCCCCATTAAATAAAGCTCATTTAAAATTATAAAAAATGGTATTGACATTTCCGTGCATAATATGCATTTTGAATTTTAAAATCTCTTAAAGTGTTGAAAATGCATATATAAAATGTACCATTTTGAAAAATAGGTATTTTTCAATTTAGCTCGTATGCGTACGCAAAATATTGAAAGTTCTTTTAACGTACGCATAATTAGAATGCACCTTCGTTGAAGTGTAGTTGTAGCTCACGACGCTTCCGTTTATCATGTATGTTAAGCCACTATGTCAAAGTACCATATATGAGGGACGGGTGTGGTAGCTTGCATCAGTTACCTGTCATTTATGTGGAGAAACCCGAGATACCATACATGCTGAAAGTTGCTCACGATGCCTACCAGTCATGGGTGTCGATCCGACCGGAAAAACCGTGAAGCAGTCGGAAATTCAGTTCAGGTCCGGCCGGTTCACTTTAATTTAAAAAAAAAAGAAAAAATTCTGAAACATAAAATAAAACGAAAATAGATAAGTAAAAATACAAATAGATTGTTGTGGCCTAGTTGTAAGACTTTTGGAGTTAGTTTTCGAAGGTTGTGGGTTTAATTCCCTACTAGAGCATATTATTGAATTCTATTTTTAAATTTATTTTTCATACCTTATTTTAGAATTATTTTTTTTATCTCCCAGTACATTTTATTTTAATTACCCCATAATCATCAATTTACATAGCTAATTCTTCACATCCTAGTTTACAATTAATCGCCCAACACCATTTTATTTAATTGATTTATTCATAAAATATAATTTTATTATATATAGGCACCATTTTTACTCCATTTTTATTCCGGTTTTATACCGGTTAAACCACTAAACCTTAAACAACTAAAATTTCCGGTCCGATTCAAAAAACTTGTTTTAAAACCATGGCGTGGAGCAATTATTTGAGATACCAATCATGCTGAGAGATCTGCAAAACATTATCGGTACTTTGGTACACATTGTGGTATGAGTTCCTCCTTATTAACATAAAACGAGTTAGTCATATAAGGTGTCAAATTAAATTTGTTTCCTAAATCATCCAATAAAGGTTTATTGGGTACCCCTATTTTTTTTGGGTTTACCTAACTTAGTCGTAGACTTGGGAATCCATTAAGGATGGATTTGGCACGTATATGACGTTTCAACGCGGGTGAATGTGTGTTTTGGATAAGATTGAAATTTTTTATCTTATTCCAGTCGCATAAGATGTTTCTTGGAATTAACATAGACTGGATATGTGAAGTAGGAATAAGAAGATATAAAATTATAAGCATCGTTAGTAGATGAGTTGTTCGTCCTACAAGGAGAATTCACACGATTCACATTATAAGGATGGATTTTCGTGGAATTTTGGAGTGTAAAAACTTCCATCCTTATCATTCTTAAAAGACTGAGAGGAGTTTGTGGAAGCTTGAGAAGTTTGCTTGCCTGAGTTTGGAAGTTCTTCTTTAGAAACTTTTATGTTAATAGGAGTAGGAGAAGGAATATTTGTAACATTTTTGTCCTTAATTTTTGAAAATAATGTATAGTTTCCTTTCTCTATCCTATTTGTCTTTTGTTCCTTAGCATCCTTAAGTGCTTTTCTTTTACTTAAAACCTCAGCTTCATTCAAAGTTGACTTAGAATAATTAGTAAAAGGATTTTCAGTTGTAGGAACAAAAGCGTCCGTTTGTGTTGCCTTATCCTGTTTAAGAGAAGATATTTCTTTGGAAAGATTGTTTAAAACATGTGAGGATGAGGAATTTTTTAGATTGAAATCTCCTCTAAAAGCTTTTCCTTATCCGCTCGGAAACATACTCTTTCTAATTCCAGATATGAGTTTAATTCGGCTATTTTATTAATAACCTCTGAAATTTCGGAACAAGACGTAGGTTTTTCAGAATGTAAAATGTTTTCCCCTTTAGACACTAAGGCATTAGAGGATTTTTGGTCCGTTTGACCATTTTTCGCAAGAATGTTCTCTTAGTGTTTAACTTTAAAGTGCCATTTTTTGCGTTCCTCTAAAAGATCGCCTTAAAACACTACGAATCCCTCTATTATATTTGACTCTAATCCGGCGGGGTAGTTCAACATATCTCTAGCGATGGGTATATTCTGCTCGTTTATGAGTAGCCTAATAATCCAGCCCTCTCTCCAGCATAGCCTACAATTTCCGAAAAATTATCTTGATCACACAAAAATAATCAAAATAGTTGTTGACCTTTTTGGTCCGATACCTATGAGAGTTTTGATGATTCCAATAATTATGTAAAATGTGATCTATAACTTAGAAAACTCGACATGTATGTTTAAGTATGTAATAATATTCGACCATGTACGTATAAATATGAATTAATTATAAGTTGTCGAATAACTGTGATCATTTGCTTTTACTGGAACATTCTCGTGATCACATAATTATGAATATCTCGATGAATGAAATCTCCTACTGTGCTATAAATGGAAAAGGTTTTGTGCTGAAAACTGAAAATATGATATCTATTTATTTTTGGAAAAAAATCATGGAGATATCGCTGAGACTAAATCGTAATTAATGACTAACAGGTATATTATTTTGAAAACTTTCCCATGCGAAGTTGTTTAAAATTTATGAGAAGTAATTGATCTATATATGCAAATTCCTATGTGATATTCGAATGTGACATATATGGAAAGTCAATGAGATAAATATATGAAATATGTTATCTGCCGAGAATCGTTGTCTTGGGAATAAAATCATGATATATCCGTTTGAATGCATCTTGTCTTGACTTCTAATGACTGAATCTTTCCTTGTGCGAATTTAGTATTTATCAAATGGAAAGACTATGTTTATTATTGATAAGATGTTGATCTGACTATTTATGGAATATGCTGAATCAGATGAGATCACCTTACGTGTGAAAAATGCTATGATTCATTTTTACGTGAATGTATGGAAATAAATCATGCAAAACGGTAATGTGGCCATTGTATTTATGAGGTATATTCTTATCATGATTTATATAAGTTAAATGCAAGTAATCTGCGCAAATCGTTGTATATCTTTTGTGTTTAACTTTCTATGTGAAGTGTAGAGCTTGATTGGCGTATAAATAGGACGACACTTCAAGACAAAGTCAAAGACAACGGTACTGAAAAACCAAAAGAACGAAACTCTTGAGTGTTAAGCTTTAAACTGCAAATTCGTTATTCTGTGTGAGCGTTCACTTGTGAAATTCATCCTACCCTTGTGAGATATCCTTGTTGAGCATCCTAGGAAACACGAGTGAAATTTGTCTACACGCGAATGAAAGAATCTGCAGGTTCGGGGAGTGGCGATTGCCTAGGAATAACGTTGGAACAGAACTCAGTGTGAGACAATCCAGTCACGGCCTAGTGTTCTTCATTTTTCAGTTGAGTAAGGGCGTGTCAATCATTATTGTAATCAACTACGGTAAACAGAGTAATTGATTTAACTCTTGAGGAACAAACCTCAAGGAGATGAGTAAACCCCGATTGGAGATATAACCTCTATAAAAATCTCGTCTCACTTTACTTTCCAACCATTTACATTTCCATGAGACAAGCGCAAACATTTCAAATAACCAGACAATATCCTTAAAACGTTTTTGAGATTTACAAGTAACTATCTTGATACATCTTTACTTGAAGCTACATTGAAACGGTTTTAATCTTGAAACGGTTTTAAACTAAAAAGAATTTGTTTACACCTAATTCACCCCCCTCTTAAGTGTATACTTCAATTGGTTTCAGGCCAGGTTACTCATACGACGTGCTTAACCAGCCTGAGTAAAAGATCTAATGGCATCATCGAGTTTTGATGTATTTTCAAAAGGACAATCTTATTCCAAACCACCACTCTTGACGGAATGCTATATGGAAAAATCGCATGAAGGAGTTTCTCATCGTTGTTAACTATGACATCTGGGAGACAATCACCGACGGTCAATACGCACCTCCGAAGTAAGAGGAAACCTCAAAAATGTCTGGTTACACTGCAGATGAGAAAAAGGATGCAAAGCAAAAAATATGATCGCATGTGCTAGAAAATCAGAAAACTAAGAAGGTCTCCCTCCACACATCGAAAAGCAACCGGCGATGGAGGTCAGGCACCTTCCGATACCGTTTGTCGTGTTCGGTGACAGCGGGTGGTGCCTGGAGACCGCAAATATGGTGGGGAACAAATTCTCTCTTTCTCTCTCTTCTAATCTACAATTATTTTTCCAACACTATCTTGTCAACTTCAACTAAAGGGCCACAACATAATTATCATAAAGTGGGGCATGCCACGACACATTTGAGGTTGGTATTTCTTCTTTTCATTTATCAATAAATAGCCAAATAGGCAAAGGATACTAGTTGATAAAATGTGGAGCAATACGAGAATAAAAAAGGGTAAATTCCCTTTCAGTACCCTTTGAAGTTTCAACTTCCTGATCAGTACCCCTCCAAGTATGAAGAGACTTTAGAATTGTGCTTTGTTATTTGTTTATTCTTGTAATTAGGGGCGTAATTAGTAGTTTTGATACTGTAGGACTAAATAGTAAATATACCATGTAGATAGTTATAAATACAATGTACACTATCAAAATCAATATAAGTTCATTTTCGGAAAAATACAAGCATTGAATCCACATTCTAAAAAAGAGAATAGCTATCGAGAAACACACTCTCTCAAGATCTTCAAAGAAGATATTCGACCGAAGGTATTTTGCAAGATTTATCATTCGAATATCTAGAACTCGTGCTTATATCGACCGGTAGTTGATATATGAGGACCTAACAGTTGGTTTCAGAGCAGATCGTGATCGCTTTTGGATTGAATTCGCGATTATAAGATCAAAATAATTTTCCAGATTTATCGATCGAAAAACTCACGTGAAATAGATTTTGATCAATGTGCTTAATGTTTGCGAATTTTGTTGATGGTCTTGCTGATTAAGTGATAGATTATATGTTAGGAATGATTTATGTACTGATTTCAATCGCTTAGAACATCATAAGATTTTTTATTTAGATCGATATTTGCATTTGCGATTAAGTTTTGATTCCGATTTGATTTTCATCATAATCGATATATTTTACTGTAAAACGTGGTTAATCTTGTGTTTGTTCATATTCAGAACTAAGAAACGAGTGATTATCCAGAATTTCAGCTCATAACTTGAACCTTTTGGTTGAATATGGATTTTTCACTGTTACATTGAACTTGAAGGCTGTTCTTCGATCATTTTTCGATCGAAAAACTTTGCTCGAAAATATTTTTCGAAGAAGTTTGCAGCTGAGAAATTTTTTGATGACAAACACTGTTCTCGTGTGTTTTACTCAGATATACGACTCGAAAAACATTATTTCGATAATTAGTTTTTCGATTCATATATAAATATCTTTTTCGGGCGTAATAAAGCGTATTTTTTTCGACGGATACTGTTTTCGCTAATTAAATATCTAATTTTGACACGAAAAACTTGTAATAGTAAAAGAAGTTTTTCGATCACAAGATTTTTAATCATTTAAATTTTCGAGTCAAAATTTAGCGAAAACGTATTTCGATCGAATAATTCACACTCGAAAAACTTTTAATCAACAATTTGAGTCAAACTTCACGAAATTTTTCGATCACTCTTAATTTTTTGATTACATATTTTTTTATAAAGGTTTTTTCGATCAACAATTATTCAACAAACTATTTTTCGATAGGATATTTACTTTGCAAAACTATTACGTTCGAAAAATAATTTTCGATAAATACCACGAAAAACTTATACAATCGAAAATCCATTTCGATTAAACGTTCGAAAATTTTTAAATCGAAAACTTTATTGCTCGAAAAGTTTTTCGACCACTGCTCAAACACACACACATTTTACACTATTTTGAAATAAATCAAATTCGTAATTTTCAAAACATCCGAAAAATATTTGTCTCCGAATTATCTTATACGATACTCAAAATTTTCGATCTTAAATTCAAAATTCTTTAGAAAAATTTTGAAGTATCAATTCTCATATAAATTATTTTTAGAAATCAAAACAATTTCTGTTTAACAGAAAAATAGGTACGAAAGGGAAATTGCTTAAAGTACGAAACAAACATTACTAACGAAGTTTGTCACTTGTGAAGCACTTTTACCATTTCGATTCCAAACTTCCACGAAGATCCTATCAATCAACTACAAATGGATGGTTACTCACTCGGAAATGACGTCCGCCCTCCAATTCTACGAAGAGGCGAATACATCGTATGGAGAAGCCGATTCATGAACTTCTTGGAAACAAAAGAGCAAGCTACAAATTTGATAGCTTCTCTTCAAGAAGGTCCCGCTCAATTTTGGCTCATCCAAGAAGGCGATGCCACCAATACTCCTCCCATTCCCGTAACTAGAAGACTCAAAATACCTAGTGAATACATGAGGGGGAGTGATTAAGAGCAAAAGCGGATTTAGGAGCCAAAACTTTCCTAATGCAAGGAATTCCTAACGATATCTATATGCAAATAGATAGTCTATCTAGTGCAAAAGCTATGTGGAAGGAACTCCACAAAATGATGCAAAGAACCGAAGTTGAAGTCAAAGCCAAGAAAGCCAATATTCTCACGGCCTACGACTCATTCAAAGCAAAGCGGGAGGAAAATGTTTATGAACTCTATCAACGTTGTCTAACTCTTCTCAATGAAATAAGGACGATAGAAATCTTCAAGACCAACATGGAGATCAACATCCGGTTTCTCTCTTCTCTTCAACCGGAGCGGAAGAAAATATCCATGCAAATCCGTCAAAACAAGGATTTCGACGAAATGGATATCCACGCCGTCTTTGATAATCTCGCTCAACACGAAGAAGATATAAGCGAGATACAAAAAGAACTTAAGGGCAAGCAGATCGAAGACTCTATAGCTCTAGTTTCTGAAAGAAAAACGAGTCGATCTCGCAAGGATAAAAGCATCAAGTTGCCAAGTTCTTCAGAAGATGAAGATGATTCCGAATCGGACTCTGAGCCAGACATGAAGGAGTTCAAGAAACAATTAGCTCTCATTACTAAGATGATGAGCAAAACGTTTTATAAAAAGAAATCCTCCTCTTCGGCAAATAGACTCGGACATCAAGCTCCAAGCTAAGAAAAGACCGGCCGAGTCATCAGAATCTAAAAACGCCAAAGAACCACAAAAATGCTATAATTGTGGTAAGATAGGGCACTTCGTCAGACAATGCAAACTTTCCAAGAAAAAGGACGCCAACTAATACTCCAAAAAATTCCAACTAACTAAACAAAAAGAGGTTGGAGTATTTTCGATGGCGGAACAGGAGCATTGGCTCGAAGATACCACAGATTCTGAAGACGAAAATCTTGCTCTAATGGCGTACCTTGACGACGCCTCAAACGATAATTCATCAAGGAGGTCAGATGATGAAGAAAAAGCATCCACATCATCACAAGAGGTAACGATGCCTAATTCTACATTACTAAACATGTTATAATCTTTAGAAATTAAGTATTCTAACATGAAGAATGAGCGGAAGAGCAAAAAGGAATTATAAGAAAGACTAGCCCTTAGTGAAAATAATTTTCAAAAGCAATTAGATAGAACAATTCACTTAGATATTCTCTTATCTAATGCTAAAGAAACCATAACTAGTCTTGAATCTAGGATAGCTACCTTTGAAATAAAAATAAATGACCTTAGTAAGACTCTTAGCGATTGTCAGAGAGACTTAGAAATATCTAGAAATAATTTTAAGGAAATCTCTGATGAACGTAAGAAGCTTTACTCTAGGATTAAAACTTTAGACGATCTTCTAACAAAAAGGGGGCAAACGGATCAGACTATATTTCTAAATCATCCTCTTAATAGAATTTTATAATCCTAAAGAAGGCATAGGTTTTAACAACCCTGTAACTTAAAAAAGGTCAATGTCAAACAGTTATATGATATCAAGTATATGGGATTAGGATTAACTTCTCTAATGGCATTTACTAACTCTTCTGAAATAAATGCCTTAGAAGAATCTAAACGAAACGTCACTAATAGGACTGATATCCCCTTTGACTACACCGAACTGAATAATAGTTACAAGACACGGGAAATTAACCTGTGTAGTGACTATAATTCAATATATCCTTTAGAAGATTTTCCTAAAGTTCAGGAAGAAAATTATGATAATTTTTAAAATTTTACTTTCTGTTATATAGCTGCTATTATTAAGAAAATAGTTGATTTAAACGCTTCCTTAGAAATAGAAAGAAAGAATTTCAAACCTGAAAAGAATGGGCTTTAATTGGAGATTTCTAATCTCAAAACTTCCTCAATTTTAAAATCTTGTCCTGATTTTACTTTGAAAGAAAAATCATTAAATAAGGACATGATCAAATCTAAGAAAACACCTCCCATTATTTTACAAAATATTTTAGAAGAAGATAAATCTTCTTTAAAAAGTGTAAAGGGAGGTAAAGAGTCCTTAAATGCTTCAAAAAGGAAAATGATTTTTTCTAACTCTTTTTCAACTCCATCTACAGGTAGAGTAGAAAAAGTGGTGAAGCATGCACAGGAAAGAGTGCCTAGGATAGAATTTCAAAAGAAAAGCAATAGAAAAGATTTATTTTCAAAATTTTCTTCTTTATCAAAAACTATGGACACTCATAAGAAGACAACCATTTCTAATTTTAATATTGTTGCTTCTACATATGACTTAAAGCCTATTAATTTTGAAAGCACAAATTTTGAAATCGGCTCTACTTCTAAAAACACATACCATCATTCTAAGACAAATGCAAATCGTAAGTCTCGAAGGAAACAAGATCCAACTATAAAGAAAGCTTATAGCTCGATACATTCTTGTCCTCATTTAAGGTATCCGGTCAAAGTACACTCAGCCAAACACCTTAAGAGACTAGCTAGAGAAAAGATTTTCTCATGCACTAAGACTAATAAGACATTTGTCCGTGCTGAAATTAACCTCCCATGTAAGGTTCAACCTCAATGGGTTCCCAAGACACCATCTAGGCCAACGCAAGGCCAAAAGGCCAACTTGCCTAATGAGGTACCACTTAAACCAACTAATTCCAAGTTGGTTTGGGTACCTAAAAACATAAATGGTTTAGGAACCAAAATGAACAAACCTTACCTACCAAATCTGCTAATCCGAGAAGATCCATTACTAAGTGGGTACCTAAGTCTCTCCAAAATTTTTCTATGCAGATCCATCATGTGTGGTCTTTAGATTCTGGTAGCTCCACACACATGACGGGAAATCAAGAACTATTGAGCAACTACTAAGACCGTTACAACGGAAAAGTCAGATTCGGCAACAACGATTCAGCTAATATACTAGGATTTGGAGATATTATATTGCAGAATCTGACGATCAAAGATGTATTTACGTCCAAGGTCTTAAACACAATCTGTTTAGCATAGGACAATTCTGCGACAAAGGATTTCAAGTGGTGTTTCTAGATGATCAGTGCAGAATTTAAATAGTCAGAATCAAGAACTTCTAACAGGATCACGAAGATCAAATCTATACACCATCAATCTGACAACAGTTCGACCTTCGACAGTTGTTTGCCTCATCACACATACTATAATCATGAGGAACAGCTTATGGCATCAACGCTTGTCTCATCTAAATCTCAAAGCTCTTCACAAACTCTCAATCAAAAAGTTGATACACGGTCTACCAACTATTTCCATACATCGAGAGCATACTTGTTCGGCTTGTCAAATGGGAAAAATGAAGCGAGCATCACACAAACTCAAGCAAGTTGCTTCTACATCTCAATCCTTGGAATTACTTCACATGGACCTTTGTGGACCAATGCGTACACAAAGTACCAACGTTCGTAAATATGTGTTAGTAATTGTCGACGATTATTCTCGCTACACATGGACAAGATATCTCCGAACAAAAGATGAGACTAGAGACTTGATAATCAGTTTTGTGAATACGACTCAGAATCTCCTGCAAATGAAATCCAAGTAATCCGGACTGATAACGGAACTGAATTCAAGAATCAACGTCTCAACAATTACTATCAGTCACTTGGAATTATTCAACAATTTTCAGCCGCTAAAACGCCTCAACAGAATGGCGTCGTAGAACGGAAGAACCGGACTCTTGTTGACGCTGCAAGAACAATACTAATACATTCCGGTCTCCCTCATTTTCTTTGGGCTGAAGCAGTGAGTACCGCGTGCTTTACGCAGAATCCGATGATTATTCACAAACGCTTTGAAAAGACGCCGTATGAGATAATTAATCAAAGGATTCCGAATATCTAATTCTTTAAAGTATTCAGGTGCAAATGTTTTGTGGCCAATGATTAGGAGCATCGAAGCAAGTTCGACCCTAAAGCATTTGAAGCCATCTTCGTTGGATATTCATCCACTTCTAAAGCATACCGCGTCTATATCAAGACTTCGCAAACTATCTTGGAAAGCTACAACGTCATTTTTCAAGAAGTGACCGATTTGGCTTCTGAACAAAACAGTTCAGAACCCGAGCTTATAGGCTTGTTGGCACAAGGTCAAGAGAAGCAATTCCCGCTTACCTAGAAGATTTGGATTTTCTCTTTGAACATTTTTATCGGAACGAGTCTCAAATGCCTGCTTCGTCTCGTTCTATACCAAGCAGTGTTCCTTCTCCCTCTACGGAAGAAATTCAAAATGAGACTCCTAATCCTCAAACTCCGACAAACGTTACGGATTCTCCTAATTCTGAATCTTCAACTAGTGCTGCAGCTCCTACAAATTCAGCTCCTCAGAATTGAATTTCCCAACTACGAATGATCAGCCCATCAGTTCAGGATGTCTCGATCTACAAATCAACGAAGGATCTACTTCGATTCTTCCTCATGAACACAAATGGACTCGAGCTCATCCTATTAACCAAATAATTGGTAATCCTTCAAGTGGAGTACGCACTAGGACGTCTACACAAAGCAGATTATTAGCATGCTTCATAAGCCAAAACGAACCAATCAACGTAGCCGAAACCCTTAAAGACCCGGATTGGGTAATCGCGATGCAAGATGAACTCAACCAATTCGAGCGTCTACGAGTTTGGACATTAGTTCCTCGACCGCAAGACAAAACAATAATTGGAACTAAATGAGTTTTCAAGAATAAGAAGAACGAGAACGGTGAAGTAATCAGGAATAAAGCACGACTCGTAGCCAAGGGGTACAATCAACAAGAAGGAATTGACAACGATGAAACGTATGCTCCAGTCGCACGTATTGAAGCAATTCGACTATTTCTAGCATACGCGGCTCATAAAGACTTCAAAGTTTATCAAATGGATGTTAAAACCGCCTTTCTCAACGGTGTGTTAAAAGAAGAAGTCTACGTCACTCAATTCGACGGGTTCGTGCACGAGAATCATCCTGATCATGTCTATCGATTGGACAAAGCTCTCTATGGACTAAAACAAGCCCCTCGTGGTTGATATGATGTCCTAAGCGAATTTTTAGTCAAGTCCAACTTCATACGAGGCACCATCGATACGACACTCTTCATCAAAAGCCAAGGCAAATACCTGATAATCGTTTAAGTTTACATTGATGACATAATCTTCGGCTCGACAAATTAACGTCTCTGTCAGAAATTTGGTGAACTCGTGAAGACCAAATTCAAGATGAGCTTAATGGGAGAACTCCAATTCTTTCTTGGACTACAAGTAAAGCAACTCGAAGATGGAATCTTCATCAGTCAAACCAAATATATCCGAGATATTCTGAAGAGATTTAATCAAGACAAGAGCACACCGATGAATACTCCCATATCAACAAACTTCAAATTGGATGCTGATCCGTCTGGCAAGGCTGTCAACATCACAACCTATCGGAGCATTATCGGATCTCTTCTCTACTTGACGTCCAGCCGACCGACATCATGTTCGCCACTTGTCTCTGTGCTTGTTTTCAAGCTGACCCAAAGGAGTCCCACATGCATGCAGTCAAGCGAATTCTACGTTATCTCAAAGGAACTCCCAACTTAGGGCTATTGTATCCTAAAGATACTGATTTTTGATTAATTGGCTATACTGATGCTGATTATGCAGGTTGTCGAATTGACATAAAAAGCACGTCTGGCGGAGCATAATTTTTAGGCGAAAAGTTGGTCTGCTGGTCCTGAAAGAAGCAAAATTGCGTGTCAACCTCAACGGCCGAGGCGGAGTACGTCGTGGCTGCCAGCTGTTGCTCACAAGTTCTATGGATGCGGACACAACTACGCGATTACGGGTTTGAATTTAATAACATTCCCATTTACAGTGATTCTCAAAGTGTTATTTCCATAACTTGCAATCATGTTCACCATTCACGCACGAAACACATAGATATTCGCTATCATTTTATAAAAGATCATGTAGAAAAAGACACTATAGATATGTATTTTGTAAAAACGGAGCTTCAATTTGTCGACTTATTCACTAAGGCATTAGATGAAAAACAATTCCAATTCCTTTTTGCTAAGTTAGGCATGTTGAATCTCAATCTTACTTGAAAAGTGTTTTACATGCTCTATTATGCTTCTATGTGATATTCTATGTGCTTCTTGATATTCTTTGATTATCTTGCATGACTCTATCCTTCAAATTTTTTTACACAGAAAAATAAAAATAAAATAGTATAGAAATATAATAATAATAGAATTAAAAAAAATGGGGGATAAAGATAATTTTGCCTATTTTGAAATACTCACAAAAACATTTCTTTGATATATGATTAAATACTTTGTTAAAAAATTCATGTGACTTTCTCTTATTCAAAGAGCCTAGTTTGTTTCACTATCCAAAAAGCCACATCATATATGTGAGAATTTGAGCTTCAATATTTTTATTCTTGAGTCTGTCACACTTCAAATGACTAACTTTTAGTTTGTACTTCATAGCTTCATTCTTACTTTTGTGTTAGTCTGTCATGAAAATGATAAGGGCAAATTAGGACATTCCTTACTAGACCCATATTATAAATCATTTACTTTTACCTCTAGATATCCCTTCTGAGCCTTCTTCGACATTCTTTTTCTTATGAAACCCGATCAAGCCTTCAACATTATTCCTAAGTTTCGGTGTTGCTCAATCAAGAAAAAGAGGGGGAGAAAATGAGATACAAGTTTCAATCATTATAGAAGAGGAACACGGATTTCGCTGTGAACTTCTCCTAGATAATCTCGTATACTCCTAGAAGAGAAGCACCTCGAAGTGAACTTCTCCAACGATAATCTAGATCTTATAAGTAGACAAACGAGAAGAGAAACACGGTCTTGGGTTTGAATTCCATAACTGTGAAACCTTCGAAAGGAACACGGTTTCGACCCAAAAAGAAAACATAATCTCTCAAAGTTTTTTAAAGAATACGAGACTCATCCTGAGCAAGAAAAGCTAAAGGATCAGAAATGAATTTCAAAAAAGGCCCCTGGAATTGAAGAATTTTTAAGCTCACTAATCCTAAAAAATATCCTACCCTTTTAGTCAGAGCCTAAAAATAATCCCTTCAAAGTCCCTTTGATTCAAAATGATGAACTTTCACTTAGTAAGTTGATTAAATATGCTACGATAACAAATTAATTGATATAATTTTGTCGTGATGATATGAGTGATATATCTATTAAATATTTCCATGTTAAAAATAAATTGAGTACTATGAGCGAAACTTGCGAGAGTTGTCAAAATAATTCATATTATGATCTTAGAATATTAGCTTAGTTACATGATTTGACGGCAAATTATTATTTTATATGTAATGAGAAATTTTTGCTTGATAATTCAAAATGTCAAATCTGACCCCAAAACAAAATTTTTATAATAAAAATATTTTTTATTATTGAAAGTATTGTTTGCACATTTGAAATGCATTAATACATGCATTGGTTCAGAATTGATAAAATGCGATTTTTATTTTTGAAAAACGCAAAATTTTAATGAATCTATCCTAAATTGCTTAAAATGCTTTACTTGTACTTAAATAGTAAATTTTAATATGCCAAATTGCACTAAATATGTACTTAGATAATGAAAAGTTAAAACATGCAATTGTTGAGGGGGAGTTTCACATAAGAATTTGTTCTTATCTCCTATATGATTTACTTGTAAAACATGACTTCTAATTTTTTTTTTATGCATCACAAAAAATTCCGAGCTCATCCGAGGAGATTTCATTTCTTTCAGAAATACAGGGAGTATTATGCAATTTATTTTTGGGTTAATCCATAAAAGATTAAATTTTTGTTTAAACAGACCTGAATTTTAATTAAAGTCCAAATTTTTTTTTTACGGCCCAACGTATTTCTTACCTTACCCGATCGTAGCGTATTAATACCACTTTATCGATCGAAAAACTCCCTCACAAAGCAACTTCTCACCATCGAAAAACTTTTCGACTTCCAAACACTCATCGAACTCTCTTCGGCGATTTCACCAAAACTTCACTTAACTCAGTGATTTTCTTCCTAAACTCGCCGATTTCAAAGGTAGAAACACGTTTCGAATCACTTTCCAGTAAAAAACACAAGATTCGCAAATAGTTTCTCAAAACAATTTGAAGAAATTTCATTTTCATACTTTTTCGACTAAAAGCAATTTTAAAATCATGATATTTGGATTCACAACTGTTTTCTGAACGTTCCGAATCCAGATTTACTCATGATTTACCCAGAAATCGAAATTTACGTGTTACGCGTTTACTGTTTGATTTGAAATTTTTTCGATCGAAAAAGTTCTTATCGCAAACAGTGTTGCGAAAAACTTTTGTTTTCGTTAAGTTTTATTCGGTCGCAAAACTTAGCGTCGAAAACATTTTATTTTCGATATATTTTAATTCGATCGTAAAACTTCGCGGCGAAAACTTACCTTTTCGATTAAATTTTATTCGATCGCAAAAATAAGCGGCGAAAACTTTAAGTTTTTCGATATTCTTTTATTCGATCGCAATACTACGCGGTGAAAAACTTAAGTTTCTCGACAACTTTTTATTCGATCGCAAAATTACTAATCGAAAAACTATTGTTTTCGATTACATTTTATTCGATCGCAAAAGTCATCGGCGAAAAAATTGAGTTATTCGATACATTTTCGATCGCAAAAAATTAACGATCGAATAAATTATCACTCGAATAAAAAACGCTGAAAAGACACAGAAATGTTTTCAAGTTTTTCTGACTTAGAACATTTTTTATCGCAAAAATTAACGTTCAAATAAATTCCCGATCGAATAAAAACACGCTTACGAGACTTAGTAAACTTTGCAATTTTTTCACCAAGTCTTTCGCAAATAAACCTTAACACTTAAAATATTTTATGTAAGTATTTCTTCTAAGTACACATTTGATTCGATCAATTCGTATATGAATATTTTATCTAATGAAGTTTATTTCATTCTTTGCAGATATGGCACATCAAGTCTCATATCTGTCCCTCTGATAGTTGGTTGCCAGTCCACGACAACAACTATCAATTGGATCTCAACATTTCGATGTCCGGATGACGTAATAATTTCCATTCTAAAGGGACATCCACTATGGCCAGCAGTGACGATGACGGCCTCAGTCCAAATGGTCTACCTCCAGCAATTCTGGAAGTTTATGATGAACCACATCGTTGGGGATGAAGTGCAGTATACAACGAAGATCAATACAAGACATTCATCCTGGACAAAAATCTAATGGCCATGGTGCTCGATCTACCGCACTACGACGACTACGATCAACTTCCAACGGACACGGAGATCGTGTAAGATATGCTCCGGATGGGATACAAGCCCCCGCTGACCAAACTGGCGAATTTTCAAAACATCGGGATCCCACATCCGTTGAGGACCCTGTTCGGCATAATCAATAAATGTCTCTCCCCAAAACACTCCGGCTTCGACAAGGCGAACGGGAATATCCTTCGCATCTTCCATGGAGTGGTTTTCTCAAAGAAATACGACGTGGCCCAACTGATATGGAATGATCTAGCGGACCAGATATGTCAAAGGGAGACCAAGTCGAAGGCGAAGTACCTCCCATACGTGCGGTGGTTCCCGGTTCTGATTTCGCATTTCATGGACGTTCATCCAGAAATCCCGAGACTACCACCGGTTAGAGGATACATCCCACCCTCGCCGTTGCTTCTTTCACAACCCGAAGGCAGCCGACCTAGCGCTCCAACCGATGCTGATCCCATTGAAGTTGCTCAGACTAGCTGATCCAACGGACAAGGCTACCAAGACTACTGTCAAAATAACTCCATCACGGAGTGGTACGAGCCTTGGATCAAGCTCCAGCGCCTTCTCAAAGGGAATCTCGGGTGGAAATAACCGAGCCCGAAGCCACGGCTCAAGAGACAGAGACACCGGCCGTCGAGCCCTAAGGTGTTCCTCACGATGTATCTCATGAGGCCACAGAATCGGATGAAGAATACATACTTCAAAGAAGGGGCTCTCGCCGACAGCAAATCTCGGCCCCGTCAGTGTCCCCTTCAGTACTACCGGCTTCGTTGATAACTCCTCCACCACTAACGGATCAGCCAACCGTACAGATTCAATCTGAGTCTGTTTCAACACCCTTAGAGGTGATACCTATTGTATCATCTCAAGGATTGGGTGGAAGCCCTATTGGACCCCCGATATCTTCGGAGCAAACAATAGGCCAACCCACTGAAGTGGTGATTTCAGGGTTGATAACGGATGTCCTCGAACGTTCTGGAATCTCAAGACCTGTTCAAGGCGACACATCGGAAACCTTTTCCTATGTTGTGACAGTGGAGTGCCTCCCTAGCCCCACTCCACCGATGATCGTGAAGGAGCAACGCTTACAAGAAGCACTCTCCACAGCCATTTATTCTCTCGAAGATCGCCTGATGGACAGAATGCTCCAGGCCATTGAGACCTCCCGAAGGGATACCGGGAAAGCACCGGTCTCCGCGGCCGCTCCGTCAGAAGCTCAAACCACCCCCGTCTCCTCACCACCTCTTTCCACCACCATACACACCCCTATCCAACCCACCATCACCACCCCAACTCCATCACCTTCACTCATCAACATCTATACCATCCAGATCACCCAACTTCATGACATTCTCATCTCCCGACTCCTCGCCTTAGAGACCAGGACCCCCGCTGAGGAGAGTCTCTATAAAAGACTGATAGATGAACCCGAGCCGCCCGCTCAAACAAGGTGCCGAGAAGATAGCTCCCGCACAAAAAGAAGACATGACGATCCTGATGATCCGGATCATCATGAGGGGGAGAAAAGGCAACGAACCACACGAAGCGGTCGTTGTTTGAGTCGAGAGCAAACAACAAAGACTCAAGAAGCTGGATGATCAACATCAAACCCACCAACCACACAACCTACAACATGCTAACAAACAACTACATCTCCCACCATATCCCACACACTACCTCCCTCTCCAACAAATCCAAATCCAATCCCGTCCTCTAACCTCCTCCAAGGCCAACCAGAAGCAGTTGTCTACGATCCACATCTGATCGTGACGATTATATCTTAAACGAGAAGTGGATGACGCAATGGGAACCAGAGGAAGCTGCTCAAGCTCGACTCTCCAACGTCAGATACTTCTTACAACAAGCTTCAGTGGACTTGGTGCTGCTTGAAGATGAAGAACATTAAGAAGGCGAGAACTACAATTCTGCTCTCCCAGAACTACCAGAAATGATCAGGCACAGAGTCGACTCTCCTCCCCGCTTATCAAAAGGGATAGTCAAAGTCGAGACGCCGTGGGAGAATTGAAGTCCCATTCATTGAAGATGTTAGAAAGCAGATATGGAGGGCTCCCAACCAGATAAAGAAGCTCAACGAACTAAATCTACGGGGTATTTCACATTGGGAAGATAGGAAGAAAATAGATCACATCTTCATGCTCAACTATCTTGGTCCAGATCGAAGTGGCATCCCAACGGATCAGCTGAAGAAAAACTTCAGGGACAAGCCACTGATCCTCCATCTCGTGGGGGTTTCGCATTCGATTGGAAGCTTCCCTACCCCAATCTACCACATTGAGCGAGCGGACAGCAACCGCACTCGAGAAGAGATAGATGAGAGCTATCTCCCCTTCCTTCCACCGGATGAGGTCTACCGTCTATATCAGATGTATAAAAGAAAATATCAGACGCCCTCCGGATACATCAAGACTGAAGGACTCGAGGGATTAAAAAGATTCATGGTGCGGCAGATCAAGTATTACACTGCAAACGATCTTCAAATTGCTATAGAGAACAATATGAAGAAGGTCAACATGGAGTCTCCGCTCATGAGGGGCTTCCCACTCAACGATTTTCCCGAGAACTACATATTCAAAAAACCTAGCCTCGCCATAACTTATCGGAATCCTGTCATTGAAAAGACGAGAGCTATGATGAAGTCAGAAATCCACAAGTTCTGTCACGGGACGTTGAAGCTAGTGAGGAAGAACATCCAGAAAAGATTGGGAGAGATCACTAAAGAGACGATCTTCGAAGATCTTGGTGAAGAAGAGTCCCCACTCTTAAATGAGTTTCTGGATGCAATCAATGAGAGGTTGGAACTGAGGAATGCTGTCCGACGTTACGAGACAACATTGGGATTACGGAAATCATTCTACGTCCGACAAGGATAAATGGATCTGAAACGAAGACAGGCACAAAGGGGGGGATTGAAGTGACTTTAGAATTGTGCTTTGTTATTTTGTTATCTTTGTAATTAGGGGCGTAATTAGTAGTTTGGATAGTGACGAATAAATAGTAAATATACCATGTAAATAGGTATGAATACAATGTACTCTATCAAAGTCAATACCAGTTCATTTTCGGAAAAATACAAGCATTGAATTCACATTCTAGAAGAGAGAATAGCTATCGAGAAACACTCTCTCTCAAGATCTTCAAAGAAGATGTTTTGACCGAATGTATTTTGCAGGATTTATCATTCGAATATCTAGAATTCGTGCTTAGATCGATCGGTAGTTGATATAAGAGGACCTAACAAAGTATTTCTTCCTATTCAGTACCCATTTGCGAAAAATTGTGTGTTTAATACCACCAAGCATTGAAAAGACGAAAATAACCCTTCTTTACAGATTCAATTATACCAACTGGTCTCATTATTATACCAATATATTCAATTATTATACCAACTGTTATCATTGCTATATCAAGTCAAATTTAAGAGTTTATATCACCATTATACCAATATATTCAATTAATATACCAAATGTTATCACTGCAATACCAAAAGTAATGTTATTATAATATCCAAATTGTTTGGTATATATTCGAATTTATTGGTAGAATAATCAATTTTATTGGTATAATAAGCGGTTTTGTTGGAATAATAATCGTGTTTTGTGCTATAATACGCAAAAATCACTTTCGTATAATATGCAAAAAAAAATTATTTTTGGTATAACAGTTAGTATAATAATTGAATATATTCGTATAATAATGACAACAAGTGGTATAATAGTGCTAACAGCTGGTATAAATGTGATAACAGTTGGTATAATATTCTTAAATTTGACTTGGTATAAAACTAGAGAGAATTTAAATAATATTTATGTATGAAGAAATGATATTTTCGTCTTTTTAACGCTCTTTAGGTACCAAACAGACAATTTTTTTCAGATGGGTACCTAACAGGAAGAAATAATTCGAGGGGTATTTAAGAGAATGTTGAAACTTTAAAGGGTACTGAAAAGGAATTTATCCAATAAAAAAAGAAAATGAAAAACGTGTCAATTCAATAGGCGGTGACACCTAAGTATAATATATTATTTTGGTAAAATTATGTCTGACAATCATGAAGTATCTTGTTGTTCTAGTTGCAAAATTGATAAAAATAAAATTAATAATAATATTATTATTATGAATAATCAAGTTTTGATTATTAAAATTTGGATGCTTTTGGATTGAAGATTTAGAAGTATTAAATGATGATAAGATGAAGATAAGATGGTAAGATGAGTTGTATTATTAGAAAGATTGTATTTTAGTGTGAGTTGTATAAATTGTATTTAATGTAATTAGTTGGAATATTGATTTTGTAGTAGTATAAATAGGTGATTAGAGTTGTATTGTAAGATGTACCAAAGTATTGAAATACTTTATCTCCATCTAAATTCTCTCCTTAATACTATTATCATAATATCATAATATAAATTTAAATAATCTTAATATAATATTAATCGGATTAATATTTTTATAACACGTTATCCGCACGAGCGCCCTCAGGCAACGATCAACCTCCGTCCAAGATCTTATACAAGTATAATCGCGGATGTTGCTATGTCCGATGTTTGATCTATGTCTTGTGATTATTATTACGGCGACACTTATCTAGATGTGGATATCATTATTCATAAGAACTTTTACAAAAGAAGATACAAAAGAAGATTAATTGTAATTCTTCTTTCAACTATTTTTATGATAAACTTGTATTGATATTTATATTGGAAGCATTGATAATTCCCAAGTTCATATGTTATTCTTGTCTTAGACATCATATAAAAGATTCTTTTAATACTACGATTTGAGTAATAAATTTTGTTTTGTGTTTTATGATAGTAACATGACGAATTTGCAAAACCTCAAGTTTGTTGCCCTTAATATATCAGGAAAAAATTATTTATCTTGGGCACTAGATGCAGAGATTTATCTAAAAGCAAAAGGTTTATGTGACACCATTTTCGCCACAAAAACCACAGCAGACGCAGATGACACCGCTGATACTGCAAAAACCACAACTGCTGAGCCTTGCTAGTTCTTGGGTAAATTCCTTATCAGTCCCGTTTGAAGTCTTATATACCCTCCAAATAATTCTTCCTGTTAGGTAACTATCTGCGAAAAATTATGTGTTTAATACCTAAAAACATAGAAAAGACGAAAATAACCTTTCTCACAAATTAAGAAAAGCTTCCGGATAATTATATTATCAGTTGCGAGTATTATACCAACACAACATGTTATTATACGAACAAAATTGACATAATTCTACCAATAATCACATATATTATACCAATCGTTCTCACTATGATACCAAGTCTAGTTTAAGAGTATCATACCAATTGTTATCATTATTATACCAACAATTTATCATACGAAGTGATTTCGCACATTATACCGCAAGGGAGGGTTATTATTCTAACAAAACGGTAAATTATACCAACATAGTATTCAAACGATTATGCCAATAAACTCGGTTAATATATCAAAAAACTCATTTATTGTACTATATAAGAATATAAGCTGAGCTATGCTTTCATATAAGGATATTTAGAAATACTTTCTGTCTATTTTCTGAAAGAGAAGTTCGAAAAGTGCTCTTGGCAATCGATCCTTAGTAATTGCTAAATGAAACCACTCTCGGTGTTCGAACTAGTCATTAAAGGTCGGCTTAATACATATTGTTTCGGTATGTGTTGTGAACACTTTTCATTTTAGCCTCTCATCTTTTTTAACTACATCTATGTTGGTGATGCGATTTCATATTTTTTACTATTATAGCAACAAAAACTGGTATTATACTGACTATGTCAGATATTGTTCTCGAAGTACACTACATAGAATTGTACCAACAAACCTGTTTATCGTAGCAGGAAATAGTGATCATATTTAACTATTAATATACCAACAATACTGCGATTATACCAACAGTTTTGGTTATTATGCCAGCAAATACTGAACGACTTGTTTAGGGTTATTATACCAACAAATGACCTAATTATACTAATACAAGAACTTATCATACTAACACACGCGACTATTATACCAACAAATGACCTACTTATACTAATATCAGTATTTATCATACCATTAAGGAATGTATTGTTCGACATTATACCAAACTGTTGAGAGAATTATACTAGTACTTCTAATTTATTATACCAACAAAGAACCTAATTAGACCAATAGAAGTATATATCATACCAACAAATACTTTCTAAAAAAATTTCTAATATACCAAAAAATTTAGAAATTAAGTCAACTTGTTCAACGAATCATACCATTATTTTTATTTATTCTACCAACAAAGTCAATTATAATTCTATAATTTCTCACCATTACAATTCCTGACTCTTATACCAATAAGACCTGTTATTATACCAACAACATGGATTCGTCAATCTAATGAATTATCATGTGCCGCTTGTTCTAAAGGGAAGTTAATTATCCGGGCATCATCAGCGAAAATAAAGAATGAATCCATAACATTTTTAGAGAGTATACATGGTGATATTTGCGGACCAATACATCCATCATGTGCACCATTTAAGTATTTTATTGTGTTGATTGATGCATCGATTAGATGGTCTCATGTAAGTTTGTTATCAACACGCAACGTGGCGGTTGCAAGATTGCTTTCTCAATTGATACGATTAAAAACACATTTTCTCGATTATCTGATAAAGAAAATACACCTTGATAATGTTGTTGAATTGACTTCAAAGGCATTTAACGATCATTGTATGTCTATCAGAATTAATGTTGAGCATCCTGTGCCACATTATTATACAAAAAATGGTCTTGCAGAATCGTTGATTAAACACTTGCAATTAATTGCAAGACCATTATTGATGAAGTCGAAACTTTTGTGGTCTTGTTGGGACATGCTATATTACACGCAGCGATACTAATCTGCATTAGGCCAACAAGTTATAATGAGATATCCCCATTACAAATGGTTCAGGGTCAGGAACCACATATTTCCCATCTAAGAATTTTTAGAAGTGCAGTAGTGTTCCAGTTGCTCCACCGAACCGAACAAAGATGGGACCCCAAAGGAGGTTGGGAATATATTACTGAGATGAATCTCCATCAATAATAAACCTCTAACTGGAGATTTTTTTATGGCTATAATTGCCGACTGTCATATTGATGAATTGAATTTTCTGACATTAGAGGGAGAAAAGAAACAGATGGTAATTTAGTTGGAACAAAATATTGCTAAATTATTATGATCCTCGACGAAATAATGTGAACTACAAGTTCAAAAGATAATTCATCTACAAAGTTTAGCTAATCAACTGCCAGAAAGTTTTACTAAGCATAAAATAGTGACCACATCACATATATCAGCTGTTAATGCTCCTGCAAAAATCGTTGTTCCTGCAGAATATAATATTGAGCATAAGCCATAGCAAAACGTGGCAGGCCCTCGAGTTCCAGAGATAAAAATCATCGGAAAAGAAAATGAGCAAATAATAAGAATGGTCCGACCGGGGACTTATCGACTAAAGTGAGTCTATGGGCATAAATCATAATGAGAATGAAAATCAGGTACCTGAAAGATGTGAAATAACGAAAATGAAGAGATCTTGATAAACTATGCCCGAAGTAGAATTAGATTGAACAAAGAAAAACTCAACTTTGACGACTTATTCTCATTTAACGTAGCGCTACATGAAATAAATAATATTAATGAGAATGAGGATCATGAACCAAGATATGTACAAGAATGCAGACAAAGAAAAGATTAGCCAAAATGGAAAGATGCAATCGAGAACTGAAATCACTTGAGAACGAAAGTTTTCAGACATGTAGTGCGCATACCAGAAAATGTAACGTCGGCGGGATATAAATGGATTTTCATTAGAAAGAGAAATGAAAACGGTGAAATGGTAAGATACAAAGCACGACTTGTCGCACAAGGTTTTTCGCAACGACCTGGCATTGATTATAAGGAGGCGTATTCTCCTCTGGTGGATGCAACTACTTTTCGTTATATAATATGTCTGGCAGTATGAGAAGGACTCGATATGCGTCTTATGGATGTTGCCACTGCTTATTTATATGGATCACTTGACCGTGATATATACGTGAAGCTTCCCGAGTGATTTTAGTCGCCTGAAAAATAAGGGTCCCGAAATGAGTACTCAATTAAGCTTAACAAATCGCTTTATGTATTAAAGCAATCTAGACGTATGTGGTGTAATCGTCACAGCGAATATCTAATGAAAGAGGGATATAAAATTATCAAACTTGTCCTTGCATACTTATGAAAAGACGTGAAAATTAATTTGTCATTATAGTAGGTTATGTTGATGATATTAAACTAATTGAAACTCGTAAAGAGTTATCAAAAGCTGTTGGTTGTTTAATTAAAAAGGGAGTTTGAAATGATAGATCTCGAAAAAATAAAATTTTGTCTTGGACTACATATTGAATATTTGAAAAGTGGAGTTTTTGTACATAGACTTATATGAAAAATATATTGAAAAGATTTGACATGGATAAAGCTCATCCATTTGATACTGCAATGATTGTTAGATCTTTAGATGTGAAAAAAGATCCGTTTAGACCCCGTGAAGATGATGAATAATTACTTAGTCATGAAGTATCATATCTTAGTGCTATAGGAGCATTAATGTATCTTACGAGTCATACGCGACCCCTAGCGTTCGTTGTAAACTTATTGGTCGACTCATATACATTGGAATGGAGTTAAACGGTTTCGATACCTTCAAGGAACAACTTATATGGAATTTCTATCCGACCCACAATTGATATGGGATTTCTATTCTAATAAGTCGCAAGCAGATTTAATTGGGTATGCAGATGCTGGATTTCTATCCGACCCACAATATGCTCGATGGCAAACGGGTTATTTATTTATATATGGTGGAACAACTATTTCATGGCGGTCAGTTAAACAAAGTTTAATGGCTACTTCATCTAAGCATGCGGAAATTCTAGCTATGCATGAAGCTAGCCCAGAATGTATTTGGTTGCGATCAGTAATTGAGAATATACGACACATTTGTGGGTTGGTATAAGAGAAAATTACTTCCAACAGTCTTATATGAAGATATGTGTCATGTATTGCCAATTAAAATATGGATATATTAAATGGGATATAACAAAACATATTTCACCGAAATTTTTCCCATGATTTTGAGAAAAACGGTGATATCGCTGTACAACAAGTGCAATCAAGTGAAAATCTTGCAGATTTATTTTACGAAATCACTTCCACTATAATTTTAAGAAAATTGGTACAATTGAGTTCGAAGACTTTGATATTTATCATGATATCATCTTCAACGGGAAAAGATACGCGTTGCACTCATTTTTCCTTCATTATGGTTTTTCCCATGAGGTTTTCCCAGTAAGGTTTTTAATGCGGCAACAAGTGGAAGCGTATCAAAAAAAGATTAATGTACTCTTTTTCCTTCACTATGTTTTTATGTCACTTGGTTATTCCTAATAAGGTTTTTAACGAGGCATAATCTTTGAAAAATATCCAAGGGGGAATAATATGAATAATCATGTTATGATTATTAAAATGTGGCTGTTTTTTGGATTATTGAAGATTTGGAAGTATTATATTAAATGATAATAAGATGAAGATAAGATGATAAGATGAGTTGTATAATTAGAAAGAATGTATTTTAGTGTGAGTTGTACAAATTGTATTAAGTAGTTAGAATAGTGAATTTTTAGTAGTATAAATAGGTGATTAGAGTTGTATTGTAAGATGTACCAAAGTATTGAAATATTTTATCTCTCTAAATTCTCTCCTTAATACTATTATCATAATAATCATAATACAAAATAATCTTAATATAATATTAATCGGAATTAATAATTTTAAGACAATTATAATTTTATTAGTATTATATGCTATGATGGATATATATACATATATATATATATATATATATTATCATGGGATACTTATAATAAAGGGTAAATTCATTTTCAGTACCCTTTCAAGTATCAACTTCCTCTTAAATATCCCTCGAATTATTTCTTCTTGTTAGGTACCCATCTGTTAAAATTTGTGTTTGATACCCCAAATACGTTAAAAAGACAAAAATAACATTGCTTCATAGATAGATATTATTTCAACTCTTTCCATTTTTTATACCAAATGAAATTTAAGAAATTATACCAACTGTTATCACTATTATGCCAACTGTTCTCATTATTATACCAATATATTCAATTATTATACTAACTGTTATCACTGTTATTCGCAAATGGTGGTATTAAACACACAATTTTTCGCAAATGGGTACTGAACATGAAAAAATACTTGGAGGACTACTGATCAGGAAGTTGAAAATTCAAAAGGTACTGAAAGAGAATTTACCGTATAATAATGGCTAAATTAGGGTTCAGGCCTACTCAAGCAAGTTTCTTTAGAAATTAGACCCATAATGTTTTAAAATATAGTGAATGACCTAGTTTAAACTTTCATTAGAGATAAGGGCCCATTTGCGATGAAATGTCTAATATACCCTTGGTACTTCAGAAAATTACTTAAGATGTCATGTAAATTACCCTTCAGATACACGAATATTACGAGAGTATGCCATCGTCATTATGAAGAGATCACACCAAGAATTTCATCTTCATTGAGGATTAAATAAGGAGGAGTCGATCTCAATTTGCATATGAATCTTAGTAATCGAGGAAAACCACGACATTAATGTTCGAAGACGTAAGATCTAAGCTTTGCAAATTGAAACGAGTGAAATCTCGATTTTAATGGGCGAATATGTTAGATTCGACTCAATTTGATCATGAGTCTTAGTAATTGAAGAAGATTATTGATGTTAATCATGGTATGAAGAAGAATTTTGATGTAACATAAGATTGGGTCGTTTGCTAATTAAAACGCTTAGCGGATAACACTTCATGCTTTCTGGGTAACAGTTCAAGCAACAGAAATACCATATGCTTTGTAGTTTATAAAAAATGTTGCCGCAAAACGAACACATAATTAGAAAAAAATAACAACTCGTCACCAGTAAATAACACATGTTGTACACAAGTAGTGGCAAAGTGGGATAGATCGGAAACAACCGGCAACCCAAAAAACACTGAAACCGCTCGAATCTCTGACACAAGTGACATGATAGGGTGAAATCACGTCAATTTCTCATGTAATCAACGAAAAATATGAAGTTTATCGTGGAATATTGTGTTAAATACAATTCGAAAATCTCGTTGAAAACGGGTGAAATCTCGATTTTAATGGCCAAATAAGGTGGATTCAACTCAATTTAATCATGAGTCTTTGTAATCGAAGGTGATTATTAATATTAATCATGGAATAACGAAGAATTTTGATGAGACCTAAGATTGAAACGTTTATTAATTATAAAGATCGTTGGAAACACTTCATTTATTTTGTGTAACAGTTCATGGATTATGAGTAACCTTTCCTGGATAACAAGCAAGAGCCTACGAGGAATAGATAAAAACAACCGACGACACCCAAAAATCAATGAAACCATTGGGATCTCCGAATTTAGTGAACGAATAAAGTTAAATCGACCTCAATTTCTCATGGGTCTTCATTATCGACGAAAATTTTTAAATTTGATAATGAAATAATACTTCAAACCAATTAAAAAATCTCGAGGTGAAAACTCAACTTTAATAGTCGAAAATCGTAAAATCAACTCAACTTGATTACAATTCTTAATAACTTAAGGAAATTATTGATGTTAATTATGGAATAATGCGAAAATTAGTTTTCCCCAAAATTCAAATATATTCGAGCGTAATAACACTTTATGCACTGATTATAACACATACACATCAAAAGAAAACGCTTCAGTGTTCTAGAAAGTTCTAGATTGTCAGAGAATATTAACAGGATAATGAGTGATATTACCACATTGCCTTCAAATAATACCACATGTCTGATAATAAATAACAATATGAACTCAATTTATAACACAATTGTAGATATTGATACTACATAATATGTTCTCAGTACCACGTTACTAATTCGATAAATTTTGTTCATAAATGCACTTTCTTTCGGATCAATAAGATTGACATTCATGGAAATAGATTATATGATGAAGCTAAACCACCAACTTCCTTTACAAGTCACGTTATGTGAATGTTGATGTAGAAAGTGCAATGTTGAAGTCATTAGTCATGTCAACATATACTCTTTCATTCCAAAACATAGACTATATCAATCTCAATGAACATAACTTTACGAATTTCATCACAAACTTGTTCAACGTTCAACATTAAATCATGAATAATATTTTATAAATCATATCCCTAAATCCTAAGCTCCGAACCCTAAACCCGAAACCTGAAACCTGAAAAAATTGTATTGTTGTATCATATAAATGACAAGTTGTACATCATATTACCAAATTTGTGTCGTAAATCCTTAACCATAACCCCGAAACCCTAAACCCAAAAAGTAAACCTAGAAACACTGGCACGTAAACTGCAATTTGTAACAGATCATCCATTTCGTATAGCACTTAAACAAACACCTACTGGTAACGCTTAATCCTTAGTAGTACTATTTTATGTATTGCTAGAGAGTTTCTAAGATTCAACTTGAAATCAATATTTCCGCCAGGCCACATATAAATCTCAAACCCCAAATATTCCGCCACACCACATATAAATCTCAAAACCCAAATCTCTTACTAGGACCATATGTTTACATGATTAATAACTTCAAAATTCGACTAGTAACATTAACATTCGAAGATTGTGTCTTTAAAAGAAATATGATGGTTTAACATCATCAAATTTTATATTTCCATGAAATACAATCATATACATCTGGAAAAATCACATTTACGAACATAATTAATCGAATTATTGTTGTGTTATCGGGAGCCTATTATGCGGTACAATAATTTAGATAATCATTATAAATTGTGTTGGTATTGTTATTTACAATAAGACATGTGGTATTATTTGTAGGTAATGCGGTGATGTTCCATGCTAATCCAGAACCTTCTAGAATGTTCTTAATGAAGTGTTTTTCTTGCGTGTACATTGTGATATTAATTGCCGAAAGTGTTACTCAGTTCGAAAATGTTCAAGACTCATCGTATTTGTCAATAATTCTCGTTGATATTTAAGACTCGTGATAAATTTGAGTTGATTTAACATTATCCAGCCAATAATTCGAGTTCTCCCCGTTTTTTCAACATAATTTTATGATTGAGATTGATAAAATATTCCATTATAAACTCCATTAATCTTCCTTTATTATTAAGATCCAAATTGAGGTCGATTTAACCTTATTCGGTCACTAAAGTCAGATATGTCAATAGTTTCGACATTTTTTTGGTGTTATCGGCGGTTTTCGATCTATTCCTCTTGCTCGCATGCTTTTTACCAGGAAGTGTTACACAGACTATAAGAATTGTTAATGCAAGATGTGTTATCCAACAAGCGTGTTAATTCACTTTTTTCCGAATAATTTCAAAATCCTGCCCAAACCCCAGTCAAATTCAGAAATTCCGCCAAAATCCTCAAACTCAAAACTATACCGAATGAATGACAATGAATATCACTTAAACCATTTCTGATACCTTTTAAAAAATATAGGTTTACATGTTTCACATGGAATACCTCTTATTTCTTTTGCGATGGCAAATGTTTTTTAATTCATACCACTTTAACGACAATGATTTATGCAAAATTTTTTCGTCGATTTCATTTTCAATTCTGTTTGCCCTGAACGACGAGCGATTAAGCCAATACGGTGGCACAACGTAATATTCAGACTATGGGCCATTCGCATTTATACATAATAGCTACAATTTTCGGCCGAAAATATGATTCAATTCAGAATTATTTTTCCTCATTCGTGTTAAGAATTTCAAAAAATTTGCATCTCAAATATTACATTCGATGACATAAAGATAAAAAAAACCGCCGGGGGCACGTCGAATTTGATGCAGGGACGATGCTGTGCGAATGAATATGAAATATTTGGAAAATTTCGATCGTCGAAAGTTAATCTTAGTATATTGGTACCACTTATTAACCATACAGGAACGCAAACGCAATATTGCCCTATAGTAACACTTCATATGTGATGACAAAATAGCATAAAATAATAACAGAAAAGTGGTTTTCGATACCTCTTCTTATAAAATATTTTGTAAGGGTATTATTTTGATGAGTTCGAAGTTTGGGTCCTTTATCCTAAAGTTTCAGCGAAATGGGTCTTTGAAATTTAGTTTTCTCTGACAGGGTCTGAATCCTGTTTTAAAACTATAGTATAGGCTGAAACGAAATTGCCCCTATAATAAATAACAATGACAGCTTTATTGTTATCATCATTACGGGCTTGCTTTAATCACCATCCAAATGGAAAGGGTTAAAAGAGCCGTCCGTTACAAACTAAGCAAAGCCCAACAATTTATGTTTGCTTATTGAAAAACAAAAACAAAAATCCATCCCACACCATCATCGTCGTCGTTCATATCTCTCAGCTATGTCTCATCAAATCGCCGACGAGAGCACCACGTGCGAGAAGGTGACGACCCGCGTCGGAAAGAGTGTCGCCGCCGCGTTCTTCGCGTCGCTTGAGAGGTGCGCGTGCATCAACCTCTCGACCGACGATGAATTCATCGAGGAGGAGACAAAGGACAGACCGCTCATGTTCACAAAACACCCGTCCTTCGACTTCCGGCCGGTCAATCCGCAGCCGTCGGTTTCTCCGGCGGATATGCTCCCTACCCGTGCGAGGCCTCTCGGAGTTTAGCCTTCAAGTTGGGATTTTATCTCTGTTTTAAGGGTAATTAAGCTGGGTTTCGATCGGTCGATCTAATCTATGTCATGTGTTGTGGGAATCTATCTGCTTTAGAATTAGGTATTGTGATACGATTTGATGTTGTGCATAAATCTGTGTGAATAAATTGCAGAACTATTGTTGGATTCTGTTTGATATTATATGCTTGTTGATTGAATGTGAGTTTTTATTCGAATTATTTATATATTATAGTGTCTATCCTGCATCATAGAAATTAACTACAATCTCCATGGTAAAATCATATAGATGATTTGTGGATCAGATTTAGTATTAATTTGGTTTGTTGATTATGAATTTGTTTTTTTTTTTATCTCTTGCATTCTCTTTTCCTTTCTTTTTTCTCTTTTACTTTGGTAGATAATGAGGTGGTTAGCCGTGATAGTGAGGTGGCTATATGGGCCACGGACCGGTTCAGACGGGCCGCGATTTCTGGCGGTTCCGGTTCCGGCAGTTCCGCCGGTATCGCAGTTCATGTACCGTTTCCGGACATTTTTGTTGAACCGGCTCGGAATCGGCACTTGAACCATTGGTTCTGGGCGGTTTCGGGCCGGTTCGGCCCAGTTATATATAATCCCAAAAATTCGATTTGTTTTATTGAAATATGAAAAATTACACCAAAAAATACATAAAAATAAAAACAAAAAGTTACACAAAAAATTACAAAAAGAAAAATTAAATTAAAAAATCCATAAAAAACATACATTTGATCCCTATTAATCAATACTATCATACTCGCCTCTTTGTCGGAGTCGGAGCTCGAAGATTGGAACTCGTCGATTGCATTCTCGGCACAGTTCTTCTGCCGAAATTCAATCCTTCAATAAGGTTAGCATAAAAAGCAAAGTCGCGCTAAAGCTCGTTCGTCGATCTCCAATAATTTGACCCGAGGTGGAAAATGTCGACTCCGAAGCGACACTTGAAGCTTGCACGGTTAGAAGATCTTGTGCCATGGTCGCTAGCGTCCGGTAAAGCCTAGTGTCCATCTTCCAC
The DNA here is from genome assembly GCA_004919715.1 of Linderniella brevidens. Classification (NCBI taxonomy): domain Eukaryota; kingdom Viridiplantae; phylum Streptophyta; class Magnoliopsida; order Lamiales; family Linderniaceae; genus Linderniella; species Linderniella brevidens. Next base: position 17,134,024 of record SWDC01000157.1, read on the forward strand.
TACCCTAGAACATCAAAGTCGTCGGGCGCTTCGAAGTTCTGGCTAAAATCGAACGGAATCTCATTTGTGTTAGTCGTAGACGTAGATGACGCTTTTCCTTTCTTCTGTTTAAGCAATTGCGACTTTGAACTCTTCGAGTAATGAGACCAACAATTCTGCGACGTCTCAATTTATGTCTTTTAGAAGAAGAGTTCCTTCTGGATCGACGGCGGCGGCCGAGCCGACCCCGTTGTTCCAAAAACGCGTCAACAAATCCTTATAACGCATAAAAATGATAAGGAGGTCATACAAGGTGTTCCACCTAGTCAGAAAACTTCTTAACTTAAGACTGTTCGTCTGGACGGTTTGACTCCATGGTATTTCAAGACGACGTTCTAGTAATTGCTTTCCTATCATCTTGAATTTTTCTATGATTGGCCCTAACACGTCGTCAAAAGCGCACTTGAGACATAAGTTAATTACGTGAGAATCGTACCTCACGTGAAATAGCTGACCGTCTAAGGGTAACTGTTACCCTTCGGGTTTTTTGGTAACTGTAAAATATCCCGCACGATTTGAATGACCGATAAAAAGGCGGGAAGGAAGAGATCTAAGGCCCCCTCGCTCTGCCGCATAAAGTTACCCTCGGGATATTTCGTCGTGAGAAAAAAGAATGTAGGCTCAGGGAAGAGAAAGGACGCCGGAGAACATCGGGGCCCTCGGGAGTTCTCCCGAGGTGATAAGACACCGACCCGACGAACCTACAGGAAACCACCTCGGGCAACCTCTGGGCTTCAAGGAGAGGAGGTTTGGGCCTCTCGGAGGAAGTAAAGAGCCCGAGGGAGGGGTTATTCCCGATCCTATATGGGAAGACATCAAGTTCGAGGAGAACTGCCACCCTTGTCCGAGGAAATGGGGCATGAGAAACGCGAAGATCATCATGCGAACGTGGGAGACGTGAATAGGACGTCGACGTGCGTAGTGAGTGTTGGACGTGACAATTGTGGATTCGACCCTATAAATTATAACAGTACTCGGCTTGGCTCAGTCAGGTATTGCAGTTTGATCTCACTTTAAGCCTTATACAAAATTACCTGTCACGTTCGAAGAGGAAACCGACTTGAGCGTCGGAGTGGCGTCGCCGAAACGGCATCCACCCTTAGTTCACCATTTTCTCCCTATTTCAGGGTAGCCGACGAGGCATCCCACGCAATCTAACCTCCCGGGAAATCTCACCGCCACTTTCTAACTACCTCCAGGGCGGAGAACCACGCATACTTCGGAGCGGCTATTTTTAAATGCATCAAATTGGCGCCGTCTGTGGGACGAGATATATTATAAATATGGTGAGTGTCAGAATTAGCGCCATTACCCGGAGGCGGACCTCCGACCATAGAAGAAATGTCTAGAATGATGGCGACCACGGTGAACATGGCGCTCTCACAACGATCGGAGTTTGAAGAAATAAGGAAGATAAAAAGAGATGTGGAAGCCCTAATGGCCAATCGACCAAAGAAGAAGGGACCTGCCACCTCCCAAGACAGGCCACAGAGGTCGGGCGAGGGTAATAGCTCTTCCAACAATATTGATCAAGATGAGGGATCGCATGAAGATGCGGGGCGGCCGAAAAGAACGCTAAGAGAAAGAGTTGGATGCTTTGCGGGCGAGGAAAGCCCGACAACATGTGGAGAAACAGGCAACTGAGTTAGAAGTAACGCTGGTTGAGATAATAAAACTAAAAGAGCTTGTCGATCCTCCCGTGCCGGAGCCGACTCCCCGAAAGTCTCCCTTCTCGGCAGAGATAATCGCTTTCCCATTGCCCGATCACTTTCGCTTTCCAGAAATGAGCCGGTATGATGGCACGGGACATCCCGAGGACCATCTGGCGAGCTTTGAAGGAAACGCCGCCCTTTATCAACTGGAGGATGCGATTAAATGCCGGGTGTTCGTCACTACGCTCGCTAGGGGGGCCCAACAGTGATTGACCATGCTACGGATAAAGGAAATCATGAATTTTGAAGGTCATACCTACTCCTTTTTAAAACATTTCTCGAGCAGCAGAAGAATGCTTTCTTCCGCCGTCAATCTGCTGAACATGAAGCAGGGAGATCGGGAGGGCCTTCGAGACTATCTCAGGAGGTTCAACAATATCATGATGGAAGTCGCGACGACCATTCTGGATCTGCTTATCGACGCCTTTCACCACAGACTAAAAGAGGGTGAACTATAAACATCTCTGGTGAAGAAATACCCTGCAACAGTTGACGAACTGGTAAATCGGGTGAAGAAATATGTGAGGATCGAAGAAGCGCAAGGATATAGGAAGCCCGAGAAGAAGCGAGTTGTAAATTCTTCGCACGAGGGTGGAGGGGGGGATCTTAGCCACTAGAGGTGAGAATTTTCAAAGGGAAGTCCCCATCAACCCTAGGCTGAGAAACACCAGATGGAAGGCAACAAGATTCGAGCATTGGAAATCTGCGATGACCGTTACCCCCTTCAAAGACTAGTTTGCAGTAAAGAAGGGCCAAAAAACCCGATTTCAGGGGAGTACTGCAGTTTTCGTCGGATGGGCACACCACGGATGATTGCTACCACCTCAATGATAAGATGGAGTGATCGGTAGAAATTAATCTGGACGCTCAAAACGAATTGGTCGGGGAGGAGAAAAATCTGATCCTGACGACAGAAAGGAAGGATCCAGAGCGAGGTTATCAACAAAGACGACCATACCCACCTCCTAGACTCCATCGACAGAGAGGGAGGTCCCCCGATAGAACCAGGAGAAGGGTCCCTGAAGGTCGCAGAGAAAATCACAGAACCAGCCAGGGCAGGAGGGAGCCCGAGCGGATACGATGTCCTGAGAAATAGGTACCACCAGTCAGGATGATCAACATGATATTTGGAGGACCTGCTTGCGGTGATTCCAATCGAGCTAGGAAAGCAGCGATCAGGAAACTACAAGTGAAGTAACGACAGTAGCAAAACGTTCAGGCCCCCTAGTTAGCTTCGGACCTGAAGACTTCCAAGGGGGGGATGACTCCCACGAGGACGCTCTAGTTGTTCGGGTTGAAATAACAACCCACGATGTGGGAAGAGTATTTGTCGACAATGATAGTTCTGTGAACGTCCTATATAAAGAGGCTCTGGATCAAATGGAGCTTGAGAAGTATCAGATGGACACCGTGGAGACAACCTTGCTCGGATTTTCTGGACATGCCATCGAAGCAATGGAGGTAGTTCTTCCTACAATGCCATCCTCGGGAGGCCAGCCCTCAGCTCCTTCACGGATGTTGCCTTCGTGGAGGAGATAAGGATGGAGATAAAATCCATGAAGCTCCGGAAAGGAGATAGCTATTTACATCCTCGAAGGGTCCCTCGGAGAAACAGTTGAAAAGCCCGAGGAAGGAACTGAGGAAGTAATATAAAACCTCCTTCGGGAACAGTAAGGACAACTCAGGACTTGACGGAGGAATTAAGGAGGGATCTCATATATTTGTTGAGACAGAATGACGACGTATATGCCTGGTCGGGAAACGATCTGAAGGTAATTAATAGGAATATTATGGAGTACAAATTGAATGTTTCTGGAATCTCAACCAATATTCCAGAAAAGAAGGCACCTCGTTCCTACGAAGATATGGTTGTTAAAGAACATAAGGGCTCATCGCGGTTGGACAGTAAGGTAGGTACAATTTCCGACATGGCTCTCGAATGTCCGTATTGGTCCCTAAGTCATCAGGGAAATGACGCATGTGCGTGGACTTTAGGGACCTTAACAAAGCATGCCCCAAGGATTACTATCATCTCCCTCGGATAGACCAATTGGTAGATTCCACCTCGGGGCATGAACTGTTGTGCTTCCTTGACGCTTTCCAAGGATATCATCAAATTGGGGTGGCTGAGGAAGATTAACCTAAGACATGCTTTGTGACGCCGAGGGGAACGTTTTACTGCGTGGTGATGCCTTTCAGCTTAAAGAATTGTCGCGCAAAATACCAGTGTTTGATGGACAAGGTATTCGAGCACCAGATGGGAAGGAATGTGGAGGTGTACGTGGATGACATACTCATTAAATCACGGGAACATATATGTTTCATGTCACGTTCGGGAGACAATCTCCACTCTTCGAAGGTAGTGTGTGAAGTTGAACCCTAAAAAGCACTTTTGATGTTCGAACGGGAAAGTTCCTCGGGTACATAGTGACTAGAAGATGAATCGATGCTTACTCGGATAAAGTAAAGATTATCACCGACATGACGCCTCCCAAGAACCTTAATGAAGTACAGAGGTTGACTGGGAGGAACTGCTTTATCTAGGTTCATCGCCAGGTCGGCCGAGCGGCCTCCCCGTTTTGAGGTGCTGAGGAAGATAAAAGATTTCCAGTGTAACCATGACTGCGACAAGGCCTTTCAAGAATTGAAGGAATACTTGAAGCAGCTATTAGTGCTAAACAAGCCAAAACCAGCGGATGTATTAATGGTGTACCTCTCGGCTACATCCCGAGCGGTTAGCTCAATCCTGGTAAGAGAAGAAAGGAGAGAGCATAAACTCATTTATTTTGTGCGTTACATTCTGAAGGAAGCGGAAGCCTGGTATAGCAACCAAGAAAATATGCTCTTAGCGTTCGTAGTCACCGCCCGAAGGGTGATACCTTACGTTCTTTCTCATCCCATCGTGGTGTTAACTAATACCCCGATGGGGAGTATAGTCTCAAGACCAGATGCCTCAGGACGATCGGTAAAATGGGTCACCGAGTTGGGAGAGTACGATATAAAGTTTTTGCCGAGACCCACCATAAAAGCCCAAGCGATAACTGATTTCATAGTCGAGATGAAGAGGACTGACCTCCAGAGATGTGGAAAATGTTCGTCGATGGGTCTTCGTGTCAATATGGGAACATCGTATGTTTGGTTATAATATCCCGTTGGGGAGAGGAGAATAGTCTTGAGATAAGGTTGACTTTCCGGGCCTCTAACAACGAGGCAGAATACGAAGCTCTATTGATCGGACTCAAGATGGCCAAGAGGCTAGGAATCTACAGATTAACCCTCCACTCGGACTCTCAATTGGTCTTACAAGTGGAGGGGAACTTCTTGGTGAAGGAGGAAATACTGAAGGAGTGCGTTAAAGCCTTCGAGAACATGAAAAAGGATTTCGAAGAACTCTAATTCGTGCTCATATCCCGAGCAGAGAACGAGAAAGCAGACAGTGTCACCAAACGTGTTATCTCTTTGAATCCCCCCGATGAGGGAACAAGGATCGAGCTAGCCCCCACAGTCCATCAGATTAATAGAGAAGAGGAACTCCCTCAGGACGACTGGCGATACGACCTCTGCCAGTACTTGTTGAACCAGACATTACTCGGGGATAAGGTACGCGTCAGGGCCATCTTAGAAAGATCATTTAGATTCACCATGATAGATGAAATATTATTCAAAAGGTCATATTCGGGACCTTTGCTAAAATGTCTGTCGGGAGAGGAAGTCGAGGAGGTCCTTCGCGACATACATGAGGGCACTTGCGGGGACATATAGGTAGCATAGCCTCGGCCCGAAAAGCCTTACTTGCGAGATTCTTCTGGCCTACAATGAATGATGACTCTATCAAATTGGTACGAGGATGCCTCAGGTGCCAAAAAACATGCTAACCTCCAAAGAGCGTCGACAGAAATGATGAAAACAGTAGTATCCTCTTGCCCTTTCAATCAGTGGAGGATGGATATTATGTGGGGCCCTTCGAGGGCACTACCTCACAAAAGAAGTTTTTGTTGGTTGTCATCGACTACTTTTTGAAATGGGTGCAAGCGGAGGCTCTAATACGCATCACGTAGGCGACAGTCATGACCTTCCTCTGGAAGAATATTGTATGTAGATTTGGGGTCCTGAGAAGACTCATCTCGGACAACGGAAGGCGGTTTAGCGGGCGTAAGCTAAGAGAATGGTGCGAGGAATTAGTAATCGAGCAAGTGTTCACCTCCGTGGCATATCCGCAAAGTAATGGCCAGGTGGTGGTGACGTACCGTAAGATAGTGCAATCGCTTAAAGTTCGATTGGATGGACTGAATAAGGCGTGGTTCAATGAACTACAAAGCGTTCTCTGGTCCTTCCGAACGACACCGCAATCAAGAACGAAATAGACCCCCTTCAGATTGGTATATGGAACTGTGGCGGTCTTGCCAGCGGAAGTGGGACAAGAAAGTGCTCGGATACTCGGGTACTCCAACGACAATAATCAACTTTGAGCTGATGAACTGGATCTGATAGAAGAAGGCCGAGTGAAGGCCGCATTAAAGATGACTGCCTACCAGAGGAGGATCACCTGAGCATATAATTGAAAAAAGTCTGCCTAAGGAGGTTCGAGGAAGAAGATCATGTAATGAAAGAGAGGATGCAACAGGAGAACAGAGGAAAGCTAGAACCAAAATATGGGGGTCCCTACAAAGTGGTTCGGAAAGCAGGACGAGCAGCTTATTATATGGAAGACATGGAAGGGAAGAAGTTTAATCGACCGCACAATGCTAAGCATTTAAAGAAGTATTATCCTTCAATTTGTTATTTCATTTCTCTATTTCATTTATTTTTCAGATTTCTTTCCCGGTTTGTTCGCGAATGTCTTTGAAATTAGTGAAGTTTTTGCTTTTGTCACGAGAGATTACCCCGATCGAATCGGAAGAAAGTCCTCGGATTGAGGCACGACAACCCTGATTGAATCGGGAAGAAAACCCTCGGAATGAGGCACGACAACCTCGACTGAATCAGGAAGAAAGCCCTCGGATTGAGTCACGACAACCCCGATTGAATCGGAAAGAAAGCCCTCGGATTAAGGCGCGATTACCCCGATTGAATTGGGAAGAAAGCCCTCTGATTGAGGCACGACAACCCCAATTAAATCGGGAAGAAAGTCCTCTGATTGAGGCACGACAACCCCGATTAAATCGGGAAGAAAACCCTCGAATTGACGCAATAGCACTCCGACTGAATCGGAAAGAAATCCCCCGGATTGAGGTGTGATTACCCCGATAGAATCGGGAAGAAAGCCCTCAGAATGAGGCGCGACAATAACCCGATTGAATCAGGAAGAAATCCCTCGGATTGAGGCACGACAATCCGAATTGAATCGGGAAGAAAACCCTCGGATTGAGGCGCAATTACCCCGATTGAATCGGAAAGATAGCCCTTGGAGTGAAGCAAGAGCACCCCGACTGAATCGGGAGGAAAGTCCTCAGATTGAGGCGAGAGCAACCCCGATGGAATCGAGAAGAAAGCTCAGGGAGAGAGGAAAAGGAGTGAAAGATCCTTAGGAAAATCGAATGTGGAACCGCATAAATGTATTAACGATGCTACACTATAACTCGCTTATCTTGACGAAATTAGAAGAAAATGCAAAAGGAAATTGTTCAAAGATGCATACCAGATTCGTTTGGCCCTAGTCTGAATCTCTCTTCGCCTCTGGATCCTCCGTTGCTACGCCTCCCTCTTCTTCTGACTCAGAATTATCGGCTTCAAGGGATCTAAGGGCACCGCCTTAGGAGATACGGCTAGAGGACGCATCTAATAGGGCTTGGTCTTGGTCAAGAAAATCAAAAGAGTACTTATATGCGAAAAGCCATTAGCCCTGGATTGAGCGAGACACCCTCGGAACCCGTAATCAAAGTACAAGTTGGCCGCCTCAGACACTCGGTCAACGGGGACAAGACCCTGAGCCAATAGTTCCTCCATACAGTGGTTATGTGCGCGCTCGGATTGTAACTCTGCTCGGGTTTTCTCCACTTCTGCTTCGGACTCGGCAAGCTACTTCTTCAAACGACCCACTTCTTGTGCTCCTTTGAGCAGCTTCATAGTAATCTCTATGTTATTATTACGGGCCAAGCCCGCCAATTCGCTTTGGAGCCTAAAATGCCTAGTTCCCTCACAGAAGACTGAATATGCCTGCCAAGAAAACAATCAGCTTTGGGAGGTTCTTAAAAAGCGCCTGAAATGTATGTGATACCTGGCTTTGTAAAGGGCCCACTCTCTTCATGAGTTAGAAAGCTTCTCATGAAAGAATAGGAGGTGGCCCCTCGGTTTCCAAAAAGGAAGGTGGGATGAAGAAGAACCCCAGGAGAAAGAGAACCACACGCCTGATCGGGATTTGAAGTCTATGTTTAAGATGGAACCTTAACTCTATTTGAAAAAAAATCCAATAGACCCTTGTCGTCGACCTCTTGGCAGGGCAACACGAGCTTTACGGGAAGGGTCTCACTAAATTTGGAAGAAGATGTTCGAGTACGAAAGGCCACGCTGCTTCGAATTTCATCCCTTTTCCTGGGTAATAAAGTTTTAGAATGTATGTATGATTAACAGAAAAAATAAGATGAAGCGTACCTCAATCTCCTCGAGAGGGGGTACTTCTGAACGACGTGTCGTGACCTCGTTGGGAATCATCAACCATTAGACCTTTGCAGAGAAAGTCTGATCGCCCATCAAATCCAGGAATTCGTGAAGAATATCCAAAGATTGGGGAGACACATTACAATGATCTCTCCAAGGTACATAAGAAACGCGAGGGTCTCGATTAGAGGGTGAAGGCTTTACAAAGAGGAATCGGTTCATCCAACCTTTGGTGGCAGGGAAATTATCGCGAAAAATGTCGACAAAGGAAGGGGTAAAGATAAACTTCCGGCCCTCCCTTTCGCCGATCTTAAAAAAACTAGTAACTAGCTCCACGGTGGGAGGAAGTTCGAGTTGTCGGGCGACGGGCACCAGAGTGAGAATCAAGCTGCCAGAATTCGGAAATATCTTGCCGGGAGAGATAAGCAAGGTTTCGCAAAGATCCAGAAGAAGGGGGGAAGGGGAAATCTAAGCTTATCTACCTGATCTGTATAGAACGTCAAGAAGCCAGGAGGCGACAGAGACGCCACCTGCTCGGGCCGGGAATTCTTGCCTCATGTTCGGATGGAATCCGGACCATCTCGAGAAATTTGAGTAGTAAGGAGGGATTCAAGGTAGACACTTTGATGGGATACCAAGGTAAGCATTGCCTACTTGGATCTCTTCTATCGCGGCTGCCAATTTGATCAGATCTCTGCGATAAGTTTTATCATCTTTCCCTTCTTTAGATGGAGGGTTACGCGCGAGAATGGAAACAGGGTCCGGGTCGTAGGAACTAACCCGTCGAGAAGACGGACTCGGCAATACCTCTCGAACCTCATCGAGTCTGAGGACGAGAGACCGACTCTTTGGTGGTAGGGTTGTTACTATCTCTGTGGCGAGAGGAAGACATGACTTTAACAGAGAAGATGTAGTAAAGAGTTGTGGATAAATTGCAAGGGGTAACGACCCTTTATATAAAGCTTTCAAAATGAGCTGAGTCGCGTGACGAGCGGGTCAAGGAAGAATACACGATAAGTCAAGATATTTTGAAATTTGAATTGCCTTCGTTTGAAATTCATTGACTGGGTGTCCCGCTTAAGGATATGTATATGTAAAGCAAGTTGCCCCAATTTAAAAGGGGACCTCGAGAGGTATTTGAAACGGAAGCACACTCTAAATCTAAGGATGAGGGAAGAAGCTATCTTCTATGCTCCCCTCGGGAACCGATATTGACGGTGATGAGGAGTAATTCGTACTTTCCCCTTTTAGGTTATTGCAGAAGCGCATGAGATTTAAGTGTCAAGGGTTTTGTCAAGGTTAAACGCACACAAAAGCAGAAACAAAACTAGAATATGGGAAAATAAAAAGGTCATATTTCTTGAGCGCTCGAGAGGCAATTAATTATAGCAAGGCGACAATAGTACGCCGCAAACAAAAGCAAAAACCTCCTAGTTACACCAGCTCTAACTAGGACTACTCATGCTCGGCCTGGTTGGGTGCGACCGTCGTATTCTCTTCTTCCAGGTGCACCTCGGCCTGCACTGGCGGCTCCACCTCCTCATCCACCTTTTGAGTCGGAGCCTCATCAACTCGCTCCGAAACCACCTCCATCACTTCTTTTTCGGCCTCACTGGCTTGCACTAGAACTCCTTCGGCAAACTTTTCGGCCTCACCGGCCTGCTTGTGGACTTCCCCGCTCTGTTCATCTTCTGCTTGGGTCCTCACTTTTAGGGTCTCCTCTTCCTCAGGAATTCGACCATCATAGGTTGGAAGCATGGGCAGTCCTTAGGATATTTCTTCTTAGCACGGGGCCCCGGAAGGTAACCAGTGTCAGGGGGACATTGATCAAGGGCCTGCTCAGCATCCAGGAAGGAGAAGGGGAAGTGGGCTCTTCAAAGACAGCCGCTCGAATCTGGAAGAGACACCTATCGAAGCCATACTGAAAGATGGTTATCATCTGGGCCCCATAATCTTCTTTTGGGACATAGTACCGAGCAAGTTTCTCCTCCAGCTCTTTGCAAAGTATCTCTCCCCGCGTAATGGCCGATTGCTGCTCTGCTCGAGCTCACCTCTCCTAGGTAAGTTTACCCTGGAGGTCCCTTACCTGCTTTCGCAGGTCCTCCTCCCGACCCTTTGCTCGGGTGCCCTCTTGCACTAGCTCCTCAATCCACTGCCCCAAATCCGCTTCCGTCTTCTGGAACCCCACCTGGTTCACGTGGTATTACACCAACCGATCCAAAGCCTCCGAGTGGTAGACGATGCCCTGTCAATGAAGAGGGGAAAAGATGTTAGAAAAACTAAGGGAGGGGACATAAGAGGGAACAAAAACTTACTTGCCCTGCGTTGAGAGTGTAGGCGCTGCAGAATTTCTTGGTACATCTTTTGAACGTGTTCCCGCTTCCCCTCGTTTGGAAAGTCCCGCAAGAATCCAATACAGTCTCGAGCTCAAGGACGGCTAAAAAAAGCTGGTTGCTCGGGAGGAAAGAAGTTCAAGGCCAGATCACTGGCTACAGCTGCACTCGGGGTTGTGGGGGTCGTCTTGGCCTTCTTAGAAGAAGGACCTTACGACGATGGGACTCATCATTTATACGTAGATTCCGATTGGCGGAGGAAGGCACGAGATTTTTTCCCTTACCTTTGCTCCCGGAGGGAGCAGAGTGACTCGAGGAAGCAGGAGGGGGAGCAATTGCGGTATTGGTCCACATTTTTTCTTCTGAAGGGCAATGAGCTCCGCCATATTCATTCTTGATTCTGAAAGGAAAACAACAGTTAAAGATAGAAGTCACTCAAAAAAAGGGGTGTTCACAAATAAGAATACCTATGCTCCCGAACAATGGCATCCGCTTTGAGCAGAAACCATAATGGTTAAGGAGGTCATCTTTGGTAAGCTCGGGAGCATGGAAATTCCACCCCCCCCCCCCACGACTTCCCTGAATTTCTCTACCAACTCGAGAAATTCAAGAACAGGAGGGCGATTGGTGGAAGCCGAATCGGGCTACTCGGAAATCATATCGTTTTCCGCACTCTCGGGGGGAGAACGAACATAGAAGAACATGTTTATCCACCCCTTGTGATAGGTGGGATTACCCATGTTGAACTCCTCAGCGAAGGAAGAATTTCCTTGCTCCCTCCGATTGATCTTAAGGAATGAGGCTATCAAGGGAGCAAAGATGAGGAATTCATAGACGTGAAGAAGAACAGCTAAATATAGGAGAAGACTGAAAGAATTGGGAGCTAACTCGGAATGGGAGATATGGAAATAGCTACAGACATCCAATATGAAAGAAGGGATCGGGAACCGAAGGCCCATTTCCTAAAAGATGTGTTATTTTTGTAGCAACATTTTTTATGTACGACAAAACATGTGGTATAATTGTTGTAGGAAGTGTTACGCATGTAGCGTGTTTCTTAAAACACGTTTCAATCTTCCATTGCATCTGACTTCTTCGTTAGTTCATGATTAACATCAATAATTCTCGTCAATTACTAAGACCCATGGACAAATTGAGTCCATTTCACCTTATTCGGCCATTGAACTAGAGATTTCACACAAGAATTGAGTTTGCCGTATTATTTCATTATACACTTAAAAAAATTCGTTGATTATGATAATTCATGAGAAATTGAGATCGATTTAAACTTATTCTATCACTTAGGCCGAAGACCCTAGCGGCGTCATCGATTTTTGGGTGCCTTCGGTGGCTTTTGATCTATTCCTCTTAGCATCTTACTTGTTACCCACAGAGGATTATCCAAAATGCATGAAGTGTTACCCATCAAACACGTTATTAGCAAACGCTTCAATCATAGACCGCGTCAAAATTCTTCTTTTTCCACGAATAACATCAATAATTCTCGTTGTTCAATTTCACCTTATATGGATAATAAAATTAAGATTTCCACGTTTTTCAACGAGATTTTTTATTTGCATTTAACACATTATTACATTATAAACTTCAAAATTTTCATTGATTATTAACACCCACGAGAAATTGTCGTCGATTTAACCTTATTCGGTCATCAACGTCGATATTGAGCCGACTTTTGAACGTAATTTTTGGTTTTGATCGAACGTCATTTTTTGTTTGATCGTTTGGGAGGATGATGACAAACATTAGTAATGTTCGCAACAAGGAGGGGCAAATGAGTCTTTTCCTTACGAATAGGTCCTTAACTCTAAGAGAAACTTAAAATGAGTCCTTATCTCTATTTTAAAACTTGTGGGGCTTCAATTCTAATGACAGTATCCTAATGGAACCTGAAACCTAATTAGCCTAAAAATTTTCTATACGAAGATTTTTCGAGCTTCTCGATGGGAAAATGGTCGAGAAAGGAGATCGACGGAGTCGATGGTGCGTTCGACGGAAAGCTGGTCGGCAAGTACATTTACTGATTGGTCGAATTCAAAACAAAAAAAATCAAATTAAATCTTGGTTATGGATCAAAATTAGTAGATTCACTGATTGTAACACTCAATTAAATCAGAGAACAACAAAATTGGTCGATTTTTGGAGAATTTAGTGAAGAACACACAATCAGGATTTTCGACCAATCTTCAAAATTCACGAAATCTAGTGATTTGGTCGATCAATTTTCAACACAAAAACATTTATAACACTTGATCGAAGCCCAAAAACAGCAAATCAATGTGAAATTTTGAAAATTAAATAGAATCCGATGATGAACGATGCGTGAACTTCATAACCAAAATTCAATTAAAAAATTCATAGATTCAATCCAAAATTGGACAAGTTTTGCTCTTATACCAATTGCAGGTCCAGATCCAATCCAACTATGAATGATTTATCATAAATAATGAAGAAATTAAGAATGAGATTACCGAAATTGATGTTCGCGGTTAACTTCGTGGTAATCTCCAGCTAACACATTTTCTTCATTTCGCATTAAAGCTCATGAAGACATTCTCTCTCTAAACCTTTCTCTCTCTATTTAATGATTATGAGAATGCTTAAGCCCTAATCTACAGATTAGAGTGTATTATATACGAAATACTTTGGTATATTTACATAACCACCCATACTTTGCCCTTAATTACAAATAGACCCAAATATTTAGGTCCATTACATTTTTGTACCTAAATGAGAAAGATTAATATATTTAATGAATACAATAAAATACTCCTAACACGAAAAGTTATCTCTGTCTGAAAAGCTTTATCTTCCCATTAAATGTACCAAGCACAAACTTTTCTCCTTCTCAATGATTGAGGAAGTTCACGTTTTTGCTTTCTTTTACCTTTCTGCTCCAACATCTGTCCTGGCGAAGCATATAAAGTATCTGGATGATACTATTGCATCGCTTGTTGCACAAAGGAAGATTCTCCGGAGTCTTCTTTCTTCCCAAAAAGGGGGAGAAAATGGTGATTATGAAGATGCCGGGACTGCTGACGGTGAGGGAAACAAAGATGGGATATCAGCTGTAGGGGGAGGTGGTCGTGTTGCTGTTGCTGCTGAAGCTTCTGGAGAAAGAGGAGAAGAAGAAGTAGAAGAAGCTGTTGCTACCGCTGCTGGAGCTGGAGCTGGAGCTGCTGAAGAAGCTGGAGCTGATCAAAGAGAAGAGGGTACTGGTGCTGGTGCTGATGAAGATGAAGCTGCTGCTGGAGTTACAATAGGAGAAGCTGGGGCTAATTCGGATGACTCTATTATGAGTCTTCAATTTTAGCCTTTTATTGCTTGATTGCTTTCATGTTTTTACATGCAGACTTCGATGTTTTGTGTGTGTTTTTTTGTTTTGCAGATGTGACCAAGAACCTCTTAATGGCTATGTATTAATGCTAATATTTTGATTCATTTATTGTTCTAAGTTACTTGTTGCTTTCATGGGGAGTTATATGGATTTGAAGTTCTCTAGATTGGAACTTCTTTGGATTTAGCTCTGCACTGGTTTTGGGAAGAAAGACAAAAAGGAGGACATTGTTAATGTTGACACCGTTGACATTGACAATATGGACTCAACATTCCAGTCAACATCGATTGACTCGGACTTGGTCCAACCTTAATTTTGTCTTTCAAACCCAAAAACCGTTTTCCCTATTATTGCGGAATTATTTAAATGTGTGCAGAGGTTACTTACGAGATGGACTTGTTCAAACAAGAGTAGAGTGGAGTGGATACTAAAAATAGAATACTTATTCAACCGCTTCAATATGCTTACTAAAAATAGGAGAAGTGGAGCTCGTGGCTGAAAGTCGAAGCATTATCTCAGACGTGAAGTCATGGAGATCATGGAGAACGTGGGGAGGACTGGAGTCGAAGCTATGAAGAGTATAAATAGAAGACTCCGATTCCGACCAACGATTACGAGCAGAACGATAACAAACGACGAGCGACGAAAGAAAAGACAAAGAAAACGAGAGAACTCTCACCATATACTCGTCTATTTGTTCTTTACCTAGTGTTTTAGCTTTGCGTAGATCGTAGGTATCTTTGTTAAGATTAGAAGAGTCGTTAGATTCTTTACTAGGTTGTTTTTACTATCTTTCGATAGTTCTACTTTTTGTAATCCATTCTTTGTAGTGGAATTTTGCCCTGAAGGCGTGTAGCAAGTTATTTAACTTGCTGCAAATTTTAAACTGTGTCTCCATCGTTTTTAATTGCTAAGTTTTGAAATTTCCCACTGTGCTAAAACTTTCTGTTCCTAAATGTTGGTTCAACATTAAGGACAACATTTCTGATATATTTTTAACTTAGCTATTTCTATATCTTTAAGGTACCGCCCCTTTTCACAAACTGTAGTGGTTCGGTTCACCACACAATTGGAAATGAAATTGGCGGATCGAACCCATTATTTTGTACAATTATTTTCCGATTTATGATTTTTAACCCTGAATCGCCGGTTAAGAAAATTGATAGCATAACCGGAGACATGTTACTGCACTAACAACCAATTTCTTTCAAAAAGTAGAATTGAAAATACTCGGGTTTGAACGATCGATTGACGGAAATGCGGGCTCCTAATTGAAACCAAACGCGTCTAGAGGATGGTTCAGTTCCATTGATCTCGCGGTTTGACTCCATAAACACTGTAAGGCTTTACTCAAATATCATAACGTAGCCAAGTTGTGGTAATTGGAGTTTATTTATAACTGTAGTACAAGTTAAAGCGCTGTGTTCCACCACTTGTCATCTACCTACCTCTGCACACTTTATATCAATGAAATCTATAACACGTAGGGGGGGCTGCTCTTCAAGTTTAATAATACTCTGGGTCCCTAACATCTTTTTTTTTTTTCTTTTCTTTTTTTCTATCCCTTGATCAATGTGCCATCTTATTCGTACCACCATCATGTTCTTTTATTTTAATCGCACTGGCTTTGTCATATTTTTAGGAATTTAATCTTCACTTAATCAACCATCTCCCACACCAATAATGTAACAGTATTCGTAATGATTTCTTGCAAGCAGGATCCCATATAAGTTTGACCCGAGGAAAAGACATCCCCATATTCTTCTTCTCTTCGAAATTATAAAAAGCAATGGGGGAAGACTTGATGACGGGTACGAGGCTGTACTGCTGCTACAAATGTAGAAACCATGTCGCTTTTCATGATGATATAGTTTCCAAAGCATTTCAGGTCAAACATAACATAAGTAGGATAAATAGATTCTTCCCTTTCTTAACCTTCAAGATCTTTTTGTTTTCGCTTTGATCAGTCAAAGAACGGACGAGCCTTCTTGTTTTCTCGGGCCGTGAACGTGTTCTCCGGGCCCAAAGAGGATCGGCAGCTGATGACGGGCCTTCACACTGTGGCAGATGTACGCTGTGGTGATTGCCGAGAGCTTCTGGGATGGAAATACGAGAGAGCTTACGAAGAGTCTCAGAAGTACAAAGAAGGAAAAATTGTTCTCGATAAATAGAAGATCGTCAGAGATAATTGGTGAATCTCTAAGCTGTAGCAGATCAATCATATCAAAGTGGGTTTGTTCATATAATTATAAAATCACTGACTTTTGTACATAAGAATTACGAGAGAGAGTGCTATTTTTAATAGCATAAGAATTACTGGTTTTCCTGTTTATGTCGGTGTTCCGGGATAATTAAAAGATGTGTATAAAATTTTCAAATCAATCAGACGTGGTTTTACCCACAAGCCACAATCAACAACCCGCCGAGCCCCAAACCTAGCTTGAATATGCTAATACAGAAAAGCCAGCGCCTAAAATCTGCGGACATTCGCATAAGTTAGTAGTTGGCAAAATTATAAGATTAGGTCACTAAGTATACACGTTTTCATTTTTGGGTCACTATATTTGATAACTGCAGAAATAGGCCACTAACTTTGTATGACAAAACAATTTTGGGACATGTTTTCAATTTTAGGTCACTAAGTATATATTTTTCGATTTTGGGTCACTAAATGTCTATTTTTCAATTTTAGGTCACTATGTTTACATAATTAGTTACGAAATGAGTGACCCAAAATTGAAAAATGTATTTTTTGTAACCCAAAATCGAATAATATATACATGGTGACCTAAAATTGAAAATATGACCCAACATTGTTTTGACATACAAAGTTATTGACTTAATTTTGCAATTAGCAAACATAGTGACTCAAAACAAAAACATGTATACGTAGTGACCTAATCTTATAATCTTCGCTCGAGTTAAAAACCACCGCAATTAACGTCATCATTTTCTCTAAGGATATTGTTAGAGTTAAGAAGTATACTCCACGAATTATGAAACTGAGAGTTGCCTGAAGATAAGATTTTATTAAAAATAACGAATGAAGGATAGCACAAGAACACCACCAATTCCCCACAAGTCCGTCCCATGATTTCCCTAGAA
Organism: Linderniella brevidens; assembly: GCA_004919715.1. Classification (NCBI taxonomy): domain Eukaryota; kingdom Viridiplantae; phylum Streptophyta; class Magnoliopsida; order Lamiales; family Linderniaceae; genus Linderniella; species Linderniella brevidens. The sequence continues at coordinate 17,151,165 of SWDC01000157.1, forward strand.
AATTCCATGATACTCTTCACCTCCTATTGAAGCTATTTAATTCTTCTCATTCCCTAATCACAGCCCACGACTTCCGTACTCAATAAAAGACACCATAAAACATAATAAAAGACACCATGAAACATAATAAAAGCCACTAAAGACAAGATTCCAATCTTCAAATTAAAGCTTTTTACAGACAAGGTTTGTTCAAGATAAGGTTTTTTCCAATGGGTAGAAACCCGTCCTTGATTACTCGGCCCAACACTATTCGACACGCCTGTCTTGTCTGGACCAGGGGTTGCCGCATTAGCACCAGTTCGTCGCATGTAAACGTGCTCGCCGCTACATATAACAAATGCCCTTGGAATACCATACGGAGACTAGAAAAAGTATATGCCGTATACTTTAATTCTGTTCAAACCATATATATTATCTGCGTTAATGGAATGTTTAATTCTTTAATGTGCAATCGTTTGTTTATCGAAAACACTTATATGTGAAGTTGAGTATCAATGAGAGAGTACGACACCAATTATTCTTATTCTCACGCATAAAAACACTTGTAAGTCTCATGACTTTATTCGAGTGTTAGAATGTCTAAACACGACTTATTTTGTCGACCACATTAGAGTAGAGATGCAAAACTCCTGGTTAGTGGGGGGGGGGGGGGGGTCGTGATTGCAAAGACATTCGATAGATGAATTGTTCTATTTGAACGTGGCTCATAGTTGACCGATCACTTGTCTATTTACTTTTGGAGTGTCGATGAATGAACGATTGATTTTAGTAGCCAACATGAACTATAGACCGAAGGGAACATTGACGGAGTTGACTTCGGAGTCTTGGCTTTTCTCTAGTTAGTTGGGCCCGTATTATTTGGGGACCAATATGGATCGGGGGCGAAATGTAGCTTGATAAAGAAGATAATTGCCGACTTTGATCCCCAAGAGTAATTCACAATCTCGTGAGTAAACGAGACAGAAATTACAATGTCTTTGGTGAAAACATATGAACTATCACACGTCAAAAGCTGATGGTAGTTTGGTAATTTCTCTCATTAAGGCTCTAATATAGCGTTGAGTTTTAGGAGTTTGACATTGAACCATGTCTTTTACTCAACCGGGACATATAGTCAAGGTATTATACGCTTGAGCGATAATCTATAGGCGGTTCATTAAAATGATTGGATCATATTCCTTCTCAAACAGGATTTGTCTGATACTAAAAGATTGGCTAGGTGAATATCAAACTCTCGAATTCTACTTGGAGCCGGTTGATACGATTCTAGAGAGTCGGACTTAAAAAGGATAACCGAGATATATTGGAAGAGAGTTAGTGTGTATAGACCAAGCCGAGTTGGAGACGGGGTCGAGCCAAGACTCGATCGAGCATGATGAAAGACCTGGAGAGTCCAGTGTCTTATTTATTTAGTGTGGGTCTAATTAGGTTGAGGACTATTGGTCAATTAAAGATGATTTGGCTAAATCAGTCTATTGGGCTAGTTAATTAAAGAACTTTTATTAGATATTGAGTCGTAATTAATTATAGACAACATTTGTTAGTCCATTTAGTGATCTTCTAGAAGATGATGGAGGGTCTACCTTCTAGAGTGATCTATCATGGTTAGAGTTGAGTTCACAAGGTGCACATGCTTGATCATGAAATGTGACTTAGAGCATTAGTGGAAATTATTCCTACCCCATAACCATTCATGTTTCGATCAACACATCTCATTCCAATGTGTTTTTCAAAATGTAAACCTAGTAAACACACACACTTATCCTCCTCAAGCTCCCCAACTTTAGCCATCCATAGGTTGGGTTGAAGCTTGTGGTATATCTTATAGAGATCGGCATAACGATCAGGACGTGAACTAGAAAGAGACGCACACACAATTGCGTAGTGGAGATCAAGCCAATCGAAGTTGGAGATTAGGAGAAATTGAGCTATCTCATTGGCTCTGAAGGTAAAGAGGCTTGAACTCATTGTGTTTTGAGTTGTTTTTGTTTGACGTTTAATTCGAGAAGATCATGGGGATCAATTAGGGATCGAGCGGCCTCGGATCCTAGAATCCTTGAGATTGTTATCGGGTTCTCCAACATTTTCTTACATCTTCTATTATATCCATATCGTGGCTATATAATGTGGCCCACATGATCGAACAACTTATGAACCCAAGTAAGACACATGTAAAGAGAGACATGAGGTGATATGTTGACATAGGTCAGTTCGCGCCAAGATCGTCCGAAATGCAAATCGAAGCACACATTGTGAATATAGAGAGCATCACTGTGAAAAGTAGGTTGTCGAAGTTTAAATGATTACTTAAACTCCCACTGATCTGCTTGTGTCTTTAAATGATTGTTCGAACAAAGCACCTTCTCTGTTACATTTCCGACCTTTTCGTTGCTCCATTATTGTTATGTGTTCCGAGTAAAATTACTATAATAAAAGCACGTATCCATACGTCCATTGATCTCGTTACGTTAAAAATAACAATTCAAAGCACGAACAAAGGAAAAAAGTATCAACATTTACCTTACCAAATTATCTTAAATACATCAGTCTCATATAACCTCCTAAGGAAAGAGGATGAAAATTAAATTATCTGATTGATTTTTAGCAACTGTAATATTCATTTATTATTATTACGCAAAATTCATTCATTTGATTATGGAGACTACTACTTCCTTTGCCATCTACTTAACTGGCCAATTGAGAACCAGATTCAATGGTAGAAGGGGTCTTAGGCAGGGAGATGCTCTGTCACCATTGCTCTTTGTGATAGTTATGGAATATCTTACTCAGAAGGTGTTGGCTAATTCACATCACAAGGAATTCAGATTTCATCCTGCGTGTAAGGAGTTGAGGCTCATGAATTTGTGTTTTGCTGATGATTTGTTTGTCTTTTTGCAGGGGATCTGTTGGAGCAGTTAAGTTGTCAAGCAAGTGCTGGATTATTTCTCCGAGGCCACGGGATTACATGCTAATACCAACAAATCTAACTTTTATTGTGCATGGGTGTCCTAGAGAAATTGGGAAGAGATGCAAGTCATTTCTGGGTTCCAAATTGGTTTGTTTCCTATGACGTACCTGGGTGTTCCCATTACCCTACGAAATAGTCAAGAACTGCATGCTTCTCTTTGGTGGAAAAGATAGCAGGCAAGATCAAGTAATGGTCCTCTAGGCACATATCCTATGCAGAGCTGAGTTGCTTGATTAACTCTGTCTTATTAGCATGTCATGGTATTTTCATAATATCAAGAAAGAACTTTTCTTTTTTTCTCTTGCACACATACTTTCTGATATTTGAAGATCAACCCTAGTTGACTCCAATAATAATTTCAAATACTATGTTACTTTTGTCGATGAAACAGGCTTATTTACTAACAGACAACACAAAAGTTTTTGTTATGCATTAAAGAATTCTTAATTTATTTGAAAAATGCAAAAGTGAAAATTTTCAGATCAGATTATAGTACTGAATATATAAGTAGTATTTCGAAATTAATGAAAGAGAAAGAAATTTGGCACCAAATAACGTGCGTTAATACTCAAGAACAAAACAGTGTATATGAGAGAAAAATACTATCTCCTAGATATTTCCGAATCTTGTTAATTTTAAAATAATATTTTGAAAATCTATTGGGCATATGCAATACTTACAGCTACGTTCTGATAAACAGATTACCAAGTGTATAATTAAGATAGAAAAGCCCTCTACATTGAATAGAGAACCCTATTCAGGACATTCAGTATTTGGATGTAATCCCTTGTACATGTAAAAAATACGATAAATTAGATACAAACTCCGAAAAACAATCGTTTTGGAATATTAGTCTGGGAAAAGTGTTTATAAATGCTACGGCCCCAATAATATATATATATATATATATATATATATCGAGAGACGTATATTCTTTTTTTTTGGGAACGTTCACTAAATAAATGAAATAAAGGACAGTAAAACGCACATGATATGATTCATGTCGCAAAGACCAGTGACATGCCACCGTGTACAAGATGGATATAATCTCTATCCAGAGACGTATATTCAAAGAATAGAACCTTACTTTTTCATCCATTCAAAATACAAACATGAGAATTTGAATAATCAAACAAACATAGTACTGCCAGAACCAACATATGGCTTCCACGAACGTTTGGTCTTATTCTTTTGATTTGGAGGCGCCATTAATCTTAACAATGAAAGGCTTAGCACGTACGAATGTGATTCTTGTATTTATAATATTAAATATTGACTAAATCAATATATATCTTATACATCTTTAGATATATAAATATTTAGTACGATCCATAAACTTCGTGATTACTAAAAAGAATTTGTCATAAGTGCTATACACACATATACAAAGAAATAGTCCGAAATAATTCACAATTAGTAATCGGAAGAAATCAATACTCTGTACTCAGTGCATTATTGATCCTACATCCATGCATATTGATATTTGTCCTATATCCACGCATATGGATATTTTCGGAGGTGTTCCATTAATTTTTTTAGATGATATTGTTCGGTGTACAATTTATTGGTGGTTTCCGTCGAATTGATTTTCTATATGGTTTCTGTCACTTATTATACATGATCGATAAGGCTTCGCAAATAATATTCCTTTATCATTTTGATGATACTTAATTGATTTTTTTTCGGTTGCTGCCTGACGTCGATATGATTTAATTTCTTATTGTAAGATATGAGGTCATAAATGTATTTTCACCAAATACCCATTTATAAACTCATGTCTAACCAAACAAATACAATATGTTTAAACCCACTAAACCAACACATATTCTATTTTATACCCATGAATTAGTTTTATATAAACATTACTAACTTAAACCCTCCTAAGTATAAACCTATCAACCAAACAAGGCATTTAAAGGTTTTACTCAAACATATGGCATCGACTAGCTAGAAACCGTTGCACCAATTACCAAACTCAATACCGTTAGAATCCTACTATCTATCCCCGTGAACTCTGGATGGAGTTTATCATAAATTGATTTTAAAAATGCCTTATTACAAGGTGGCCTTCAAGAATTAAATTCATCTACTTATATTGCACAAACTTGAAGATAATAGACTTAACCTTGTACGTAAATTAGAAAATCTATATATGGCTTGAAAATGCTACTCGAAACCCAGTCGTGCTCTCTTAAATAGCAGATTCATAAAAAACACAACTAACTCACATCAATGTTCATTAGAAAATTTAAGCAAACTATAACACTTGGAAAAGAAAATAAACAAAGTAAAACTGTATTTAAAGCACAAATTTGAAATAAAAGATCTCGATCAACTAAAATATATCCTTGGTATTTAGATTGCTCACTCCTCGAAAGGATTATTTTATCTCAAAAAAAATATGTATTAGATCTCCTTAAAAAGTAGGTAAACTGGGAGTAAGGCTATCTGAAATTCTTGGATAACTAATAGGAGATTAAATCGTGAAGATGGTAAGTTACTACTAAAAGACATTCAATAATTTCAACGATTGGTCGATAAACTTATTTATTTAATAGTAACACGACATAAAATTTCCTTTGTTGTTACTTCTATTAGCCATTTTATGCAGGCACCGGGGACCACTCACCTCAAAGCTATCGACCTGAGACTAAATTATCTAGACGAGGCCTTTGGATGAAAAATAGTAGAACACAAAACATAAGTTGGATACTCCGAAGCAAACTGGGCCGAAGGTTTTGATTGAAGACTCACTATTGGATATTGTACATTTGTTGGAGACAATTAGGTCACTATGAAGCGTAACAAAAATGTTGCGAGATCAAGTGCAGAAGCCGAATATCAAACGATAGCCTCGAACATAGTTGAACTCGTATGGATCAAGCAATTATTGAACGGTATGACATTGAATTGCAAAGAGCCCCTGCAACTAGATTGCAATAATCAAACTGCGATACACATAGCTTCAAATCAAATGATTCATGAGAGAGCTTATCACATCGAAGTAAACTGTCAATTTATAGCTTTAATGAAGGGAGAGACAAAGACTCCTCATTAAAGGGATACATTAGTTTGGCTGACATAATTATTACAACATTGGAGTTTTAAGTCTTCAACATTCAAACCAAACTTGAGAGGTGTTGAAAATAACATTCTAAAGCACGAAGAACGGAAAGAACTATCAACATTGACCTTACTAAATTTACGCAAACCTAAATCAAGGAAATTAATCGACCAATTCATTCTCATAATAGCTCCAAAAGAAAGAAGACCGAGAAGAATTAATTTGATTGATTTTAGCAACTTTCATATTCATTTATTATAATGGATAAACAAGTTTTATATATGTGTCTATGTAAAACAATTTATGAAATTATGGAAATAAATGTTCAGAAAAAATTTCCACCACACTATTATATTTTTCAACAAGTCGCACTCGATAAAAATATATTAACCGGGACATGAAGAGCGACAACCAAAACAATCAAAGCATGAATGCTTTTAAATGGCACTTAAAGTTATTGGCTCCACAAGCCTGCCACATACCTCCACAAAGCCCATATGTGATCAAAAGACCGATGGCGTTGGCAAAGTGAAGCCTAATGTGCCTCCCACTAAATGTAGCTCGCCCAAATTGCCGAAAAACAAGTAAGTAATGTGATTAAGGAATTGTGATTGGCCATTGCAATTTGGTGTTGTTTCAATTATGGTGTCTGGTCAGTGGCTTTACCTCAGCAATAAGTATGAAGTTATAAAAGTCGAAGTCAAAGCACACATCATATACGATGTTCATAACAAAAACTGCCTAGTATTTCAATGTTCTCGGGTTTATGCAATCGTCCCCAAAATACAACAACTTTTGATTTTACTTCTCCGACAGCACGTAAAACAAAATATCGGTGACTCTAATCAATACTCGCACTTTCTTGCTCTGGGATTTTGCGGACTAGGAGCGCTTTATGCTTTGAGTTCACGGATTTGATTTAATGCAATGTCAAGTGCTTATGGGTTCTATTTATACTATTTCAAGTGATTTGGTGTGAATCCAAGAATAACAAGAACTCTTTACTATTTTGACTAGTTTCCCAAGGGAGTGGTGTGTGAATAGTCGCAAACTTCAAGTTCATTAGCTATATACACCCCTTCAACCCATCTATTTGGTTAGAATCATTGGATGGTTACCCGTTCATCATCAACGGCTCTCCCAACTCATCTATTGTGGCTCGTCGATCCAATGGGTCTTTCGGACCTCACCTCAGCTCATCTAGTTGTCGCATAGTCACCGCTACATCACGCACTAGTGCCTACGTATCACTGACACGTCGCCGATCCTACACATCACCCGAACATCCATGTCACCACCACGTCAAACTTTACACTACTAACACATAATCGCCGACACCACATCATAGGAGCATTATTTAATCTCTTACATGCTCCTCGTGATGATGCGAAGTCCAATTACGGTGTTAAAGCGCCCACTCCGCACATGACACGTCACATCTCGACCTTGATGTGGGCTCGTTGTGCGTTGGACCGACTTGCCTTTGATGTCTATTCTTCGACCAAAACCTATATCCACCTCCATAAGCCCACATAAGTCCATATAAGACAAGCCCCTTAAATAGCCCACAAAAGGGTTTCTATATAAGGTGGAGTTTCTAATGTTATGTTTTCAATGTGGAATTCTCTTTATTGGTTCTTTAAACAACAATTAGTATCTTATTGGGCCGACTTTGACAATTAAGTTCACATTTACTCAATATCAGTTTTGAGCAAATTAATAGTATATGAACTCTCCTTGAAACGTAGATGACGATGTTTAATTTACTTTTAAGTTTCGCTGAGCGATCCACTTGTACTTTTATAAAATTGATTTAATAAATATTAATTGGATTTAGTAACATAATATTACGGTGTTATGTCTCCGACGGATATGTCGATACTTATCGTTGTACATACAACTCTCTGCTCTCCCGATCGCCACCATTATATCGCAGTGTATCATAATTGAAGGCACATGATTTTTTTCAGCGAGGAATATCCTCTAAGCAGTTTCTAAGCTAATCATTCAACAACTTTATCTAGTGCAATTAATTTCGATTTCATCGTGGACCGAGCTATGTACGTTTTCTTAGAAGGATTTCCAAGAAGTTGTTCCACCACTAATGGTAGTTACAATGAAGTCTTTGCTATCTTGAGTAGTGCTTGATTTCTCAAACAATCATAATCTCGACTCTCTACGAGAAAATAAAAAATAAGGATGATTTTTGAGAAATCAACGCCCCGAAGAGGGGAGGCGGTGGTGATGAAGGAGTCGAGAGGGATGGCGGAGGTGATGGTGACATCGGAGAGGGAGGAAAAACACAATAGAGATGAAATTCGTTGTGGTGCTCACGGTAGGTGGGCACCATAGCAAATATATATATATATATATATATATATATAAAGACGGTTTAAATGATACTAAGAAATGTATCATTTAGTTTTAAATTTCAAATTGGATATCTAACACAAAAGAATTCAATCCAATAGGTGCTTATATGTTCACAATTGGTGGTCGACTAGTGTCTTAAAAATTCATCAACTAAAAGTGCATTGCTCGGCCAAATTAGATGTTGCCTTTATATTAAGCCATCCGATTATCTTCTTCGACATGGAGTCTCACATTAAAGTCATCATGCCCCATGTCTTTACGTTTGTGCTTGATCGAGAAACAACACCAGAAACAATGCAATGAGATAAAAAGACCACGTCTTTTTTTTTTTGTTTCTTAATACATGAACATCTTCCCATATTGTTGGATTGATTCAATTTGTTTTACGAACAAAAATATTCGACTGAAAAGGCATACTGATTTTTTTTTCAGTTGTAAAGAGGAGTATAAGTATGTCTCTGTCAATATTTCCGTGCATATATGCCAGATTAACGCATGTGTAAGTAGAAGTCTGCGGTCTGCAATGATGAGTTATTACCTATTCAATTATCGCAACATGCGCACACGAATGTCGGACCGAAAACGAAAGGGCCTGATCAACACGCGTTTTGCTCCCGGTTTATAATTTTTCCTACGAAAAAAAATTTAATTATTTTTTTATTTCCCAGAAAAATTTAAATTTATATTTAAATTATAAAAGCCAACTGCTACTGTCCAAACGGGTGTGTTCAAATAGACACCAAACATGTCTGTTCGAAGGTGACTGTCCAAACAGACACATCCGTTCAGAGAGAAGAATGTCAGCGAAGGGTTGTATACCTCTTCAAATGGGTGTATGCTCCCTATAAATAGACCTTGAACTCAGTAGGAAAAATTCATTCAAAGTTCGCTCAAGCTTTCAAGTGTTCGAAAATAATTGTTCAAGTTCGCCAGTGATTTCTTCAGTGCACGACGAAGTCACGCTCTTCCGACGTATCCTGGTGACAGTCCTATACGAGGAAATATGTCTTAAGGAAATTGTGCATCGTACAAACTCATAAGTTCCTTAAATACGTGTTCACATCGTTTGCCGAAAATACAACAATCTTAAGACAGACCTTTAACGACGGTGAACACCGAAGGTAATGCAGAAATTCTGTTAACTCCGGTCCGAATGCCTCTGCCGCACAGAAAAATGTCACCGTTCCTGCTTCGAAGATCGTTGTGGTGACAGCACTCGTTCAATCGATTTTCATGCCTCCCGCCAGCCATATAGAGAAGCCGGAAAAATTTTCCGGGACAACATCGACATTCAAACGCTGGCAACAAAAGATGCTTTTCTACCCGACGACGCTCAATCTGGCGAGGTTCCTCACCGAAGTTGCGCCAAAAATTTCCGAAGGTGATGTTAATGTCAAAACTCAGTCTGCGGTTGACGCATGGAAACATGCAGATTTCTTATGTCGTAACTATATTCTTAATGCGATTCACGATACATTATATAATGTATATTGTGGTTTGATTACGACTTAGGAATTATGGAAATCACTAGACCTAAATATAAATCAGAGGATGCCGGCTCAAAGAAATTTGTTGTCGGACGTTCCTCGATTATAAAATGGTTTATTCGAAGACTGTCATCAGACAAGTGCAGGAAATTCAGTTGATCCTGCATGAAATCCATTACAAAAAGATGACGTTGAGCGAATCCTTCAAGTGGCTGCGGTCATTGAAAAGTTCCACCGGGTTGGAAGGACTTTAAGAACTATCTCAAGCATAAACGCAAGGAGATGTCCTTAGAAGACCTCATTGTTAGACTTCGAATTGAAGAAGATAACAGAAACTCCGAAAGGAAGCTCTCGAGGTACGACGAAGTCAAAGTCAACATGATGGAACACGGTCAAGGATACGGCTCGAAAAAAAAGCATGCTGAAAAAGGCAAAAAGAAGTTCGGACCAACCGGCGGTGTCCCAAAACCGACGTATAAATTCAAAGGGAAGTGCTTTAACTTCAACAAAATCGGGCAAAAATCATCCGAATGCCGACTTCCCAAGAAGAAACTCGAGGCCAACATGGTAAAAGACATCACTCGAGACATTGAAGAAATGAGCCTCGTTGCGGTTGTTTTGGAGATCAACATGGTCAGGTCAAACCCTAAAAAATGGTGGATCGACACCGGGGCCACAAGGAACGTGTGTACGAATAAAAACCATTTCTCGACGTTTGAACTAGTTCAAGGAGAAAAGATCTACATGGAAAACTCGATTGTTGCCTCCATTGAGGGTAAAGGAGATGTACTGCTCAAGATGACCTCTGGCAAAACACTAAAATTGAAAGATGTGATGTACGTGCCAGAGATTCGTAAGAATCTTATCTCGGGCTCTCTACTGAACAAGCACGGGTTCCGCATTGTAATAGAGGCGGACAAAGTTATCCTGAAAAAATCGGGAATGTACGTAGGAAAGGGATATGCTACAGAAGAGATGTTCAAACTGAATGTAATGACTATTGTCAACGATATGAATAAAAGTACTGGTTCAGTTGACTTGCTTGAATGTTCTAATTTATGGCATGGTAGATTATGTCACGTTAATTTTGATTCGATACGTCGACTAATTAACTTGAACCACATTCCTACATTCGAAATCGATTCGAAACATAAGTGCGAAATATGCGTTGAAGCGAAACTGACAAGGTCATCATTTCCAACGGTAAAAAGAAGCACTGAACCACTTGAACTAATTCATAGTGATGTTTTTGATTTGAAATACGTTCAAACACGAGGAGGAAATAAATATTTCATAACTTTTATTGACGATAGCACAAAATATTGCTATGTGTATTTGCTTAAAAGCAAAAATGAGGCATTGGAAAAATTCGTGCTCTACAAAAGCGAAGTTGAAAATCAACTCGGTGGAAAAATAAAGAGATTAAGAAGTGATAGATGCGGTGAATACGAAGCTCCGATTGGAAACTTCTGTGCAGAACATGATATTATTCATGAATGCACCTTATTCACCTTAATCAAATGGAGTTGCTGAATGGAAAAATCGCACATTAAAGGAATTGATGAATGCGATGTTGTTAAGTTCAGGCCTACCGCACAACATGTGGGACGAAACTATCTTGTCGAGTAATTACCTTTTAAATAGGATACCCCGAAAGAAAGAAAATAAAACTCCATATGAATTATGGAAGGAAAGATGCCATCCTATCAACATTTACGAATGTGGGGGTGTCTAGCAAAGGTAGTCGTACCGACACCTAAAATAATAAAAATCGGTCCTAAAACAGTCGACTGTATTTTTATAGGATATGCGCATAATAGTACGACATATCGCTTTCTTGAATATGATTCGAAATTCTGGATATACACAAAAGCACGGTAATGGAATCGAGAAATGCGTGTTTCTTCGAAAATATATTTCATTCGAAGTTAAATAGTGGATCATGTTAATCTAAACGAACTAATGAAGAAATTGAGGACCCTAACACGCTTCTGACGAGGAACCGCGACGAAGCAAACAAGCAAGAATAGAGAAAACATTTGGAGATGATTTTGTTTCATATCTGCTCGAAAAAGAACCAGTGACTTACGACGAAGCAGTGAGCTCGACCGAATGACCTTTATGGGAATAAGCCATAAAGAGTTAAATCGATTCTATTTTGCAGAATCATACATGGGAATTAGTTAATCTCCCAGATGGATGTAAACCATTAGGATCTAAATGGATTTTTAGAAGGAAAATGAAACATGATGGTTCGATTGATAAGTATAAAGACAGACTTGTTATCAAGGATACAAGCAACGATAAGGCTTAGATTACTTTGATACTTGTTCTCTTGTGACGAGAATAAATTCAATAAGGATGATACTAGCTATTGCATTCTTGGAAGTACATCAAATGGATGTTAAGACAGTTTAACGGTGATTTAGATGAAGAAATCTATATGGAGCAACCCGATGGTTTCGGTGCTCCAGGAAATGAAAAGAAAGTCTGTAAATTAATTAAGTCATTGTATGTTTTGAAACAAGCTCCAAAGAAGCGGCACGAAAATTTTGATAATGCCATGATTACTAATGGTTTCAAAATCAATGAGTCTGATAAATGTGTCTACTTTAAAGAAATAGATGATGGCTATGTCATTTTATGTTTGTATGTAGACGACATGCTCATTGTTGGTAGTAATGACAAAATAGTTAAACCTACCAAGAACATGTTAAATTCGAAATTTGACATGAAAGATCTGGGACTTGCTGATGTGATTTTAGGAATTAAAATCATAAGAACAAATGAGGGTCTTGTTTTGAGTCAAGCTCATTACATGGACAAAATTCTTGACAAGTTCAGTACGATGATTCTGCCGTTGCGAGAACGCCATTAGATAGAAGCATTCACTTATCTGAAAATCGCGGTGAGGGTATTTCTCAAGTAGAATACTCACGGATTATCGGAAGTCTGATGTATCTAATGAGTTGTACTAGGCCAGACCTTGCTTATGCGGTAAGCAAGTTAAGTTCATATACGAGCAATCCAAGTGCGGAACATTGGACCGCAATAATTAGAGTTCTGAGATACATAAGGTATACCCGGGACTATGGATTGCACTATGGTAGATATCTTGTCGTATTAGAAGGCTACACGGACGCAAACTGGATATCTGACATAAAGGACTCAAAATGCACAGACGGTTATGTGTTTACTCTAGCTGGAGCTGCTGTGTCGTGGAAATCCTCGAAACAAATAGTAATAGCGAGATCCACTATGGAATATGAGTTCATTGCCTTGGATAAATGTGGAGAAGAAAATGAATGGCTACGCCATTTCTTGCAGGATATTCCAAAGTGGGAAAAACATGTGTTGCCTATATGCATACATTGCGATAGTCAGTCTACAATTGGACGAGCACAAAGTACTATGTATAATGGTAAGTCGAGGCACATACGTCGTTGACATAATACCATAAGACAACTACTATCAACTGGGGTTATCTCGATTGATTATGTATCAAAAGATAACATTGCGGCTCCGCTAATCAAGGGGTTAAATAGAGATGCAATTTATAGATTGACAAAAGGGATGGGCTTAAAAAACCTTAAAGTATAAAAGTTCTAAGAAGGAAAACCCAACCTATGTGACTGGAGATCCCAAGATCTAAGTTCAAAGGGACAACCTAATTTTAGGACTTAGAATCACCGTGGGGGAAGAACCCGCTCATTCCTGTCGAGAAACAGTGATGAAAGAAAAGGCTAGCATACTTAGATGCTTTAATGACAATCATAGAGTATTAATAAAATACTCGCAATTTGAGAAGTCACATACGTTAGGGAGAAGTGGGGCCGCTTCAAAGGAGAACTGAAAAGGCTTAGTTCTTTAGAATCCCTCGCAGAATCAGGACGTGCTCATGGTCGAAGCGAGCAAAACCATGAGAACTGAACAAAGAGAAATGATTTATGTGTACTGTACGTGGGTTCATTTACACAAGAAAGCAGGACAGTTCAATGACATCGCGTCTACTGGACAACTAGTAATTAAACGTACTTTACAAGGAGGAAGTTCAAATGGTAACACATAACATGAGCTCCGAAAAAGGGAACAACTCTCATTCATGTGGGGGATTGTTGGACTTTTAATTAAATAGGGCTTGAATGAGATTTGGGCTTCTTGGGAAAAGATAAAAAATAAATGGGAAAAAAATCATTGCCCCAAATTGATTTGAACAAGTGGGTGTAAGCATCTTATATATGGTTGTGTTTTTGTATAGTCTAAAAATACTATGCATCATTATACATGACACATGTCGCTCGCGTGCGCACGCAAGGGGGTGCAAATCCAGCCGACTTGTGTGCGAGCGCGCGACCAGTGCACACGAATGCGGACCGAAAACGAGCGGGCCTGATCAACCCGCGTTTTGCTCCCGTTTATAATTTTTCCAACGAAAAAAAATTTAATTATTATTTTTATTTCCCAGAATAATTTCAATTTTATATTTAAATTATAAAAGCCAATGGCTACTGTCCAAACGGGTGTGTTCGAACAGACACCAGGCATGTCTGTTCGAAGGTGACTGTCCAAACAAACACATCCGTTCAGACAGAAGAAGGTCAGCGAAGGGTTGTATGCCTCTTCGAATGGGTGTATGCTCCCTATAAATAGACCTCAAACTCATTAGGAAAAACTCATTCAAAGTTCGTTTAAACTCTCAAGTGTTCGATAACAATTGTTCAAGTTCGCCGGTGATTTCTTCAGTGCACGACGAAGTCACGCTCTTCCGACGTATCATGGGAGACAGTCCTATATGAGGAAATATGTCTTAAGGAAATTGTGCCTCGCACAAACTCGGAATTTCCTTAATATACATGTTCACACAGTTTGCCGAAAATACAACACTTGGTCCGATATGAGGACATGGTCCTAGGCAGAGCCTTGGAGGATATGTGTGCCCAAATTAACTACCGTGGCAAAATGTTTGGCTTCGTCCACCTCTACAACGGCCAAGAACCGTATCCATCGGCTTCATCAAGCTTCTAAAGGAACCAAATTTCGTGGTCAGCACTTATCGTGACCATGTGCACGCCCTAGCAAAGGTGTCCCTGTGACACGCTCGAATACTAGCAAGACGCTTTCGGCACCTAAGATCTCGGAAACCACACATACGAAACTGAATTCCAGGTCTGGTCGGTTTTACGTAGTGGTGTTCTATGTTTATTGTTCTAACCGATCTAATCACTTTGTCTGTCTCATAGACCAATCAAATATCATGCATATGTTTATCAGGCACACGCAAGCAATAAACTCAAACAAAAACTCATAACTAAACTCATACGATAATATAAAATACGAATAGCATTGATATGAATTCATAGTCCGACAATACGACCTTAATCACATTAGAACTTAGCCTATCATATTAATAAACGAAGAACAATGAATTATAAAATTAAACATTGTTCATAATGAAATATTAAAGGTATAGAATCCGCCCCTTTATGATGCTTGAGTTGTCACGCGTCGCGCCAGTTTCTCCCGTCGTGTAGTAGAGACACTCAGGATCTTTGCTCCTAGTCTTTTTCTTCTCTACTAGAGCTGAAAGTTTGGGCCTGAGCCCATGGGCCGAGCCGGACCGCTCGGAAAAAAATTGGGTTTGGACCGTAAATTTAGGAGCCTGAAAAGTGACCGGGCCGTTTGAACCGGCCCATGATGGCCCGACGGGTTAGTGGGCCGCATGCCAGAAAGCCCGATGGGCCAAGGGCCAATTTGGCCCGCTTTTTTATTTTTTATATTCATTTATATTTATGTTTAATATTTATAAAATTAGATTTTATAGAGGTAAAATAATATTTTTACATACAATTTTTTCAAAATTATGAATATATATTATTTAATATAATATTAGGTAAGAATTATATTTTATAATGAATAATTAAAATAGTTTTTAAAATTTAAAATTAATAAATAAATAAATAAATAATCGGGCCGAATTGGCTAGGGCCGGGCTGGCCCGATCCATATATAAATGGGCTAGGGCCAAGATTCTACCGGACCCGTAGATATTAGGGCCGGCCCGACCCGGCCCATATTTAATCGGGCCGCCCGCTGTTTTCGGGCCGGGCGGGCCGGTCCGCCCAAATTTTCAGCTCTATTCTCTACCATCAAAAGATCTCGTCCTCAGGGTAAGGTGTCGCTGCCCTCCACGGATTTGATCGTGTGGTGAGGCTGTGAGGTGTGTGCGATCTCGGAGGAGTCGCCCATCAGATGGTTTGAAGGCCTTGGCCGTATGTTGTGTATCTCTCCGTAAGATATCTCGGGGCCTTTTCATAGTTAAAAATCTCTAATGGCTGAAAGCATATACGGACGATATTCTCTCCACATGATTTTGAGAAGTTTCAATTTTTAAATCCTATTACGAATGATGCACGAGCCTTGAGTTGCTTGAGCTGCAAGCTTGAATTTTTTTGTTATGTTGAGCTGCTTGTTTGACAGAATTAGCTGCGATCTGTATCATAGTTATTGGAGGCGTATCATAGTTATTGGAGGCGAGAGCCGCAAAAAGGCAAAAAGGCGATAGGAGACCGCCTTGTGTCAAAG
This sequence comes from Linderniella brevidens, assembly GCA_004919715.1. Taxonomy (NCBI): domain Eukaryota; kingdom Viridiplantae; phylum Streptophyta; class Magnoliopsida; order Lamiales; family Linderniaceae; genus Linderniella; species Linderniella brevidens. The sequence goes on from SWDC01000157.1 coordinate 17,167,639, forward strand.
GAGAGGCGCAAATAAGGCTTCCGCCTCACAAAATCGAGACGATTCCCTATTATATAAATATATATAATATTCATAATCACTCTTATCTAAAAACCTTAGTATAACATATGCATGTTTTTAACATAGAAAAATCTTCAAATAAAATATATAATACATAATCAATTTCTTAGTTAATTGTATAAAATTAATTTCGTAATTGTGAGATTAAGTCAATTGTTTAAATTTTGAAGTCTTTAACTTTTTAAGTGTTACACAATAGTTTTTAGTATCTAAACAATTAATCATAAAGAAATTGAATGGGCGGCCTCCTCACCTCGTTCACTAAGGCGCGCCCCAAATAACTTGTATCCGTTGAATATGAGGCCAAATAACATGCTTGCTTCAGCTGCTTGCTCTAATATGTTTCGGCAATGGCATCGTTTGTGAAGGTAGCTAACGTTACTCGAACTTGGTTCTCACGAGTTCTCCACGGTTTCGGCTTCAATTATTCTCGATTTTTGCTCTTTTGCTCCGGTATTGATCAAATAAGAAATGAGGTTAACCGTAAGATAAAGGAGTATATTAGATAAATAACGACAAAAAACACTCTTATGGGGTATAAAATATAACGTAAAATCCGAACTTATTACCCTGCCCGTGAGGTCATGAGCGAGCTCTTTGGCAAGACCATGGGCTACTGCATGGGCCAGGGAGGCTCGATGCACATGTTTTCCGAAGATCACAACGTCCTCGGTGGATTCGCCTTTATTGGCGAAGGTATACCAGTTGCTACAGGAGCTGCCTTCACGAGGGAGGTTTTGAAGGAGGATTGCGACTGATGCTATATATAAAATTAATAATAATAATAATAATAATAATAATACAATGTCATTCGATTCTTATCAAATAATGTGTAGAGACACGTGACTCTTGGGTTCTATTTCTCTTAAATGAGAATAAACATGACTCTTAAACTAGCATAAATATGAGTCTTAATAGAGCATGAATATGACTCATGAATGAGCATGAATATGGCTCTTGAATGACCATGACCATGACTCTTCAATGAGAAGTCTCTTGAGTTGATTGATTACTCTATAAATACTTTATTTCTCTTGCTCCCAAAATACATAAGGTAATTTGGACGAGGTTGTTGAACCCTTTGAGCTACAAAAAGAGAGAGTTCTTGAAATAACTTTTTAGGGCAATGAAGATTCTTCACGCCTCAACCTACACTTCGATAATATAAGAGATATTCAACAATCTAAAAAGCTATGGCGAACTATGATGAGTTCGAGAATCTGGATGACTTTCTCAATGACGATGAGGATGTTTGGTTCTCATGATACCACAGAGACTCCATCAAATTCATTCTCGGTGAACCAAAATACTGATTTCAACCCGATGGCTACCATGATGAAGTACCCGGATATCTCAAGAATCGAAGAGTTCCATGGTGCAAATTACAAGAGGTGGAAGGCGATGATGTTCTCCTTGCTCGATATGCATGGTGTAGCATGGGTGCTCACGACTCCGCTTACCGAAGCCACCAACTTGATAAATTGGGAGCAAGCAAATAAGATTTGTAGGCATACTATGATCTCTATGCTTTCTAACTCTCTTTTTGATGTGTATGTGAGTTACACATATGCGAAAGGAATATGTGAGTCCATGTTGGAGAATACACGGCCGAGGATGTCGTAAAACAAAGTTTGCTTGTTCTGACTTCTATCACTGGTAGATGGTGGAAACTCGTGATGTTCACGAGCAGATCAATGAGTATCTTCACCTTCTTGAAGGTCTTAAAATGGAGAATATCATTCTCCCCGAGACGTTTGTGGCCAAGTTGCTTTTTGTGAAATTACCTCCTTCTTGGAATGATTATAAGTAACAACTGAAGCACAAAAATAAGAAGATGGATTTGAATGAGATGATGAAACATATCATCATTGAGAATAAACACCCGATTCAAATCTGTGGGGTTTCGAAAGACATTCAAACGAAAGCAAATCTTGTGGGGGATCCAAATTTCCTAAGAAAAACTTCTCGAAAGTTTCGAAGGGTGAGAGTGCACTCAAACCGGGGCCTTCTTCTATAAAAAAAAAAAGAAGAAGGGAGCATGTTTTGTTTGTGGAAAACATGGACACTTTGCCGCGCAATGCCGAAAGAGGGTAACTATTGAGAATGAGAAGAATACTCCAACTAAGTACAATGTTAATCTTGTTCAAGGAGATGATCATGTGATAGTAGCCATTGTTTCGAAGGTAAACATGGTTTCTTCTCTATCACAAAGCACGTGAATTGTGGACTCGGGTGCAACAAAGCACATTTGCGCAAAAAAAAAAAGCCTTCATTGAGTATAAAGAGACTCAAGGAGAAGTTTATTTGGGCGACTCTAGCACCACACCAATTAGAGGCAAACGAAAGGTGGAACTCAAAATGACTTCCGGGAAGACAATGTCTGTAAGAGAGTTACTTCATGTCCCGAGCATTAGAGCAAATTTGGTGTCCATTTCCTTGTTTGATGAGGTCGGAGTCAAAGTCTCCTTTGAGAGTTGAAAGCTTATTCTTACTAAGAATAATGTATTTATTGGAAAGGGCTATAAGTCCAATGAGCTTTATGTACTCAATGTTGCTTCATATAATGAGAATCCTTCTTCCGTTTATTTGCTTGAATCTTTTAATCTTTGGCATTCAAGATTGGGACATGCAATAATTGTTACATGAAGAAGATGATAATTTTGGGAATCTTTAATAATGTTCGGATTGAAGACACAAACAAATGTAAAGTTTGTGTAGAATCAAAACTAATTAAAAGGACATGTCACTAGGCTTGTCAATGGGGCGGGGATTCCCCGTCCCCGTGGGGATCTGTCCCGAATTGGACGGGAAATCCCCGCGGGGAGGGGACGGGGAGATATTTTTCCCCGCGGGGTTCCTAGCCCCGTTCCCCGATATATTATAATATTTAACTAATATTTTTTATATCCAATTTATATCATTATAATATAAATAATATTAAAATATAGTTTATATTATAGATAATATATTTTAGTTAACATATTATCGAGGCGGGGAATCCTCGTGGGGCGTGAATCCCCCCGAGAACGGGGATGGGGACGATTTCGTCCCCGAATGCCTCGCGGGGACGGGGACGGGGAATAGATCCCCGCCCCTGCCTCGCCCGGTTGACATCCCTACATGTCACAATATTGAGAGAAAAACTCAACCACTTTAGTTAATTCATAGTGAAATGGGAGATATGTATTCTTGTGAATCTAGAGGTGGAAATAAATATTATATCACATGTATTGATGATTACTCGAGATATGCAAAAGTATATCTCCTTAAAAATAAAAATGAAACTCGTGACAAGTTTATTATCTACAAAACTAAGGTAGAAAATCAACCTGGGACGAAAATTTAAAGGTTAAAAACCGATAGAGGTGGTGAATATATTGCCTTAGATGATTTTGAGAGGAAATCATGCAAGGCAATATATTGACCACCTTAATCATCATGGTATTCATCAACACCTCAAACCGATAGAGCACTTGAGTCAATCATCATGACATTCATCATTTCTTTGAGACTTCTATTTTTCCTCTGATGACATTATTCACTAGAGAACACCACCTTCTTCACCTCAATCAAATGACATAGCTGAGAGAAAAAATAGAACTCCCAAAGAAATGATGAATGACATGATGATTGAGTCAAGTCAAGTGCTCACGAGAACTTGTGGGGTGAAGCGATTCTGACTGCTTGTTTTTTGCAAAATAGAATTCCGCACAAGGAAATTGGGAAAACTCCATATGAATTATGGAAAGAACATGCACAAAATATCAATATTAAAAATGTGGGGGTGATTGGCAAATGTGTTACTAACTGAGCCAAAGAAGAGAAAAATTGGACCAAGAACTTTTAATTGCATGTTCGTTGGTTATTCTCTAAATTCGGCAACTTATCGATTCTTAGTAATCAAAAGTGACGTAGTTAAAGATACAATTATTGAGTCCAAAAATGCTGAGTTCGTTGAACATATATTTCCATCGAAAGAGAGAAAGGGAAAGACTGATGATGAGGAGGAATTTTTCCAAAATTCTAATCCTAAGGTAAGAGAAGGAAAATTCCGAATACTTTTGGTGGAGAATACTACATGTACATGATAGATAGTGAACCAAAAACATCTAATGAAGCGATATTATCGTCTGATTCAAAGAAATGAAAAGAGAGCATAAAGTCGCAGTTGAATTCTATCTTGAATAACAAACAACACTTGGGAATTGGTTAATTTATGGTCTGGTACAAAACCAATTAGTAGCAAGTGAATATTTAAAAAGAAATATCTATCTGATGGAAATGTTGAAAAATATAAAGCAACATTAGTTGCCACGGGATTCAAACAAAAGGAAAATGTTGATTATTTTGATACATTTTCTCATGTCACGAGAATAACATCAATCTGTGTATTGATTGCAATGGCTGCCACTAACAATCTATTTGTGCATCAAATGGATGTAAAAACATCTTTTCTAAATGGAGACTTAGAAAAAAAAATTATATGTGGCAACCTGATGGTTGCATTGTGAAAGGACAGGAACGTGAAGTGTGTACATTGAGAAAATCGTTATATGGTTTAAAATAAGTGCCAAAGCAATGACATGAGAAATTAGATACCACACTAGAGAATGAAAGTTTCTCAGCTTCGATAGTTGGTCGATGTGTGTATCTAAAAAGAGAGAATGATCATTGCTCTTTATGTTGATGACATGCTGATTTTTGGCACTAGTTTGAGTGTAGTCGAGGCTACAAAAGATTTCTTATCAAAGAAATTCGATATGAAAGACTTCGGAGAAGCCAAAGTCATTCTTGGTGTTAAAATTATAAGAAAAGAAAAAGGTATTTTATTGGTACAAGATCACTATGCAGAAAAAGTATTGAAAAGATTTGGATACTTTGATATTAAACAATTATCGATCCCTTTTGATGCAAGTGTGTATCTTGATAAAAATCGAGGTGCTCCTGAGGCACAAACTACTTATTCTCAATTAATCAGAAGCCTGTTGCATTTAGCGAATTTCACAAGGCATGATTTGGCGTATGCAGTTTCACGGCTAGGAAGATATGCTAAAAATCCAGGTGAAACGCATTGGAAAGCCATGTTAACATTATTGAGCTATATTATAGGCACTGTAAATTATGGTATTTTTTATATTGGTTTTCCTGAAGAAATTGAAGGCTTCTGTGATGCAAATTGGATTTCATATTCTGAAGATACGAAATCCACAAGTGGATATGTGTTCACTTTGGGAGGAGGGGCAGTGGCTTGGAGATCCTCTAGACAAACTTTAATTGCTCGTTCTACAATAGATTCAGAGTTCATTTCATTAGAACTTCTTGTGTGGAAGCCGAGTGACTTAAAATTTTTATTAGTGACATTGCAATTGATAAGAGACTGGTCACCTCTATAGCTATGCATTGTGATTGTCAAGTAGCAATTGCTATAGCGAAAAATAAGATGTACAATGGAAAAATAGACATATTCGTTTAAGACACAATGTGATTAAGCAATTGTTGAAAAATGGGAAATTTTCATTGTTACGTGAGGTCAGAGGTAAATTTGGCCGATCCTCTTACTAAGCCCTTAGGGAGGCTCTTGAGAAAACTACAACGGGTATGGGACTTCTGCCGCTTGATCATTAGTGTGTGCGGATACCTAACCTTGATGAATGGAGATCCCGTGAAAAAGGTTCATATAAGTAAGAACGAAACACATGTTAATTGTTGGAGCTTATTCCCTAAAATTCCATACCTATGTTGTAGAGAAGCTCGAAATTTTAAGTGTAAGGTTGTGTTCGGCTCTTAATGAACAAAGTCATATGTTGACGACTTAAGGAAATGAGTTCCTTAAATGTTTGTTCACCTATAAGAAAAGAGAGGTGTGGCCGCCTCTATGGAAACAAGGCTGATTTTCCTAAAGTTTTTCTCGAAAATTCCAAGGGATGTGCATGGCTAGAGAGGCGTTCAACCGCGTATGAAATTAGACGGAAAAAACATCATGACTTTGTGACCTTATTTTACAATATGGTTGGTGGTTCATAGAAAATAATTTCCACCACTTTCCTAGCGATTCAAGTCTCAATTGTCTAATGTTATGATTCATAGGTTGTTGAGAAAACCATGACTTAAGTGTACGTTTTTCAGGGTGATCGAGGAATTTGACAAGAGTTCAATGAGTGAGGGATTGTTATATATAAAATTAATAATAATAATAATAATAATAATAATAATAATAATAATACAATGTCATTGGATTCTTACAAATAATATGTAGAGACACATTACTCTTGGGTTTCTCGTAAATGAGAATAAACATGACTCTTAATCTCACATAAATATGAGTCTTAATAGAGCATTAACATGACTCATGAATGAGCATGAATATGGCTCTTGAATGATCATGAAATGGCTCTTCAATGGTGGGTCTCTTGAGTTGATTGATCATTCTATAAATACTTCATTTCTCTTGCTCCCAAAATACATGAGGTAATTTGGAAGAGGTTGTTGAACCTTTGAGCTACAAAAAGAAAGAGTTCTTAAAATAGATTTTTAGGACTGGGAAGATTCTTCACGCCACAACCTAAACTTCGATAATATAAGAGATCTTCCAACATACGATGTGACATTGGCTTTTTTCGGAGATGGGACTTGTAATAACGTACAGTTGCATGAGTGCCCGAACATGGCTGCTCTATGGAAGCTCCCTATAATATTCGTTGTGGAAAATAATTTGTGGGCTATTGGCATGTCCCACCTTAGGGCAACCTCGGATCCCGAAATCTGGAAAAGGGTCCCGCTTTTGGAATGCTCGGTGTGCTTGTGGACGTGTTGCAGGTCAGGGAGGTGGCGATCGAGGCGGTTAATTGGGGGCGATGAGCGAGTGCTGAGACTTACAGGATCAGGGGACAATCTTTGGCAGATCCCAATGAGCTTCGTGATCCTGGAAAGAAAAATAGGATATATATATATATATATATATATATAATAATAATAATAATAAACTTTATCTTCTTTGATATTGTTATATTTCAGTTAGGGATGTCAAAAATGCCCATTGAAGACCTATTGGATCTTCCAATGGGTTTGATTCTAGACCCATAACTTGACTCGTACATGGTGCCGGATGAGTGTGCGTGGGCGGCGACTTAGGTCTTGGTCTAAGTGGGTCTAAACTCAGCCATTGGCAGATCCAATGGGTCTTTAATTTGCATTCTTGACTTCCCTAATTTCAGTCTTTAGTATGCAGCCCGGTCCCACCTCATAGCCAGCTTCTAGAGAACGTGTTTGCGGATCCGAGAGGCTTTGGAATCGGGCCCGATAGAAGATACAGGTGCGAGGATCCTAAGTTTACCCAAGGCACAGCTCAGGTTTAACAACTAGCTAGTGAAAAATGTCACCTGAAGGGTGATGGCTCTTGTTTATGCAGCTCTGCGCTGCATCTAGTGAAGAGACATTTATATTACCTTTTTGTGTAGGAATTCACTCCATATAGTTTTTAGAATATGATTGATATATTGCTCATTTGACATTTTAGCTATTTCTTGGCATTTGCTGGATTTTGCTGTGGAAATTTCGCTCCACATACAGTATGTTATGAAAGATGTGGGTCGTGTCATTGGATACATGACTTTAGCTAAATTTGCGTATCATCTTCTTAAACATTAGTTATTTGAAATGACGAAACTGCACTCGAACTAAGATATGTAGGGATCATCAGAAATAAAAAGAGAAAACAAAGAAAGATTATTTTGAGTAGCTTCAGTTACTTTTTCATGGGATTGAATCTTGAATTTTCACCTTCAGTATTACTTATACATGTCATCTATAATGTTACCGTTTTGCCAAAGGAACAAGTAATACTTCACTTGATTCCAACGGCAACATAAATAAAATGGAAAAGCTACACCACCTTGAACATCACACTTGAACTAGCTTTTTAGCCTTCACTTACTCCTCTTCTTTCTCCTAGTCAATCAGAAATCATCCAATTGCTCGATCATCATCAATGGATGAAACAACACACAAATACCCCGCTACACAACCCTCCAAAACCCTTCATGAATCTCCAAGACGACGAAGAGGATTCCCCGCAAGAAGTTACTACAGAAAAAATCGCAGAGCCATTTACTCATTTATAGCCATCTTCCTCATCCTAGCCTCCATCACAGTTCTCACAGTGTGGCTCATATATCGCCCCGAAAGCCCAAAATTCACAGTCATAAACTTAGGCATCTACAAACTCAACGCAAGCTACACACCAACACCTTCAGTCTCCACCAACATGCAGTTCAATTTGCTGACAAGAAACCCCAACAGGCGCGTCTCCATCTTCTACGATCAGCTCTCTGCCTACATCTATTACAAGGACCAGATTATCACCGAGAAAGTTGACTTGCCTCCTCTGTACCACGAAACGAAGAGCACGGTGGCCTTGTCTCCTGTTCTAGAAGGTTCTGAAGTGCCTGTGGAGAACGAGGTGGTGAACGGGTTGATATTGGACGAGAGCATGTACGGCGTTGTTAGCTTGAGCTTGGTGATGGTGGGGAAGCTGAGGTACAAAATGGGCGCTTTTACGAGCGGGCGTAATGGGGTTTACGTGAGGTGCGATCTCTTCGCCGGGTTGAAGCAAGGGTTTGTTGGGCAAGTGCCTTTGCTTGGAGAGTCTGAGCATTGTAGGGTTCGTGTCTGAGTGACTTTTTCGATTGATGATCATCGGTTCTGTCCCTGTTCTTTTATTGATGTCATGATTATATTTTACTTACTGCAACAGGCTTAGTACGGTTCGAACCCTTTTCCTAATATAAGAAATAATTGACAAATGGATGTTTTTCGAATAATAGTATTAGTTGAATTACTGTATTAAATGTTGATAAGGTTAGTTCAATTATTGATTATATTATTTTATTAAATATTGATTATATTGTATTTAATGTAATTAATTGTAATACTGAAATTTTATTAGTATAAACATGCGAACAGAGTTGTATTGTAAATTACAATAACGTATTGAAATACTTTATCTCTTTAATCTCTATTTTAATACTATAAGCTATGTTTTTCATAATAATATCATTTAATCTTATATAATAGGATTTATTTTGTGTTTATACTAAGCGTACACTGATTATGTCTAATATATATGTATATAATATGTAATAACTAAATGCAATTACCTGTGTGATTCGCGGACTATCATTTATCATACAGTATAACTGACGAGAGGTCCAAATTTCGATACTTTGTTGTTGGCATTTGTCTAAAGCTTTTTAATAAGATTAAAATGAATGATTAAAAGAATATTTAACTTCTTTTAATGAATATATTTCATTATGTCTTAATTACTTTATAAATTATATTTCATTTTATGATAAAATCATGTCATTTATTCGAAGATGAATCTTCTAATACTTACTTTATTTATGGTGATATTTATTTCGATGTGGACAATGTTCTTATCACGACTCTTAAAATTTTAGTGATTAATTATATCTTTTTTTTGAATATTATAATCCACTGTAATATATCTTATATTTTGTGATAGAAATATTTCGGTATGTAGCTCGATCTCCTGATTTTGATCAAATTTACGACAACATTAATATAACATTTTTCATAATTACTTTTATAAAAGAAAGATACACAATAAGTTTGCTTTAATATATATAATTTTTTTATTGCTAAAACATGTTTTGTATTTTATTATAGTAATAAGCTCGACTTGGCGAACTTTGGTTTGTTCCACTGGACATCACTGGTCATTTATCTTGAGCATTGGATACCTAAAAAATCATTTGAAAGCAAAGGGCGTAGGTGATATCTGATAAAACTGCACTTGTTAGGATCGGGTAGGTACTCGGTAGTGTTTAGGGGGGGGGAGGGGTTGAATGAACACTACTCAAATTTTTCTAAGTTTTTGACTCTTAGTACCGACGGGTTTCGGTATTATGTGTATTTTGAGTTTTTATACTTGATTCACTCAGTGACGCGGAAGAGATCACTGCTGAGTACCGGATAGTATGTTAGTGTGTGTTTGTCTTTGACACCGAAGTTGTTTATGGAAGTTCGGAGTGTTAATGAACTCCTACATCTCCCCCTCAAGAAGGCACTCTTAGATGTATGGTTTACTTGGCGTACAACTTATATCTTCTAACTACAACAACTTTTTACAGTCCGTTGTTTACAAAATCACACTTGAATATGCACGCTCAAGAACGTAGACCTAAGGCTTTTTCTTTCGTACAAACCGATTACAAGTGTTAAGGAAAATTGTTTTCTATGTCTTGAGGTTCTTCGGCCTTTATACTTCGCGCTCCTGAAGTAGTTGCTGCAATTTGAATGCCTGAGCCAGCTCTTGCTGCATTTACTTCTTTGCCTCTTTTAGGTACTGCGGCTCTCAGTGTTGACTATGCGCCTGGGTACCGTTTTTCCCCCTTTAGGAAATTCTTCTCCTTTCCTCCAATACTCAGCGCAGCCTTGCATTCAGTGCGTTCCAGTACAGAGCTGCAAAAGGCTGCGATGTCCCTTAGCCCGGTAGGATGGTAGATTCACTCGAGGGGGTCCAACTCAAGCTTCTACTCTTCCTTGTCGGCGTACGGGCGGGAGATCTTGATCCGCTATTACCAGCGCGAGGACTTTGTTTCTTTCTTCACTATTGTCCGTGTACCTCGCGCCTTGGTACAGAGCTATTGATAAAGATCCTCCGGTTTGAGTCTTAGGCAGTACCGGAGCTGGTACTGCTGTTGAAGACTCGGGAGCCGGAGCTGGTGTTGGTGTTTGCCGTTGCTCTCTGGTGAGCCCGCCTTAGCGCTTCCACCGGCGCTTTTCTTCCATCGTCCTTCCCCCTTTTTGGCAATCACCGATTCGATATCGCCTTGAGCCGCCAGATGCTCGACGATGGCTGCGAGTTGTGCGGAGAGAACTTTAATCTCATCCGCTACACTCTCCTGGACTTCAGTGAGGCGATGACGGGGCCAAAAATAAATTATAGAAAAAATATATAATAACAATAAGTATGAATATGTATGGAATTAAAGTATGAATAACTTTAATCGAAAGAGGCGATGACGGGGCCAAAAATAAATTATAGAAGAATACACAATTTAAAATTTTTTATTTTATAAATAAATATATAATAACAATAAGTATGAATATGTATGGAATATTATTTTTAGAGTAAAAATTAGAGTTAATGGGTTGGAGTAAAAATTAGTATAGAAAATAGAGTTAATGGGTTGGAGTAAAAACACTGTAACAAATGTATTTTTGTGTAAATTCAACTGTATTTTTGTATTGTGGATTGAAGATAGCCTAATACACCATGGAGCTAGCGTCAAGAAGCGGGAGAAAATCAAGTCATTGTACATTATCGAGAGTATGAAATAAGGGAAGGGTATATGGCTATTTTGGGAATTTCAAAATTCAATAGTATTGTTAATAGTGGGTGGGACCCATGGTTTTAGCATGGTTTTAAAATTCAATAGCAACGAGATTAAGTAGAGTTATAAACTCAGCAGGGTGGAGCTGGCCAGTGAATATCCATCCCACCAGAATTTGAGGAATTGATGAAATCGCTACCGAATGTATACCCGCCCTAGAGCGATATGGTAAGATGGAATGCCACTGCAAATGGCAGATTCAGCACAAAATCTGCTTATGATGAGCTGAGGCGAAAAGAGACATAGATGCATTTCATCACAATTATTTGGAGGCCCGTATTGAATTCCTAAACACGAAATCATCCTCTGCCTTGCGATATGACAGTGTCTACTATGCGACAATGAGAGGCTGAAGAAACTGACACGTGTCCTTTCGAATGTTCGTATCGTCCGCGCATATGTACTGCGAGACGCCAAGGTAGCTTTCGGTTTTGTTGGCCAGATAGACCATATGGATAACACGCTGTTAAGTTGGGCTGCTTACCGTTGGAGCTAACATTCGGAAGGAGAGAAACAAGAGAAGGAAAGAGGGCAAAATGACAGGCGGAAAATGTTGCTGAAGAAGCCATGCAAAATAGTTGTGGGATAAATTTTATACAATTTTACCATTTTAAAGAGTAGCATACGAACACTAGCTTTTAATAGAATTTGGCACCTAGCTTGGTACGCAAAATCTAGAAATTAATTGTAAACAACTCTTTTACACATTAATGAAACTTGAAAATTTATGAAAGAAAAAATAAAATACAATCAGTTCAAAGTGTTTAAAGCAGCAGCAATTTTCTAAGAAATAAAAAACATATCTTCAACTACAAAAATATATTGTCAAGACATAACTCGATTGTGGCAGAGTATCACAACATTATATTAAAGCTTCAAAAGATGATATATATTCATCGTAAATATCTCATTCCATTCGTCGAGAAAGTATTCCGAGGACTCCTGCTGGTTTCCAGAGCTCTGCAGGTCATAGATTAGTAATGAAATAGAAATTACACAAAACACAATGGTATCATAAGCTAATAAGATAACCCCATCCCCTAACTTAAAATATTATCAATAGCATGTTCAATCTTGCACGTTATTACAGCGGTGTCTAATGTTCCGTCATTAAATCTGCCAATTTCACCTCAATCTTCAAATTGAGGGCCTTATTAAGAAACTAATCTCACAACTAGTTGAAAAAAAAAGAAAAAAAAACTCACTCTATACTAATTAAAGTTTTGTTTTGCAGTTTATAAATGTCCTCATCATGATTCTTACTCATTAATCAATATTAAAGAACTAAGCACCAATATAAACATGAAAGAGTATGATAAAGAAAAAAGATGAAAGGTTACCTGTTGAGAATCTTCACTTTCCTCCTTTCTGCTTGAGAGTGATCTTGTCACCCAAGCTAAGTGCAATTCCCTGAGTTTTGCTCCTTATTCTTATATACCCATTAAGCTTACCATCTGCTTGCTTCTCAACGCTAACGTTTACCAAAGCATCCTCACCGAAAACGCTCTTGGCATACAAATTTGCGGCTAAGAAGCCACAATCGCCTTCTAGAGCCGATCTAGATAAGAATGGAAGCAAAAAATTAAGACAATATTAAAGTATGTTTGGCAAAGTGAGATGCGTTAAAAAGAATTGTGTAAACATGGGGGTTGAACATAAGAAACAAAAACAATTTCGAATCAACAATGTACTTACGGTGCAGTTAGGCATTTCATGTTGGTGGATTTGATTATGTGATCAAGAAACTCTTTTTCATTTGTAATTGATGTGTTTACTGCAACCTGCCAAAAGGAAAGGAGAATCGATTAAGTACACAATACAAAACCGAGCTACTGAGGGTATATGAATGAGAAAAGTATCATTTTCTTCAAAAGCAGAAGATGTTTTGTGCAAAGTACAAACATGAACAAAGGTAATATAAATAGACAGATTTACAGTGAGGAAAACATCAATAACTTTAGAAAAAATTCACCGCCACGGCAGCCAGGTCTAAATTAGCTAATGATCGAGTAAAAAAGAAATTGCAGAAATCATTAAAAACACCAATAGTGTAAAAAAAAAATACAAAGTACCCAGTAACAAGGTTCCCAAGTCGTTATTGGACTTGTTATGGAAACGAACGCAGTAAAAAAAGGCAGTCCAGTATTTTGAATAACATAGATGAAAAAAGTTGTGTAATAGTACCTTGTTCTCCCACTCAAATTCTGCCCACATAGTCCTGAAAGCAGTGTCGCTGCATACAGCGGGAGATATATAATCCATGATGTCAATGTGGATATCATTGAGAACAACGACAGTGCGTTCGAGCACATTCGAGGTCTCATACACGATGTTGCCAAAAATCACCCCGGTCTCAGTCGAAGAAACCTTGATGTTTGCCTTAATTTGCTTGCTAGTCTGAGGCGCCAAAGTATAATTCTGCGGTCGCTCCACAAGCTTAAGATCACCCATCGTAGCCAACTCCAAACATAAATTCTGAAGAGTCTCCTTAGTCCTATTGATAATAGTAACATCCAGGAGAATATCATAGTGATGAACCGTGACGTAAGCTTCAGCATATACTGGATCGCTGAATCCCGTGAGTTGGATGATGCGGTTGAGCTTATTCGCATCGTCCGCGTCCTTAACAAACTCCCCCGTCGCACGTTTCAGATCATCTTGTACTTCGTCTTCCAGTTCCAGGAGGCTCATTCCCTGTATCAAAGACAAAAATATAAATAATGAGTTCTCAGCAGCTAATAAATGCAACGGTTGATGGTAACTACAATCGATGGAGAGTTCAGTGCACCTTTCTGCTCTTCAGATGATAAAAGTCAATGAGATCATCCGGCTGTGAACGAGAAACCTTTGCCTTCGCTTTGATTTCTTCAGTTTCACGCAACTGTTTCTCCGAAAGCATATTCACGAAGCTTTCACGGCAAGACTTCAACCAGATCTTTCTAACGGTATCCCCCGTGTTGCACAGTAGTCTTATGCACAGAACAATCCTGTCATAAGAGTCGTTGTCAATCGGATGAGGCAGGACTGAGGATTGCCCTAGTTGGAGAATTGAGATCATGATTAGCAGAGCATTGCTCGATGCTTTGTTCACTTCAATCTTTGAAGGTTGAACCTCCTCCAACCTTAGAATGAGCTTCGCTAGGGCGCATGCAACCACAGCACCAAGGAAAAAATCGCCAGAGAGAAGAAGAGATCTCAAGTTCCCAGTTGTTAAAGATCCTTGAACAACATTAGGAGGAGAAAAAGTAGTTTCCGAAGCTGCGCTCTGAGTTGCATAAGTCCCATCAGCAAGTATCACCGGTCTTTTAGATGAAACAGTAATTGACGTAGCCTGCTGTGGTTTTTTAGAAGAATCATCAGCAGCACCTTCTTCGGAAATCGAAAAAAAGGGCAATTCTCCGAGACACTGCTTTATAGTTGCAATTCCACTCTCAACTTCAGAGAGAGACAGACAATACTCTCCAATAATCCAAAGAGCACAGCAACAAACCCTAGCAGCTCGAATCTGGTAAAAGGTATCTAGCAGACGGGTAACGATGGAGACCCTCAACTTGGGATTCGTTTCAATTATCTCTCTCACAAACATTGCAACATCCATCGCGGAAGCCACGTTGTTGTCTCCGAGGAAATCCATCAGCAAATGCACCACGGTGCTTGCTACTTCCGGGAACTTAATGGCACACGAATGGATAGCTTGGATGAGCATCTGGCGATAATCTCCACTCTTCTCGAGCTCCCCACCTTGAGTTTTCATGACTTCCTTCTTCAGGGTAAGAACCACCTCGTTCACATTGCGCGGAGTGATAAGGTCCAAAACTATGTCAAGGGTCTTCCTCTGGATGTCAACGTTCGGGCTCGAGAGCGCCCTCAAAACATCCATAATCATGTCCATCATGATATCTCTGTGGGAAGACTTGAGCTCGGTGAGCCTATCGAGCACAATGAGTTTCACATTGTTATCACTCTGTGTTAGGAGGAGTTGGCAGTACGTGCTCGCTGCTGCTCTGATAGCAGTCGGAGCCGAAGAAAGGGAGACAAGAGTCCCAGCACAATCGTACATAACAGCAGCAGAAGGAGCATTCAGAAGAGAGATAATGATCTTAATGTACTTCCCCTTCTGAGCTTTGTTCGTCCTACACACTTTGCGTATCAGATCCAAAACGACCATCTGCAACGACTGCTCCCAATCGGGGACCCTGTCGACGTTCGTCAGGAGGTAATTGATCGCGCGCTCCTGCGAGCAATCACAGAGCATCATGAAGGCAAACCTCTTCGCGGACGCATCTTGCTCGGTGGCTAGGAACTTCTCCACCGCGTCCGGCGCGTCCACCAGCAGCTGCTCCCCCTGAGGGAGCTTGAAGATCGACATCACCGCGATGATTGCGTTTCTCCTCACGAACGGGTGCCGGTGCTCCAAGTTGGAGATGATGGAGGGGATCAGCGGTTCGAGGATCTCCGTCTCCTTAAGCCAGCGAAGGAACCTCAGGGTGACTCCGCGGAGGTATTCGTTCGGGTGCTGAAGGTTGTTCCTGAGATTCTGGCAGATGAGGATCATTTCGGGCAGCACGCAGCCTCTTGCGTCGGTTTTATCGATGATCTCGAGGTAGACCAAGAGGAGTTTCTGAACGATGTGATCGTCTGAGGGCAGCACATATCTGACGACTGTGATGAAAAGCTGGGGAAGGGTTTCCCCGTTTAGCAAGAGCCTTATTGCATCTTTCATGGCTTCGATCTTGGCTGTGACGTCATTGCCTTCTAGTGCCTCCTTGATTTCGTTGGAAAGGGCGGGCGTGCCCTTGTCAAAGTGAACCAGCACGGTTACTGATTTCTCCATTCGAACTTACAATACAACCTGGTAACGCGTATAAATGAACGCTTAAACAATAAAATTTTGATTAGTTTTTGATCCATTTGATTTAGCAGCAAAAGTTTATAGAATAATTAGACATGCAGATGTTCTATTTAAAGCTACAATGGCCTTAAATATTTAAATTATCAAGCCAAAACAATATAAGAATGAATCCCCAAATATCCTCTGCTGGAGAATCAGCAACAGAATTGTGTTAGATTCACCAGCCACAGTACTACAAAACTCATCTTAACTCATAGCTGAAAAACACAATCTAATTACTAAATAACAAAACTTGTCACATAGATCTGAAAATTTCCACTGTTAACATCATCAACAAAAACATCTAAAATGCAGCATGCGGCATTCAGATTATCAGTACTAGGCAGAGCATAACGATTAACATAACAATTGGAAATTTAGAGCTATGTCAGATTATCAAGAAAAGCATCGACATTTTAAGATTGAGATCCAGATAAAATGAATCTCGTTATATTCAAGGTACAAAAAATTACAGAGAGATCGAGATCAGCAATCCAGCAAGTAATTTGAAATTAAAAAAAAAATTATTTGCAACGCGAAATAAAGAGGAAATATTGCAAACGTGCTTTTACAAATACACTTACAATCTCCAAAAATAGGAAGACAAGGAGAAATTGAATCAAGATTCGATTAAGTTCCACCTAATTTTGTTCTGCGAAATTTGGTTCAAATCAAATCACAGCTAGTCCCGATTTATAAATGTTCCAATAAAATGAAAAACAGCAATTAAAAATCGATAATACGAATAAGCTCCACAATTAATCGCAGATCTAATGTAACTACACAAAGTGATTAGATCTTAGCGTCAAATGCACACCCAATCGTTTGAGACAATAAAATTGTGAAAAATTTCGGCAGCAATGAAACAAATCCAGATCTAGACCGAGTTATCACTTCACCGGTGGATTTACCTTGCTCCGGTACAGCGCAGAATGTGTCAACTCTAGTGATTTTCGAAGCTAGCGCAGATGGAAAAATGTTTATAGGGAGAGAGATTGGAGCCGATGTAGTTTGGACAAATTGATAAAAATAATTCAAATATATTATTATTATGAAATATTATATTAAGACGTGGATGTTTTTAATGTTGATAAGATTAGGTTTATTAAATATTGTAAAAATTAGTTGATTGTTGATGGGATGACATAAGATGTATTTAATATTGTAAATGTTAGATGAAATAGTAGAATTTTTTCTACTATAAATAGACCGATGTATTTGTATTGAATCATATCGAAAACATTATTATCTCTCTACAATCCCGTTTTTATATTTCTGTTCTCCAATTATAATAGTTTTATAACACGTTATCAGCACGAGCGCTCTACAGCAACGATCAACCTCCGGGCAAGATCTTATACAACTATAATCGAGGTATGGTAATTTTATTTTGTGTACGGTAAGTTTATTTATAACACTCGTACACTTATGTTACAGACAGTTTAAATTATATAAATATAACATATATACCACTAAAACGCCTTAGCCCGAGTGGTTTGCGGAATATCGTCACTACAAGTGATGTGAGGTCCAGATTTCGAATCCCAGTGGTGGCGAGTGGAATTTTATTTTTGACGAGATTTTCAAAAGAGCGATTTAAATAATATTATTTATTTTATTGATATCTCAAGTATATATCGTATATATTTTGAATTAATTTTTAACTATACGGATGAACAAATTTTATTACCACTGGGAGAAATTAAATTTATACATCTCTGATTATTATGATTTTCTTATTATAGAATCATGTCGTTTATACAAAGATGAATCTTGCGCTTCTTACTTTATTTACCGTGATGCTTATCGGGTGGTGGATAATATTTTACAGTTGTTTCCAAAATATAGTTATTAATTATTTTTCATTATTATGATTACCGAAATATATTTTATATTTTGAAGGATGTTGCTATATACGATGATTGATCTCCTGATTCTTACTCTACTCACTGCGATAATTATCTATATATGGATTATGTTTTTACCAAGATTTTACGAGAGTGATTAATTACGAATTTTTTTTTATGTTATACTATATGTTTATTATGAAATATATTTTGTGATAGAAAGATGTCGCTCTACCTGATGATTGATCTTTTGACTACTGTTATTTTTACGATGGCACTCCTCGGGATGTGGACTTTATTTTTCGTAAGGATTTTTACAAAAGAAGATACAAAAGAAGATTAATTGTAATTTTTCTTTAAAGTATTTTTTTACAATAAACTTGTATTGATATTTATATTGGAAATATTAATGTTATTCACGTCATATATTTGTTTACTTTATGATTTGAATATTAAAACGTCTTTTGTATTTTATGATAGTATGACGAATTTGCAAAGCCTCGAGTTTGTTGCCCTTTGACATCTCAGGGAAGAATTATTTATCTTGGCAACTAGACGCAGAAATTCATCTAAAAGCAAAAGGTTTGGGTGACACTATTGTCGACCCAAAAACCACAACGGATGCAGGTGACGCCACTGATACGGTAAAAACCACAAGCGCTCAAGATAAGGCAAGAGCTTTGATAAGAGCTTTGATAGTTCTTCGCCACCACATTCATGCGGATCTGAGGGATGAATACTTGAATGAACAAGATCCCGCTGAATTGTGGAAAAATCTGAAAGATCGATTTGACCACTTGACAACTGTTATCCTCCCTAAGGCAAGGTATGAATGGATGCATTTAAGATTACAGGATTTTAAATCCGTAACTGAATATAACTCGGCTGTTCATAAGGTGACTGCCACACTGAAATTGTGTGGAGAAACAGTCACCGAAGATAGTATGCTGGAGAAAACATTCAGCACTTTTCATCCATCAAATATGATATTGCAACAGCAATATAGGGAGAGGAGATTTAAAAAACATTCAGAGTTAATCTCTTGTTTGTTATTGGCTGAACAAAACAATGAATTGTTGATGAAAAACCACGAATCCCGACCGACTGGTTCTACTGCAATCCCTGAAGCGAATGCAGTCAAAGGTAATAATGATAATAGTCGAAGCAATGATCGTGGACGTGGTCGTGGCCGTGGCCGTGGTCAAGGCCGTGGACGTGGCCGAGGAAATTACGGTGGTTGTTATCAGCATTTCCGTGGTGGTTATCATAGCAATCGTGGCGGTCATCAGAATTTTCCCCAGAAAAGGAAAAATTACGAAAATAATGATGAGAAGAGGCACACTGAACAAAAGAACAACGATGAGCAATGCTATCGTTGCGGTGGTTCGGGCCATTGGTCACGTAACTGTCGCACGCCCAAACATTTGGTTGAATTATATCGACAAAGTAAGGGCAAAGAAAAGATGATTGAAACGAATTTTGTTCAAAGTGATTTGGCCTCTGCTTCTGGAACAAAAGATGAAAATACACATTTCGAAACTGCGGATTTCTAGTTTTTCCTGAAGAAAACTAATCTACTATGTATTATTATTGTGTGCTTTATTGTTATGTGTATTGTATGGTTTATTATTGTGTTATTTATTATGCATCGTTTGGAGTATTTTATTAAGTTATATATTATCTTGTGATATATCTGTTTATTTTAATAATGATTATTATGTGTTTGTTTATAAAGGAATTTCTCTGATGGAAACGAACATGTGCAATGGAGAATTATGTCTTGCAGACTGTGCAACGACTCATACGATTCTGAAGAATAAGAAATATTTCGATCATCTTGAAATGAAAGAAATAAGTGTTATTACAATATCGGGTAGCACAAATATAATTGAAGGCTCCGGAAGAGCCAACATTTTACTACCCAGAGGAACAAGGCTGATAATTGAAAACGCCTTATATTCTCCTAAGTCTCAAAGAAATTTATTGAGTTTTAAAGCTATTTGACATAACGGATATCATGTTGAGACTGCAGAAAAGGGAGATGTTGAATATTTGCACATTACAAAGGGGGTTTCTAATGATAAAAGAATTATGGAAACATTACATTCCTTCGACTCTGGGTTGTATTACACATATCTTAGAACGATCGAATCGTATGCTACCGTAAACCAGAAGTCTACTAATGACAGTACATTTAATGTTTGGCATGACCGGTTGGGCCATCCCGGTGCAATTATGATGCGGAAAATAATTGAGCATTCACGTGGGCATTTAATGAAGAACCAGAGGATTCTTCAAAGTAATGAATTATCATGTGTCGCTTGCTCTAAAGGGAAGTTAATTATTCGGCCATCACCAGCGAAAATAAAGAATGAATCCATAACATTTTTGGAGCGTATACATGGTGATATTTGCGGACCGATACACCCATCATGTGGACCATTTAGGTATTTCATGGTATTAAGTGATGCATCGACTAGATGGTCTCATGTATGTTTGTTATCAACACGCAATATGGCGTTTGCGAGATTGCTTGCACAAATGATCCGACTAAGAGCACATTTTCCAGATTATCCGATAAAGAAAATACGCCTTCATAATGCTGCTGAATTTACTTCCAAGGCATTTAATGATTATTGTATGTCTATCGGAATTGATGTTGAGCATCCCGTGCCACACGTTCATACGCAAAACGGTCTTGCAGAATCGTTGATTAAGCACTTGCAATTAATTGCAAGACCATTATTGATGAAGTCGAATCTTCCATTGTCTTGCTGGGGACATGCTATATTGCATGCAGCAACACTAGTTCGCATCAGGCCAACAAGTTATAATGATGTCTCCCCATTACAAATGGTTCATGGTCAGGAACCAGATATTTCCCATCTAAGAATTTTTGGATGTGCAGTATATGTTCCAGTTGCTCCACCACAACGAACAAAGATGGGACCTCAAAGGAGGTTGGGAATATATGTCGGATATGAATCTCCATCGATAATAAAGTATTTGGAACCTCTAACTGGATATTTATTTACGGCCAGATTTGCCGACTGTCATTTTGATGAATTGAATTTTCCGACATTAGGGGGAGAAAAGAAACAGCTGGAGAGAAATGTTAGTTGGAATGAATTATCGCTAAATCATTATGATCCTCGAACTAAAGAATGTGAACTAGAAGTTCAAAAGATAATTCATTTACAGAGTTTAGCTAATCAACTGCCAGAAAGTTTTACTGACCTTAAAAGAGTGACAAAGTCACATATACCAGCTGTTAATGTTCCTGCAAAAATAAATGTTCATGCAGAACATATTATCAAGCCTAAGCCACAGCTAAAGCGTGGTAGGCCCTCGGGTTCCAAAGATAAAAATCCTCGGAAAAGAAAAGGAGCAAATAATAATAAGAATGGTCCAACCGAGGATTTATCGACTAGAGAAGAGTCGATGGGCAATGAGAATGAAACTCATGTACCTGAACGTTCAAAAAATAATGATAATGAAGAGATCTCGATAAACTATGCCCAAAATGGAATTAAATGGAACCGAGATGAAGTCAACATTGATGATAAATTCTCATTTAACGTAGCGCTACATGAAATGAATGAGATTAAAGAGAATGAGGATCATGAACCAAAGTCTGTAAAAGAATGCAGACAAAGAAATGATTGGCCAAAATGGAAAGATGCAATCGAGGCCGAATTGAAATCACTTGAGAAACGAAAAGTTTTCGGACCTGTAGTTCGTATACCAGAAAATGTAAAACCTGTTGGATATAAATGGGTTTTCATTAGAAAGAGGAATGAAAACGGCGAAATTGTAAGATACAAAGCACGGCTTGTTGCACAAGGTTTTTCGCAACGACCAGGTATTGATTATGAGGAGACATATTCTCCTATGGTGGATGCAACTACTCTTCGTTACATAGTGAGTCTGGCAGTAAGAGAAGGTCTCGATATGCGTCTTATGGATGTTGTCACTGCTTATCTATATGGAACACTTGACAGTGCCATATATATGAAGCTTCCCGAGGGATTTCAGTTGCCTAAAAATTCAGGGCCCAGAAACGAGTACTCAGTTAAGTTGAATAAATCGCTTTATGGATTAAAGCAATCCGGGCGAATGTGGTATAATCGCCTAAGTGAATTTTTAGTAAAAGAAGGGTATCGGAATGATCAAACTTGTCCCTGCATATTTCTGAGAAGATGTGAAAATGAGTTTGTCATTATAGCAGTCTATGTTGATGATATCAATATAATTGGAACTCCTGAAGAGTTGACCAAAGCCGTTGATTGTTTGAAAAGGGAGTTTGAAATGAAAGATCTCGGAAAAACAAAATTTTGTCTTGGACTTCAAATTGAATATTTGAAAAGTGGAATATTTGTACATCAAGAGACTTATACGAAAAAGGTGTTGAAAAGATTTTACATGGATGAATCTCATCCACTGGATACTCCAATGATTGTTAGATCTTTAGACGTAAATAAAGATCCCTTCAGACCACGCGAAAATGATGAAGAGCTACTTGGTCTTGAAGTACCATATCTTAGTGCTATCGGAGCACTAATGTATCTTACGAGTCATACGCGACCTGATATAGCATTCGCTGTAAACTTATTGGCAAGATATAGTTCTTCGCCGACTCGTAGACACTGGAATGGAGTTAATCGGATTTTTCGATACCTTAAAGGAACATCTGATATGTGATTGTTCTATTCTAATGAGTCGAAAGCAAATTTAGTTGGGTATGCAGATGCTGGATATTTGTCTGACCCACATAATGCTCGATCGCAAACAGGTTATTTATTTACATATGGTGGAACCGCTATTTCATGGCGGTCAGTGAAACAAACTTTAACAGCTACATCATCTAACTATGCGGAAATTCTCGCTATTCATGAAGCTAGCCGAGAATGTGTTTGGTTGCGATCGATAATTGAGCATATCCAACAGACTTGTGGGTTGCTTTATGAGAAATTACTTCCAACGATCTTATATGAAGATAATGCGGCATGTATTGCCCAATTAAAGGAAGAATATATTAGAGGGGACCGAACAAAGCATATTTCACCGAAATTTTTCTTCACCCATAATTTGGAGAAAAATGGTGATATTGATGTACAACAAGTGCGATCAAGTAAAAATCTTGCAGATTTATTTACGAAAGCACTTCCCCCAATTAGTTTCAGGAAATTGGTATATTCAATTGGAGTTCGAAGACTCCGAGATTTATAATGATGTTATCATCAGGGGGAGAAGATACGCGTTGCACTCTTTTTCCCTTCACTGTGGTTTTTCCCATGTGGTTTTCCCAGTAAGGTTTTTAATGAGGTAACAAATGAAAGCGTATCAAAAGGAATTATGTACTCTTTTTCCTTCACTAGGTTTTTATCCCACTGGGTTTTCCTAGTAAGGTTTTAACGAGGAAAATTCTTTGAAAAAACATCCAAGGGGAGTATTATGAAATATTATATTAAGATGTGGATGTTTTTAATGTTGATAAGATTATGTTTATTAAATGTTGTAAAAATTAGTTGATTGTTGATGGGATGAGATAAGATGTATTTAATGTTGTAAATGTTAGATGAAATAGTAGAATTTTTTCTACTATAAATAGACCGATGTATTTGTATTGAATCATATCGAAAACATTATTATCTCTCTACAATCCCGTTTTTATATTTCTGTTCTCCAATTATAATAGTTTTATAACAATTATGAAATATTAAGTGCGATGTTTTTAAGGTTGATAAAATTAGATTTATTAAATGTTCATAAATTTTAGTTGATGAGATGAGATAAGATGTACTTAATGTTGTAAATCTTAGATGAAATAGTACATCGATGTATTTATATTGAATCATATCGAAAACATGAAATAATTAATTTGTCCAATTATAATAGTTTAATAACAAAATATATATTATTATGGAATAATTAATTTGTTGATATAGTTAAGGGTGGGCGCGGGTCGGGTATTTGACGGGTTCGGGTAATTCGGGTCGGGTACTCGACTAGGGCGGGTGGTGATTTAGCTACCCGATACCCGACCCTATTTTTTAATGTCGGGTATCGGGTACTACCCGATTCCCAATATTTTTTCGGGTACCCGATACCCGTTGACCACCCCTAGATATAGTTGAAAGTTTGGGCAGCCTATGAGCTGGCCCGCTAGACCGAGAAAAAAAAAATAATGCTTGGGCCACAATACTGATAGCCCGAAACAAGAGGGGTCTTTGGCCCGCTAGTTTATTTTTTTCCTTTTATTTTTATATAAAATGTTTTGTAAAATTCAATTTATAGAGAAAAAAAATTCTTTTACATTTATTGACATAATAATTTTCAGAATAACTAGTTGTATTATTTTAGTATAATAATAGCGATAACTTATTATTAATAATGAATAATTAAAGCTATTTTAAACATTAGATTTTAAAACTGAAAAAAAATGCCACGATGAGCTCGTGCCGGGTGCAATGGGCTAGGGCTTAGATATCCTCGTCCCGTTATAATAACAGCCCGACATGCTCCGGCCGTAAATTCTGGGGCAGCCGCTCAATCCAGGCCAGGTTGGCAATTGTATAAATCATAATTATTGATAAATAAGTATATATTTCCTTTTTTATTTACATTATTTTTTATATGAGTGATTTAGTAATTAGAAACATTAAAGGGTCTTTATAACAATTTGACAATTAAAAACTCATTTTCGGTACAAGCGCATATTTGAGTTTTGGGTACGACTGGAGTACTTTTACCCCATATTTTTTTTTAAGTTTTAGGGTACGATTGGGATGATATATAGATGAAATACTTGCATCTAGTTAGGCCTAAATGTTATATCTATGGATAGAAAAGTGGACCGAACTAGTGGAATGTTCCATTGCTCCGTCAATGATACACGGAGATCACAAACCCTAAGGTCCACGAGACGATATATTAACCGAGACAGTTCTTCTAGTATACACTCGCTGAATCCAATGGTCTGGCCATACATTGATTGACGTCTCTAACATTAGTATAGATTTAGATTGTATTTAACGAGCTAATTGTGATGTTGAATTTTGAGTAGTATCAACAAGTGATTAAAGTTGTATTTTAAATCACACTAAAGTTTTGTAATACTTTATTTCTCTTTGATATTATAAGCTATATTATCATAAATATATCATAACAATCTTAATAGAAGTATAATTATAATAAAATAATCTTATAACTTCTTTTTCAAACGAAAGCTTGTTTTTTCATTTCATAAATACAAAGTATAAAAACTAAACATTTCAAACGGGTTTCTCCGATAACAACAGAAGTCCGGTAGAAACAAAGGCTCATACTGGCGTAGACACACCAAACCAACAAAGCCGAAAGAAAAAACAAGGAACAAAATACGAACACAAAGATATGAACCTACCATAAAGCAACCTAAAACTCTATGAGAATGGCTATTAAGCAAAAAACTGCAATTGTCTTTACTTTCTTTCGTCTTCATCTTCAAAGACTTTATCTTCTTCGGACATGATACTCCCACAAAGGGAGACGAAGCACCCCACAAGGAAGACAAAGCTCCTCCACGAGGAGAGACAAACTCCCAAATTGGGAGACTCAAGATGAAAACAGAAAAGAAAAAAAGACAAACACAAACCAAACAACCGAAGAGGAAAGACAAAACTAGGGAAGAGCTCCCCCAACCTCCATTATTGGAGGATGAGGAGAGGGATTTATTTTTTGGGTGTGGCCGCTAGATGGAAGAGAGAAATAGAGTTTAGAAATAAGGGGTTTTACGTGTAGACAAAATAATCTTATATTTAATCATATATTTTTATAGCACGTTGTCAACACGGGCGCTCTCCGACGTTGATATCAAACCTCCGTGAAAGATCTGGTAAGAGGTTGTCGAAATACGATAATTTTATTTTGTGTTTATACCAACATACATTAATAATGTTAATATATCTATATATATGCATATATAATAAATATATAACTAAATGGAATGATCCTTTAGTTTCGCAGACATATCATATACATTAAGTGAGAAGAGGTCCAGGTTTCGACCCCACGTCGTTGCATTTGGCGAAATCCTTTTAATGAGATTTTAAAAAATTATTAAAAGAAAATTTAATTTATATTATGAATACATTTATTTATTTCTTAATTACTTTACTAATTTCTAAAAAAAGTTCATTTTATGATTTTTATCTCAGGGATTTTAGGTAAAATATTTGAATCCAACATAAGGAAAACCCACCCTTTTGGGCCGTAATTAGGTAATATCTTTTAAACCCGAAAAATATCTCACGGTTGAGAATATCTACTAAGTTAACAGAATCGGAGATACTCAAGTTAATTTGAATCTTTCCTACCTCTTTATATATCACACGCTATAGACACGCTTGAAGGACCCTGAACATTCATATATATGCTTTTACACAGTTTCTACACATTTTTCTAGTCACCTGCCTAAAGAGAGAACACCCTCCCGACTTAGGCATGACGGAAAACGTCCTCACCCCTTAATCTGACTGTTGCTGATGACAATTCATGAAGGTATCGGTGATGAAGAGACCTGAATCGAGATCCAACGTATTCCAATACGTCATTGAGGCCACATTTTTTTGAACACTTCAATTGTCGCCTTCTGTGTGAAATGGTAAAATAACAATTTGTTAGAAGATCGGGACACCGATGATAATCACATCAACACCATAGTCGCCTGCGACCTCGCGTTGCCATCACCGAGACCATTCCAATCAACCATGTCGAGACCATCACTCTCGAGAACGTTGCACGAACTAGCCATCTCAAAAAACCAATTTATCCGATTGTGGCATCCCCAAATTTACAGCCGTAACTCTCGGCCAAACCACCACCACCATCGGCAGTGTTGAGCCCACCGCCCGACTCGCTGAGAAGTCGCATGTTAGTGAAGACTCCTAGAGTGGTCCAGAACCAGCCGAAATCAACGTTCAAAATCACGGTGCCACATAAAATCCTAGGCGCAAGACTTTGAGAAAATCGAGATAATCGGAACAGATGTCGAAAAATTGAGATTACCCACGAAGTATTGTAGACCTCTTCCCATCATCCCTCACCCTCGCTGGAGCCATTTGGCAATGGTGAATGTGATTATCGGTCACGACAGAAAACCTTCCAACAATCACTAATTTTGTCTTTGTCGGGGGCAAACCGGCACCATCACAACCCCCTAGCTTCAATGGCGATCACTATTGGTAGATGGCACGACACATCTCTCTGTCAACGACCACCAATTTGTTATCACCGAAATATTCAACTCAAATATCATAAGCCCACGGAAGGAAAGCATATCGTTTTGGGCCGTAATCAGATAATTTCATCTTAACACGAAAAAGATATTCCATTTGAGAATATCTCTCCTAAGTTAACATAATCAGAGATATTCAAGAAGGTAATTTGAATCTTTCATACATCTATTTAAATCACACATTATGCGCACGCTTAAAAGGGCATCTATTTTACACACAGTTTCTACACATTTTCTCACCTATCTAAAGAGATAAACCCTCCCGACTTAGGCATGAGAAAAAATGCCTTCACCCCTTAATCTGACCATTGCATATGGTGGTTAACACTCGGATGAGAGACCCAATGGATTCCAACGCAGAGTTGAGGTGTTTGGATTGTTTTTGAACGCACCAATGATAGAATCACATATATGAATATGGATCTTCTGCTAAAATACTTTATTTACGGCGATACTTATATTGATATTGACAATACTTTATCAAGACCTTTAAATTATATTGATTAATTATAAATTTCTTTGAATATTGTAATCACTGAAATATATTTTGTATTTTGTTATAGAAAGATGTCGCTCAATATGATGTTTGATCTTCGGATTTTAATCATATTTACGGTAATATAAATATGGATGTGGATATCATAATTTATGAGAATTTCTGTAAAAATAGATTTATCATACGTATCTACTAATATTTTGTTATGTTTTAATTGTGAAAACATTTTATATATCATGATAGCATTATATCGAGCCTTGAGTTTGTTCCACTCGATATCAATGGCATAAATTATTTATCATAGGAGCTACATGCAAGAATTCGTTTGAAAACAAGCTTAGGTGACATCATTGAATCCGATAAAATCGCATCGACCAAGACAAGGCAAAAGCCATGATATTTCTTAGCCATCACATTCATTAAAAGATTCAGTTGAGTTGTGAAAACTAATGAATTACTAATGAATACCAACAGTAAAAGATTCCGCTGAGTTGTAAAAAATAATGAATTACTAATGAATATTCGCAAATCCTGATAAAATGGTTCTACTGCGCTCCCTAACGTGGTCATCGTGGATATTGCAGTTGTGGTCGTGCCTGAGGACATTATGGTAGTGGTTATCGGTATTTCGGTGTGGTTATCAGAATAATCGTGGAGGCCATCTATATTCTCTCTAAAAGATGAAAACTTATGACCATAAAGATGAAAAGAAGCTCACTGGACAAAAGAATTATGACAAACGATGGTATCGTAGCGGTGGTTCGGACCATTTGTCGTTCAGCGAAAGATCTTCTTAAGTTTTATCAAGAATCACAAAAGGACAAGAAAAATCTATTTGAAACGAATTTTATCAAGATGATTTTGCCTCAACTTATTTGGATGTTACAGGATTTTATTTGTGTATTATTTACATGTTCTTTATGTATGATTTGAACTATTGTTTGAAACTATCTATATGTTTTTGCAATATATTATGTTGTTTTCAATAGTATTTATTTATTTTTATTACGCTTATTTATAATGGATATTTATATGATGGACATGAGCATATATGCAAGGGAGAATTATGTCTTGCAGACAGTGCAACGAGTAATTCTGAAAAATAAGATATATTTCAATCACCATGAAATGAATGAAGCAGTGTTATATCATGTTGAGACTGTAGAAAATGGAGATAACAGCATAAAAGGGAGTTCGAATGGTAAAATGGAGAAAATATTACATTCTTTTGACTGTAGCTTTCCTTTATATATCTGAAAACTAACATGACGGGGAATCCCTGATTAATCTATCTCCACGGCGTGGGAATGAGGCAAATCTCGACTTGTTGGCGGGGACAAGACATGAACGAGGTCTATCGTTCCCGCTCCGTGGGGATCCCCTCGGGGATCCAAAGTTAAAATTACTAAAATACCAAATTTATATTATTATAATATAATGAATTATAAAATACAAATTATTATATCCAATGTGTATATTATAGTACAAATAGTATTTCTTTTTTATAAATGCGGAGGTATGGCTCCCACGGGGTTGGGGACGAGACGATCCTCGTTTACTTGGCGGTGACAAGGACGAGGATTCCCCGGAAATGCGGGCCTAGGGATGCGGGTTAGACCCCTCCCCGAACCAGCCACGTTGACATCCATATACATGTGATATTTATGGACCGACACACATGTGGACCATTTAGCTATTTTATAGTATTGATTGATTCAACTAGATATCACATGCATGTTTTTTATCAAATCGCAATGTAACGCTTGTGGGATTGCTTGCTCAGTTGATTCAATTATATCACATGATACTGATTATTAAAGAAAATGTTTTGATAATACTGGTGAATTTACTTCTAAAGCATTTAATGATTATTGCGTGTCTGTTCGAATTTACGTTTAGCATCTTGTTCCACATGTTCATACGCAAGTTGATCTCGCAGAATCATTGATTAAAATAATGCAACTAACAGTAAGAACCATTAAGGAAGTCGAAACTTCCGACATCTTATTGGAGACATGCTATATACATCAAACGACACTAATACGTATCAGGCTAACAAGATGGGTAAAGTACGCTACTACTCTTTGTGTTTTCGATTAATTGCACGTTACTACCTCGTGGTTTTTTTATTACACGGTATCCCCTCATAGTTTCTAAAACGTAGCGTGGTGCGGTCAGCACTTTTTGCCCAGGAATGAATCACACGCGCCAGACATGCGACTGAAATAAGATCTATCCATATATTTTGACACAAATTGACTAAAATACCCTCAAGTCATCTTTTTCAATGTTAAACTGAGTAATCATCTCCCACCGTCGGTGCCACTGCGTTAAAGTCCAGACTCACCACCGCGTCCCGTCGCAGCGACCCCAGCCACACCGCTGCAGCCCGCCGCAGCGACACAGACCCACCACTGCAGCAACCACAGCCCTCCGTAGTGATCCATACCCACCACCGCAGCAAACACAGCCCCACCCCGATCCACCACCGCAGCCCCCACAATAACCCCGGGCACACCACCGCAGGCCGGCGCAGCGACCCCAAACCACCACCGCAGCCCCGCGCAGCAAACCCAAACCAACCACAGCTACCCCAGACCCACCACTACAGCCGTCACAACAGAAATAAAAATTGAGAAAGTAGCATAAATGGGAGAATAATCAAAATGGTCCCGATATTTGCACAATGGACCAATTTAATACCTGATGTTTCGCGTGGACCAATTTAGTCCCCGATTTATCGATTTTAAACCAAATTGGTCATCTATTAACTTTTTCATCAATTTGGAAGGAAATATGCAACATGTCGCTACTGTATTGGTCGGAGGGTTTCTCCATCTTTAAAACTTAAAAATAATAATTAAGATTGAAAAAAAAATAACTCTTCTTAATGAAATGAGGAAGATAGATATATCCAAGACCAACATGGAGATCAACATCAGATTTCTTTCTTCTCTTCAACCGGAGTGGAAGAAATATCCATTCAAATCCGACAAAATAAGGATTTGGACGAAATGGATATCCACGCCGTCTTTGATAATCTCGCCCAACATGAAGAAGATATAAGCGAGATCCAAACAGAACTAAAGGGCAAGCAGATCGACGATTCTATAGCATTTGTCTCTGAAAGAAAGCCAAGTCGATCTTGAAAGGATAAAAGTATCAAGCTGCCATGTTCTTCAGAAGATGAAGGAGAATCTGACTCGGACTTCGAACCTGATATGAAGGAGTTCAAGAAACAGTTAGCTCTCATTTCTAAAATGATGAGTAAAAAGTTTTATAAAAAGAAATCCTCGTCTTCGGCCAATAGACTTCGGACATCTAGCTCCAAGCAAAGGGAAAGACCGGCCGAGTCCTCAGAATAAAAAAGTGTCAAAGAACCATAAAAATGTTATAATTGTAGAAAGATCGGACACTTCTCCAGGGAATGCAAACTACCCAAGAAAAAGGACGCCAACTACTACTCAAAAAAATTCCAACTCACTAAACAGAAAGAGGCTGGAGTAGCACTGATGGCAGAACAAGAACATTGGCTGGAAAACACCACAAATTCTGAAGATGAAAATCTTGCACATATGGCATACCTCGACGACGCTTCAAATGATGACCCATCAAGAAGATTCGACGACGACGATGACAAAGCATCCTCTTCGTCACAAGAGGTAAAAATGTCTAATTCCACATTATTAAACATGTTAGAATCATTACAGGTTAAGTACACTAACATGAAAATTGAGCGGAAACGAACAAAGGAATTAGAAGAGAAACTAGCTCTTAGCGAAAGCAATTTCCAAAAGCAATTAGATAAGAAAATTCATCTCGAAATTCTCTTATCTAATGCTAAGGAAAAAATCTCTAGTCTTGAATTAACCATAGCTACCTCTGAGAAAAAAAATACTGAACTTAATACGATTCATATCAATTGTCAAAGAGACTTAGAGATTTCTAAAAATAATTTCAAAGAAATTTCTGACGAACGTAAGAAACTTTATTCAAGGATTAAAACGTTAGATGACACATAATTTTATAATCCTAAAGAGGGCTTATGTTTTAATAATCTTTGTAACTTGAAAAAGGTCAATTTTAGACAATTATACGATATCAAGTATATGAGATTAGGTTTAACTTCTCTAATGACATTCACTAATTCTTCCAAAATAAATGCTTTAGAAGAATCTAAACGACAAGCCACTGATAGGACTAACATTCCTTTTGACTACACCGACTTGAATTATAGTTACAAGACAAGAGATCTCAACTTGTCTAGTGATTATAATTCATTATATCCCCTAGAAGATTTCTCTAACGACAAGGAAGATAATATTGATCATTTTCAAAATTCTAATTTATGTTATATTCCGGTTATTATTAGAAAAATAGTTGATTTAAACGCTTCCTTGGAAACAGAAAGAAAGATTTTCAAAGCTGAAAAGAACGAACTTTTACAGGAGATTTTCAATCTCAAAACTTCCTCTTCTTTAAAAACTTGTCCTGATCTTATTTTGAAAGAAAAATCTTTAATGAAGGACAAGATTAAATCTAAGAAAAACTTTCCCATTATATTTCAAAATTCGAAAGAAGATAAATCTTCTTTAAAAATTGTAAAGAGAGAAAACGAATACTTAAATGCTTCAAAAAGGAAAAAGATTTTTACTAACTCTTTTTCTACTCCATCCACAGGTAGAGTAGTAAAAGAGGTGAAGCATGCTAAGGAAAGAGTGCTTAGAATAAAATTTCAGAAGAAAAATGATTTGTTATCTATTTTTTCTATGTCAAAAGCTAAGGACACTCTTACGAAGACAGCCATTTCTAGTATCGTTACTTCAACTTATGCGTTAAAGCCTATTATTTTTGAAAGCACAAACTTTGACATTGGCTCTACTTCTAAAAACAATGACTATCATTCTAAGACAAATGCAAGTCTTAAGTCTCATAGGAAACAAGATATGACTATTAAGAAAGCTTATAGCTCCATACATTCTTGTCCTTACCTAAGGTACTCAGTCCACGTACATTCAGCTAAACACCTTATGAGACCAGCTAGAGAAAAGATTTTCTCAAGCAATAAGACAAATCAAACATTTGCTCGTGCTGAAATTAACCTCCCATGTAAGGTTCAACCTCACTAGGTTCCTAAAACACCACCTAGGCCAACACAAGCCAATAAGGCCAAGTTGCCTAAAGAAGTACCACTTAAATCAACTACTTCTAAGTTGGTTTTGTTACCTAAGCATTCCAATAATTTAGGAACCAAATATGACCAAACCTTACTTATCAAATCTGCTAATCCGAGAGGACCCATAAAAAAGTGGGAACCTAAATCTCTCTAACCTCTTTCTATGCAGATTCATCATGTGTGGTATTTAGATTCTGGTTGCTCCACACATATGATGGGAAAACAAGAACTGTTGAGCAACTACCAAGACCGTTACAGCGGAAAAGTCCGATTTGGCAACAATGATTCAGCTCCAATACTCGGTTTTGGAGACATTCTACTGCCAAATTTGACGATCAAAGATGTCTCTTATGTCCAAGGTCTTAAACACAACATGTTCAGCATATGACAATTCTGCGACAAAGGATTTCAAGTGGTATTTCTAGCTGATCAGTGCAAAATTTTAAATAGTCAGAATCAAGAACTTCTAACTGGATAACGAAGATCAAATCTCTACACTATCAATCTGACAACAGTTCGACCTTCGACAACTGTTTGCCTCATCTCACAGACTACAATCAAGAGGAACAACTTATGGAATCAACGCTTGTCTCATCTAAATTACAAAGCTCGTCACAAACTCTTTGTTAAAAAGTTGGTCAACGGTCTACCAACAATCTCTCCTCATCAAGAGCATCACTGTTCGGCTTGTCAAATGGGAAAAATGAAGTGAGCATCACACAAACTCAACCAAATTGCTTCTACATCTCGACCCTTGGAATTACTTCACATGGATCTTTACGGATCAATGCGTACACAAAACATCAACGGTCGTAATTATGTGTTAGTAATTGTCGACGATTATTCTCGCTACACATGGACAATTATATCTCCGAACTAAAGATGAGACTGGAGACTTGATAATAAGCTTTGTGAATACAACTCAGAATCTCCTGCAAAAGAAAATCCAAGAATCAGAACAGACAACGGGACAGAATTCAAGAATCAGCGTCTCAACAACTTTTATCAATCACTTGGAATTATTCAACAATTCTCAGCAGCAAAAACGCCTCAACAAAATGGTGTCGTAGAAAGAAAGAACCGAACTTTAGTTGAAGCTGCAAGAACAATGCTCATATACTCCGGTCTCCCTCACTTTCTATGGGCTGAAGCAGTGAGTACGACATGTTTTACTCAAAATAGGACAATTATTCACAAACGCTTCGAAAAAACGCCATATGAGATGATTAATCAAAGAATCCCGAATATCTCATTCTTCAAAGTATTTGGTTGCAAGTGTTTTGTGGCCAACGATTGGGAGCATCGAAGCAAGTTCGATCCCAAAGCCTTTGAAGCCATTTTTGTCGGATATTCCTCTACTTCCAAATCATATCGCGTCTACCTCAAGTCTTCTCGTACAATTCTTGAAAGCTACAACGTCACCTTTCAAGAAATGACGGATTTGGCTTTTGAACAAAACAGTTCAGAACCCGAGCTTACTGCCGTGTTGGCACCAGGTCAACAACTTTTGGCAACTTCTACATCAACGTCAAGTGAAGCAATTCCAGCTGACTTTGAAGATTTAGATTCTCTATTCGAACACTTTTATCGGAACAAGTCTCAAATGCCGGTTTCGTCTCACTCAACACCAAGCAATGCCCCATCTCCCTCAATGGAAGAAATTAATTTTGAGACTCCTCTTCTTCAAAATCCGACAAATGTTGGAGATTCTACTAATTCTGAATATTCATCTAGTGCTGCAGCTCCTACAAATGCAGATGAGGAAATTCCTACCGATTCAACCTCAGAATTGAATTTTCCGACTATGAATGATCAACCCATTACTTAAGGATGTCTCGATCTACAATCCAATGACGAATCTACTTCGGTTATTCCACACGAACGCAAATGGACTCGAGCTCATCCTACTGACCAGATTATCGGTGATCCTTCAAGTGGTGTGCGTACTAGGACGTCTACACAAAGCGGTTTATTCACATGCTTCGTAAGCCTAAACGAACCAAATAAGGTAGCCGAAGCTCTTAAAGACCCGGATTGGGTAATTGCGATGCAGGATGAACTCAACCAGTTCGAGCGTCTACAAGTTTGGACATTGGTTCCTCGACCACAAGGCAAAATTATAATTAGAATTAAATGGGTTTTTAAGAACAAGAAAAATGAGAACGGTGAAGTAATCAGGAATAAAGCACGACTCGTTGCTAAGGGATACAATCAACAAGAAGGAATCGATTACGACGAGACGTATGCTCCGGTCGCCCGTATTGAAGCTATTCGCTTATTTCTAGCATATGCGGCTCACAAAGACTTCAAAGTCTATCAAATGGACGTCAAAACTGCCGTTCTCAACGGCGTATTAAAAGAAGAAGTCTACGTCGCTCAATCCGAAGGGTTCATGCACGAGAACCATCCTGATCATGTCTATCGATTGGACAAATCTCTCTATGGACTAAAACAAGCCCCTCGTGCTTGGTATGATGTTCTGAGCGAATTTTTGGTCAAATCCAACTTCATCAGAGGAACAATCGATACGACCCTCTTCATCAAAAGGCAAGGCACAAACTTGATGATCGTTCAAGTTTACGTTGATGACATCATTTTCGGATCGACGAATGAACGCCTCTGTCAGAAATTTGGTAATCTCATGAAGACCAAATTCGAGATGAGCTTAATGGGAGAACTCCAATTCTTTCTTGGATTACAAGTCAAGCAACTCGATGATGGCATCTTCATCAGTCAGACCAAATATATCTGAGATATTCTGAAGAGATTTAATCAAGACAAGAGCACACCGATGAATATTCTTATGTCTACTAATTGCAAATTGGATGTTGATCCGTCTGGAAAGGCTGTCAACATCACTACCTACCGGAGCATTATCGGATTTCTTCTCTACTTGACATCCAGCCGACCCGACATTATGTTTGCAACTTGCCTATGCGCCCGCTTTCAAGCCGACCCAAAGGAGTCCCACATGAATGCCGTCAAGAGGATTCTACGATATCTCAAAGGAACTCTAAACTTGGGGCTATGGTATCCTGAAAATACTGACTTTCGACTTATTGGCTATACTGATGCTGACTATGCAGGTTGTCGAATGGACGGAAAAAGCACGTATGGCGGAGCACAATTTTTAGGCGAAAAGTTGATCTGCTGGTCCTCAAAGAAACAAAATTACGTGTCAACATCGACGGCCGAAGCAGAATACGTTGCGGCTGCCAGTTGTTGCTCGCAGATTCTATGGATGCGGATACAACTACGCGATTATGGGTTTGATTTTAATAACTTTCCCATTTACAGTGATTCACAAAGTGCTATCGCCATTACTTGCAATCCTGTTCATCATTCACGCACGAAACACATAGATATTCGACATCATTTTATAAAAGATCATGTAGAAAAAGGCACGACAGATATGTATTTTGTTAAAATGGAGCTTCAACTTGCCGACTTATTCAATAAGGCATTGGATGAAAAACGATTCCAATTCCTTATTGCTAAATTATGCATGTTGAATCTCAATCTTACTTGAAATGTGCTTTACAAGCTCTACTATGCTTCAATTTGATATTCTATGTGCTTCTTGATATTCCTTGATTATTTTGCGTGACTCTATCTTTTAAGATTTTTTTACTTAAACATAAAAAAAAAATATATAATATATATATATATGTATAAATATAGATATATATATATATATAATACTATATATATAAATAGTATAAATAAAATAAAAAATGGGGGATGACGATAATTTTGACTATTTTTGAAATTACTCACAAAAATATTTCTTGGATATATATGATTAAGTTCTTTGCTTAAAAATTCATATGACATTCTTTTATTCAAAAGAACGTTGTTTGTTTCACTAGACACAAAGCCACATCATACATGTGAGAATTTGAACCTCAATATTTTTTTAGTGTGTCACACTTCAAATGACTATCTTTTGGTTTGTACTTCGTAGCTTCAATATTGCTTTTGTGATTAGTTTGTCATGTAAATGATAAGGGCATATTAGGAAATTCCTCACTTGGCCTAAATTATAAAGCCTTTACTTTTTCCTCTAGAAATCCCCTTTTGAGCCTTCTCCGACATTCCTTTTCTTTATAAACACCCGATTAAGCCTTCAACCTTATTAACAAGATTCAGGGTTACTCAATCAGGAAAAAAGCGGGAGACCAAAAGGGATGCACATTATGCATTTATCAATCACTATAGAAGAGAAACACTGATCTCACTGCGAACTTCTCCTAGATAATCTCGTATACTCCTAGAAGAGAAGCACCTTGAAGCGAACTTCTCCAATGATAATCTAGATCTTATGTAGAGAAAACGAGAAGAGAAGCACAATCTTGGGTTCGAACTCCATAACTGTGAAACTGTCTCAAGGAACACAGGCTCGACCCAAAATCAAAGAAGATCTCATCTCTCAAAGCCTTGAAAAGAAATTACTAAGAAAGGAAAAGGAAAAGGATCAAAACAGAATTTCACAAAAAGGGCCCCTGGAAGAGAATAATTTTTAAGCTCACTAACCCAAATCTCCTACCCCTTTAGTCAGAGCCTAAAAATAATCTCTTAAAAGTCCCTTTGATTCAAAATGATGAACTCTCACTTGGTAAGTTGATTAAAAATACTACGATAACAAATTAATTGATATAATTTTGTTGTGATGATAAGAGTGATATATCTACTAAAAATCTCCTTGATAACAATAAATTGAGTAATATGAGCGAAACTTACGAGAGTTGTCCAAGTGATTCATACTATGCTCTTAGAATACTAGTTTAGTTACATGATTTTACGGCAAATTAATTTTTTATATGTCTTCGAAATATTTGTGTGATAATGTTCAAAATAAATAAATCTGACCCCGAAACATTTTTTTCTTTTCTTCGCACATTTTAAATGCATTGGTTCAGAATTGAGAAAATGTGAATAACTATTTTGAAAAAGCGATATTTTTAATGAAACTATGCTGAATTGCTTAAAATGCGTTACTTGTACTTTAATCGGAAATTTTCATATGCCAATTTGTACAGAAAATATGCGTAGGTACTGAAAAGTTTACTCATGCAATTGTTGAGGGGGATTTTTATATGAGAATTTTTTATTATCCTCTACACTTGTAAAACATGAATTCTAACATTTTTAAGCCTCGCAGAAAATTTAGAGCTCATCCGAGGAGTCAAATGTTGAATTTCATCAACATTAGGAGATAATTTCATCTCTTTCAGAAATACATGGAGTATTATGCAATTTATTTTTGGGTTAATTCATAAATTTTTTTTTCT
The DNA here is from genome assembly GCA_004919715.1 of Linderniella brevidens. Lineage (NCBI taxonomy): Eukaryota > Viridiplantae > Streptophyta > Magnoliopsida > Lamiales > Linderniaceae > Linderniella > Linderniella brevidens. Next base: position 17,206,094 of record SWDC01000157.1, read on the forward strand.
GACCTGAATTTATCTAAAGCCCAAAATATTTTTTTTACGGCCGAATGTAATTTTTACTTTACCCGATCGTAAAGTATTAATATCACTTTATCGATCAAAAAACTCTCTCACACGCTACACATTTCCCATCGAAAAACTTTTCGACTTCTACGAACCGACTTCGGCGATTCAAACTAAATCCCGCAATATTCGAACTTTTTAGATTAAACTTGCCAATTTCGAAGGTAGAAACTTGTTCCGAATCATTTTCTGTTCGAAAACATCCGATTCGCAAGCAGTTTCACAAAAAACATTTCATGAAAGTTTATGTTTATATTTTTTTACGACGAAAACTGGTTATTCGAGCCTCAAATCAAGGTGTTTAAACTCGACTTGCTGGATTAAAATCATGATATTTGGATTCGCGAATGTTTTCTGAACGTTCTGAACCCAGATTAACTCATGATTTACCCAGAAATCAAATTTTCCGCGTTAAACGTTAAAAGTTTGATTTGAAAGTTTTCCGATCGCAAAAGTTCGTATCGCAAACAGTGTCATCGAAGAACTTTATTCGACCACAAAACTCAGTGTTGAAAACCTTTGTGTTTTCGATATTTTTATTCGATCGCAAAACTACGCGGCGAATAACTTACGTTTTTCAACCATTCTTATTCGATCGCAAAACTAGGCGGCAAACAACTTAAGTTTTTCGACCATTCTAAATTCGATCGCAAAACTACGCGGCAAAAAACTTACGTTTTTCGATAACATTTTATTCGATCACAAAATTACTCAGCATAAAACTATTGTTGTCGATAAAATTTTATTCGATTGCAAAAGTCATCGGCGAAAAAAATTTGTTTTATTCGATACTATCTTATTCGATCGCAAAATTTAACGATCGAATAAATTGTCACTCAAATAAAATCACGCTGAAAAAGACTAAGAAAATTTTTCACAACTTAAAAATTTTTTATCGCAAAAATTAATGTTCGAAAAACTCCTCGATCGAATAACAATACACTTATAAGACTTAGTCAAACTTACAAAATTTCAAAATTTTCACTAAGTCCTTCGTATTTAAACCTTAACAATTCCAATTTTTCTTAAGTTCATTCTTATTCCCGCATAGTTCGCAAATGAAAATTTATCAACTAATAAACCTTATGTTATTTTTGCAGATATGGCAACTCCCAACTACCCTCACATCTACCCCTCTGGAAGTTCTATTACAGTCCAAGATAACAACTTCCAACAGGACCTTACGACATTTCGACGTTTGGATGAAGTCATAATATCCATCCTCAAAGGACACCCTCTATGGCCAACCTTGACCATAACGTCCACCGGTATACCAATGGTCTATCTCCAGCAATTCTGGGGAAGTATGAAGAGTTTCGTCAACGGCGATAGCGTGGAATATATGACGATGATCAACACAAGACATATCGCCCTGACGAAAAATCTGATGGCCATGGTGCTCGATCTCCCGCACTACGAAGAATATGATCAACTTCCAACGGATGCAGAGATCGTAGAAGACATGCTCTGGATGGGATACAAACCTCCGCTAACCAAACTAGCAAACTTTCAAAATAGCGGGATTCTCCATCCGTGGAAGAGACTGTTCGGCATCATCAACAAATGCCTCTCCCCAAAACATTCCGGCTTCGACAAGGCGAAGGGGAACATCCTTCGCATTTTTCATAGAGTGATCTTTTCCAAAAGATATGACGTGGCCCAGCTGATTTGGAACGATCTAGCGGACCAGATGCGTCAAAGGGAGACCAAGTCGAAGGCCAAATCTCTCCCCTATGTACGCTGGTTCCTGGTACTGATCTCGCACTTCATGGACATCAATCCTGAGATCCCGAGACTACCACCAATTGCGGAATACACTCCGCCATGCCTTCGATTTTTTCACAACCCGAAGGCCGCCGATCTAGCACTCCAACCAATGCTGATCCCATTGGAGCTGCTCCGACTAGCTGATCCAACTGAAGAGGCATACCAGGACTACTGCGAGAACAACTCCATCACGGACGAGATGGTACGTACCTTGGATCCAGCTCTAACACCTTCTTAAAGAGAATCTTTGGTGGCAACAATGGCGCCCGAAGCCACGACTCAGGAGATGAGCCCGAAGGTGTTCCTCAAGATATCTCTCTTGAGGCAACCGATTCAGATGAAGCATACAGACTCCAAAAACGCCCTCGCCAACAACAACTCTCGGCCTCGTCTGTATTGCCTTCAATCATACAGGCTTCGGAGCCAACACATCCACCATCAACTGATCAGCCTACCGAACAGATTCAAATTGAATCTGTCTCAACACTCATAGAGGTGATACCTATCGAATCATCTCGAGGATTGGCTGGAAGCCCTATTGGACCCCCGATATCTTCGGAGCAAACACTAGGTCAACCCATTGAAGTGGTGACTTCAGGGTTGATAACGGATGTCCTTGGACGTTCCGGAACTTCAAGACCTACTCAAGGCGGCACATCGGAAATCTACTCCGATGTTGTGACAGTGGAGCGCCTCCCTGGCCCCACTCCACCACTGTTCGTGACGGAGCAAAGACTACAAGAAGTGCTCTCCATAGCTCTATCTTCTCTAGAAGATCGTTTGATGGACCGAATGCTCCACGCTCTCGAGACTTCCCGAAGAGACACCGGGAAAACACCAGTCTCAGAAGCTGCTCCGACCGACACACAAACCACCCCCATATCCTCACCGCTTCCTACCACCACCCTAGACACCCCACTACAACCAATCTTCACCACCCCAACTCCCTCACCCTCATTTATCAATCCCTACACCATCCCGATCACTCAGCTTCACGATATACTCATCTCCCGCCTCCTCGCCTTAGAGACCAGATCTCCGGCTGAGGAGAGTCTCTACAAAAGGATGATAGATGAACCAGAGCCGCCAGCACAAACAAGGTATCGGGAGGAAAGCTCCCACACCAAGCGTAGACATGACGATCCCGATGATCCGGATCGTCATGAGGGGGAGAAACGACAACGAACTACACGGAGTGGCCGTGGATTGAGTCAAGCACAAACAAAGACTCAAGTAGCTGGATGATCGTTCTCACACCCACCAACCACACAATCTCAAACCCGCCAACAAACAACCACACCTCCCACCATATCTCAAACGCTAACCCTCTCTCCTACAAATCCGAATCCGATCCCGACCTCAAACCTCCCCCAAGTCCAACCGAATCTGATCGTAGATGACTACATCCTAAATGAGAAGTGGATGACGCAATGGGAACCAGAGGAAGATACTCAAGCTCGACTCTCCAACGTCAGATACTTCTTACAACAAGCTTCGGTGGACTTGGTGCTGCTTGAAGAAGAAGAACATCAAGAAGGCGAGAACTACAGTTATGCTCTCCCAGAGCTACCCGAAATGATAAGGCTCAGAGTCGACTCTCCTCCCCGTTTATCAAAAGGGACAGTTAGAGTCGAGACGCCATGGGAGAACGTCAGAATTGAAGTTCCGTTCATTGAAGACTTAAGAAAGCAGATTTGGTGGGCTCCAAACAAAATAAAGAAGCTCAATGAACTTAACGTAAGAGGCATCTCACACTGGGAAGATAGGAAGAAAATGGAGCATATCTTCATGCTCAACTATCTCGGACCCGATCGAAGTGGCATTCGAGCTGATCAACTGAAGGAAAATTTCAAGAACAAGCCACCGATTCTCCAACTTATTGGAGTCTCGCATACGATCGGAAGATACCCAACCCCTATCTACATCATTGAGCGAGCGGACAACAACCGCACTCGAGAAGAGATAGATGAAAGCTATCTCCCATTCCTTCCACCGGATGAGGTCTACCAATTATACCAGATATATTAAGAATGAAGGACTCGAGGGACTGAAAAGATTCATGGTGCGGCAGATCAAGTATCACACCGCACACGACCTTCAAATTGCAATAGAGAACAGCATGAAGAATGTCAACATGGAATCTCCGCTCATGAAGGGCTTCCCACTCAACAACTTTCCCGAGAACTACATCTTCAAGAAACCTGGCCTCGCCATAACCTATCTAAATCCAGTCATTGGAAAGACAAGGGCTATGATGAAGTTAGAAGTCCATAAGTTCTGCGACGGGACGCTAAAGTTAGTGAGAAAGAACATTCAGAAGAGATTGGGAGAGATCACCGAAGAGACAATCTTCGAAGATCTTTGTGAAGAAGAGGCCCACTCTTGAACGAGCTTCTAGATGCTATAAATGAGAGATTGGAGCTGAGGAATGATGTTCGACGTTACGAGACAGCATTGGGATTGCGGAAGTCGTTTTACGCCCGGCAAGGATAAAAGCAGCTTAAACAAAGACAAGCACAAAGGGGGAGATTGAAGAGAATATTAGAATTGTGCTTTGCTATTTCATTATCCTTGTAATTAGGAGCGTAATTAGTAGTTTTAATAGTGTAGGACCTAATAGCAATTATACCTTGAATATATGTATAAATATGATGTACACTATCAAAATTAATACAAGTTTTATTATTCAGAAAATAACAAGCATCGAATTCATATTTTAAAACGAGAGAGATACGATCGAGAAACAAGGAAAGCTAACAACCTCTCTCAAGATCTTCAACGTGGTTATTCGACCGAACGTAATCCGTAAGATTTCTTACTCGAATATCGAGAATTTGTGCTTAGATTACTTGTTGATTAATGAATCAGGTCCTAACACTTTATGATTTGAGTATTAGAATGTCTTTTGTATTTTATGATAATATGATTAATTTGCAAAGCCTCGAGTTTGTTGACCTTCACATCTTAGGGAAGAATTATTTATATTAAGCACTAGACGCAAAAATTCATCTAAAAGCAAAAAGTTTGGGTGACACTATTGTCGACCCAAAAACCACAACGGGTGCAGGTGACACCACTTATACTGTAAAAACCACAAGCGCTCAGGATAAGGCAAGAACTTTGATAGTTCTTCGCCACCACATTCATGCGGATCCGAGGGATGAATTCTTAAATGAACAAGATCCCGCTGAATTGTGGAAAAATATGAAAGATCAATTTGACCACCTGACAATTGTTATCCTTCCAAAGGCAAGGTATGAATGGATGCATTTAAGATTACATGATTTTAAATCCGTAACTGAATATAACTCGGTTGTTCATAAGGTGGCCGTCACACTGAAATTGAATGGAGAAACAGTCACCGAAGACAGTAAGTTGGAGTATACATTCTCACTTTTCATCCATCAAATATGATATTGCAACAACAATATAAGGAGAGGAGATTTAAAAAGCATTTCAAGTTAATCTCTTGTTTATTGTTGGCTGAACAAAATAATGAATTGTTGATGAAAAACCACGAATCCCGACCGACTGGTCCTACTACAATCCCTGAACGAATGCATTCAAAGGTAATAATGATAATAGTCGAAGCAATGATCGTGGACGTGGTCGTGGTGGTTATCGCGGTCGTGGCCGTGGTCAAGGTCGTGTCAAGGCCATGGAGGTGGCCGAGGAAATTACGTGGTGGTTATCAGCATTTCCGTGGTGGTTATCATAACAATCTTGGCGGTCATCAAAATTTTCCCCAGAAAAGGAAAAATTACGAAAATAATGATGAGAAGAGGCACACTGAACAAAAGAACAACGATGAGCAATGTTATAGTTGAGGTGGTTCGGGCCATTGGTCACGTAACTGTCGTACGCCCAAACATTTGGTTGAATTATATCAACAAAATAAGGGCAAAGAAAAGAAACTTGAAATGAATTTTGTTCAAAGTGAATTGGCCTCTGCTTCTGGAACAAAAGGTGAAAATACACATTTCGAAACTGCGGATTTCTCGTTTTTCCTGAAGAAAAAATGATCTACTATGTATCTTTATCGTATACTTTATTAATGTGTGTATTGTATGCTTTATTATTGGGTGATTTATTATGTATCGTTTGGAATGTTTTATTAACTTGTATGTTTTCTTGTGATATATTAGTTTATTTTAATAATGATTATTATGTGTGTTTATAAATGAATTTCTCTGATGAAAACGAAAATGTGCAATGGAGAATTATGTCTTGCAGACTGTGCAACGACTCATACGATTATGAAGAATAAGAAATATTTTGATCATCTTGAAATGAAAGAAACAAGTGTAATTACAATATCGGGAAGCACAAATATAATTAAAGGCTCCGGAAGAGCCAATGTTTTACTACCTAGAGGAACAACGCTGATAATTGAAAATGCCTTATATTCTCCTAAGTCTCAAAGAAATTTATTGAGCTTTAAAACTATTCGACATAATGGATTGAGACTGCAGAAAAAACAGATGTTGAATATTTGCATATTACAAAGGGGGTTTCTAATTATAAAAGAATTATACCTTCCTTTGGCTCTGGGTTGTATTACACATATCTTGAACTATTGATCGTATGCTACCGTAAACCAGAAGTTTACTAAGGACAATACATTTAATGTTTGGCATGGCCGGTTGGGCCATCCCGGTGCAATATGATGCGGAAAATAATTGTGAATTCACGTGGGCATTTAAGGAAGAACCAGAGGATTTTTCTAAGTAATGAACTATCATGTGTCGCTTACTCTAAAGGGAAGTTAATTATTCGGCCATCACCAGCGAAAATAAAGAATGAATCCATAACATTTTTGGAGCGTATACATGGTGATATTTGCGGACCGATACATCCATCATGTGGACCATTTATGTATTTCATGGTATTAATTGATGCATCAACTAGTTCATCTCATTTGTGTTTGTTATCAACACGCAACGTGACGTTTGCGAAATTGCTTGCACAATTGATCCGATTAAGAGCACATTTTCCAGATATCCGATAAAGAAAATACGTCTTGATAATGCTGCTGAATATACTTCCAAGGCATTTATTGATTATTGTATGTCTATCGGAATTGATGTTGAGCATCCCGTGCCACATGTTCATACGCAAACGGTCTTGTAGAATCGTTGATTAACCGCTTGCAATTAATTGCAAGACCATTGTTGATGAAGTCGAATCTTCCCCCGTCTTACTGGGGACATTCTATATTGCATGCAACAACACTAGTCCGCATTAGGCCAACAAGTTATAATGATGTCTCCCCATTACAAATAGTTCATGGTCAGGAAGCAGATATTTTCCATCTAAGAATTTTTGGATGTGCAGTATATGTTCCAGTTGCTCCACCACAACGAACAAAGATGGGACGTCAACGGAGGTTGAGAATATATGTCGGATATGAATCACCATCGATATTAAAGTAGTTGGAACATCTAACTGGAGATTTATTTACGGCCAGATTTGCCGACTGTCATTTGATGGATTGAAATTTCCGACATTAGGGGGAGAAAAGAAACAGTTGGAGAGAAATGTTAGTTGGAAGGAATTATCGCTAAATCATTATGATCCTCGAACTAAAGAATGTGAACTAGAAGTTCAAAAGATAATTCATTTACAGAGTTTAGCTAATCAACTGCAAGAAAATTTTACTAACCTTAAAAGAGTGACAAAGTACATATTCCAGCTATTAATGCTCTTGCAAAAATAGATGTTCCTGCAAAACATAGTATCGAGCCTAAGCCCCAGCTAAAGCGTGGTAGGCCCTCAGGTTCAAAAGATAAAAATCCTCGGAAAAGAAAGGAGCAAATAATAATAATAATGGCCCAACCGATGATTTATCGGCTAGTGAAGAGTCGATGGGCATGAAAAATAATGAGAATGAAACTTAGGTACCTAAACGTTCAGAAAATAATGATAATGAAGAGATCTCGATAAATTATGCTCGAAATGGAATTAGATGGAACCGAAACGAAGTCTACATTGACGATATATTCTCATTTAATGTAGCGCTACATGAAATGAATGAGATTAATGAGAATGAGGATCATGAACCAAAGTCTGTACAAGAATGTAGACAAAGAGCTGATTGGCCAAAATGGAAAAATGCAATCGAGGCAGAAATGAAATCACTTGAGAAACGAAAAGTTTTCGGACCTGTAGTCCGTATACCAGAAAATATAAAGCCGGTTTGATATAAATGGGTTTTCATTAGAAAGAGGAATGAAAACGGCGAAATTGTAAGATACAAAGCACGACTTGGTTGCGATCGATAATTGAGCATATCCGACAGACTTATGGGTTGCTTTATGAGAAATTAGTTCCAACGATCTTATATGAAGATATAATGCAGCATGCATGGCCCAATTAAAGGAATGATATATTAAAGGGGATAGAACAAAGCGTATTTGATCGAAATTTTTCTTCACCCATGATTTGGAGAATAATGGTGATATTGATGTACAACAAGTGCGATTAAGTGAAAATCTTGCAGATTTATTTACGGAAGCACTACCTCCAATTATTTTCAGGAAATTGGTATATTCAATTGGAGTTCGAAGACTCCGAGATTTATAATGATGTTATCATCAAGGGGAGAAAATACGCGTTGCACTCTTTTTTCCTTCACTTTGGTTTTTCCCATGTGGTTTCCCAGTAAGGTTTTTAATGATGCAACAAATGAAAGCGTATCAAATGAATTACGTATTATTTTTCCTTCACTAGGATTTTATCCCACTGGGTTTTTCCTAGTAAGGTTTTAACGAGGCAAATTCTTGGAAAAACATCCAAGGGGGAGTATTATGAAATAATAATATGTGGACGTTTTTAATGTTGATAAAATTAGGTTTATTAAATGTTGTAAAAAATAGTTGATTGTTGATGACATGAGATAAGATGTATTTAATGTTCTAAATGTTAATTCTACTATAAATAGACCAATGTATTTGTATTAAATCATATCGAAAACATCAATAATACTCTCTCTACAATTCCCGTGTTTAAGTTTATGTTCTTATATCAGTTATTTTTTGTCTTACTTATTTATGAAAAACAATATAAAAAAAATAAAAATAAAGAATAAAAATAAAAAATAAAATAAAAATATATTACCAATTTGATTTTCACATTTTTCGTTTTATTTATTAAAAATAATAAAAATATTTAACAAAAAAAGAAATAAAAAATAAATTAAAAAATTTAAATAAATTATTTAAAAATAAGGAAAAATGTGTGGGGACACGGATTATTATTTTTTAATAAATTGAAATTTTATATTTTGTATTTTTATTTCTTTATGTATTTTTATTTTATATTTCGTTTTAATAAGTAAAATATTTTATGTTTTTTAATATAAATTTTTACTTTTAATAAATAAATAATAAAAATTATATCTTTTAATATTTTTTTTCAATTTTTTTTAATTTTGTTAATATTTATTTTTAATTAATACGTAAAGAAATTAGTTTTTTTTTGTATTTTTATTTTTCATATCATTTTAATTTTTTTTTAATTTTAAGTAATATTTTTTATTTATTTTATTTCTCTTTTGTGTGTGAGAATTCTTTTTTCTTTTTTAATCTTAATTTATTATTATTTTAAGTTTTTAAAGAGGGAGAAATTTACCATCGAAATTGACCGAAAATTTAACGGAGGACCAATTTGGTTCAAAATCGATAACTTCGGGGACTAAATTGGTTCACGGGAAATATTTGAGACTAAATTGGTCCATGAGACAAACATCGGATACCATTTTGCGTATTCTCCTTAGCAGAAATAAAAATTGCGCAATAGAAATCGAATCGAAATCGAAATTACAACAGAAAACGAAATCAAAATTACAACACATAATTTATAGTTTTTTTTTATCGTTATCCAGGTGGAGGACGAAGCTTCAAGAGCCTATAACGTCTCTGCAACTGTGTTTCCTCCAGGCCTTGAGAGATTCGTTGATCAATCAACCTCTGGGTTCGTCGGTCCGAGTTCCCATCTCCTTTGTCGATTCGTCAAAATCGCCGACGATGATGACGATCGGCGTACAAGTGGTTTATTTAAAAAACCATAGGCAGGTTTGTTGTTCGATTTGTTGTACCAGATTACTATGTACTAGATATTGGAAGACGACAAGGTGGTGAAGAATTCGAGCTCGAAGAATCAGTTGGGAGAGAGCAATATTTTTAAAAGCATAAAGTGCGATGCTTCGCGTTTAATCCTGAAATTGTATAGCGTAAATAGGGAAGCGCATTGCGTGAGTATTTCAAAAAGTCACTTATAATAAAAAAAACATAATATACTACAATTTTTAAATTTTAATTTCGCTTTCAATAATATTTTTAATTTTTTTAAAATTTTAGTTTTTTTATTTTTATTTTAAGCAAATTTTCATTTGTTTTAAATATTTAAAGCCACTAACGGTCAATTCCGTTAGTTTTGACGGCCAACTCCGTCGAAGTTGACGAAAAGGACTAAAATTGTTAACGACGAAAAACTGATGGACATATATTGATGACGTGTATTTTCAAGGGACTAAAAGTGATATAAGCCTATAACTGAGGGAGCAAATTAGCAATTATCCCTATAAAAAAACATACACGTGATGATCTCACTCCACTTTTTCCTCGGTGCAAGAAAAAACAATAAACAAACATCAGTGCGTTTTCAAAAATCTTACGCAATAGCGCGCTTCATATCGCGCAATACACCGCTATTTAAAACAATGGGAGAGAGAGTAAGGTTTGACCTTTTGCCAGAGGTTGTTTCTAGGTTAAATTAGGGTTCAGGCATACTTAATTTTCTTTAGAAATCAGACCTCATAATGTTTTAAAATATAGTGAAGGACCCAATTTAAACTTTCATTAAAGATAAGGACCCATTTGCGATGAAAATATCTAATATACCCTTAGTACTTCAGAAAATTACTTAAAATGTCATTGTAAATTACCCTTCAGATACACGAACATTACGAGAGTATGCCATCGTCATTATCAAGCGATCGAAACCAAGAATTTCATCTTCACGTTGATGATTAAATAAGGAGAATTCGATCCCAATTTGCATATGGACCTTAGTAACCGAGGAAAACCACGACATTAATGTTCTACGACGTAAGATCTAAGCTTTGTAATGAGTTATCGTCTAAAAATCATGTAGCATGTTAGGTCCTAATTCATCAATCAACAAACAATCTAAGCATTAATTCTAGGTATTCGAGTAAGAAATCTTACGAATTACGTTCGGTCGAATATCCGCGTTGAAGATCTTAAGAGAGGTTGTTAAATTTCCGAGATTCTCGATCGTACTCTCTCTCGTTTAAAATGTGAATTCAATGCTCGTGATTTTCTGAAAACGAACTTGTGTATTGATTTTGATAGTGTACATTGTATTTATACCTATTTACATGGTATATTTACTATTTGGTTCTACACTATCAAAACTACTGATTACGCCCCTAAGTACAAGGATAATGAATTTACAAAGCACAATAATAAATTCTCTTCAATCTCCCCCTTTGTGCTTGTCTTCATTTTAGCTCCTTTTATCTTTGTCGGGCGTAAAACGACTTTCGCAATCCCAATGCTGTTTCATATCGTCGAACAACATTCCTCAGCTCCAATCTCTCATTTATAGCATCCAGAAGCTCATTTAAGAGTGGGGCCTCTTCTTCACAAAGATCTTCGAAGATTGTCTCTTTGGTGATCTCTCCCAATCTTTTCAGGATGTTCTTCCTCACTAATTTTAGTGCCCCTTCACAGAACTTGTGGATCTCTGACTTCATCATAGCCCTTGTCTTTCCAATGACTGGATTACGATAGGTTATGGCGAGACCAGGTTTCTTGAAGATGTAGTTCTCGGGAAAATTGTTGAGTGGGAAGCCCTTCATGAGCGGAGACTCTATGTTGACCTTCTTCATATTGTTCTCTAAGCGATTTGAAGGTCGTGTGTTGTGTGATACTTGATATGCCGCACCATGAATCTCTTTAGTCCCTCGAGTCCTTCAGTCTTGATATATCCGGATTGCGTCTGGTATTTTCTCTTGTACATCTAATACAGATGGTAGACCTCATCCGGTGGAAGGAAAGGGAGATAACTTTCATCTATCTCCTCTCGAGTGCGGTTGCTGTCCGCTCGCTCAATAATGTAGATAGGGGTTGGGTATCTTCCGATCGTGTGCGAGACTCCGATGAGTTTGAGAATCGGTGGCTTGTCCCTGAAATTTTTCTTCAGTTGATCAGTTGGGATGCCACTCCGATTGGGTCTAAGATAGTTGAGCATGAAGATATGCTCCATTTTCTTCTTGTCTTCCCAGTGTGAGTGCCCCGTAGATTGAGTTCGTTGAGCTTCTTTATCTTGTTTGGAGCCCTCCATAGCTGCTTTCTAATGTCTTCAATAAACGGAACTTCTATTCTGACATTCTCCCATGGTGTCTCGACTCTAACCGTCCCTTTTGATAAGCGGGGAGGAGAGTCGACTCTGTGCCTAACTGATAAACGTATTTTTATACGTTTATCTCTATCATATTTAGGTCGTAACTTGGTTTATTTGAGTTATCTTGTACTTATATTAAAGATTATACCTATGTTTTGATATTGAAGGAGCATAAGATAACAATCGGGATCAATCGAGAGAATATGGGGCCAAAATGACCAAGTTTACCAGAAACACGGCATCACTGTGTACCAACACGGCCGTGTTTACTCGAAGAAAATGATTTTAAGCCTCGGCGAATCAACACGGCTCCGACCAACCAAACAACACGGCCATGTTCATAAGAAACACGGTCACGGCAAGAACAAACACGGCCGTGCTTAACCGAAGGAAAATGATATGAAGCCTCGGAAATTTCACACGGCCTGGAGCGACACGTTACACGACCGTGTGTGGCTCATCAGTGAGAGAGGAAGCCTCGGCATGTTAACACGGCTTGGTTCTTTGGTGTACACGGCCGTGTCTGTCGGTGTAGCATCGCGGACCCGAGGCCTCAGGCTTGGTACACAGCCGTGTGTGTCGGTGGGATAAGCCGTGTTGTTAATTTCTTTCTATATAAGGCGCACTTCTCAACCCAGATCTGGATCCAGATCGACATAACTCACTTCCACAAGATAAAATACACCTAAGGGACGTCTCAAGACCCATAGGAATCAATCTAAACGATTCCTAGGTGCTAAAGTGAAGATTCGAAGCTCATTTTATCCAAGATCTAGCACAAAGGACGCTGGATCTGCGTGGGCTCGTAAAATAGGGAAGATCTATGTATTCTCTGTGCTTTATTTTGTATACGATTCGTAGATCTCTCTTAAGCATGAGTAGCTAAGCTTCTTATGTGCTCGGGATGAGATGAACGCTGGGTAGAGTTGTCGTTTGGGCGTTATAACACTTGTGAACACGTGACATTGTTTATTTATCGTTTACGACATTGTTTCTTCGATTCAATATGTCTATGTGTTGTTTTGAAGGTCACATTGATATGTCTATGTATTGGTGTGACGTTTGGTATACCGTTGAGGGCGAAAGCTAAAGAACGGTTAGTCCTTTCGTAAACGTTAGGAGTCGACTATAGGGCAAAAGCAAATAGTCGACCCTCGCTATAGGTAATCCAATATAAATCCTCGCGACCGTTTAGGGCGACAGCAAATTCGGGAGTGAAAAGAAATTAATGCGATTTAGTCATTATCCGCGTGGATACGGTGGTTTACGGCCTAGTCGACAATACGTAACGGGATTCGAAATCCCAAGCACATTCTTCTCCACTTGAAAAGTTACTTTTTAAATCTTCGGTCGTGTCTTAAGTTCTTTCATCGTGTTAGTTTGAGTTGTCGTGATCTAGTTCAAACAGAAAAAAAAAATCACAAACTATTTGTTAGGCTAAATATCGAATTGATAGGTGATTACTAGTAATCAATGTTATTCCTCGTGTTCGATACTCGGATACTCGCTAAGCTATTCTACAAAGGATAGGTACACTGCCTATCGCGCGTGGTGCTAGTTTAACGTATTCGTTTTAATTATTACTTGACGTATATGCACGAATCTCTATACCATATTTAAGAGCACACGCCATCGCGATCAAGTTTTTTGGCGCCGTTGCCGGGGAGTAGATTGATATTAGGAAAACCCGAGTTCGGTAATTTAGCCATTTACTTAATTGTTATTTAATTCTAGTTAATCAACGTTTCTTATCTGCAACTGTCTTTTGGTTTGTGTTTCGTTACCTAGCTAACGTGGTTTGTTGACTTTTTTTCATGTACACTTATACGGTGAATGACCCGAAGCCATCCATCGTATCCACTTGTTGAAGGATCTCCAAATTTTGAGCGTACATTGCGACGAAGTCTGAGACAAGAAACTTCCAAAAGTCATTCGTCCGACGAATCAATTCAGCTAGTTGATTACTCTCAGGACACCGCAAACACCTCTCACCCAGAGACGTCAGTCGGTAGTTCAGGAACACCAAAGGAGATGGTAGATCAAGAAGCTAATAACGAGGAGCAATCACTGCAAGATTTGCTCAAGAACGATACACTCGGTGGTACGGAGTCGGCAATTGTCATACCACCGATCGCAATCAACAATTTTGAGCTGAAGAACTCACGGCTTCAAATGATATTCCAGACGGCTCAATTTGAGGGCAACTCCGAAGATGATCCGTACAAACACATCAAAGCATTCTTGGCGATTACGGACATCATCAAAATCAATGGGGTGTCGAATGATGCAATCAAGCTTATGTTGTTTCCATTCTCTCTCAAAGATAAGGCAAAGGAGTGGTTGGAGCTATTACCACCGAAATTTATCACTACTTGGGACGAGCTGCGTGGGGCCTTTTTGGCTACTTTTTCCCGCAATCGAAGGTTCTCAGGTTAAAGACTGAAATTTCACTCTTTCATCAGAAAGACACGGAGAATCTTTATGAAGTATGGGAGAGGTACAAAGCGTTGTTGAAGAAATGCCCGCAGCATGGAATGACGAAGGCAGCAATCATCAATAGATTCCACGAGGCACTCAACGATCAAACGGCTCATATGCTAGACGGTGCCGCAAACGGAGGACTTGTGAAGCTTAGTGCCACTGAAGCCTGGAATTTAATCGAAGAATATACGAGAAATAGCTTCATGCGAGGCAACACAAGAATGAGGGCGCCTGGAATGTTCGATGTGAGCAACGATACAATGGTGAATGCTAAGTTTGATGCTCTTCAACAGCAAATGGCCACGACGCAAACTCAACTTCAGACGGTGTTAAATGCTCTTATACCAAAGGCTGCTCAACCGCAAGCCGTCAACGCTGTGATAACCCCGATGGCCGCAACACCACCTCAACAAATACCATACATACCTCACTGCGGTAATTGTGGTGCAGCTCACGAGACTTTGGAATGTCAAGCCATATCACCCTTAGAGCATGTTGACTACATGGGCAATTACCAAGGTCAGAGGAGTTTTCAACCTCGAGCACACCCTAACATGTCCTACGGTAATCAAGGCCAGCAGATGCAGAGGCAGTCCGGATTCCAGCAAGGGCCACCACCGGGATTTCAATCTGGAGGATCGAGCAACCATTATCAAAATACGGCTCAAGGGTCGGGATCTAATGACATGAAGGAGATGAAGGGTATGATGTAGATTCTCCTCTCGAACTTCAACAAGACCACTCAAGCCCATGAGAGTCGATTAACGAAGATGGAAGAACATTTCCAAACCATCGATTTACGAGCTCAAAACACGGATGCTCCAGTACGGAAATTGGAGCAACAAGTGGGCCAAATAGCGAAACAATTGGCGGAACGACCTCAAGGTTCGCTCCCGAGCTATACTGAGACGAATCCAAGGGAACATTGCAAGGCCGTCACCTTAAGGAATGGGAAGGAATTGCAGGAACGAGAGCAACTCACGATGAAGCAACCCACAGAACAGGTTGATATCGAGGTCCACAAAGAGCAAGACGTTGAGAAAATCGAAGATGAGAAACTCGAAAAGGCTGAAGCTGAAAGAGGAACGGAGAAGGAGACCCCTCGACCACCGGTGAAGCCATATCAACCGAAGATCCCATATCTGGCTAGGTTGAAGAAGATCGAGACGAGGAGCAATTTGGAAAATTTATGGGTATGTGTAAACAAATGCATATAAACTTACCGTTTGTTGAAGATATTACGCAGATGTCTCGTTTCACGAAGTTCCTCAAGGACTTGCTCACCAACCGAAGGAAGCTCGAAGACGTTTCTACTGTGTGCCTACGAGGAGAGTGTTCAGCCATTTTACAAAGTAAAATGCTGAAGAAGTTAAGGATCCAGGGAGTTTTACTATTCCTTGTCTTATAGGAGATGTTGTTGAACGTGCATTAGCCGACCTAGGAGCTAGTATAAATTTGATGCCTTATTCTATGTTTAAGAGATTAGGTTTAGGCGAGCCAAAACCCACTAGGATGAGCCTCAATTGGCTGATAGATCCTTAAAATACCCTCGCGGTGTTATCGAGGATGTCATAGTGAAAGTGGACAAGTTCATAATTCCCGCCGATTTCGTCATTTTGGATATGGAGGAAGATGAAAATATTCCTCTTATCTTAGGTCGACCATTCTTGGCCACTGGTGAAACCATGATAGTTGTTAGAAATTGTACTTTGACCTTGACGGTTGATGGCGAGAAAGTGACTTTCAACATGGCAGATTCTATGAAAAGTCCTAGCTCTTTGACGATAAGTGTTATTACTTGGATACCTTTGAACATGATTTCATCTTTTCTGTGCAAGGTCTGTCGCAGGTTTTTGGCGGGGGCGATACACAATCATTCATGATGGTGGCCACCGATGAGTGCGAAGAAGATTATGACGAGCTTGTGACGGAAGTCCACGAAAGTAAAGAGGAGGACAAAGAAAAGAGCTCGATCGAAGAGCCACCTGTCCTAGAGTTGAAACAATTGCCCGAACATCTCGAATATGCATTTCTAGAAGGCAAGTCGAAGCTACCAGTGATAATATCATCAAGTCTCAACGGCAGGCAAAAAGATCAGTTGTTGAAGGTGCTGCGAGAGCACAAAAAGGCCTTAGCATATAAGATATCCGACATTCGGGGGGATTAGCCCAAGCTTCTGCACACATAAGATTCTCATGGAGGATGACTTCAAACCTGTCGCCCAACGGCAAAGGAGGCTAAATCCCAACATGAAGGATGTCGTGAAGAAGGAGGTCATTAAGCTACTGGATGCCGGAGTGATCTACCCGATCTCAGATAGTGCATGGGTGAGTCCCGTCCAAGTGGTTCCAAAGAAGGGAGGCATGACGGTCGTTCCCAATGAAAAGAACGAGTTGATTCCGACGAGAACCGTAACTGGATGGCGTGTGTGCATCGACTACAGAAAATTGAACGATGCCACGAGAAAGGATCATTTTCCTTTACCCTTTATTGATCAAATGCTTGAAAAGTTATCAGGACATGCATTTTACTGTTTTCTTGATGGCCTGTCAGGTTACTTGCAGATTCCAATAGCTCCGGAGGACCAAGAGAATGTGAGGCAACCCAGGTATTTGCATTCACGTTTACTTTACTTTATAACTTAAGATTAGTTGCATTTCACGTTTATTTATCACTAATAATAATAATAATAATAATAAAAGGGGAGTTGAATGATAGAGATGCGAAATGAGCGTGGTGACATAACGATTACATCGATGGACATCGTGTTACAACCCGATACATAAAAGCTTGGAAGCTAAACCTTCCTTGCTTTAGTAAGCACAATTACATAGTGATTATATGCAAGTACAATGCGTAACGACCCACGCCACATAAGCGGCGATTGCAACCCCGAGCAAACCCAAAAGGATGAATAACTCAAGCTTGAGCCTTTCTAGACTTTCCATCCTGAAGGTTTCTTGAGGGATGTTCTCACGTTCTGCATCTTCTCCGAAATTATACATTGCGAAGCTTAAAAGATATAATCGGAGAAGATTTATGTTGTAGTGCAGTAAAGCCAACAACTACACATCCTATTTATAGGCATGAGCGCAACGAAATGATAAGGCATCATTAATTTCGCAATCCGATTTTTTCTTCAAAACGCCGTCTTTTTGATTTGTGGAAAGCGGCGCCATTATGAACAAAATCGGATTTGCCTTTTTTCGTTACAAAATCATATCCATAATCCCTATAAAAGATTTTGATGTCCATGCGTTATGTCACACCTAACAATAGTTCAGCTCAAGTTAATGTCAGTACCATATTTACGTGCCCAACTATTATAGACCTACGTCAAGGTTGGCTTAACGTTGTCACGACGATAGAGCACGGTACGATGAAACTTAAGCACAACCTCTATCCAATATAAAACGGCCGTGTTTTACATGCCAACACGGCTAGAGCCAAAGAAACACGACCGTGAAAGGATTGTTTTTTCTAGATTTAAAAAAAAAAAAAAACCGCGCACTTTTAACACGGCCTATGTGGTAAATAGACACGGCCTTGTACATGCTGAGAGCCTCGGTAGAAGTCAACACGGCCACGGTTTATTCTCACACGGCCGTGTTAAGATATGGCTGAAAATTTTGAAGCCTCGGCGGATCTACACGGCCATATCCACGGCCGTGTTGATTTCCAAATTAAAAAAAAAATTATTATTAAACCTTAAAAAAAAAAAATATTAATATAGGCGCGATTGTAACACGGCCTCATACACGGCCGTGTTGTTTACCATATAAAAAAAAATTTAATTAAACCTTTAAAATATATATATATATATGCACGATTGAAACACGGCATCATACACGGCCGTGTTATCTACCATATATAAAAAAAAATTAAAAAATTAAATTAAAACTGTAAAAAAAAAAAAAAAAAAAAGAAGCCGCGCGATGTTAACACGGCTTGTGTAGTGTACTACACGGCCGTGTGGTTGGCGAATGCAACATAAAAATAGAGGGGGAGGTCGATGGAGCTCATTTGACACACCCAATATACACACGCTACCACATCTTACACCCACGAAAATCATCGATTTCAAGTGTAGTAACTCCGAAAACATCTCCTAGAACGTGGACACGCATCTCAACTACGCGAGAAACCCAAATCTAAGCGGGCAAGGTATGAATTACTCATTAACCCTAAATTTTCAAATTTTAAGATTTTGTGAAATTCGCTTAAGTAATGTCTTGATTAATGATTGTTGGGTTAAAGCTACGTTGTAGACACCTTGGGCTAACCAATTTCATTGAGTTTGTTGGTTTAATTTCGCCCCTCTCTATATGCATTGAAGGTGTTCGATGAAATGTCAAACCCAAAATTTTGATGTTGATGCTCAATTCACGAATTTCTTATTTCATAAATGGTGTTAATTTTCGACTTGGACTTGCCTAATTCTAGTTTAATGCTTGACATGCTCATATGATTTTAATTTTATATATTCATTGGAATTTGACGTGCTCGTTCAATGCTTACGAGAAGTTTGGTCGAGTCGAGATGGTTAATCTATTATGATATTTCTCGAGACTCATTTTGAGTTTTGCAGGTACAATGTCTCGTAGAAATCTCTCTCGTGCTAGCTCATCTCGTAACCCTAATGCTAGTCCACCACCACGTAGTCGGCGTCGAGCAAATACCGAACCAACCGAAGATTTGCTTGCGGCCATGACCAACTTCGCCGATGATCCCCGAGAACAACGTTACGAGAAGCTAAAGGGAATGGCATTCATGCAGACCGATCGACTTCACCGAGAGACGCTCGAGCACCTCCACATCGTCCAACAAGTCGATAACTACGTTTCCAATAGTAGTTGGGATGCCCTCTTCAGCATCGACGAAGAGGCTTACAAAGAGCTCACTCTCGAGTTCCTCACCACCTTCTCCTTTAACGAACACGCCTATAGAAACGGAGTAAAATTCCGTGCATTCAATAGAGAGAGGGTGACGGATGTCGACTCTCTTTGTAAGGCCTTGGGATGTGAAGTTCCAAGAATCCAAAACGCCAATGACCCCCATCCAGATGATCACTACAAGCATGTTCTCGACAAGAAGGCCGAGAGGAACGCGCGTTGGTACGCGATGATTCGCCCGTGGGGACCAAACGAAGTTGCGCCCGAGTATAAAAGTACACAATCGAAGGCCTCCTCATTGCAAGCACCGGGACTAAGGTACATTCATCGACTCTTTTCTACCTCTGTCACCCCACGAGGAGAGTCCAACGGCGTCGTCACCCTCCGAGATCTCTTCTACCTTTCCCGGATGTTCAACGAGCATAAAGTCAACTTGGG
This sequence comes from Linderniella brevidens, assembly GCA_004919715.1. NCBI lineage: Eukaryota > Viridiplantae > Streptophyta > Magnoliopsida > Lamiales > Linderniaceae > Linderniella > Linderniella brevidens. Next base: position 17,226,160 of record SWDC01000157.1, read on the forward strand.
ATCGCCATGGCACTCGGCTTTAGGAAGCAGTCCGAGGCACACGAGAACGGGAAGATTGTCGTGGGACCGTTCATCACTAAGGTGGTGAAAGGTTTGGGGTATTGGTCGGCGAATGCTCCGGAAATGACGAAAGTTGGCGGGTGGAAGTCATTGAACGCCGCGATGTTGTGTAGGATGAGGATGATCTCGAAGCTACCGGGATGGGTCAGGGAGAACTACTTCTATCAATGGCACGAGACTTATCGCCACCACACCGACATCCCACAGCCCTTTGCCATCGAAGGTCCGATACCGGCGCCAATCGACCCCACATTCGAAGGACCTTCACACTCGGCCGGCCCTTCCTCATTCGCCCCCGGAGGATCATCGGGCGTCGACCCCTACATGAGAGCTGCAGACTTCCACTACCGTTTCAATGCTTTCCGCGAAAATATAGCCCAGCAGCGAGCTCAGGATCGACAGTACTACAAGGAGACACGAGCTCAGGACCGACAATATTACGAGGTGGCTCGGAATGCGGATAGGGAAGAGAATGCAGCTGTTCATCGCCGCCACGAGAAAGAGCAACGAAAGCTCCAAAAGAGGCAAGACCGTCAGGAGAAGGCGATGAAGAAGGTGCAAGACGCCTTGAAGTTGCTCGCGGAGTCCCGTAAGCTCGTTAACCAAGGAGATGAATCATCGTCCAACGATGATGATTCCCACGAGTCATCGCCGGAGCCTGAATTCTAGTTTCGTATTATCTTTATGTTGTTTCCTTTGCGAACTTTACATGCTTGCATGTACTTTTCTTTAATGCAGATTATCACTTGCTAAACCATTACGCTTTGGTAATATTTGTTTTGACGTCTTTTTATTTCTTTTCACTTTACACGTCAGGAAATGTCACGAGTGAACGTCCAAACGATACCTACGTGACGCAATATGTTGAACCCAATCAAACCATCAAGTGTGGGGAGGAGGACTTGCTGCTCAAACTCAAACAACACACCATGGTCATGGATTCATCAATTCAGGGAAGTTCACGCATTTAAATAAATTCATCTTTCCACTTGTTCTTTTAATTAATACGTCGGGGGCGACGTATTTCTCAAGTGTGGGGAGGGGAAATTTATATGCGTTGAGAAATGCATGTTCTTTTAGTCTTTGACAATATTATTAGCTTCTCGTCATATAGATAATCTGCATGTTAAGGAATTTTGTGAGTAATTAGGACATGCACTTCTGCTTGATTTCTTTCGACACGAATGACTTTAATGATATTATAAAAGATCCGTACTCATGACCCATTTTGTGAGATTTTTGAGCTAATTGAGCTTTTTGCTCACTTCTTTGGTTGTGCGAGTAGTGCATAGTTTATTTCTACCTTGAACTTTCTTGTGTGATTCGTGTTGATACTGCTTAAGGTGTTGTTGTGTGAAAATGAGGAAGGCAATAGGAAGTAAGTCCATAGCCAAAGTTACTGACCACGACTGATCACCGTAGTAAGCCACTTTGAGCCTGAACCTGTTTATTTGCGAAACCCGGAATTATAAACCACGGACTTAAGAGACAGCGAAAGTGGAAGTCGAGTGCCCAAGTGGAAAAGCGCAGCCCGGCCATCGAAAAAAAAAGAAAAAAAAAAGAGTTATCCTTGACGATAATCTCTCGCTAAGAACTCCCCCTCGATAATCTCTATCCCGCAAAGGGACTAAGAGAAGAGGAGCTTAGTGGCACGAGAAAAGAGGAGTAAAAAAAAAATTTTATTATTATCATATGAAGAGAATTCGAATGGCAAGAGCTAGCCACGATGTATGCGGCGTGCTATCGTACAACGGCACAATCCCAACACTACCTCTATGACTTATTCCATAAAAAGTTGACTTCTCACTTGTGTCAGCTGAACCTAAACAAAACGCGGAGAAGACCTTCTGATTCACGACCTAGCACCGAGAGTAGTAGATTTACAATCGACTCGCAAGATTTGGGTAAGGACTAAACTTTTGCATGAATTGAGTGAATTCACCGATACATTAGCCCATACACCGAGTGATTTGAGTGAATTCCAGCGAGGTACGAGTCTTGAATAATGTTGCTAAGGGAATTCGTGTTGTTACAAGTTAAGCATTGTGTATTGTTTCGAATTTCTTGCACTATTCCATTTCATGTTTTCTATCTTAAATGAGGAGTTGCAAAGAAGCTGTCTCACATTTTTGTGTCATTTCTCAGTTCTAATTTTCTTGAGGACAAGCAAAAGCTTAAGTGTGGGGAGGTTTGATAAACGTATTTTTATACGTTTATCTCTATCATATTTAGGTCGTAACTTGGTTTATTTGAGTTATCTTGTACTTATATTAAAGATTATACCTATGTTTTGATATTGAAGGAGCATAAGATAACAATCGGGATCAATCGAGAGAATATGGGGCAAAAATGACCAAGTTTACCAGAAACACGGCAACACTGTGTACCAACACGGCCGTGTTTACTCGAAGAAAATGATTTTAAGCCTCGACGAATCAACACGGCTCCGACCAACCAAACAACATGGCCATGTTCATAAGAAACACGGTCACGGCAAGAACAAACACGACCGTGCTTAACAGAAGGAAAATGATATGAAGCCTCGGCAATTTCACACGGCCTGGAGCGACACGTTACACGGCCGTGTGTGGCTCATCAGTGAGAGAGGAAGCCTCGGCATGTTAACACGGCTTGGTTCTTTGGTGTACACGGCCGTGTCCGTCGGTGTAGCATCGCGGATCCGGGGCCTCAGGCTTGGTACACAGCCGTGTGTGTCGGTGGGTTAAGCCGTGTTGTTAATTTCTTTCTATATAAGCCGCACTTCTCAACCCAGATCTGGATCCAGATCGACATAACTCACTTCCAAAAGATAAAATACACCTAAGGGACGTCTCAAGACCCATAGGAATCAATCTAAACGATTCCTAGGTGCTAAAGTGAAGATTCGAAGCTCATTTTATCCAAGATCTAGCACAAAGGACGCTGGATCTGCGTGGGCTCGTAAAATAGGGAAGATCTATGTATTCTCTGTGCTTTATTTTGTATACGATTCGTAGATCTCTCTTAAGCATGAGTAGCTAAGCTTCTTATGTGCTCGGGATGAGATGAACGCTGGGTAGAGTTGTCGTTTGGGCGTTATAATACTTGTGAACACGTGACATTGTTTATTTATCGTTTACGACATTGTTTCTTCGATTCAATATGTCTATGTGTTGTTTTGAAGGTCAAATTGATATGTCTATGTATTGGTGTGACGTTTGGTATACCGTTGAGGGCGAAAGCTAAAGAACGGTTAGTCCTTTCGTAAACGTTAGGAGTCGACTATAGGGCGAAAGCAAATAGTCGACCCTCGCTATAGGTAAACCAATATAAATCCTCGCGACCGTTTAGGGCGACAGCAAATTCGGAGTGAACTGCAATTTAGTCATTATCCGCGTGGATACGGTGGTTTACGGCCTAGTCGACAATACCTAACGGGATTCGAAATCCCGAGCACATTCTTCTCCACTTGAAAAGTTACTTTTAAATCTTCGGTCGTGTCTTAAGTTCTTTCATCGTGTTAGTTTGAGTTGTCGTGATCTAGTTCAAACATAAAAAAAAAAATCACAAACTATTTGTTAGGCTAAATATCGAATTGATAGGTAATTATTAGTAATCAATGTTATTCCTCGTGTTCGATACTCGGATACTCGCTAAGTTATTCTACAAACGATAGGTACACTGCCTATCGCGCGTGGTGCTAGTTTAACATATTCGTTTTAATTATTACTTGACGTATAATCACGAATCTCTATACCATATTTAAGAGCACACGCCATCGCGATCACTAACCATCTCTGGTAGCTCTGGGAGAGCAGAACTGTAGTTCTCGCCTTCTTGAAGTTCTTCTTCTTCAAGCAGCACCAAGTCCACTGAAGCTTGTTGTAAGAAGTATCTGACGTTGGAGAGTCGAGCTTGAGCAGCTTCTTCTGGTTCCCATTGCGTCATCCACTTCTCGTTTAGGATATAGTCATCTACGATCAGATGTGGATCGTAGACAACTGCTTCTGGTTGGGCTTGGGAGGGGTTGGAGGTCGGGATTGGATTTGGATTTGTAGGAGAGAGAGTTAGTGTTTGGGATATGGTGGGTGGTGTGGTTGTTTGTTGGCGGGTTGTGGGTTGTGTGGTTGATGGGTTTGAGGACGATCCTCCAGCTTCATGAGTCTTTGTTTGTCCTTGACTCACTCCACGACCGCTCCGTGTGATTCGTTGCCGTTTCTCCCCCTCATGATGATCCGGATCGTCGGGATCGTCATGTCTTCGTTTGGTGCGGGAGCTTTCTTCTCGGCACCTTGTTTGTGTTGGCGGCTCTGGTTCATCTACCAGCCTTTTGTATAGACTCTCCTCAGCCGGAGTCCTGGTCTCTAAGGCGAGGAGGCGGGCGATGTGTATATCGTGATGCTGGGTGATCGGGATGATATAGGGGTTTATAAGTGATGATGATGGAGTTGAGGTGGTGAGGATGGGTTGTATTGGGGTGTGAAAGGTGGTGGTGAGAGGTGGTGAGGAGACAGGGGTGGTTTGGGTGTCGGTCGGAGCAGCTTCGGAGACTGGTGTTTTCTCGGTCTCTACGGGAAGTCTCTAAGGCTTGGAGCATTCGGTCCATCAGACGATCTTCTAGAGAAGATAGAGCTGTGGAAAGTGCGTCTTGTAGTCGTTGCTCCGTCACGAACAGTGGTGGAGTGGGGCCAGGAAGGCGCTCCACTGTTACAACATCGGAATAGATTTTCGATGTGCCGCCTTGAGTAGGTCTTGATTGTCCGGAACGTCCTGGGACATCCGTTGTCAACCCTGAAGTCACCACTTCGATGGGTTGGCCTATTGTTGGCGCCGAAGATATCGGGGGTCCAATAGGGCGTCCACCCAATCATTGAGATGATACAATAGGTATCACCTCTATGGGTGTTGAGACAGATTCAATTGGAATCTGTGCGGTTGGCCGATCAGTTGGTGGTGGAGGTGTTTGCACATAAGCCGGTATGTTTGAAGGCGATACAGACGGGACCGAGAGGTGTGGTCGGCGAGAGCCCCTTCTTTGGAGTCTGTCTGCTTCGTCTGAGTCAGTGGCCTCAGGAGAAATATCTCGAGGAACACCTACGGGCTCGACTGCTGGTGTTTCAATCTCCTGAGCCGTGGCTTCGGGCTCCATTGTTTCCACCAGTGATCCCCTCTGAGAAGGTGCCGGCTCTGGATCCAAGGCTCGTACCATCTCCTCCGTGATGGAGTTGTTTTGACAGTAGTCTTGGTATGCCTCTTCTGTTGGATCAGCTAATCGGAGCAGCTCCAATGGGATCAACATTGGTTGGAGTGCTAGATCGGCGGCCTTCGGGTTGTGAAAAAATCAAAGGCGTGGCGGAGTGTATTTGAAGAGAATATTAGAATTGTGCTTTATTATTTCATTATCCTTATAATTAGGGGCGTAATTAGAAGTTTTGATAGTGGAGGACCTAATAGTAATTATACCTTAGATATAGGTATATATATGATGTACACTATCAAAGTTAAAAAAAAGTTTTATTATTAAAAAAAATACAAGTATCGAAGTCATATTTTAAACGAGATAACACGTTCGAGAAACTCGGAAAAGCTAACAACCTCTCTCAAGATCTTCAACGCGGATATTCGACCGAACGTAATTCGTAAGATTTCTTACTCGAATACCGAGAATTCGTGCTTAGATTGCTAGTTAATTGATGAATCATGACCTCACAATTGGTATCAGAGCAAATCGTGATTGATTTTGGATAGAATTCGCAATTTTCAGATTAAAATAATTTTCCAGATTTTTCGATCGAAAAACTCACGTGACTTATATTTTGGTCAATATGCTTAATGTGCGAATTTTGTTGCTGATTTTGCTGATTAAGTGATAGATTATATATTAGGATTGATTTACGTACTGATTACAATCGCTTAGAACATCATATTAATTCAGATTTTCGATTTACATCGATTTTTACGTTTGCGATCAAGTTTTGAGTCCGATCTGATCTTCTTAAATCTCGATATATTTTGCTATTAAACTTGGTTGTTTTCGTGTTTGTTCATACTTAGAACTGTTAAACGGGTGATTATCCAGAATTTCAGCACCTGAATTGAACATCTCCATTGAATCTGGAATTTTCACTATTACGTTGAACTTAGTTGTTCTTCGATCAGTTCTTCGATCGAAAACTTGGATCAAAAAATATTTTTCGACCAAGTTTGCAGCCGAGAAATTTGTCGACGACAAACACTATTTTCGAGTGTTTTACTCAAATTTAAGACTCGAAAAACATTATTTCAATAATTAGTTTTTCGGTTCATATATAAATACCTTTTTCAAGCGAATAAATTTTTCGATCCAAAATTAGCTAAAACATATTTTCGATCCAAAAATAATCCATCGAAAAATTTTACAGTCAACAATTTGAGTCGAACTAAAAACAAAGTTTTTCGATCACTATTAATTTTTCGATCACAAGTTATTCGATAAGAGTTTTTGTGATCAACATAGTTTTTCGACAAAATATTTTTCGATAAGATCATCTTTTCAACATTTTTCCAAAAAATATTTTTCGATAAACATATAACTAAATCCTTAAACGTTCGAAAAATTTTTTCGATTAAAAAGCTTAATATTTTTAAATCGAAAAACTTTACTGCTCGAAAAACAATTTCGACCACATCATTTAAAAGAAATCAAAAATTGTGAACTTCAAAACTTACGAAAAATATTTGTCTCCGAACTATCAATTTTGATACTCAATATTTTCGATCAATAATTCAAATTTCTTTAACAAATCTTGAAGTATCAATTTTTACTTACCAAATATTTTCGAAAACATACAACTTCTCTTTCACGACCAGATCATAGGTTCAAAAAGGAAATTGTTTAATGTATGAATCAAATATTTCTAACTAAGTTTGTCACTTGTGAAGCATTTTTCATTACGATTCCAATCAACAAAAATGGATTCTTACTCACTTGGAAATGACGTCCGCCCTCCAATTCTTCGAAGAGGCGGATACACGGTATGGAGAAGCCGGTTCATGAACTTCTTGGAAACGAAAGATCAAGCCATAAATTTGATCGCGTCACTTCAAGAAGGTCCAGCTCAATTCTGGCTCATCCAAGAAGGAGATGCCACAAACAATCCTCCTATTCCTGCAACCAGAAGACTTAAAGTTCTTGGTGAATACACCGAGGGGGAGCGTTTAAAAGCCAAAGCAGACTTGGGAACCAAGACTTTCCTAATACAAGGAATACCAAATGACATCTATAGGCAAATAGATAGTCTATCAAGCACAAAGGCCATGTGGGATGAGCTCCACAAGATGATGCAACGAACCGAAGTTGGAGTCAAAGCAAAGAAAGCAAAAATCCTAACGGCTTACGACTCTTTCAAAGCCAAGACAGAGGAATCAGTTTATGAACTCTATCAAAGATATCTAACTCTTCCTAATGAAATGAGGAAGATAGATATATTCAAGACCAACATGGAGGTCAACATCAGATTTCTTTCTTCTCTTCAACTGGAGTGGAAGAAAATATCCATTCAAATACGAAAAAATAAAGATTTGGATGAAATGGATATCCACGCCGTCTTTGATAATCTTGCCCAACATGAAGAAGATATAAGCGAGATCCAAAAAGAACTAAAAGGCAAACAGATCGATGATTCTATAGCACTTGTCTCTGAAAGAAAGCAAAGTCGATCTCGAAAGGATAAAAGTATCGAGCTGCCAAGTTCTTCAGAAGATGAAGGAGAATCTGACTCGGACTCCGAACCTGATATGAAGGAGTTCAAGAAACAGTTAGCTCTCATTTCTAAAATGATGAGTAAAAATTTTTATAAAAAGAAATCCTCGTCTTCGGCCAATAGACTTCGGACATCGAGCTCCAAGCAAAGGGAAAGACCGGCCGAGTCCTCAGAATAAAAAAGTGTCAAAGAACCACAAAATTATTATAATTGTGGAAAGATCAGACACTTCTCCAGGGAATGCAAACTACCCAAGAAAAAGGATGCCAACTACTACTCCAAAAAATTCCAACTCACTAAACAGAAAGAGGCTGGAGTAGCACTGATGGCAGAACAAGAGCATTGGCTGGAAGACACGATATCTCAACTTGTCTAGTGATTATAATTCATTATATCCCCTAGAAGATTTATCCAATGACAAGGAAGATAATAGTGATCATTCTCAAAATTCTAATTTCTGTTATATTCCAGCTATTATTAGAAAAATAGCTGATTTAAACGCTTCCTTGGAAACAGAAATAAAGAATTTCAAAGCTGAAAAAAACGAACTTTTACTGGAAATTTCCAATCTCAAAACTTCCTCTACTTTAAAAACTTGTCCTGGTCTTATTTTGAAAGAAATATCTTTAATGAAGGACAAGATTAAAACTAAGAAAACTCTCCTATTATCTTTCAAAATAATTCAGAAGAAGATAAATCTTCTTTAGAAATTGTAAAGAGAGAAAACAAATCCTTAAATGCTTCAAAAAGGAAAAAGATTTTTACTAACTCTTTTTCTACTCCATCCACAGGTAGAGTAGTAAAAGAGGTGAAACATGCTAAGGAAAGAGTACCTAGAAGAAAATTTCAGAAGAAAAATGATTTGTTATCTATTACTTCTATGTCAAAAACTACGGACACTTGTACGAAGACAGCCATTTCTACTATTGTTACTTCAACTTATGCGTTAAAGCCTATTATTTTTGAAAGCACAAACTTTGAAATTGGCTCTACTTCTAAAAACAATCTTCATCATTGTAAAACAAATGCAAGTTTTAAGTCTCGTCAGAAACAAGATCCAACTATTAAGAAAGCTTATAGCTCCATACATTCTTGTTCTCACCTAAGGTATCCAGTACACGTACATTCAGCTAAACACCTTAGGAGACTAGCCAGAGAAAAGATTTTCTCCAGCAATAAGACAAATCAGACATTTGTTCGTGCTGAAATTAACCTCCCATGTAAGGTTCAACCACAATGGATTCCCAAATCACCACCTAGGCAAACACAAGCCAATAAGGCTAAATTGTCTAAAGAGGTACTACTTAAACCAACTACTTCTAAGTTGGTTTGGGTACCTAAGCATTCCAATAATTTAGGAAACAAATATGACCAAACCTTACTTATCAAATCTGCTAATCCGAGAGGACCCATTCAAAAGCGGGTACCTAAGTCTCCCTAAATTCGTTCTATGCAGATCCATCATGTGTTGTATTTAGATCCTGATTGCTCCACACACATGACGGGAAAACAAGAACTGTTGAGCAACTACCAAGATCGTTACAATGGCAAAATCCGATTTGGCAACAATGACTCAGCTCCCATACTCGGATTTGGAGACATTTTACTGCCAAATTTGACGATTAAAGATGTCTCTTACGTCCAAGGTCTCCAGCACAATCTGTTCAGCATAGGACAATTCTGTGACAAAGGATTTCAAGTAGTATTTCTAGCTGAACAGTGCAGAGTTTTGAATAGTCAGAATAAAGAGCTTCTCACAGTTTTGAATAGTCAGAATAAAGAGCTTCTCACAGAATAGTCAGAGTTTTGACAGCTGTATGCCTCATCTCTCATACAACAATCAAGAGGAACAACTTACGGCATCAACGTCTGTCTCATCTAAATTTAAAAGCTCTTCACAAACTCTGTGTTAAAAAGTTGGTCAACGGTCTGCCAACAATTTCTACCAACAAAGAGCATCACTGTTCGGCTTGTCAACTGGGTAAAATGAAGCGAGCTTCACATAAAATCAAGCAAGTTGCTTCTACATCTCGACCCTTAGAGTTACTTCACATGGACCTTTGTGGACCGATGCGTACACAAAGTATTAACGGTCGAAAATATGTATTAGTAATTGTCGACGATTATTCTCGCTACACATGGACAAGATATCTCCGAACTAAAGATGAGACTGGAGACTTGATAATAAGCTTTGTGAATACAACTCAGAATCTCCTGCAAAAGAAAATCCAAGTAATCAGAACGGACAATGAGACTGAATTCAAGAACCAGCGTCTCAACAACTTTTATCAATCACTTGGAATTATTCAACAATTCTCAGCCGCAAAAACGCCTCAACAAAATGGTGTCGTAGAAAGAAAGAATCGGACTTTAGTTGAAGCTGCAAGAACAATGCTCATATACTCTGGTCTCCCTCACTTTCTATGGGCTGAAGCAGTAAGTACGATATGTTTTACTCAAAATAGGACAATTATTCACAAACGCTTCGAAAAGACGCCGTATGAGTTAATTAATCAAAGAATCCCGAATATCTCATTCTTCAAAGTATTTGGTTGCAAGTGTTTTGTGGCCAACGATTGGGAGCATCTAAGCAAGTTCGATCCCAAAGCCTTTGAAGCCATTTTTGTCGGATATTCCTCTACTTCAAAATCATATCGCGTCTACCTCAAGTCTTCTCGTACAATTCTTGAAAGCTACAACGTCACCTTTCAAGAAATGACGGATTTGGCTTCTGAACAAAACAGTTCAGAACCCGAGCTTACTGGAGTGTTGGCACAAGGTCAACGACTTTCGGCAACTTCTACATCAACGACAAGTGAAGCAATTCCCGCTGACCATGAAGATTTAGATTCTCTATTCGAACATTTTTATCGGAACAAGTCTCAAATGCCTGCTTCGTCTCACTCGACACCAAGTAGTGCCCCATCTCCCACAATGGAAGAAATTAATTTTGAGACTCATCTTCTTCAAAATCCGACAACTGTTGGAGGGTCTACTAATTCTAAATCTTCATCTAGTGCTGCAGCTCCTACAAATGCAGATGAGGAAATTCCTATCGATTTAACATCTGAATTGAATTTCTCAACTATGAATGATCAACCCATTAATTCAGGATGTCTCGATCTAAATCTACTTCAGTTATTCCTCACAAATGCAAATGGACTCGAGCTCACCCTACTGACCAGATTATAGGTGATCCTTCAAGTGGTGTACGTACTAGGACGTCTACACAAAGCATTTTATTCACATGCTTCCTACGCCAAAACGAACCAAATAAGGCAGCCGAAGCTCTTAAAGACCCGGATTGGGTAATTGCGATGCAAGATGAACTCAACCAATTCGAGCGTCTACAAGTTTGGACATTGGTTCCTCGACCACAAGGCAAAACTGTAATTGGAACTAAATGGGTTTTCAAGAACAAGAAAAATGAGAACGGTGAAGTAATCAGGAATAAAGCACGACTCGTCGCTAAGGGATACAATCAACAAGAAGGAATCGATTACGACGAGACGTATGCTCCGGTCGCCCGTATTGAAGCTATTCGCTAATTTCTAGCATACGCGGCTCACAAAGACTTAAAGTCTATCAAATGGACGTCAAAACTGCCTTTCTCAACGGCGTATTAAAAGAAGTCTACATCGCTCAACCCGAAGGGTTCATGCACGAAAACCATCCTGATCATGTCTATCGATTGGACAAAGCTCTCTATGGACTAAAACAAGCCCCTCGTGCTTGGTATGATGTTCTGAGCGAATTTTCGGTCAAATCTAATTTCATCAGAGGAACAATCGATACGACTCTCTTCATCAAAAGGCAAGGCAACGACTTGATGATCGTTCAAGTTTACGTTGATGACATCATTTTCGGATCGACGAATGAACGTCTCTGTCAGAAATTTGGTAATCTCATGAAAACCAAATTCGAGATGAGCTTAATGGGGAGAACTTCAATTCTTTCTTGGATTACAAGTCAAGCAACTCGATGATGGCATCTTCATCAGTCAGACCAAATATATCCGAGATATTCTGAACAGATTTAATCAAGACAAGAGCACACCGATGAACATTCAGATGTCTACTAATTGCAAACTGGATGCTGATCCGTCTGGAAAGGCATTCAACATCACCACCTATCGGAGCATAATCGGATCTCTTCTCTACTTGACATCCAACCGACCCGACATTATGTTTGCAACTTGCCTATGCGCCCGCTTTCAAGCCGACACAAAGGAGTCTCACATGAATGCCGTCAAGAGGATTCTACGATATCTCAAAGGAACTCCAAACTTAGGGTTTTGGTATCCTAAAAATACTGACTTTCGACTTATTGGCTATACTGATGATGATTATGCAGGTTGTCGAATGGACAGAAAAAGCACGTCTGGCGGAGCACAATTTTTAGGCAAAAAGTTGGTCTGCTGGTCTTCAAAGAAACAAAATTGTGTATCAACATCGACGGCCGAGGCGGAATACGTTGCGGCTGCTAGATGTTGCTCGCAAATTCTATGGATGCGGACACAACTACGCGATTACGGGTTTGATTTCAATAACATTCTCATTTATAGTGATTCTCAAAGTGTTATAGCCATTACTTGCGATCATGTTCATCATTCACGCACGAAACACATAGATATTAGATATCATTTTATAAAAGATCATGTAGAAAAAGGCACGATAGATATGTATTTTGTTAAAACGGAGCGTCAACTTGCCGACTTATTCACTAAGGCTTTGGATGAAAAACGATTCCAATTCCTTATTGCTAAGTTAGGCATGTTGAATCTCAATCTTAATTGTAATGTGCTTTACATGCTCTACTATGATTCAATTTGATATTCTATGTGCTTCTTAATATTCCTTGATTATTTTGCATGACTCTATCTTTTAATATTTTTTTACATAAAAGACAATTAAAAAAAAACTTAGTTTTACAGAAAAATATCTCTTCGATATATATGATTAAATTCTTTGCCTAAAAATTCATATGACATTCTTTTATTCAAAAGAATTTTGTTTGTTTCACTCGACACAACGCCACATCATACATGTGAGAATTTGAACCTGAATATTTTTTAAAGTGTCACACTTCAAATGACTATCTGTTGATTTGAACTTCGTAGCTTAATCTCGCTTTTGTGTTTAGTTTGTCATGAAAATGATAAGGGCATATTAGGAAATTCCTCACTTGGGCTAAATTATAAATCCTTTACTTTTTCTTCTAGAGATCCCCTTTGAGCCTTCTCCGACATTCTTTTTCTTTATCAACAACCCGATTAAGCCTTCAACATTATTCAAATAATTCGGGGTTACTCAATCAAGAAAAAGAGGGGGAGAGCAAAAGTGATGCACATTATGCATTTCTCAATCATTATAGAAGAGAAACACTGATCTCACTGTGAACTTCTCCTAGATAATCTCGTATACTCCTAGAAGAGAAGCACCTTGAAGTGAACTTCTCCAATGATATAATCTAGATCTTATGTAGAGAAAACGAGAAGAGAAGCACAGTCTTGGGTTCGAACTCCATAACTGAGAAACTTTCTCAAGGAACACAGTCTCGACCCAAAATCAAAGAAGATCTCATCTCTCAAAGCCCTGAAAAGAAATTACTAAAGATAGGAAAAGCAAAAGGATCAGAACATAATTTCACTAAAAGGGCCCCTGGAAGAGAAGAATTTTTAAGCTCACTAACCCAAAATTCCTACCCTTTAGTCAGAACCTAAAAATAATCCCTTAGAAGTTCCTTTGATTCAAAATGACGAACTCTCACTTGGTAAGTTAATTAAAAATACTATGATAACAACTTAATTGATATAAATTTGTTGTGATGGTAAGAGTGATATATCAACTAAAAATCTCCTTGATAAAAATAAATTGAGTGATTGAGCGAAACATGTGAGAGTTGTCGAAGTGATTCAGACTATGCTCTTAGAATACTAGTTTAGTTACCTGATTTTATGGCAAATTAATGTTATATATGTCTTAGAAATTTTTGTGTGATAATGTTCAAAATAAATAAATTTGACCCCGAAATAAAAATATTTTTTATTCGCATATTTTAAATGCATTAATACATGCATTGGTTCAGAATTGATAATATGCGATTAACTATTTTTAAAAACGAAATATTTTTAATAAAACTATGCTGAATTGCTTAAAATGCGTTACTTGTACTAAATCGGAAATTTTCATATGCCAATTTGTACTGAAAATATGAGTAAATACTGAAAAGTTTACTCATGCAATTGTTGTGGGGAAGTTTTATATGAGAATTTGTTATTATCCTCTACACTCGTAAAACATGCAGAAAATTTAGAGCTCATCCGAGGAGTCAAATGTTGAATTTCATCAACATTAGGAGATAATTTCATCTCTTTCAGAAATACAGGGAGTACTAAGCAATTTATTTTTGGGTTAATTCATGAAATTCTTTTTTAGACCTGAATTTATCTAAAGCCCAAGAATATTTTTTTTACGGCCCAAAGGAATTTTTACTTTACCCGATCGTAAAGTATTAATATCACTTAATCGATCGAAAAACTCTCTCACACGCTACACATTCCCAATCGAAAAACTTTTCGACTTCTAAGAACTTCTTCGAACCGACTTCGGCGATTAAAACCAAATCCCGCAATACTCGAAATTTTTAGATTGCCGATTTCGAAGGTAGAAACTTGTTCCGAATCATTTTCTGTTCAAAAACATCCGATTCTCAAGCATTTTCACGAAAAACATTTGAAGAAAGTTCATGTTTATATTTTCGACGAAAACTGGTTTTTCGACCCTCAAATCAAAGTGTTTAAACTCGACCTTTTGGGTTAAAATAATGATATTTGGATTCGCCACTGTTCTCTGAACATTCCGAACCCAGATCAACTCATGATTTACACAGAAATCGAAGATTATGTTTTACGTATTTATTGTTTGATTTGAAAATTTTCGATCGAAAAAGTTTGTGTCGCAAACAGTGTCGTCGAAGAACTTTAGTTTTTGTTCAAGTTTTATTCGATCGCAAAACTCAACGTCGAAAAAAACTTTTGTTTTCGATATTATTTTATTCGATCGAAAAACTACGCGGCGAAAAATTAATTTTTTGAGTATATTTTATTCGATCGCAAAAGTTAGCAGCGAAAACTTTAAGTTTTTCGATAATTCTTTTATTCGATTGCAAAAGCTTAAGTTTTTCGACAATTTTTTATTCGATCGAAAACTTACTCAGCGAAAAACTATTGTTTTCGATAACATTTTATTCGATCGTAAAAGTCATCGGCGAAAACTTGAGTTATTCGACAAATTTTTATTCGATCGCAAAATTTACCGATCGAATAAACTGTTACTCGAATAAAAACACGCTGAAAAAGACATAGAAAATTTTTCAAGACTTAGAAAATTTTCGATCGCAAAATTTAAAGATCGAATAAATTGTTACTCGAATAAAAACACGCTTCTAAGACTTAGTCAATTTTACAAATCTTTCAAAATTTTCACTATGTCTTTCGAACATAAACCTTAAAACATACAATTTTTCTCTAAATTCATTCTTAATCCAATTTATTCACATATGAAAATTTATCGACTAATGAAACTTATGTTATTTTTGCAGATATGGCAACTCCTAACTACCCGCATATCTACTCCTCTGGAAGTTATATGACAGTCCAAGACAACAACTTCCAACTGGACCTAACGACGTTTGGGTGTCCGGATGAAGTCATAATATCCATCCTCAAAGGACACCCTCTATGGCCAGCCTTGACCATGACGTCCACCGTACCAATGGTCTATCTCCAGCAATTCTGGGGATGTATGAAGAGTTTCGTCAACGGCGATAGCATGGAATATATGACAATGCTCAACACAAGACATATCGCCCTGACGAAAAATCTTATGGCCATGGTGCTCGATCTCCCGCACTACGACGAATATGATCAACTTCCAACGGATGCGGAGATCGTAGAAGACATGCTCCGAATGGGATACAAACCTCCGCTAACCAAATTGGCGAACTTTCAAAATAGCGGGATTCACCATCCATGGAAGACATTATTCGGCATCATCAACAAATGCCTCTCCCCAAAACACTCCGGCTTCGACAAGGCAAACGGGACCATTCTTCGCATTTTTCACGGAGTGGTCTTTTCCAAAAGATATGACGTGGCTCAGCTGATTTGGAACGATCTAGCCGATCTGATGCGTCAGAGGGAGACAAAGTCGAAGGCCAGACCTCTTCCTTATGTACGGTGGTACCCGGTGCTGATCTCGCACTTCAAGGAACTCCATCCAGAGATCCCGAGACTACCACCAATTGCGGAATACACTCCGTCACGCCTTCAATTTTTTCACAACCCGAAGGCCACCGATCTAGCACTCCAACCAATGCTGATCCCATTGGAGCTGCTCCAATTAGCTGATCCAACTGAAGAGGCATACCAAGACTACTGCCAGAACAACTCTATCACGGAGGCGATGGTACGTGCCTTGGATCCGCCCCGGCGCCTTCTCAAAGGGAATCCTTGGTGACAACAACAGAGCCCGAAGCCACGACTAAGGAGATTGAACCCAAAGGTGTCCCACAATATATCTCTCCTGAGGCAACCGATTCTGATGAAGCACACAGACTCCAACGAAGGGGCCCTCGCCGACAACAACTCTCGGCCTCGTCTGCAGTGCCTCCAATCATACCAACTTCGGAGCCAACACATCCACCACCAAGTGATCAACCTACCGAACAGATTCATATTGAATCTGTCTCAACACCCATAGAGGTGATACCTATTGTATCAGCTCAAGGATTGGGTGGAAGCCCTATTGGACCCCCGATATCTTCGGAGCCAAAAATAGGTCAACCCTTTGAAGTGGTGACTTTAGGGTTGATAACGGATGTCCTTGGACGTTCCGGAACTTCAAGACCTACTCTAGGCGGCACATCGGAAATCTACTCCGATGTTGTGACAGTGGAGCGCATCCCTGGCCCCACTCCACCAATGTTCGTGACGGAGCACAGACAACAAGAAGTGCTCTCCACAGCCCTATCTTCTCTAGAAGATCGTCTGATGGACCGTATGCTCGATGCTCTCGAGACTTCCCGAAGAGCACCGGGAAAACACCAGTCTCAGAAGCTGCTCCGACCGACACTCAAACCACCCCCGTTTCCTCACCACTTCCTACCACCACTCTACACACCCCACTACAACCAATCCTCACCACCCCAACTCCCTCCCTACACCATCCCGATCTCCCAGCTTCACCATATCCTCATCTCATGCCTCCTCGCCCTAGAGACCAGATCTCCCGCTGAGGAGAGTCTCTACAAAAGGTTAATAGATGATCCAGAGCCGCCAGCACAAACAACGTGCTGAGAAGAAAGCTCCCGCACTAAGCGTAGACATGACGATCCCGATGATCCGGAGCGGCCGTGGATAGAGTCAAACACAGACCAAGACTCAAGAAGCTGGATGATCGTCCTCACACCCACCAACCACACAATCTCAAACCCGCCAACAAACAACCACACCTCCCACCATATCCCAAACACTAACCCTCTCTCCTACAAATCCAAATCAGTCCCAACCTCAAATCTCCCCCAAGTCCATCAAGAAGCAGTTGCCTACAATCCACATCTGATCGTAGATGACTACATCCTAAACGAGATGTGGATGACGCAATGGGAACCAGAGGAAGCTGCTCAAGCTCGACTCTCCAACGTCAGATACCTCTTACAACAAGCTTCAGTGAACTTGGTACTGCTTGAAGAACAAGAACTTCAAGAAGGCGAGAACTACAGTTCTGCCCTCCCAGAGCTACCCGAAATGATAAGGCTCAGAGTCGACTCTCCTCCCCGTCTATCAAAAGGGACAGTTAGAGTCGAGACGCCATGGAAGAATTTCAGAATTGAAGTCCAGTTCATTAAAGACGTAAGAAAGCAGATTTAGAGGGCTCCAAACAAAATCAAGAAGCTCAATGAACTTAACCTAAGGGACATCTCACACTGGGAAGATAGGAAGAAAATAGAGCATATCTTCATGCTCAATTATCTCGGACCCGATCGAAGTGGCATTCCAGCTGATCAAATGAAGGAAAACTTCAAGAACAAGCCACCGATTCTCCAACTTGTCGGATTCTCTCATACGATCGGAAGATATCCAACTCCTATCTATATCATTGAGCGAACGGACAACAACCGCACTCGAGAAGAGATAGATGAAAGATATCTCCCAATTCTTCCACCGGATGAGTCTACCAAATATATCAAATGTACAAGAGAAAGTACAAGACGCATCCTGGATATATCAAGACTGAAGGACTCGAGGGGCTGAAAAGATTCATGGTGCGGCAGATCAAGTATCACACCGCACACGACCTTCAAATTACAATAGAGAACAACATGAAGAAGGTCAACATGGAATTTCCGCTCATGAAGGGCTTCCCAGTCAACAACTTTCCCGAGAACTACATCTTCAAGACAACTGGTCTCACCATAACCTATCTAAATCCAGTCATTGGAAAGACAAGGGTTATGATGAAGTCAGAAGTACATAAATTCTACGACGGGACGCTAAAGTTAGTGAGGAAGAACATTCAGAAGAGATTGGGAGAGATCACCGAAGAGACAATCTTCGAAGATCTTTTTGACGAAGAGGCCCCACTCTTGAACGAGCTTCTAGATGCTATAAATGAGAGATTGGAGCTGAGGAATGTTGTTCGACGCTACGAGACAACATTGGGATTGAGGAAGTCTTTTTATGCTCGACAAGGATAAAAAGAGCTGAAACGAAGACAAACACAAAGGGGGAGATTGAAGAGAATATTATAATTGTGCTTTATTATTTCATTATCCTTGTAATTAGGGGCGTAATTAGAAGTTTTGATAGTGTAGGACCTAATAGTAATTATACCTTAGATATATGTATAAATATGATGTACACTATCAAAGTTAAAAACAAGTTTTATTATTCAGAAAAATACAACTATCG
This sequence comes from Linderniella brevidens, assembly GCA_004919715.1. Classification (NCBI taxonomy): domain Eukaryota; kingdom Viridiplantae; phylum Streptophyta; class Magnoliopsida; order Lamiales; family Linderniaceae; genus Linderniella; species Linderniella brevidens. The sequence continues at coordinate 17,244,913 of SWDC01000157.1, forward strand.
AATTCATATTTTAAACGAGAGAACACGTTCGAGAAACTCAGAAAAGCTAACAACCTCTCTCAAGATCTTCAACGCGGATATTCGACCGAACGTAATTCGTAAGATTTCTTACTTGAATACCGAGAATTCGTGCTTAGATTGCTTGTTGATTAATGAATCAGGACCTAACTGTATTCTTCAACTGGTGGTAGTCTCGGGATCTCTGGATGGAGTTCCATGTAGTGTGAGATCAGCACCGGGAACCACCGTACGTAGGGGAGAAACTTGGCCTTCGACTTGGTCTCCCGTTGACGTATCTGGTCCGCTAGATCATTCCAAATTAGGTGGGCCACGTCATACTTCTTGGAAAAGATCACTCCGTGAAAAATGCGAAGGATGTTCCCATTCGCCTTGTCGAATCCGGATGTTTTGGGGAGAGGCATTTGTTGATTATGCCGAATAATGTCTTCCACGGATGGGGAATGCCGTTGTTTTGGAAACTCGCCAATTTGGACAGTGGGAGCTTGTATCCCAATCGGAGCATATCCGCTACGATCTCCGCGTCTGTTGGAAGTTGATCATACGTTTCGTAGTGCGGAAGATCAAGCACCATGGCCATTAGATTGCGGTTCAGAACGACGTGTTTTCTGTTTATTTGTGTTGTATATTCCACGTCGTTTCTGATTGCATGGCTCTCCATACGTCCCCAAAATTGTTGTAGGTAGACCATCGGTACGGAGGCCGTCATCGTTAGTGCTGGCCACATTGGGTGTCGTTTAAGGATGGAGATGATGACTTCATTCGGGCACCGGAATATTGTTAGATCTAGTTGATAATTGTTGTCAATATCTGGCATGAAGCTTGATGAAGGATATATGTGAGGATAATTTGGAGTTGCCATATCTGTAAAGAATAACATGAAATTCATTTGTTGATAATTTTTCACATACGAATAAACGGAATTAAGAATGAATTTAGAGAAAATTGTATGTACTAAGGTTTATGTTCGAAAGACTTAGTAAAAATTTTTGAAAGATTTGTAAAATTGACTAAGTCTTAGAAGCGTGTTTTTATTCAAGTAACAATTTATTCGATCGTTAAATTTTGCGATCGAATAAAAATGTGTCGAATAACTCAACTTTTTGCCGATGACTTTTACGATCGAATAAAATGTTATCGAAAACAATAATTTTTCGCCGAGTAAGTTTTCGGTCGAATAAAAAATTGTCGAAAAACTTAAGTTTTTCGCCGCGTAGTTTGTGATCGAATAAAAGAATACCGAAAAACTTAATGTTTTCGCCGCCGAATTTTGCGATCGAATAAAATATGATCGAAAAATTATATTTTGGCCGCGCAGCTTTTCGATCGAATTAAAATATATCGAAAACAAAAGGTTTTCGACGCTGAGTTTTGCGATCGAATAAAACTGAACAAAAACTAAAGTTCTTCGACGACACTGCTTGCGATACAAACTTTTTCGATCGAACAATTTTCAAATCAAACAGTAAACGCGTGAAACATAATTTTCGATTTCTGGGTAAATCATGAGTTGATCTGGGTTCGAAATGTTCAGAAACCAGCTGCGAATCAAAATATCGTGATTTTAACCCAAAAGGTCGAGTTTAAACATGTTGACTTGAAGGTTTGAAATCAGTTTCTGTCGAAAAAGTATGAATATGAAATTTCTTCAACTGTTTTCGTGAAAATGCTTGAGAATCGTATGTTTTTTAACGGAAAATGATTCATACCTTCGAAATGGGCGATTTAAGGAAGAAAATCTCAGAGATAAGATGATTTTTGGATGAATATCGCCGGAGTTCGAAGCGTATTTTCAGAAGTCGAAAAGTTTTTCGATGATAATGAGTTGCGTGTGAGTGAGTTTTTCGATCGATAAAGTGGTATTAATACTTTACGATCGGGTAAAGTAAAAGTACATTGGGCCGTAAATTTTTTTTTAAAAAGGGCTTTTCGTTAAAATTCAGGTCTGATTAAACGAAATCTTTTATGGATTTAACCCAAAAAAATTGTATAATACTCCCTGTAATTCTGAAAGAGATGAAATTTTCTCCTAATGTTGATGAAATTCAACATTTTACTCCTTGGATGAGCTCTAAATTATCTGTGATGCTTAAAAAAAATGTTAGAAGTCATGTTTTATAAGTAAATCATATAGGAGATAATAACAAATTCTCATATAAAACTCCCCCTCAACAATTGCACGATATAACTTTTCGTCATTTTAAGCACATATTTAGTACAATTTGGCAATGAAAATTTACTATTTTAAGAACAAGTAACGCATTTTAAACAATTTAGAATATATTTAATAAAATTTTGCGTTTTTCAAAATAAATTTCGCATTTTATCAATTCTGAGCCAATGCATGTATTAATGCATTTAAAATGCCTCTCCCCAAAACACGTCGGCTTCGACAAGGCGAACGGGAACATTCTTCGCATTTTTCACGGAGTGGTCTTTTCTAAAAGATATGACGTGGCGCAGCTGATTTGGAACGATCTAGCCGATCTGATGCGTCAGAGGGAGACAAAGTCGAAGGCCAGATCTCTTCCTTATGTACGGTGGTACCCGGTGCTGATCTCGCACATCAAGGAACTCCATCCAGAGATCCCGAGACTACCACCAATTGCGGAATACACTCCGTCACGCCTTCGATTTTTTCACAACCCGAAGGCCGCCGATCTACCACTCCAACCAATGCTGATCCCATTGGAGCTGCTCCGATTAGCTGATCCAACTGAAGAGGCATACCAAGACTACTGCCAGAACAACTCTATCACGGAGGCGATGGTACGTGCCTTGGATCCAGCCCCGACGCCTTCTCAAAGGGAATCCTTGGTGACTACAACAGAGCCCGAAGCCACGACTCAGGAGATTGAACCCAAAGGTGTCCCACAAGATATCTCTCCTGAGGCAACCGATTCTGATGAAGCACACAGACTCCAACGAAGGGGCCCTCGCCGACAACAACTCTCGGCCTCGTCTGCAGTGCCTCCAATCATACCAACTTCGGAGCCAACACATCCACCACCACGTGATCAACCTACCGAACAGATTCATATTGAATCTGTCTCAACACCCATAGAGGTGATACTTATTGTATCATCTCAAGGATTGGGTGGAAGCCCTATTGGACCCCCGATATCTTCGGAGCCAACAATAGGTCAACCCTTTGAAGTGCTGACTTTAGGGTTGATAACGGATGTCCTTGGACGTTCCGGAACTTCAAGACCTACTCTAGGCGGCACATCGGAAATCTACTCCGATGTTGTGACAGTGGAGCGCCTCCCTGGCCCCACTCCACCAATGTTCGTGACGGAGCACAGACTACAAGAAGCGCTCTCCACAGCCCTATCTTCTCTAGAAGATCGTCTGATGGACCGTATGCTCCATGCTCTCGAGACTTCCCGAAGAGACACCGGGAAAACACCAGTCTCAGAAGCTGCTCCGACCGACACTCAAACCACCCCCGTCTCCTCGCCACTTCCTACCACCACTCGACACACCCCACTACAACCAATCCTCACCACCCCAACTCCCTCACCCTCACTTATCAATCCCTACACCATCCCGATGACCCAGCTTCACGATATCCTCATCTCACGCCTCCTCGCCCTAGAGACCAGATCTCCCGCTGAGGAGAGTCTCTACAAAAGGTTAATAGATGAACCAGAGCCGCCGGCACAAACAACGTGCCGAGAAGAAAGCTCCCGCACTAAGCGTAGACATGACGATCCCGATGATCCGGATCGTCATGAGGGGGAGAAACGGCAATTAACTACACGGAGCGGCCGTGGATTGAGTCAAACACAGACAAAGACTCAAGAAGCTGGATGATCGTCCTCACACCCACCACCACACAATCTCAAACCCGCCAACAAACAACCACACCTCCCACCATATCCCAAACACTAACCCTCTCTCCTACAAATCCAAATCAATCCCAACCTCAAACCTCCCCCAAGTCCATCAAGAAGCAGTTGCCTACGATCCACATCTGATCGTAGATGACTACATCCTAAACGAGACGTCGATGATGCAATGGGAACCAGAGGAAGCTGCTCAAGCTCGACTCTCCAACGTCAGATACTTCTTACAACAAGCTTCAGTGGACTTGGTACTGCTTGAAGAACAAGAACTTCAAGAAGGCGAGAACTACAGTTCCGCCCTCCCAGAGCTACCCGAAATGATAAGGCTCGGAGTCGACTCTCCTCCCCGTCTATCAAAAGGGACAGTTAGAGTCGAGAAGCAATGGGAGAATGTCATAATTGAAGTCCAGTTCATTGAAGACGTAAGAAAGCAGATTTGGACGGCTCCAAACAAAATCAAGAAGCTCAATGAACTTAACCTAAGGGGCATCTCACACTGGGAAGATAGGAAGAAAATGGAGCATATCTTCATGCTCAATTATCTCGGACCCGATCGAAGTGGCATTCCAGCTGATCAACTGAAGGAAAACTTCAAGAACAAGCCACCGATTCTCCAACTTGTCGGAGTCTCTCATACGATCGGAAGATATCCAACTCCTATCTATATCATTGAGCGAACGAACAGCAACCGCACTCGAGAAGAGATAGATGAAAGTTATCTCCCATTCCTTCCACCGGATGAAGTCTACCAATTATATCAAATATACAAGAGAAAGTACAAGACGCATCCTGGATATATCAAGACTGAAGGACTCGAGGGGCTAAAAAGATTCATGGTGCGGCAGATCAAGTATCACACCGCACACGACCTTCAAATTACAATAGAGAACAACATGAAGAAGGTCAACATGGAATCTCCGCTCATGAAGGGCTTCCCACTCAATAACTTTCCCGAGAACTACAGCTTCAAGACAACTGGTCTCGCCATAACCTATCCAAATCCAGTCATTGGAAAGACAAGGGTTATGATGAAGTCAGAAGTACATAAATTCTGCGACGGGACGCTAAAGTTAGTTAGGAAGAACATTCAGAAGAGATTGGGAGAGATCATCGAAGAGACAATCTTCGAAGATCTTTGTGACGAAGAGGCACCACTCTTGAACGAGCTTCTAGATGCTATAAATGAGAGATTGGAGCTGAGGAATGCTGTTCGACGCTACGAGACAACATTGGGATTGAGGAAGTCTTTTATGCCCGACAAGGATAAAAGGAGCTGAAATGAAGACAAGCACAAAGGGGGAGATTGAATAGAATATTATAATTGTGCTTTATTATTTCATTATCCTCGTAATTAGGGGCGCAATTAGAAGTTTTGATAGTGTAGGACCTAATAGTAATTACACCTTAGATATAGGTATAAATATGATGTACACTATCAAAGTTAAAAACAATTTTATTATTCAGAAAAATACAACTATCGAATTCATATTTTAAACGAGAGAACACGTTCGAGAATTTATTATTTGTGTTGTATATTCCACGTCGTTTTCGACTGATGGCTCTCCATACGTCCCCAAAATTGTTGTAGGTAGATCATCGGTACGGAGGCCGTCATCGTTAATGCTGGCCACATTGGGTGTCGTTTAAGGATGGAGATGATGACTTCATCCGGGCACCGGAATATTGTTAGATCCAGTTGATAATTGTTGTCAATAACGGGCATGAAGCTTGATGAAGGATATATGTGAGGATAATTTGGAGTTGTCATATCTGTAAAGAATAACATGAAATTCATTTGTTGATAAATTTTCATATGCGAATAAACGGAATTAAGAATGAATAAAGAAAATTGTATGTACTAAGGTTTATGTTCGAAAGACTTAGTGAAAAATTTTGAAAGATTTGTAAAATTGACTAAGTCTTAGAAGCGTGTTTTTATTCAAGTAACAATTTATTCGATCGTTAAATTTTGTGATCGAATAAAAATGTGTCGAATAACTCAAGTTTCTGCCGATGACTTTTACGATCGAATAAAATGTTATCGAAAACAATAATTTTTCGCTGAGTAAGTTTTCGGTCGAATAAAAAATTGTCGAAAAACTTAAGTTTTTCACCGCGTAGTTTTTTGATCGAATAAAAGAATACCGAAAAACTTAAAGTTTTCGCCACCGAATTTTGCGATCGAATATAATATAATCGAAAAATTATGTTTTGGCCGCGCAGTTTTTCGATCGAATTAAAATATATCGAAAACAAAAGGTTTTCGACGCTGAGTTTTGCGATCGAATAAAACTGAACAAAAACTAAAGTTCTTCGACGCCACTGCTTGCGATACAAACTTTTTCGATCGAACAATTTTCAAATCAAACAGTAAACGCGTGAAACATAATTTTCGATTTCTGGGTAAATCATGAGTTGATCTGGGTTCGAAATGTTCAGAAACCAGCTGCGAATCCAAATATCGTGATTTTAACCCAAAAGGTCGAGTTTAAACATGTTGACTTGAAGGTTTGAAATCAGCTTCAGTCGAAAAAGTATGAATATGAAATTTCTTCAACTGTTTTCGTAAAAATGCTTGAGAATCGTATGTTTTTTAACGGAAAATGATTCCTACCTTCGATATGGGCGATTTAAGGAAGAAAATCTCAGATATACGATGATTTTTGGATGAATATCGCCGGAGTTCGAAGCGTATTTTCAGAAGTCGAAAAGTTTTTCGATGATAATGAGTTGCGTGTGAGTGTGAGTTTTTCGATCGCTAAAGTGGTATTAATACTTTACGATCGGGTAAAGTAAAAGTACATTGGGCCGTAAAATTTTTTTTGGGCTTTTAGTTAAAATTCAGGTCTTATTAAACGAGAATTTAATCTTTTATGGATTTAACCCAAAAAAATTGTATAATACTCCCTGTATTTCTGAAAGAGATGAAATTTTCTCCTAATGTTGATGAAATTCAACATTTTACTCCTCGGATGAGCTCTAAATTTTCTGTGATGCTTAGAAAAAATGTTAGAAGTCATGTTTTATAAGTAAATCATATAGGAGATAATAACAAATTCTCATATAAAACTCCCCCTCAACAATTGCACGATATAACTTTTCGTCATTTTAAGCACATATTTAGTACAATTTGGCAATGAAAAATTACTATTTTAAGAACAAGTAACGCATTTTAAACAATTTAGAATAGATTTAATAAAATTTTGCATTTTTCAAAATAAATTTCGCATTTTATCAATCCTGAGCCAATGCATGTATTAATGCATTTAAAATGTGCGAAAAATATTTTCAAGTTTCAAAAATATTTTGTTTTGGGGTCAGATGTGACATTTTGAAGACTATCACACAAAAATTTCTTATGACATATAAAATAATAATTTGCCATAAAATCATGTAACTAGACTTAATATTCTAAGATCATAGTATGAATCACTTCGACAATTCTCGCGAGTTTCGCTCATACCACTCGATTTATTTTTATCATGGAAATATTTAGCAGATATATCACTCATATCAACACGAAACTAATATCAATTAATTTGTTATCGTATCGAATTTAATCAACTTACTAAGTGAAAAATCATCATTTTGAATCAAAGGGAATTTGAAGGGATTTTATTTAGGCTCTGACTCAAGAGGTAGGAAATTTTGGGTTAGTGAGCAAAAAAAAATTCTTCAGTTCCAGGAGCCCTATTGTGCAATTCTGTGTTGATCCTTTTGCTTTTCTTTTCAGGATGAGTCTCGTCTTCTTTACAAAACTTTGAGAGATTAGAGCTTCTTTTTGGGTCGAGACCGTGTTCCTTTCGAAGGTTCCACAGTTATGGAATTCGAACCCAAGGCCGTGCTTCTCTTCTCGTTTTCTCTATTTATAAGATCTAGATTATCGTTGGAGAAGTTCACTTCGAGGTGCTTCTCTTCTAGGAGTATACAAGATTATCTAGGAGAAGTTCACAGCTAGTTTCATGTTTCACTTCTATAATGATTGCGACATTCATCATGTGTATCTCTTTTGCTCTCCCCCTCTTTTTCTTGATTGAGTAACCCTTAGAATCTTGTGAATAAGGTTGAAGGCTTAATTGGGGTTGATAAAGAAAAAGAATATCGGAGAAGGCCCAAAGAGGATTTCTAGGGAAAAAATTATAAAGGATTTATAATAAAGGATAAGTGATGAATTTCCTATATGCCCTTATCATTTCATGACGAAATAGTCACACAAGTAAGAATGAAGCTACGAAGTACAAACCAAAGAATAATCATTTGAAGTGTGACACACTCAAGAAAAAATTATTTGAGGTTCAAATTCTCACATATATGATGTGACTTTGTGTCTAGTGAAACAAACGAAGCTCTTTGAATAAAAGACTGTGACGTGAATTTTTAGACAAAGAACTAAGCATATATATCGAAGAAATATTTTTGTGAGTAATTCAAAATAGGCAAAATTATCGTCATCCCCCATTTTTATTATTATTATTATATTTATATCTATGAAAATTTATGATAGAGTCACGCAAGATAATCAAAGAATATCAAGAAGCACATAGAATATCACATAGAAGCATAATGGAGCATGTAAAACACTTTTCAAGTAAGATTGAGATTCAACATGCCTAACTTAGCGATAAGGAATTGGAATCGTTTTTCATCCAATGCCTTAGTGAATAAATCGGCAAGTTGAAGCTCTGTTTTTACAAAATACATATCTATAGTGCCTTTTTCTACATGATCTTTTATAAAATGATAACGAATATCTATGTGTTTCGTGCGTGAATGATGAACAAGATTGCAAGTAATGGCTATAGCACATTGAGAATCACTGTAAATGGGAATGTTATTAAAATCAAACCCGTAATCGCGTAGTTGTGTCCGCATCCATAGAATTTGCGAGCAACAGCTGGCAGCCGCTACGTATTCTGCCTCGGCCGTCGATGTTGACACACAATTTTGTTTCTTTGAGGACCAGCAGACCAACTTTTCGCCTAAAAATTGTGCTCCGCCAGACGTGTTTTTTCTGTCCATTCAACAACCTGCATAATCAGCGTCAGTATAGCCAATTAATCTAAAATTAGTATTTTTTGATACCATAGCCCTAAGTTGGGAGTTCCTTTCAGATATTGTAGAATTCGCTTGACTGCTTGCATGTTGGACTCCTTTGGGTCAACTTGAAAACGAGCAAAGAGACAAGTGGCAAACATGATGTCGGGGCAGCTAGACGTTAAGTAGAGAAGAGATCCGATAATTATCCGATAGAGTGTGATGTTGACTGCCTTGCCAGACAGATCAGCATCCAATTTGCAGTTTGTTGAGATTGGAGTGTTCATCGGTGTGCTCTTGTCTTGATTAAATCTCTTCAGAATATCTCGAATATATTTGGTTTGACTGATGAAGATTCCTTCTTGGAGTTGCTTTACTTGTAGTCCAAGAAAGAATTGGAGTTCTCCCATTAAGCTCATCTCAAATTTTGTCTTCATGAGTTCACCGAATTTCTAACAGAGACGTTCATTTGTTGAGCCGAAGATGATGTCATCAACGTAAACTTGAACGATCATCAGGTCTTTGCCATGTCTTTTGATGAAGAGTGTCGTGTCAATGGTGTCTCTTATGAAGTTGGACTTGACTAAAAATTCGCTTAGGACATCATACCAAGCACGAGGGGCTTGTTTTTAGTCCATAGAGAGCTTTGTCCAATCGATAGCATGATCAGGAAGGTTTTCATGCACGTATCCATCAGGTTGGGCGACGTAGACTTCTTCTTTTAATACGCCATTGAGAAAGGCGGTTTTAACATCCATTTGATAGACTTTGAAGTCTTTATGAGCCGCATATGCTAAGATAGTCGAATTGCTTCGATACGTGCCACCGGAGCATACGTCTTGTCGTAATTAATTCCTGCTTGTTGGTTGTATCCCTTGGCTACGAGTCGTGCTTTATTCCTGATAACTTAACCATTTTCATTCTTCTTATTCTTGAAAACCCATTTAGTACCAATTATTGTTTTGTCTTGCGGTCGAGGAACTAACGTCCAAACTTGTAGACGCTCGAATTGGTTGAGTTCATCTTGCATTGCTATTACCCAATACGGGTCTTTAAGAGCTTCGACTACCTTAATTGGTTCATTTTGGCTTAAGAAGCATGTGAATAATCCGCTTTGAGTGGACGTCCTAGTGTGTACACCACTTGAAGGATCACCGATGATTTGGTCAATAGGATGAGCTCGAGTCCATTTGCGTTCGTGAGGAATAACCGAAGTTGATCCATCATTGGTTTGTAGATCGAGACATCCTGAATTGATGGGCTGATCATTCGTAGTTGGGAAATACAATTCAGAGGATGATTCAGAAGGAATTTCCTCATCTGCATTTGTAGGGGCTGCAGCACTAGATGAAGATTCAGAATTAGGAGAATCCGTAACATTTGTCGGAGTAGGAGTCTTTCAATTTGAATTTCTTCCATTGAGGGAGAAGGAGCACTGCTTGGTATAGAATGGGACAAAGCATGCATTTGAGACTCATTCCGATAAAATTGTTCAAACGGTGAATCTAAATCTTCCAAGTCGGCGGGAATTGCTTCTCTTGACTTTGAGGTAGAAGTTGTCGAAAGTTGTTGACCTTGTGCCAACATGCCTATAAGCTCGGGTTCTGAACTGTTTTGTTCAGAAACCAAATCTGTCATTTCTTGAAAGGTGACGTTGTAGCTTTCAAGAATTGTACGAGAAGACTTGAGGTAGACGCGTATGATTTTGAGGTAGAGGAATATCCGACAAAAATGGCTTCAAAGGCTTTGGGATCGAACTTGCTTCGATGCTCCCGATCGTTGGCCAAAAAACACTTGCAACCAAATACTTTGAAGAATGAGATATTTGGGATTCTTTGATTATTTATCTCATATGGCGTCTTTACGAAGAGTTTGTGAATAATTGTCCTATTTTCAATAAAACATGCCGTACTCACTGCTTCAGCCCATAGAAAGTGAGGGAGACCAGAGTATATGAGCATTGTTCTTGCAGCTTCTCAACTAAAGTCCGGTTCTTTCTTTCTACGACACCATTTTGTTGAGGCATTTTTGCGGCTGAGAATTGTTGAATAATTCCAAGTGATTGATAAAAGTTGTTGAGACGCTGATTCTTGAATTCACTCCCGTTGTCCGTTCTGATTACTTGGATTTTCTTTTGTAGGAGATTCCGAGTTGTATTCACAAAGCTTATTATCAAGTCTCCAGTCTCATCTTTAGTTCGGAGATATCTTGTCCATGTGTAGCGAGAATAATCGTCGACAATTACTAACACATATTTACGACCGTTGATGCTTTGTGTACGCATTGGTCCGCAAAGGTCCATGTGAAGTAATTCCAAGGGTCGAGATGTAGAAGCAATTTGCTTGAGTTTGTGGGATGCTCGCTTCATTTTTCCCATTTGACAAGCCGAACAGTGATGCTTTTGATGAGGAGAGATTGTTGGTAGACCGTTACCAACTTTTTAACAAAGAGTTTGTGAAGAGCTTTGTGATTTAGATGAGACGAGCGTTGATGCCATAAGTTGTTCCTCTTGATTGTAGTCTGTGAGTTGAGGCAAACAGCTATCGAAGGTCGAACTGTTGTCAGATTGATAGTGTAGAGATTTGATCTTTGTGATCCTGTTAGAAGTTCTTGATTCTGACTATTTAAAATTATGCACTGATCAGCTAGAAATACTACTTGAAATCCTTTGTCGCAGAATTGTCCTATGCTGAACATGTTGTGTTTAAGACCTTGGACATAAGAGATATCCTTAATCGTCAGATTTGCCAGTAGAATGTCTCCAAACCCGAGTATTGGAGCTGAATCATTGTTGTCAAATCGGACTTTTCCGTTGTAACGGTCTTGGTAGTTGCTCAACAGTTGTTGCTTTCCCGTCATGTGTGTGGAGCAACCAGAATCTAAATACCACACATGATGGGTCCTCACGGATGGGTCCTCTCGGATTAGCAGATTTGATAAGTAAGTTGGTCATCTTTGGTTCCTAATTTATTGGAATGCTTAGGTACCCAAACCAACTTTGAAGTAGTTGATTTAAGTGGTACTTCTTTAGGCAACTCGGCCTTATGGGCTTGTGTTGGCCTATGTGGTGTTTTAGGAACCCAATGAGTTTGAACCTTACATGGGAGGTTAATTTCAGCACTAGCAAATGTCTGATTTGTCTTATTGCTTGAGAAAATCTTTTCTCTAGCTAGTCTCCTAAGGTGTTTAGCTGAATGTACTTGGACTGGGTACCTTAGATGAGGACAAGAATGTATGGAGCTATAAGGTTCCTCTAGAGTCGGATCTTGTTTCCTGTGAGACATAAGACTTGCATTTGTCTTAGAATGATGGCTTGTAATTTTTGAAATCGAGCCAATTTAAAATTTGTGCTTTCAAAATTAATAGGTTTTAATACATAAGTGCAAGCAACAACATTAAAGTTAGAAACGGCTGTCTTCTTGCGAGTGTCCATAGTTTTTGATACAGAAGAAAATTTTGAAAATAAGACATTTCTATCATTTTTCTTCTGGAATTCTATCCTAGGCACTCTTTCCTTTGCATGCTTCACCTCTTTTTCTACCTACATGTGGATGGAGTAGAAAAAGAGTTAGAAAAAGTCTTTTTCCTTTTTGAAGCATTTAAAGATTCTTTTCCTCCCTTTACTATTTTTAAAGAAGATTTATCTTCTTTTAAAATATTTTGAAAAATAATGGAAGGTGTTTTCTTAGATGTAATCTTGTCCTTAATTAATGATTTTTCTTTCAAAGTAAAATAAGGACATAATTTAAAAATTGAGGAAGTTTTGAGATTAGAAATCTCCAATAAAAGCTCATTCTTTTCAGCTTTGAAATTCTCTCTTTCTATTTCTAAGGAAGCGTTTAAATCAGCTATCTTCTTAATAATAGCAGGTATATAGCAGAAATTAGAATTTTGATAATGATCAATATTTTCTTCTTTATTTTTAGAAAAATCTTCTAGGGGATATAATAAATTATAGTCACTAGACAAGTTGAGTCGCTTGTCTTGTAACTATTATTCAAGTCGGTGTAGTCAAAGGGAATGTCAGTCCTATTTGTGGCTTTTCGTTTAGATTCTTCTAAGGCGTTTATTTCTGAAGAATTAGTAAAGGCCATTAGAGAAGTAATCTTAATCCCATGTACTCGATATCATATAATTGTTTAACATTGATCTTTTTCAAGTTACGGGGATTGTTAAAACCTAAGCCTTCTTTAGGATTATAAAATTCTATATCAAGAGGTTGATTTAGAAAGATAGTTTGATCCCTTTTTGTTAGAAGATCATCTAAAATTTTAATCCTTGAGTAAAGTTTCTTACGTTCGTCAGAGATTTCTTTGAAATTATTTTTAGAAATTTTAAGTCTCTCTGACAATCGTATTAAGTTCATTGAATTTTGTCTCAGAGGTAGTTATTGTTAATTCAAGACTAGATATCTTTTCCTTATTGTTAGATAAGAGAATTTCTAGATGAATTTTCTTATCTAATTGCTTTTGGAAATTGCTTTCGGTAAGAGCTAGTCTCTCTTCTAATTCCTTTGATCGTTTCCGCTCATTTTTCATGTTAGAATATTTAATCTGTAACGATTTTTTGCCGTTTTTAGATTCTGAGGACTCGGCCGGTCTTTCCTTGTGCTTGAAGCTTGATGTCCGAAGTCTATTTGCCGAGGAAGAGGATTTCTTTTGGTAGAACTTTTTGCTCATCATTTTAAAAATGAGAGCCAACTGTTTCTTGAACTCCTTCATATCGGGTTCGGAGTCCGATTCAGATTCGTCTTCATCTTCTGAAGAACTTGGCAATTTGTGCTTTTATATTTGCGAGATCGACTTGTTTTTCTTTCAGAAACAAGAGCTATAGAATCGTCGATCTGCTTGCCCTTAAGTTCTTTTTGTATCTCGCTGATATCTTCTTCGTGTTGGGCGAGATTATCAAAGACAGCGTGGATATCCATTTCGTCCAAATCCTTATTTTGACGGATTTGCATGGATATTTTCTTCCACTCCGGTTGAAGAGAAGAAAGAAATCGAATGTTGACCTCCATGTTGATCTTGAAGATATCTATCTTCCTCATCTCATTAAGAAGAGTTTATCAAGCGTTGATAGAGTTCATAAACGGTTTCCTCTGCCTTGGCTTTGAATGAATCGTACGCGGTTAGAATATTTGCTTTCTTGGCTTTGACTCCAACTTCGGTTTGTTGCATCATCTTGTGAAGCTCGTCCCACATAGCTTTTGCACTAGATAAACTATCTATTTGCATATAGATGTCGTTAGGAATTCCTTGCATTAGGAAAGTTTTGGCTCCTAAATCTGCTTTTGCTCTTAATCGCTCCCCCTCGGTGTATTCACTAGGAATTTTGAGTCTTCGTGAGGCGGGTATGGGAGGATTATTGGTGGCATCGCCTTCTTGGATGAGCCAAAATTGAGCGGGACCTTCTTGAAGAGAAGCTATCAAATTTGTAGCTTGCTCTTTTGTTTCCAAAAAGTTCATGAATCGGCTTCTCCAAACGGTGTATTCGCCTCTTCGTAGAATTGGAGGGCGGACGTCGTTTTCGAACGAGTAAGCATTCATTTGTAGTTGATTGGTTGGATCTTCGTGAAAGTTTGGAATTGTAATGAAAAGTGTTTCACAAGTGACAAACTTCGTTAGTAATGTTTGATTCGTACTTTAAACAATTTTCCTTTCGTACATATTTTTCGGCTGTTCAAGAGAAATTATTTTGATTTCGAAAAATATTTGATATGAGAATTGATACTTCAAAATTTTGCTAAAGAATTTTGATTTTAAGAGAGAAAATTTTGAGACAAATATTTTTCGTAAGTTTTGAAAATTACGAAATTTAATTTCTTTCAAATTAGTGTAAAATGTGTGTCTGTTTGAGCAGTCACCGAAAAGTTTTACGAACAATAATTTTCGATAAAAAAAATCGAACCTTTGATCGAAAAAGATTTTCGATTCTATAAGTTTTTCGTTGTATTTATCGAAAATTATTTTTCGAACATAAGAGTTTTGCAGAGTAGATATCCAGTCGAAAAATCGAATAATTTGTTGATCTCAAAAACTTTTATCGAAAAATTTTTAATCGAAAAATTAATAGTGATCGAAAAATTTTGTTAAGTTTGACTCAAAGTTTTTCGAGTGTGAGTTATTCGATCGAAATATGTTTTTGCTAAATTTTTACTCGAAAATTTAGATGATCGAAAATCTTGAGATCGAAAACTTGTTTTACTATTACAAGTTTTTCGAGTCAAAATTAGATATTTATTTAGAGAAAACAGTATCCGTCGAAAAAAAATACGCTTTATTACGCTCGAAAAAGATATTTATATATGAATAGAAAACTAATTATCGAAATAATGTTTTTCGAGTCTTATATTTGAGTAAAACACACGTGAACAGTGTTTGTCATCAAAAAAATTCTCGGCTGCAAACTTATTCGAAAATTAATTTTCGAGCCAAGTTTTTCGATCGAAAATCCGATCGAAAAACAGCAAAGTTCAATGTAACAGTGAAATTTCCAGATTCAACCGAGATGTTCAAGTTAGGTGATGAAATTATGGATAATCACTCGTTTCTTCGTTCTTAATATGAGCAAACACAAGATTAACCACGTTTTACAGCAAAATATATCAAATATTACGAAAATCAAATCGAAATCAAAACTTAATCGCAAAAGCAACTATCGATCTAAATCGAAAATCTGAATTAATATGACGTTCTAAGCGATTGAAATCAGTACATAAATCATTCCTAACATAAAATTTATCACTTAATCAGCAAGCTCATCAACAAAATTCGCACACATTAAGCATATTGATCAAAATACAAGTCACGCAAGTTTTTCGATCGAAAAATCTGGAAAATTATTTTGATCTTAAAAGCGCGAATTCAATCCAAAATCAATTACGATTCGCTCTGATACCAATTGTTAGGTCCTAATTCATCAATCAACAAGCAATCTAAGAATGAATTCTAGGTATTCGAGTAAGAAATCTTACGCGTTTGGTCGAATATCCGTGTTGAAGATCTTGAGAGAGGTTGTTAAATTTCCAAGATTCTCGATCGTATTCTCTCTCGTTTAAAATGTGAATTCAATGCTCGTGAGTTTCTGAAAATGAACTCGTGTATTGATTTTGATAGTGTACATTGTATTTATACATATTTACATGGTATATTTACTATTTGGTTCTACACTATCAAAACTACTAATTACGCCCCTAAGTACAAGGATAATGAATTTACAAAGCACAATAATAAATTCTCTTCATAGCAAATTGAAATGGGTGAAATCTTGATTTTAATGGCCGAATATGTTGGATTCGACTCAATTTGATCATGGGTCTTAGTAATTGAAGGGGATTAGATGTTAATCACGATATAACGAATAATTTTGATGGTACATAAGATCGGGTCGTTTGCTAATTAAAGCGCTTAGCGGGTAACACTTCATGCTTTCTGGGTAACAGTTCATGCAACACAAATACCACTTGCTTTGTAGTTTATAACAAATGTTGCCGCAAAACGAACACATAATTAGAAAAAAATAACGACTCGTCACCATTAAATAACACATGTTGTAAACAAGTGAAAGCAAAGAGGGATAGATCGGAAACAACCGACAACACCCAAAAACAGTGAAACCGCTAGCATATCTGACACAAGAGACATGATAAGGTGAAATCGACGTCAATTTCCCATGTAATCAACGAAAAATATGAAGTTTATCGTGGAATATTGCATTAAATACACTTCAAAAATCTCGTTGAAAAACGGGTGAAATCTCGAGTTTAATGGCCAAATAAGATGGATTCAACTCAATTTGATCATGAGTCTCTGTAATCGAAGGAGATTATTAATAATAATCATGGAACATCGAAGAATTTTGATGAGACCTAATGTTAGGTCCTAATTCATCAATCAACAAGCAATCTAAGCATCAATTATCGGTATTCGAATAAGAAATCTTACGAATTACGTTCGGTCGAATTTCCGCGTTGAAGATCTTGAGAGAGATTGTTAGATTTCCGAGATTCTCGATCGTATTCTCTCTCGTTTAAAATATGAATTCAATGCTCGTGATTTTCTGAAAATAAACTTCTTTTTTAGTTTGATAGTGTACATTGTATTTATACCTATTTACATGGTATATTTACTATTTGATCCTACACTATCAAAACTACTAATTACGCCCCTAATTACAAGGATAATTAAATTACAAAGCACAAGTTTAAATTCTCATCAATCTCCACCTTTGTGCTTGTCTTCGTTTCAGCTCCGTTTATCCTTGTCGGGCGTAAAAAGATTTTTGCAATCCCAATGGTGTCTCGTATCGTCGAACAACATTCCTCAACTCCAATCCCAATGTTGTCTCGTATCATCGAACAGCATTCCTCAGCTCCAATCTCTCATTTATCGCATCCAGAAGCTCATTTAAGAGTAGGGCTTCTTCTTCACAAAGATCTTCGAAGATTGTCTCTTCGGTGATCTCTTCCAATCTTTTCTGGATGTTCTTCCTCACTAATTTTAGTGTCCCGTCACAGAACTTGTGGATGATAGGTTATGGTGAGACCAGGTTTTTTGAAGATGTAGTTCTCGGGAAAATTGTTGAGTGGGAAGCCCTTCATGAGTGGAGACTCCATCTTGACCTTTTTCATATTGTTCTATAAAGCGATTTGATGGTCGTGTGCGGTGTGATACTTGATCTGCCGCACCATGAATCTTTTAAGTCCCTCGAGTCCTTCAGTCTTGATATATCCGGAGTGCGTCTGGTATTTTCTCTTGTACATCTGATACAGCTGGTAGATCTCATCCGGTGGAAGGAAAGGGAAATAACTTTCATCTATATCCTCTCGAGTGCGGTTGATGTCCGCTCGCTCGATGATGTAGATAGGGGTTGGGTATCTTCCGATCGTATGCGATACTCTGATGAGTTGGAGAATCGGTGGTTTGTCCCTGAAATATTTCTTCAGTTGATCAGTTGGGATGCCACTCCGATCGGGTCCAAGATAGTTGAGCATGAAGATATGCTCCATTTTCTTCTTGTCTTCCCAGTGTGAGATGCCCCGTAGATTGAGTTCGTTGAGCTTCTTTATTTTATTTGAGGCCCTCCATATCTGCTTTCTAATGTCTTCAATAAACGGAACTTCAATTCTGACATTCTCCCATGGTGTCTCGACTCTAACCGTCCCTTTTGATAAGCAGGGAGGAGAGTCGACTCCGTGCCTAATCATCTCTGGTAGCTCTGGGAGAGCAGAATTGTAGTTCTCGCCTTCTTGAAGTTCCTCTTCTTCAAGCAGCACCAAGTCCACCGAAGCTTGTTGTAAGAAGTATCTGACGTTGGAGAGTCGAGCTTGAGCAGCTTCCTCTGGTTCCCATTGCGTCATCCACTTCTCGTTTAGGATATAGTCATCTACGATCAGATGTGGATCGTAGACAACTGTTTTTGGTTGGGCTTGGGGAGGCTGTAGGTCGGGATTGGATTTGAATTTGTAGGAGAAAGTGGTGGTGTGTGGGATGTAGTGGGAGGTGTGATTGTTTGTTTGCGGGTTGTGGGTTGTGTGGTTGGTTGTGTGGTTGGTTGTGTGGTTGATGGGTTTGAGGACGATCCTCCAGCTTCATGAGTCTTTGTTTGTTCTTGACTCACTCCACGGCCGCTCCATGTGATTCGTTGCCGTTTCTCCCCCTCATGACGATCCGAATCGTCGGGATCATCATGTCTTCGTTTGGTGTGGCTTTCTTATCGTTGGAGAAGTTCACTTCGAGGTGCTTCTCTTCTAGGAGTATACGAGATTATCTAGGAGAAGTTCACAGCTCGTTTCATGTTTCTCTTCTATAATGATTAAGACATTCATCATGTGCATCTCTTTTGCTCTCCCCCTCTTTTTCTTGGTTGAGTAACCCCAAATCTTGTGAATAAGGTTGAAGGCTTAATTGGGTTTGAAAAGGAAAAAGAATGTCGGAGAAGGCCCAAAGAGGATTTCTAGAGGAAATATTAAAGGCTTTATAATTTGGGCTTAGTGAGGAATTTCCTAATATGCCGTTATCATTTTCATGACGAAATAGCCACACAGGTAAGAATGAAGCTACGAAGTACAAACCAAAGAATAGTCATTTGAAGTGTGACACACTAAAAAAAATTATGGAGGTATAAATTCTCACATATATGATGTGGCTTTGTGTCTAGTGAAACAAACGAAGCTCTATGAATAAAAGAATGTGACGTGACTTTTTAGGCAAAGAACTAAGCATATATATCGAAGAAGTATTTTTGTGAGTAATTCAAAATAGGCAAAATTATCGTCATCCCCCATTTTTTTATTATTATTTTATTTATATATCATTAAAATTTATGATAGAGTCACGCAAGATAGTCAAAGAATATCAAGAAGCACATAGAATATCATATAGAAGCATAATAGGGCATGTAAAACACTTTTCAAGTAAGATTGAGATTCAACATGCCTAACTTAGCAATAAGGAATTGGAATCGTTTTTCATCCAATGCCTTAGTGAATAAATCGGCAAGTTGAAGCTCCGTTTTTACAAAATACATATCTATAGTGCCTTTTTCTACATGATCTTTGATAAAAGGATAACGAATATCTATGTGTTTCGTGCGTGAATGATGAACAGGATTGCAAGTAATGGCTATAGCAGTTTGAGAATCACTGTAAATGGGAATGTTATTAAAATCAAACCCGTAATCGCGTAGTTGTGTCCGCATCCATAGAATTTGCGAGCAACAGCTGGCAGTCGCGACGTATTCCGCCTCGGTCGTCGATGTTGTCGCGAGGATTATTGGTGGCATCGCCTTCTTGGATGAGCCAAAATTCAGCGGGTCCTTCTTGAAGAGAAGCTATCAAATTTGTAGCTTGCTCTTTTGTTTCCAAGAAATTCATGAATCGACTTCTCCATACGGTGTATTCGCCTCTTCGTAGAATTGGAGGGTGGTCGTCGTTTCCGAGCGAGTAAGCATCCATTTGTAGTTGATTGGTTGGATCTTCGTGAAAGTTTGGAATTGTAATGAAAAGTGCTTCACAAGTGATAAACTTCGTTAGTGATGTTAGATTCGTACTTTAAACAATTTTCCTTTCGTACATTTTTCGATTGTTAAAGAGAAATTATTTTGATTTCTAAAGTATTTGATATGAGAATTGATACTTCAAAATTTTGCTAAATAATTTTGATTTTAAGATCGAGAATTTTGAGTATCGTTGAAGATAATTCGGAGACAAATATTTTTCGTAATTTTGACAATTACGAAACTTGATTTCTTTCAAAATAGTGTAAAATGTGTGTGTGTTTGAGCCGTGACCAAAAAGTTTTTTCGAACAATAATGTTTTCGATTAAAAAAACTCGAACCTATGATCGAAAAAGATTTTCGATTGTATAAGTTTTTCGTTGTATTTATCGAAAATTATTTTTCAAACGTAAGAGTTTTGCGGAGTAGATTTCCTGTCGAAATATAGTTTGTCGAATAATTGTTGATCTCAAAAACTTTTATCGAAAAATTAAGAGTGATTGAAAAATTTTGTTAAGTTTGACTCAAAGTTTTTCGAGTGTGAGTTATTCGATCGAAATATGTTTTCGCTAATTTTTTACTCGAAAATTTAGATGATCGAAAATCTTGAGGTCGAAAACTTAACAGCAAGTTTTTCGAGTCAAAATTAGATATTTATTTAGCGAAAACAGTATCCGTCGAAAGAAAAAAAAAACACTTCATTACGCTCAAAAAAGATATTTATATTTGAATCGAAAAACTAATTATCGAAATAATGTTTTTCGAGTCTTATATTTGAGTAAACCACACGAGAATAGTGTTTGTCATCGAAAAATTTCTCGGCTGCAAACTTATTCGAAAATTAATTTTCGAGCCAAGTTTTTCGATCGAAAATCCGATCGAAGAACAGCAAAGTTCAATGTAACAGTGAAATTTCCAGATTTAACCGAGATGTTCAAGTTAGGTGATGAAATTCTGGATAATCACTTGTTTCTTCGTTCTTAATATGGGCAAACAAAAGATTAACCACATTTTATAGCAAAATATATCAAATATTACGAAAATCAAATCGAAATCAAAACTTAATCGCAAACGCAAGTATCGATCTAAATCGAAAATCTGAATTAATATGACGTTCTAAGTGATTGAAATCAGTACATAAATCATTCATAACATAAAATCTATCACTTAACAGCAAGATCATCAACAAAATTCGCAAATATTAAGCATATTGATCAAAATACAAGTCACGCAAGTTTTTCGATCAAAAAATCTGGAAAATTATTTTGATCTTAAAATTGCGAATTCAATCCAAAATCAATCACGATCTGCTCTGATACCAATTGTTAGGTCCTAATTCATCAATCAACAAGCAATCTGAACATGAATTCTCGGTCTTCGAATAAGAAATCTTACGAATTACGTTCGGTCGAATTTCCGCGTTGAAGATCTTGAGAGGTTGTTAGATTTCCGAGATTCTCGATCGTATTCTCTCTCGTTTAAAATATGAATTCAATGCTCCTGATTTTCTGAAAATGAAAGTCTTTTTTATTTTTATTTTGATAGTGTACATTGTATTTATACCTATTTACATGGTATATTTACTATTTGATCCTACACTATGAAAACTACTAATTACGCCCCTAATTACAAGGATAATTAAATTACAAAGCACAACTTTAAATTCTCATCACCTAAGATTCAAACGTTTATATATTATAAAGCTCATTGGTAACAGTTCATGCATTCTGAGTAACATTTCCTTGATTACAAGCAAGAGGCTAAGAGGAATAGATAAAAACAACCGACGACACCCAAAAATCAATGAAATCGTTGGGATCTCAGAATTTAGTGAACGAATAAAGTTAAATCGACCTCAATTTTCTCATGGGTCTTCATTATCGACGAAAATTTTTAAATTTAATAATGAAATAATATTTCAAACCAATTCAAAAATCTCGAGGTGAAACCTTAACTTTAATGGTCGAAAACCGTGAAATCAACTCAACTTGATTACAAGTCTTAATAATGTAAGGAAATTGTTGATGTTAATTATGGAATAATGCGAAAATTAGTTTTCCACAAAATTGAAATATTTTCGAGCGTAATAACACTTTATGCACTGATTATAATACATACACATCAAAAGAAAACGCTTCAGTAAGAACGTTCTAGAAGTTTCTAGATTGTCAGATAATATTAACAGGATAATGACTGATATTACCACATTGTCTCCAATTATACTACATGTCCGACAATAAATAATAATATAAAGTCAATTTATAACACAATTGTAGATTATGTGAACCATAGGCGCTCATGCATCATCAATGTCCACATCTTTTTGATTCATAGGTACGCGTACGTTTCGAGGACGAAGCCTTCTGAAGGGGGAGATATCTTATAACACCTTTCGCCCAATATTAATTTTTACAGCAGCCCAAATGAAAAGTCCAGCCCATTTCTAGTTTTTTTTTTCCTTAATACTTATCATCTCACTTGTGAGGAATCGATAAAAAAAAAATAAAAATGAATTAAAAACAGAAAAAAAAAAAAAAAAAGAAGGGAAGATCACGCCCAAATCCTCTTCTTCTCTGAATCTTCCAAGCTCTAGATAAAGTTTTGTTCGATTTTAGCTTCTTTAACCAAGGTATGTTTCGAGATCTTCATTTGATTGTTCAGAATTTTGTTCCTCTGCGCGACTGC
The DNA here is from genome assembly GCA_004919715.1 of Linderniella brevidens. Lineage (NCBI taxonomy): Eukaryota > Viridiplantae > Streptophyta > Magnoliopsida > Lamiales > Linderniaceae > Linderniella > Linderniella brevidens. Next base: position 17,267,494 of record SWDC01000157.1, read on the forward strand.
TGTTTTTAGTGATTTTGACCTACCTAAACTGCTCCGATTCGATTGAAGTTTGTTGCTGTGGAAAACTAACTTCTTGGGCTTTCCGTAGCCGCTGGAATCACCCCAATACGATATTTCTACAATTAGTTATGAATTTTCGACGTTTCAGCTGCGAATTTGGGATTTTTTACTACACTTTGTTAGTTTCGGGTTTGTCACTCCGTTCCCGCTGCAAATAATCTTCTAACAGTTCAAAACATACGTCATGATGCAGTTTAAATATTTTGGGGCAGTTCTAACACCTGAAGATCGATGATCGTGTGTAGATTACTTAGTGTTGTGTTTAAACCATTATTTTTTTTATTTTTAGGCGAAGGAAGGACGACAAGAGACACGCGGGCAGCTGGTAACACTTCGGGAAATTAGTATTCGCCGGTGAGGTGATAATACGGGAACATCTTTCCTTCGTGGAAAGTGTGGACTCGCGGTGTCTCGTCTTTTATTATGCTATATGGTATTTTATTTTATGATGTGATAAAATGCCTTGTCGGTTATAAGTTGTGTGATATGGGTTATATGATGTGAGAGAAAGCCTTGCCGGCTATATGATTCCATGAGATATTTATTTACATGGTATGCGTCTTGGCAACGATATGATAAACTTGATTGCTTGGTAAATTGATACGATTATACGTGGCATTATTTGTGACATTATGTGTCTCATTTGTATTATTGAGCTATTTGTGGGCTTACGAGCTGTGATCTTGATTGTTCATTGGTATTGCATATTCGGTACCGAGAATATTAGTAGCCCGAACCCGCCACGATTGGGGTGAGTGAGAGTGACACGTTGATATTAGTAGCCCGAACCCGCCACGATTTGGGTGAGTGAGAGTGGCATTAGTAGCCCGTGGTTCGACAAGCCCGGGTGAGTGCGGCCTAACGATTGCATCTATCCATTTGCTACTATTATTGGAAGGTGATCGTTGGGATTGATTTGGCCAACGTCATAGGTGTGTGGGACATACATGTCATACATTGTTGATACGATCATTCATAGCATTTGGTCTAGAGTACAGTGACGGACTCGTCTGACTCTCGACGGGGAGTTCAGTTCGAGGTAGATTATGGCTACCCATGCATCATTTATGTGATAACGACGTGGATTGTCATTACATGCTCCATTATGTGTGATGAATCGATTGTTGACTTGATTTATTTCGGTATAAATAGTTATTTTCTTTGATGGCTGATCATTGTGTTGGTGTTCATCGTTGAGGACATGCCTTCCGTGAGGGTAAGGTGTGTCGGTATTATCTTCTCACTGAGTTCGTGGTTTGCTCATCCCATGTATGTATACCTCTTTTCTAGGTTGTTGATAAATTTTGGACCGGAGGTTTGCCATCGGTTGACCATCTTTTCCGCTGCTGTTTTCCTTCCCTCGGTTCATTATTTTGCTTTGTTGGAGGATCCATTGGCGTTTATATTTTGGAAGGAATTTTTGGTTCTATATTTTATTCCTTCGTTTTCAAACTTGTTAGATGTTGTAAGCCTCCTTTGATATATACATATACCTTTTGTTGAGCTTCATTTCTATTTTCTTCGGTGTTGTTTGAGTTGATATCAATAGCCTTGCGTTTTCTCGAAAAGAAGCGCGGCGGCTGTCGCGCCTCCGGCTCGGGTCGGGGCGTGACAGTTCTTGGTACTACATAATATCTTCTCAGTACCACATTACTAATTCGATTAATTTTGTTCATAAATGCACTTTTTTCGGATCTATAAGATTGACATTCATGATGAAGCAAAACCACCAAATTCCTTTACAAATCACGTTATGTGAATGTTGATGTAGAAAGTACAATGTTGAAGTCATTAGTCATGTAAACATATACTCTTTCATTCCAAAACATAGATTATATCAATCTAAATGAACATAACTTTATGAATTTCATCACAAACTTGTTCAAATTTCAACATTAAATCATGAATAACATTTATAGACTATATTCCCTAAATCCTAAGCTTTGAACCCTAAACCCTAGGCCCCGAAACCCGAAATTTTTTTATTGTTGCATCCTATAAATAACAAGTTGTACATAATATTACCAAAATTTTGTTTCGTAAATACTTAATCTTAACCCCGAAACCCTAAATCCTAAATTCAAAAAGTAAACCTAGAAACCCTGGCACATAAACTACAATTTGTAATAGATCACCCATTCCGTATAGCACTTAAACACCTACTGGTAACGCTTAATTCATTACTAGTACCATTTTATGTATTTCAAGAGAATTTCTAAGATTCCGCCAAAATATCAACTCGAAATCAATATTTCCGACGCACCACATATAAATCTCAAACCCCAAATTTTCCACCACACCACATATAAATCTCAAACCCCAAATCCCTAACTAGGACCATATGTTACATGACTAATAGCTTCAAAATTCGACTAATAACATTAACATTCGAAGAACGTGTCTTTTAAAGAAATATGATGGTTTAACATCATCAAAGCTTATATTTTCCATGAATGACAATCGTATATATCTGAAAAAGCACATTTATGAACAAAATTAATCGAATTATTGTTGTGGTACTCGGAACCTATTATGCGGTACAAGAATTTAGAGAATCATTAAAAACTGTGTTGGTATTGTTATTTACAATTAGCAATGTGGTATTATTTGTAGGTAATACGGTGATGTTCCATGCTAATCCAGAACCTTCTAGAATGTTCTTATTGAAATGTTTTTCTTGCGTGTACATGTGTTATATTTATTGCTGAAAGTGTTACTCAGTTCGAAATTGAAGAGAATATTAGAATTGTGCTTTACTATTTCATTATCCTTGTAATTAGGGGCGTAATTAGAAGTTTTGATAGTGTAGGACTTAAGAGTAATTATACCTTAAATATAGGTATAAATATGATGTACACTATCAAAGTTAATAAGTTTTTTCATTATTCAGAAAATAATAAGTTTCGAATTCATATTTTAAACGAGAGATCACGCTCGAGAAACTCTGAAACATCTAACAACCTCTCAAGATCTTCAAAGAGGATATTCGACCGATCGTATATCGTAAGATTTCTTACTCGAATACCGAGAATTCGTGCTTAGATTGTTTGTTGATTGATGAATCAGGACCTAACAATTGGTATCAGAGCCAATCGTGATTGATTTTGGACAGAATTCGCAATTTTCATATCAAAATAATTTTCCAGATTTTTCGATCGAAAAACTCACGTGACTTATATTTTGATCAATATGCCTAATGTGCAAATTTTGTTATTGATTTTGCTGATTAAGTGATAGATTATATGTTAGGATTGATTTACGTACTAATTTCAATCGCTTAGAACGTAATAATAATTCAGATTTTTGATCTAGATTGATTTTTGCATTTGCGATCAAGTTTTGAGTCCAATCTGATTTTCTTAAATCTCGATATATTTTGCTATTAAACGTGGTTGATTCTGTGTTTGTTCATATTTAGAACTGTTAAACGAGTGATTATCCAGAATTTTAGCGTCTAAATTGAACATCTCGTTTGAATCTGGAATTTTCACTGTTACATTGAACTTAACTGTTCTTCGATCAGTTCTTCAATCGAAAAACTTGAATCAAAAAATATTTTTCGACCAAGTTTGCAGCCGAGAAATATTTCGACGACAAACTTGAATCAAAGTTTTTCGATCACTAGTAATTTTTCGATCACAAGTTATTCGATAAGAGTTTTTGTGATCAACATAGTTTTTCGACAAAATATTTTTCGATAAGATCATCTTTTCAACATTTTTTTGAAAAATGTTTTTCGATAAACATATGACTAAATCCTTAAACGTACGAAAAACTCTCTCGATTAAAAAGCTTAATATTTTTAAATCGAAAAACTTTAGTGCCCGAAAAACAATTTCGACCACATCATTTAAAAGAAATCAAAAATTATGAACTTCAAAACTTACGAAAAATATTTGTCTCCGAACTATCAATTTTGATACTCAATATTTTCGATCAATAATTCAAATTTCTTTAACGAATCTTGAAGTATCAATTTTTTAATTACCAAATATTTTCAAAAACATAACAATTTCTCTTTCACGAACGGATCATAGGTTCAAAAAGGAAATTGTTTAAGTACGAATCAAATATTTCTAACTAAGTTTGTCACTTGTGAAGCATTTTTCATTACTATTCCAAACCTTCACGAAGATCCTATCGATAGACAAAAATGGATGCTTACTCACTTGGAAACGACGTCCACCCTCCAATTCTTCGAAGAGGCGAATACACGGTATGGAGAAGCCGGTTCATGAACTTCTTGGAAACGAAAGATCAAGCCTCAAATTTGATCGCGTCACTTCAAGAAGGTCCAGCTCAATTCTGGCTCATCCAAGAAGGAGATGCCACAAACAATCCTCCTATTCCTGCAACCAGAAGACTTCAAGTTCTTGGTGAATATACTGAGGGGGAGCGTTTAAGAGCCAAAGCAGACTTGGGAGCCAAGACTTTCCTAATGCAAGGAATACCGAATGACATCTATATGCAAATAGATAGTCTATCGAGCGTAAAAGCCATGTGGGACGAGCTCCACAAGATGATGCAACGAAATGAAGTTGGAGTCAAAGCAAAGAAAGCAAATATCCTAACGGCTTATGGCTCTTTCAAAGTCAAGACGGAGGAATCAGTTTATGAACTCTATCAAAGATATCTAACTCTTCTCAATGAAATGAGGAAGATAGATATATTCAAGACCAACATGGAGTTCAACATCAGATTTCTTTCTTCTCTTCAACCATAGTGGAAGAAAATATCCATTCAAATCCGACAAAATAAGGATTTGGACGAAATGGATATCCACGCCGTCTTTGATAATCTCGCCTAACATGAAGAAGATATAAGCGAGATCCAAAAAGAACTAAAGGGCAAGCAGATCGACGACTCTATAGCACTTATCTCTGAAAGAAAGCAAAGTCGATCTCGAAAGGATAAAAGTATCAAGCTGCCAAGTTCTTCAGAAGATGAAGAAGAATCTGACTCGGACTCCGAACCTGATATAAAGGAGTTCAAGAAACAGTTAGCTCTCATTTCTAAAATGATGAGTAAAAACTTTTACAAAAAGAAATCTTCGTCTTCGGCCAATAGACTTCGGACATCTAGCTCCAAGCAAAGGGAAAGACCGGCCAAGTCCTCAGAATCTAAAAGTGTCAAAGAACCACAAAAAAACTATAGTTGTGGAAAGGTAGGACACTTCTCTAGAGAATGCAAACTACCCAAGAAAAAGGATGCCAACTACTACTCCAAAATATTCCAACTCACTAAACATGTGAGGCTGGAGTAGCACTGATGGCAGAACATGAGCATTGGCTGGAAGATACCACATATTATGAAGACGAAAATCTTGCACTTATGGCATACCTCGACGATGCTTCAAATGATGACCATCCAGGAGGCCTGACGACGACGACGAAAAAGCATCCTCTTCGTCACAAGAGGTACAATTGTCTAATTCCACATTATCAAACATGTTAGAATCGTTACAGCTTAAGTACACTAACATGAAAATTGAGCGGAAACAAACAAAGGATTTAGAAGAGAAACTAGCTCTTAGCAAAAGCAATTTCCAAAAGCAATTAGATAAGAAAATTCATCTCGAAATTCTCTTATCTAACGCTAAGGAAAAAATCTCTAGTCTTGAATTAACCATAGTTACCTCTGAGACAAAAATTACTGACCTTAATACGATTCTTATCGATTGTCAGAGAGACATAGAAATTTCTAAAAATAATTTCAAAGAAATATCTGACGAACATAAGAAACTTTATTCAAAGATTAAAACGTTAGATGATCTTCTAATAAAAAGGGGTCAAACGGATCAAACTATATTTCTAAATCAACCTCTTGATACAGAATTTAATAATCCTAAAGAGGGCTTAGGTTTTAACAATCCCTGTAACTTGAAAAAGGTCAATGTTAGACAATTATACGATATCAAGTATATGGAATTAGTTTAACTTCTCTAATGGCATTTACTAATTCTTCCGAAATAAATGCTTTAGAAGAATCTAAACGACAAACCACTGATAGGACGAACATTCCTTTTGACTACACCGACTTGAATAATAGTTACAAGACACGAGATCTCAACTTGTCTAGTGATTATACTTCATTATATCCCCGAGAAGATTTTTCTAAAAACAAGGAAGAAAATATTGATCATTCTCAAAATTCCAATTTCTATTATATTCCAATCAAAGCTGATTTAAACGCTTCCTTGGAAACAGAAAGAAAGAATTTTCAAAGCTGAAAAGAACGAACTTTTACTGGAGATTTCCAATCTCATAACTTCCTCTATTTTAAAAACTTGTCCTGATCTTATTTTGAAAGAAAAATCTTTAATGAAGGACAAGATTAAAACTAAGAAAAACTCTCCTATTATTTTTCAAAATATTTCAAAAGAAGATAAATCTTCTTTAGAAATTGTAAAGAGAGAAAATAAATCCTTAAATGCTTCAAAAAGGAAAAAGATTTTTACTAACTCTTTTTCTACTCCATCCACAGGTAGAGTACTAAAAGAGGTGAAGCATGCTAAGGAAAGAGTGCCTAGAATAAATTTTCAGAAGAAAAATGATTTGTTATCTATTTCTTCTATTTCAAAAACTATGGATACTCGTACGAAGACAGCTATTTCTAGTATTGTTAATTCAAATTATGCGTTAAAGCTTATTATTTTTGAAAGCACAAACTTTGAAATTTGCTCTACTTCTAAAAACTATCATCATTCTAAAACAAATGCAAGTCTTAAGTCTCGTCAAAAACAAGAACCATCTATTAAGACAGCTTATAGCTCCATACATTCTTGTTCTCACCTAAGGTATCCAGTACACGTACATTCAGCAAAACACCTTAGGAGACTAGCCAGAGAAAAGATTTTCTCCAGCAATAAGACAAATCAGACATTTGTTCGTACTGAAATTAACTCCCATGTAAGGTTCAACCACAATGGATTCCTAAGTCATCACCTAGGCAAACTCAAGCCAATAAGGCTAAATTGTCGAAAGAGGTACTACTAAAACCAACTACTTCTAAGTTGGTTTGGGTACCTAAGCATTCTCATAAGTTAGGAACCAAAGATGAACAAACTTTACTTATCAAATCTGCTAATCCGAGAGGACCCATTCAAAAGTGGGTACCTAAATCTCCCTAATTTCTGTCTATGCAGATCCATCATGTGTGATATTTAGATTTGGTTGCTCCACACACATGACGGGAAAACAAGAACTGTTGAGCAACTACCAAGACCGCTACAATAGCAAAGTACGATTTGGCAACAATGACTCAGCTCCCATACTCGGATTTGGAGACATTTTACTGCCAAATTTGACGATTAAAGATGTCTCTTATGTCCAAGGTCTCTAGCACAATCTGTTCAGCATAGGCCAATTCTGTGACAAAGGATTTCAAGTAGTATTTCTAGCTGAACAGTGCAGAGTTTTGAATAGTCAGAATCAAGAACTTCTCACAGGATCACGAATATCTAACCTATACACAATCAATCTTACATCAGTTCGACCTTCGACAGCTGTATGCCGATCTCTCAGACAACAATCAAGCGGAACAACTTATGTCGTCAACGTCTGTCTCATTTAAATTTAAAAGCTCTTCACAAACTCAGTGTTAAAAAGTTGGTCAACGGTCTTCCAACAATTTCATCTAACCAAGAGCATCACTGTTCGGCTTGTCAAATGGGAAAAATGAAGTGAGCATCACACAAAGTCAAGCAAGTTGCTTCTACATCTCGACCCTTAGAGTTACTTCACATGGATCTTTGCGGAGTACACAAAGCATCAACGGTCGTAAATATGTGTTAGTAATAGTCGACGATTATTCTCGCTACACATGGACAAGATATCTCCGAACTAAGGATGAGACTGGAAACTTGATAATAAGCTTTGTGAATACAACTCAGAATCTCCTGCAAAAGAAAATCCAAGTAATCAGAACGAACAACGGGACAGAATTCAAGAATCAGTGTCTCATCAACTTTTATCAATCACTTGGAATTATTCAACAATTCTCAGCCGGAAAAACGCCACAACAAAATGGTGTCGTAGAAAGAAAGAACCGGACTCTAGTTGAAGCTGCAAGAACTATGCTCATTTACTCCGGTCTTCCTCACTTTCTATGGGCTGAAGTATGGGCTGAAGCAGTGAGTACAACATGTTTTACTCAAAATAGGACAATTATTCAGCGCTTCGAGAAAACGCCATATGAGCTAATTAATACAAGAATTCCGAATATCCCATTCTTCAAAGTATTTGGTTGCAAGTGTTTTGTGGCCAACGATCCCATTTTCGTCGGATATTCCTCTTCTTTAAAATCATACCGCGTCTACCTCAAGTCTTCTCGTACAATTCTTGAAAGCTACAACGTCACCTTTCAAGAAATAACGAAATTGGCTTCTGAACAAAACAGTTCAAAACCCGAGCTTACTGGCGCGTTGGCACAAGGTCAACAACTTTCGGAAACTTCTACATCAACGTCAAATGAAGCAATTCCCGCTGAACATGAAGATTTCGATTCTCTTTTCGAACACTTTTATCGGAACAAGTCTCAAATGCCTGCTTCGTCTCACTCAACACCAAGCAGTGCCCCATCTCCCTCAATGGAAGAAATTAATTATGAGACTCCTCTTCTTCAAATTCCGACAAATGTTGGAGAATCTAGTTATTCAGAATCTTCATCTAATACTGCAGTTCCTACAAATACAAATGAGAAAATTCATATCGACTCAACATCTTAATTGAATTTCCCAACTCTGAATGATCAACCCATTAATTCAGGATATCTCGATCTCCAATCCAATGACGAATCTCATCAGTAATTCCTCACGAACGCAAATGGACTCGAGCTCACCCTACTGATCAGATTATCGGTGATCCTTCAAGTGGTGTACGTAATAGGACTTCTACACAAAGCGGTTTATTCACATGCTTCCTAAGCCAAAACGAACCAAATAAGGTAGCTGAAGCTCTTAAAGACCCGGATTTGGTAATTGCGATGCAAGATGAACTCAACCAGTTCGAGCGTCTACAAGTTTGGACAATGGTTCCTCGACCACAAGGCAAAACAATAATTGGAACAAAATGGGTTTTCAAAAACAAGAAAAATATCTTTTAAGATTTTTTTCTAAAATAAAATAAATATATATATATATATATATATAAATATATTTTATTCTTACATAAAATAAATATATATAATAATACATATATAAAAATAGTATAAATAAAAAAAATGGGGGATGACGATAATTTTTGACTATTTTTGAAATTACTCACAAAACATTTTCTTCAATATATATGATTAAATTATTTGCCTAAAAATTCATATGACATTCTTTTATTCAAAAGAACTTTGTTTGATTCACTAGACACAAAGCCACATCATACATGTGAGAATTTGAACCTCAATATTTTTTTTGAGTGTCACACGTCAAATGACTATTCTTTGGTTTGTCCTTCGTAGCTTCAATCTTGCTTTTGTGTTTAGTTTGTCATGACAAAGATAAGGGCATATTAGAAAATTCCTCACTTGGCCTAAATTATAAATCCTTTACTTTTTCCTCTAGAGATCCCCTTTGAGCCTTCTCTGACATTTTTTTCTTTCTCAACACCCGATTTAGCCTTCAACATTATTCAAATGATTCGGGGTTACTCAATCAAGAAAAAGAAGGGGAGAGCTAAAGTGATGCACATTACGCATTTCTCAATCATTATAGAAGAGAAACACTGATCTCACTGTGAACTTCTCCTAGATAATCTCGTATACTCCTAGAAGTGAAGCACCTCGAAGTGAACTTCTCCAATTATAATCTAGATCTTATGTAGAGAAAACGAGAAGAGAAGCACAGTCTTGGGTTCGAACTTCATAACTGTGAAACTTTCTAAAGGAACACAGTCTCGACCCAAAATCAAAGAAGATCTCATCTCTCAAAGCCCTGAAAAGAAATTACTATAGAAAGGAAAAGCAAAAGTATCAGAATCGAATCTCACAAAAAAGGACCCCCGGAAGAGAAGAATTTTTAATCTCACTAACCCAAAATTTCTACCCCTTAGTAAGAGCCTAAAAATAATCCCTTAAAATTTCTTTTGATTCAAAATGACGAACTCTCACTTGGTAAGTTGATTAAAAATAATACGATAACAAATTAATTGATATAATATTGTTGTGATTATAAGAGTGATATATCTACTAAAAATTTCCTTGATAAAAAATAAATTGGCTGATATGAGCGAAACTTGCGAGAGTTGTCAAAGTGATTCATACTATGCTCTTAGAATACTAGTTTAGTTAGAAGATTTTATGGCAAATTAATGTTATATATATGTCTTGAATTTTTTTTGTGATAATATTCAAAATAAATAAATCTGACCCCGAAACAAAAATATTTTTTTTCTATTCGCACATATTAAATGCATTAATACATGCATTGGTTCAGATTTGATAAAATGCGAAATTATTCTTGAAAAACGCAACATTTTCATAAACTATGCTGAATTGCTTAGAATGCGTTAATTGTACTTCAATCGGAAATTTTCATATGTACCGAAAATATGTGTAGGTACTGAAAAGTTTATTCATGCAATTGTTGAGGGGGAGTTTTTATATGATAAGTTGTTATTATCTTCTACATTCGTAGAAACTTGAATTCTAACAATTTATTAAGCCTCGCAGAAAATTTAGAGCTCATCCGATGAGTCAAATGTTGAATTTCATCAACATCAGGGAGTATTATACAAATTATTTTTGGGTTAATTCATAAATGTTATTTCCGACCTGATTTTTTCTAAAGACCAAGAATATTTTTTTTTTGGCCCAAAAGAATTTTTACTTTAGCCGATCGTAAAGTATTAATATCACTTTATCACTCGAAAAACTCTCTCACACGCTACAAATTCCCAATCGAAAAACTTTTCATCTTCTAAGAACATCTTTGAACCGACTTCGGCATTTCAATCCAAATTTCTCATTTCTCAGAATTTTTAGATTAACGTGCGGATTTCGAAGGTAGAAACGTGTTCCGATTCATTTTCTGTTCAAAAACATCCGACTATCAAGCATTTTCACGAAATTTTTTTGAAGAAAGTTCAAGTTATTTTTTCGACGAAAACTGATTTTCCGAGCTTCAAATCAAAGTGTTTACACTAAATCTTTTGGGTTGAAATCATGATATTCGGATTCGCCACTGTTCTCTGAACATTTCGAACCCAGATAAACCCATGATTTACCAAAAAATCGAAGATTATGTTTTACGTATTTACTGTTTGATTTGAAAATTTTCGATCGAAAAAGTTTGTGTCGCAAACAGTGTCATCGAAAAACTTATTTTTCGTTAAAATTTTATTCGATCGCAAAACTCAGTGTCGAAAATCTTTTGTTTTTGACATATTTTTAATCGATCGCAAAACTACGCGGCGAAAAACTTATTTTTCGTTAAAATTTTATTCGGTCGCAAAACTCAGCGTCGAAAATCTTTTTGTTTTTGACATATTTTTAATCGATCGCAAAAATACGCGGCGAAAAACATATTTTTCGTTTTTATTTTATTCAATCGCAAAACTAAGCGGCGAAAAACTTAAGTTTTTCGACAATTTTTTATTCGATCGAAAACTTAATCAGCGAAGAACTATTGTTTTCGATAACATTTTATTCGATCGTAAAAGTCATCAGCGAAAACTTGAATTATTCGACACATTTTTATTCGATCGCAAATCGCCACAATCGAATAAATCTTTACTCGAATAAATACACGCTGCAAAAGACTTAGAAAAATTTTCAAGACTTAGAAGAATTTTCGATCGCAAATTTTTAAAAATCGAATAAATTGTTACTCGAATAAAAACACACTTCTAAGACTTCGTTAATTCTACAAATTTCTCAAATTTTCACTATGTCTTCCGCGATAAATCTTTAAATATATAATTCTACTCTACATTCATTCTTAATCAAATTCATTCAGTCATGAAACTTTATCGACTAATGAACCTAATATTATTTTTGCAGATATGGCAACTCCCAACTACCCTCATATTTACTCCTCTGGAAGTTATATGACAGTCCAAGACAACAACTTCCAACTGGATTTAACAACGTTTCGGTGTCCGGATGACGTCATAATATCCATCCTCAAAGGACACCCTTTATGGCCAGCTCTGACCATGACGGCCACCGTACCAATGGTCTATCTCTAGCAACTGTGGGGATGCATGCAGAGCTTCGTCAGCGGCGACAGCGTGGATTATATGAAAAAGCTCAATACAAGACACACCGCCCTGACGAAAAATCTAATGGCCATGGTGCTCGATCTCCCGCACTACGATGAATACGACCGAATACCAACGGATGCAGAGATCGTAGAAAACATGCTCCGGATTGGATACAAACCGCCGCTAACTAAACTGGCCAACTTTCAAAATAGCGGGATTCCTCATCCGTGGAAGACAGTATTCGGCATCATCAACAAATGCCTCTCCCCAAAACACTCCGGCTTCGACAAGGCGAAAGGAAACATTCTTCGCATTTTTCACGGAGTGGTCTTCTCCAAATGATATGACGTGGTCCAGCTGATCTGGAACGATCTCGCCGACCAGATGTGTCAGAGGGAGACAAAGTCGAAGGTCAGATCTCTTCCGTATGTCCGGTGGTTCCCGGTAATGATCTCGCATTTCATGGAACTCCATCCAGAGATCCCAAAACTACCACCGATTGCTGACTACACCCCGCCACGCCTTCGATTCTTCCACAACCCGAAGGCCACCGATCTAGCACTCCAATCAATGCTGATCCCATTGGAGCTGCTCCGTTTAGCTGATCCAACTGAAGAGGCCTACCAAGATTACTGCCAGAACAACTTCATCATAGAGGCGATGGTACGTGCCATGGATCCAGCTCCGGCACCTTCTCAAAGGAAACAATTGGTGACATCAACAGAGCCCGAAGTCACGCCTCAGGAGATTGAACCCGAAGGTGTCCCACAAGATATCTCTCATGAGGCAACCGACTCCGATGAAGCACACAGACTCCAACGAAAGGGCCCTCGCCAGACAACAAATCTCGGCCCCGTCTGCATTGCCTTCACCCATACAAGCTTCGGAGCGAACACTTCCATCACTGGGTGATCAGCCCACTGAACAGATTCAAATTGAATCTGTCTCAACACCCATAGAGGTGATACCTATCGTATCATCTCAAGGATTGGGTGGAAGCCCTATTGGACCCCCGATATCTTCGGAGCCAACAATAGGCCAACCCTCTGAAGTGGTGACTTCAGGGTTGATAACGAATGTCCTTGGACGTACCGGACCCTCAAGACCGACTGTAGGCGGCACATCGGAAATCTACTCCGATGTTGTGACAGTGGAGCGCCTCCCTGGCCCCACTCCACCGATGTTCGTGACGGAGCACAGACTACAAGAAGCACTCTCCTCAGCCCTATCTTCACTAGAAAATCGTCTGATGGACCGAATGCTCCATGCTCTCGAGACTTCCCGAAGAGACACCGGGAAAACACCAGTCTCAGAAACTGCTCCCACCGACACACAAACCACACCCGTCTCCTCACCACTTCCTACCACCACTCTACACACCCCACTACAACCAACCCTCACCACCCCAACTCCCTCACCCTCACTTATCAACCCATACACCATTCTGATCACTCAGCTTCACGATTTCTTCATCTCGCACCTTCTCGCACTAGAGACAAGAACTCCCGCAGAAGAAAGTCTCTACAAAAGATTAATAAGAGCCGCCAGCACAAACAACGTGCCGTGAAGAAAGCTCCCGCCCCAAACGTAGACATGACGATCCCGATGATCCGGATCGTCATGAGGGGGAGAAACGGCAAGGAACAACAAGGAGCGGCCGTGGATTGAGTCAGACAAAGACTCAAGAAGCTGGAGGATCGTCTTCACACCTACCAACCACACAACCTCAAACCCGCCAACAAACAACCACACCTCCCACCATATCCCAAACACTAACCCTCTCTCCTACAAATCCAAATCCTATCCCAACCTCAAACCTTCCCCAAGTTCATCAAGAAGCAGTTGGCTACGATCCACATCTCATCGTAGATGACTACATACTAAACGAGAAGCGGACGACGGAATGGGAACCAGAGGAAGTTACTCAATCTCGACTCTCCAACGTCAGATACTTCCTACAACAAGCTTCATTGGATTTGGTACTTCTTGAAGAAGAACTTCAAGAAGGTGAGAACTACAGTTCTGCCCTCCCAGAGTTACCCGAAATGATAAGGCTCAGAGTCGATTCTCCTCCCCGTCTATAAAAAGGGACAGTTATAGTTGAGACGCCATGGGAGAATGTCAGAATTGAAGTCCCCTTCATTGAAGATATAAGAAAGCAAATTTGGAGGGCTCCAAACAAGATTAAGAAGCTCAACGAACTTAATTTGAGGGGCATCTCACACTGGGAAGATAAGAAGAAAATGGAGCATATCTTCATGCTCAACTATCTCGGACCCGATCGTAGTGGCATTCCAGCTGATCAACTGAAGGAAAACTTCAAGAACAAGCCACCGATTCTCCAACTCGTCGGAGTCTCTCATACGATCGGAAGGTATCCAACTCCTATCTACATAATTGAGCGAGCGGACAGCAACCGCACTCGAGAAGAGATAGATGAAAGCTATCTCTCATTCCTTCCACCGGATGAAGTCTACCAAATATATCAAATGTACAAGAGAAAGTACAATACACATCATGGATATATCAAGACTGAAGGACTCGGGGGGCTGAAAAGATTCATGGTGCGGCAGATCAAATACCACACCGCACACGACCTTCAAATTGCAATAGAGAATAACATGAAGAAGGTCAACATGGAAGCTCCGCTTATGAAGGGCTTCCCACTCAACAACTTTCCTGAGAACTACATTTTCAAGACATCTGGCCTCGCCATAACCTATCTAAATCCAGTCATTGGAAATACAAGGGCTATGATGAAGTCAGAAGTTCAGAAATTCTGCGACGGGACGCTTAAGTTGGTGAGGAAAAACATTCAGAAGTGATTGGGAGAGATCACCGAAGAGACAATCTTCGAAGATCTTTGTGAAGAAGAGGCCCCACTCCTGAACGAGCTTCTAGATGCCATAAATGAAAGATTGGATTGAGAAATGTTGTTCAACGCTACGAGACAGCATTGGGATTGAAGAAGTCGTTTTACGCCCGACAAGGATAGAAGGAGCTGAAACGAAGACAAGCACAAAGGGGGAGATTGTAGAGAATATTAGAATTGTGCTTTATTATTTCATTATCCTTGTAATTAGGGGCGTAATTAGAAGTTTTGATAGTGTAGGACTTAAGAGTAATTATACCTTAAATATAGGTATAAATA
Organism: Linderniella brevidens; assembly: GCA_004919715.1. NCBI lineage: Eukaryota > Viridiplantae > Streptophyta > Magnoliopsida > Lamiales > Linderniaceae > Linderniella > Linderniella brevidens. The sequence continues at coordinate 17,282,896 of SWDC01000157.1, forward strand.
TGATGTACACTATCAAAGTTAATAAGTTTTTTCATTATTCAGAAAATAATAAGTTTCGAATTCATATTTTAAACGAGAGATCACGCTCGAGAAACTCGGAAACATCTAACAACCTCTCAAGATCTTCAAAGCGGATATTCGACCGATCGTATATCGTAAGATTTCTTACTCGAATACCGAGAATTCGTGCTTATATTGTTTGTTGATTGATGAATCAGGACCTAACAGAATGTTCAAGACTCATCGTATTTGTCAAAAAATTCTCGTTGATATTTAAGCCTCGTGATAAATTTGAGTTGATTTAACATTATCCAACCAATAATTTCATGCAAAATCGAAGTGTTTCTTGAGTTGATTTAGCGATTAAGCCAATACGGTGGCGCAACGTAATATTCAGGCTATGGGTCACTCGAATTTATACACTGTAGCTGCAATTTTGGTCGAAAATATGATTCAATTCAAACTTATTTTTCCTTATTCGCGTTAAAATTCAAAAAATTCGCATTACATTCGATGACGTAAAGATCATAAAACACCGCCGAGGGCACATCGAATTTGATTTGTTGCAGGGACGATGTTGTGCGAATGAATATGAAATATTCGGAAAATTTCGATCATCAAAAGTCAATTTTAGTGTATTGGTACTACTTATGAACCATACAGGAATGCAATATTGACATATAGTAACACTTCATATATATGTGATGACAAAATAGCGTAAGATAATAACAGAAAAGTGACTTTCGATACCACTTCTTATAAAATATTTTGTAAGGGTATTTTGGTCAGTTTGAAGTTTGGTTCCTTTATCCTAAAGCTTCAGCGAAATGGGTCTTTAACATTTATTTTTTCTCTGACAGGGTTTGAATCCTATTTTAAAACTATAGTATGGCCTGAAACGAAATTACCCCTTGTTTCTAAGTGATTAGGGCTGACAACGATGATGCAGTGATGTTATGTCATGTCAGCAAGGGTATTCCGGGAATTTTAGTTTTTCTCTGACTGTTTGATTGAATTTGACCGGAGAGGAGCTTGTGCAAAATTAAGTAACCACGGGGTGTTATATGTCATTTTCAAACCATAGCGGTTTTGATGCTTATTTTTAAATAAAATGTGGGTTATATGCTATTTACCCCTAACAAGTTAGATGGTATATCTCCAATACAATATGATTTATGGTTATAAACCAAATATATCCCATCTAAGAATTTTTGAATGGACGGTATATGTTCCAACTTATTCACCACAATGCACCAAGATGAGACCTCAAAAATGAATATAAGTCGCATTTGATTTGAATCTCCATCGAAAATAAAATATTTAAAAACCTTTAAATGAAAAATTATTCACGACCAAATTTGTCGATTGACATTTCGATGAATCGAATTTTTCGACATAAGAGGGATAAATGAAATAGCTGGAAAAGAATATTTTACGGAATGAATATCATAAAGATTGTATGATCCTTGAACAAATTATGTGAAGTAAGAGTATGTTTGGTTGGGGGTAGTAGGAGGGATTATGAGAGTTAGGATTAGCTAAATGGGGGTTTGGTTAGATGGTTTATTTAAAGGAGAGGTTTAGTTAATACTCTCCTAATACCCCCCCCCTCCCCCGATAAGGTATTATTTAAAGCAACACGCATCCCTCCCTTTAGCTAATCCCACCTATTTTGGACAAAATTATCCTTTTATTTTAAATTTTATTTATCTTTTTTTATTCCTTTTGTTTAAATTGTCCCCCCCCCCCTTCTCTCTCTCTCTCTCTCCCTCCCTCCCTCCCTCCCTCCCTCTCGTCTTCTCCCCTCTCTCGTCTCCCTCTCTTTCTCTCTCCCCGCTTATTCTCTTTCTCTCTCCTTTTCTCATCTCTCTCTCCTCATATCGTATTTTTTAACTGAAAGGATAAAATTGTAATTTTGTTTATTTAAACCTAATACTATCTAAACCCATCTGCCAAACATATAGGACATCATTACTTAATCCCATCAACCAAACATCCAAAAAAGCTCATACCCCTCATCAATGATTAGACGGCTTTACTTACCCAAAAAAAGTGACTAACACCGGTGGTTAATGTTCTTGAAAAAACTAATGTTCCGACAACACAAATTGTTAGATATATTAAAGTGTCCAATATATTTTATTTTTTCTAAGTCTTGTATTTACTTTATTAAGTGAACTAGAGTCCGTGGGCTCTAGTGCTTGGCTAGTGGTTGTAATGGGCCAAGTAGGGGCTCAAGGGTTTATACATATTCAAAGGTATAAATACCTAAACCCTACACTTTAATTAGTGTGAGTCAATATATAGATTACCTCGAAACTTGCGTCGCTACTCTCTAGCTAAAGAACATGCACTAAACACGCATTCAAGGTAAAAATCACGCAAATCACTTTTTATTACACCATTGTTAATCGTTAAGGTGTATGGTTACCTACACAAATATCAGCCTAAGAAACAGGTGAAGCGTGGTAGGTCATTGATTCACTCCTCTACCTAACGGCGAGCAGACCCGACATCATCTTCTCAACGTGCCCATGTGCTCGATTCCAAGCCAATCCAAAGGGGTCACACATGCTAGCCGTGAAGAGGATCATGAAGTATCTAAAAGGAAGGCCAACACTCGGATTATGGTATCCCAAAAACTCTAGCTTTTAGCTAATTGGTTACACTGACGCAGAATTTGCAGGATGTAGTGAGGACATGAAAAGCACATCGGGGGGCATACAATTCTTAGGTGAAAAATTGGTAAAGTTGGTCATCAAAGAAACAGAACTGTGTGTCTACCTCCACAACCGAGGCGGAATACGTCGCCGCAGCCAGCTGTTGCTCTCAAATCCTGTGGTTGCGAACGCAACTACGGGATTACGGATTTGATTTAAATAATGTACCTATTTATAGTGACTCGAAGAGTGCTATAGCTATTACATGTAATCATGTCCACCATTCACGCACAAATCACATAGATATTATGTATCACTTTATAAAAGATCACGTGGAAAAAGGCACAATCGATATGTACTTTGTAAGCACCGAGCTTCAACTAGCCGACTTATTTACAAGGCATTGGATGAAAAACGCTTCCACTTCCTTGTTTCTGAGTTAGGCTTGCTGAACCTCGAATCATATGCGATTGTGTCTCAAAAGTCTTTGTAACCTCGAATCATATGTTTTCTAATTTTTAAGGGAGAGTAGAAATTTTACTTTGACACTTAAAAATACTTAAGATTTTTTCGCAAAGATACTACTGTTGGACTATTCGTATGATGGGCTTTTTCAAAACATAATATCGAAACCTCATTCGAAAAATACCTCATTCGAAAAACAACTGCTTAAGACAAACATAGTGCGAAAATATTCTCCAAAACGCACACAATTAACTCTCAACTCCTCAGATTTCCGGTTAAAAACAGTATAAATCTCTCCCCTTTTATGTTTTTTGATAATTCTATGTTAATTAAATGTAAAATCAATCCAGCTTTGAAGAAATTTCATCACGAATCAACTGTTTTCGCAAAACCAAATTTTTCGCAAAAATTGCTTTCGAAAATCCGTCGATTTTGTGTTAATTTTTGAATTTAATCGCGTTTACTTCATGAATTTGGTCTTAAAATCGAGTTCTTTGCTTTAGATTAGTAAAAAATTTTAGTAAAATCCCTCTATTTCAAAATACGTTTCGAAAATCATTGCGAAAATTCTTGTTTTTGAAAGTCAGCTTTTGAAAATGGATTTACGCAACTGTCTTTTGAAAATACCCTTTTGCAAATTGAATTTCGAATACTCCTTTTCGAAAATCAATTTTCGAATATGAGACTTTCGAAAACCCGGTTTTCGCAACTATCTTTCGAAAATACGTTTTACACTTTCAAAAATCCGGTTTTCGCAATTGTCTTTCGTAAATCTGTATTACATTGTTAGGTCCTATTTAATCAACTAACAATCAATCTAAGCATGAATTCTAGATATTCGAATAAGAAATCTTGAGAATTACCTTCGATCGAATATCGAGTTTGAAGATCGGGAGAGAGAAACAATTAGAGATTGGAAGTTTTCGATTGTATTTCTCTCTCTAGAATGTGAATTCAATACATCGTGAATTTTTTGAAATTCTTGTATATTGATTTTTGTTGTGTGCATGGTATATATACCTTTATACATGGTATATTTACAAACTAGTCCTACACTAACAAAAATACGAGCTACGCCCCTAATTACAAGGATAACTAATTAACAAAGCACAATTTCTATGTTTCTTCAATCTCCCCTTTTGTGCTTGTTTTCCCTTCAGCTCCGTTTATCCTTGTTGGGCGTAGAACGATCTCCTCAATCCCAATGTTGTCTCGTATTGTCGGACAACATTCCTCAGCTCCAATCTTTTGTTTATAGCATCAGAAGCTCATTAGGAGCGGGGTCTCTTCTTCTCCAATGTCCTCGAAGATCGTTTCTTCAGTTATCTCCGCCAACCTCTTCTCGATATTCTTCCTCACGAGCTTCAACGTCCCGTCACAGAACACAAGCCACATCATATATGTGAGACTGAGCCTTAATTTTTTTTAGTGGGTCACACTTCAAAAGCCTATCTATTGATTTGTACTTGGTGGCCTCATTCTTGCTTTTGTGTTAGTTTGTCATGAAAATGATAAGGGCAAAATTAGGAAATTCCTCACTTGGTCCAAATTATCAATCCTTTAATATTTTCTCTAGAGACCCCCTTGAGCCTTCTCCGATATTCTTTTTCTTTTGAAACCCGATTTAGCCTTCAACCTTATTCATAAGTTTCGAGGTTCTCAATCAAGAAAATTAGGGGGAGAGAAAAAGATAGGCACCTGATGAACTTCTCAATCATCATAAAAGCAAAACACGGTTCTCGCTGTGAACTTCTCCTAGATAATCTCGTAAACTCCTAGACGAGAAGCACCTCGATGTGAGCTTCTCCAACGACAATCTAGAACTTTTATCGAGAAAACGAGAAGAGAAGCACGGCCCTAGGTTCGAATTCCATAACTGTGAAACCTTCAAAAGGAACACGGTCTCGGCCAAAAAACAAAAGAAGATCTCATCTCTCAAAACTTCGTAAAGAAGAAGAGACTCATCTTGAGCAAGTGCAGAAGCAAAGAAAAGAAAAAGGAGCAGAAATGAATTTCAAAAGGGCCATTGGAATTGAAGATTTTTTTCAGCTCAATAATCTAAAAAATATCCTATCCTTTTTGTCATAACCTAAAAATAATCCCTTCAAAGTCCCTTTGATTCAAGTTGATGGACTTTCACTTAGTAAGTTGATTAAATACACTACGATGACAAATTAATTGATATAATTTTGTCATGTTGATATGCGTGATATATCTACTAAATATTTCCATGATAAAAATAAATTGAGTGCTATGAGCGAAACTAGTGAGAGTTGTCAAAATGATTCATACTATGATCTTAGAATATTAGTTTAGTTACATGATTTGACGGCAAATTATTATTTTATATGTCATGAGAAATTTTTGTGTGATAATGTTCAAAATGGACAATTTGACCCCAAAACAAAATTTTTTTATGATAAAAATATATTTTTGAAAATATTTTCGCACAGTTTAAATGCATTAATACATGCATTGGTTCAGACTTGATAAAATGCGAAATTTTTGAAAAACGCAAAAATTTTCATGAATCTATGCTAAATTGCTTATATGCGTTACTTTTGCTTATATAGTAAATTTTCATATGCATAATTGTATTAAATATGTGCTAAATTGCCGAAAAGATTAAACGTGCATTAGTTGAGGGGGAGTTTACATGAAAATTTGTTCTTTATCTCCTAAATGATTTACTTGTCACAACCTGTAATTTTTTTTTTAGTATCACATAATATTTCGAGCTCATCCGAGGAGTCAAGTGTTGAAGTTCATCACAATTGGGAGATAATTGCATTTATTTCAGAAATACAGGGAGCCTTATGAAAAATTTTTTTGGGTGCAAAAGTAAAAGATTAAATTTTTTTCGTTAATTAGCCCTGATTTTTAACGAAAGCCCAAATTTTTTTTTACGGCCCAAAACCCTTTAAACCTTATCTGATCGAAAAGTATTAACATAAACTTTTCGATCGAAAAACTCATTCTCACGCAACAAAATACAATCGCAAAACTTTCGAATTCTCAAAGCTCTTCGGCGATTTCAAAAATCTCTTAAATCCTCACCAATTTCCTATCAAAACTCGCCGAATTTGAAGGTAGAAACCAGTTTCGTGTCATCTTTCCGTTCCGAAATGCACGAATCGCGACATTTTTTCAAAATCATTCGACGATAATTTTCAACTTCGCGACTTTTTCGACTGAAACATCTTAAAAACTCAAAATGTACGTGTTTAAACTCGATCATTCTGACTGAAAGCATGATATTTGGATTCACAACTGATTTCTGATCATTACGAGTCCATGTTAACTCATGATTTACCCAGAAATCGTCATTTGCGTTTTTAAGCGTTTACTGTTTGATTTCAAACTTTTTCGATCGAAAATGTTCTTATCGCAAACCGTGTCATCAAGAACTTTAGTTTTTGTTAAACTTTACTAGGTCGCAAAACTCAGGGGCGAAAACCTTATGTTTTCGATAATTTTATTCGAACGTAAAACTTCGCGGCGAAAACTTTAGTTTTCGATTAAATTTTATTCGATCGCAAAAAGAAGCGACAAAAACCTTAAGTTTTTTGATAAAATTTTATTCGATCACAAAACTACACGGTGAAAAACTAAAGTTTTTCGACAATATTTTATTCGATCGCAAAATTACTCAGCGAGAAACTTTTGTTTTCGATAAACTTTATTCGACCGTAAAAAATCAGCGGCGAAAATCTTCAATTTTCGATAAGTTTTTATTTGATCGCAAAACTTAGCGTTCGAATAAATTTACGCTCGAATAAAATCACGCTGTAAAGACTTAGAAAAATTTTCAAATTTTTTTGCATGTCTTTCGCCAATACACTTCAACACTTAGCAAAAGTTTTCAAAATTTTTCTGTGTCATTTTCCATACAGATAAAACACTGTTTGTGCCTTAAACAACAATTTAAATTGCACACATTTAAATTCATTTTCGCCATCCACAACTACTTAATACAATTTGCATACGATTTTTCCAATCCAATGAATTTTATTCCTTCTTTTCAGATATGGCTCATTAAGAGTACTCTTATATCTACTCTTCAGATAGTTGGCTGACGGTCCACGAAAACAACTACCAACTGGACCTCGCAACTTTCCGGTGTCCTGATGAAGTAATAATATCCATCCTCAAGGGACATCCACTATGGCCAGATCTAACCATGACAGCCTCCGTCCAAATGGTTTATCTAACCATGACATTCTCAGAATCTTCCACGGCGTCGTCTTCTCGAAGAAATACGACGTGGCCCAGCTAATTTGGAACGACTTAGCGAACCAAATGTGTCAAAGGGAAACGAAGTCGAAGGCAAGTTTCTCCCTTACGTACGGTGGTTCCCAGTGCTGATCTCCCACCTGATGGAAGTACATCCGGAGATCCCACGTCTGCCACCCGTTGGAGGTTATACACCGCCGAAGCTGCGGTTCTTCCATAACCCGAAGGCATCCGATCTAGCGCTCCAATCGATGCTGATCCCACTGGACTTGATAAGCCTGGCTGATTCCACTCACGAGGCCTACCAAGACTATTGCCAAAACAACTCCATCACGGAGGCAATGGTGCGGTCCGTCGACTAGGCTCCGATACCTTCCCGACGCGAATCCCTGGTGGAGACACACGAGTCCGAAGCCGCGACTCGGGAGACACAAACACCGGCTATTGAGGTCGAAGGTATCACTCAACAATCAACACCTCAAGTCGAATCTCCTGAGGCCACCGAATCTGATGAGACTACAACTAAGGGGCTCACGCAGACAACAAATCTATGCCCCTTCTGCATCTCCCTCTACACCAATGACTTCGATGACATCTCCTCCACCACCACCGGTACAGACGGCCACACAGGTTCACATTGAACCTGTTCCAACATCCATAGAGATGATACATTCAATATCATCTCAAGGATTGGTGGAAGGCCCGTTCGACCCCCGACATCTTCGGAGCCAACAATGGGCCAACCCACCGAAGTGGTGACTTTTGGGTTGTTAACGGATGTCCTTGGATGTTCCAGCATCACAAGTCCTCTCCCAGGCGGCACGTCGGGGATCTTCTCCAATGTTGTGACAGTGGAGCGCCTTCTGGCCCCACTCCGGCGGCCAATCCCGACCTCCAACCTCCTCCAAAATCAACCAGAAGCAGTCGTCTACGATCCACATGCGATCGTAGATGATTACATCTTAAACGAGAAGTGGCTGACGCAATGAGAACCAGAGGAAGCTGCTCAAGCCAGGCTGTCCAACGTCAGATACTTCCTACAATAAGTTTCGGTAGATTTGGTGCTGCTTTAAGACGAAGAACTTCAAGAAGGCAAGAACTACAACTCCGCACTCCCTGAACTACCAGAGATGATCAAGCATTGAGCCGACTCCCCTCCTCGCTTATCAAAGGGGACTGTCAATCGAGACGCCTTGGGAGAACATACGGATTGAAGTTCTGTTTATTGAAGACATAAGGAAGCAGATATGGAGGGCTCCAAATCGCATCAAGAAGCTAGATGAGCTAAATTTACGGGGCATCTTCCATTGGGAAGAAAGGAAGAAGATGGAGCACATCTTCATACTGATCTAACTCGGTCCGGATTGAAGTGGCGTCCCAACGGATCAGCTTAGAAGAAATTTCAGGGACATGCCACCGATCTCCAACTCGTGGGCGTATTGTACACGATTGGAAGCTTTCCAACCCCAATCTACCACATCGAGCGAGCGGATGACGACCGCACTCGAGAGGAGATAGACGAAAGCTATCTGCCTTTCCTTCCACCAGACGAAGTGTATTGTCTGTTCCAGATGTACAAGAGAAAATACCAGACACCCACTGGTTATATCAAGAAGGAAGGACTCGAGGAATTGAAGATATTTATGGTGCGGCAGATCAAGTTCCACACCGCACACGACCTTCAAATTGCCGTAGAAAACAATATGAAAGAGGCTCAACATGGAGTCTCCACTCATGAAAGGCTTTCCGCTCAACGACTTCCCAGAGAATTACATCTTCAAGAAGCCAGGCCTCTCCATCGGAATCCAATTATTGGAAAAGTCGGCAAGTTGAAGCTCCGTTTTAACAAAATACATATTTATAGTGCCTTTTTCTACATGATATTTTATAAAATGATAGCGACTATCTATGTGTTTTGTGCGTGAATGATGAACAGGATTGCAAGTAATGGCAATAGCACTTTGAGAATCACTATAAATGGGAATGTTATTAAATTCAAACCCGTAGTCGCGTAGTTACTTCTGCATCCATAGAACCGAGCAACAGCTAGCAGTTGCGACGTACTCTGCCTCGGCCATCGAGTTGACACGCAATTCTGCTTCTTTGAGGACCAGCAGAGAAACTTATCGCCTAGAAATTGTGCTCCGCCAGACGTGCTTTTTCTGTCCATTTGACAACCTGCATAAGCAGCGTCAGTCTAGCATATTAATCTGAAATCAGTGTCTTTAGGATACCATAACCCTAATTTGGGAGTTGCTTTGAGATAGCGTAGAATTCGCTTGACCTCGTGCATATGAGACCCTCAGGTCAGCTTGAAAACGAGCACAGATGCAAGTGGCGAACATGATGTCGAGTCGGCTGACGTTAAGTAGATAAGCGATCCGATAATACTCCGATAGGTTGTGATGTTGACTGCCTTACCAGAAGGATCAGCATCCAATTTGCAATTAGTTGACATGGGAGTATTCATAGGTGTGCTCTTGTCTTGATTAAATCTGTTCAGAATATCTCGGATATACTTGGTTTCACTGATGAATATTCCATCTTCGAGTTGCTTGACTTGTAATCCAAGAAATAATTGGAGTTCGCCCATTAAGCTCATCTCGAATTTGGTCTTCATTAGATCACCAAATTTCTGATTGAGTCGTTCATTTGTCGAGCCGAAGATAATGTCCTCGACGTAAACTTGAACGATCATCAAGTCCTTGCCTTTCTTTTTGATGAATATTGTCGTATCGATTGTTCCTCTTATAAAGTTGGATTTGACTAGAAATTCGCTCAGAACATCATACCAAGCACGAGGGGCTTGTTTTAGTCCGTAGAGAGCTTTTTCCAATAGATAGACATAATCATGATAATTCTCGTGCACAAACCCATCGGGTTGAGCGACGTAGACTTCTTCCTTTAACACGCCGTTGAGAAAAGGCGGTCTTGACGTCCATTTGATAGACTTTGAAGTCTTTATGAGCCGCGTATGCCAAAAATAATCGAATAGCTTCGATACGAGCAACCGGGGCATATGTCTTGTTGTAGTCAATGCCTTCTTGTTGATTGTACCCATTGGCTACGAGTCGTGCTTTATTCCTGATAATTTCACCGTTCTCGTTCTTCTTATTTTTGAAAACCCATTTAGTTCCTATAATTATTTTGTCATGCGGTCGAGGAACTAGTGTCCAAACTCGTAGATTCTCGAATTGGTTGAGTTCATCTTACATTGCGATCACCCAATCCGTGTCTTTAAGTACTTCGGCTACCTTAAGTGGTTCGTTTTGTCTTAAGAAGCACGTGAATAGTCCGCTTTGTGTAGATGTCCTAGTGCGTACTCTACTTGAAGGACCACCAATTATTTGATCGACAGGATAAGCTCGAGTCCACTTGCGTTCATGAGGAAGAAGCGAAGTAGATCCATTGTTGATATGTAGATCGAGACATTCTGAATTGATAGGCTGATCATTCGTAATAGGGAAATTCATTTCTGAAGTTGAATTGGAAGGAATTTCCGAATTGACATTAGTAGGAGTTGCAGCACTACTTGAGTATTCAGAATTTGGAGAATCGAGAACATTTGTTGGAGTTTGAGGGATGGGCATCTCATTTGTATTTTCCACCGGATAGGACGAAGGTGCGCTGCTTGGTATAGAATGAGACGAGAAGCAGGCATTTGAGACTCTTTCCTATAAAAATGTTCAAATAGGAAATCCAAATCTTCCAAATCGGCAAGAATTGCTTCTTCTGACGTTGAGGTAGATGTTGTCGGAATTTGTTGACTTTGTGCCAACACGCATATAAGCCCGGGTTCTGAACTATTTTGTTCAGAAGCTAAATTGGTCACTTCTTGAAAAGTGACGTTATAGCTTTCTAAAATTGTACAAGAAGACTTGATATAGACGCAGTATGTTTTTCAAATGCTTTAGGGTCGAACTTGCTTCGATGCTCTCGATCATTGGCCACAAAGCATTTGCAACCAAAGACTTTGAAGAAAGAGATATTCGGAATCCTATGATTTATTATCTCGTACGGCGTCTTTTCAAAGCGTTTGTGAATAATCATCCGATTTTACGTAAAGCACGCTGTACTCACTGCTTCAGCCCATAGAAAGTGAGGGAGATCGGATTGTATTAGCATTCTTCTTGCAGCTTCAACTAAAGTCCGGTTCTTCCGTTCTACGACGCAATTTTTTTGAGGCGTTTTAGCGGCTGAAAATTGTTGAATAATTCCAAGTGACTGATAGTAAATTTTGAGACGTTGATTCTTGAATTCAGTTCCGTTATCAGTCCGGATTACTTGGATTTTCTTTTAGAGGAGATTCTGAGTCGTATTCACATAACTGATTATCAAGTCTCCAGTCTCATCTTTAGTTTGGAGATATCTTATCCATGTGTAGCAAGAATAATCGTCGACAATTACTAACACATATTTACGACCGTTGATGCTTTGTGTTCGCATTGGTCCACAAAGGTTCATCTGTAATAATTCCAACGGTCGAGATGTGGAAGCTACATGCTTGACTTTGTGTGATGCTCTCTTCATTTTCCCCATTTGACAAGCCGAACAGTGATGCTCTTGATGAAGGGAAATAGTTGGTAGACCGTTGACCAACTTTTTGATAAAGAGCTTGTGATAAGCTTTGAGATTTAGATGTGACAGACGTTGATGCCATAGGCTGTTCCTCTTGATTGTAGTCTGTGAGATGAGGCAAACAGCTGTTAAAGGTCGTACTGTTATCATATTGATGATGTATAGATTAGATCTTCGAGATCCTGTAAGAAGTTCTTGATTACGACTATTTAAGATTTTGCATTGATCATCTAGAAACACCACTTGAAACCCTTTATCACAAAATTGTCCTATGCTGAAACAGGTTATGTTTAAGACCTTGGACATAAGAGACATTTTTGATTGTCAGATTCTTCATAAGGATATCTCCAAAGCCTAGTATTGGAGCTGAATCGTTGTTACCGAATCTGACTTTTCCGTTGTAACGGTCTCGATAGTTGCTCAACAGTTCTTGATTTTCCGTCATGTGTGTGGCGCAACCGGAATCTAGGTACCTCACATGATGAATCTGCATAGAAAGGTAAGAGAGACCTAGGTACCCACTTAGTAATGGGTCCTCTCGGATTAGCAGATTTAGTAGGTAAGGTTTGTTCATTTTGGTTCCTAAACCATTGGTGCTCTTAAGTACCCAAACCAACTTAGAGGTAGTTGGTTTAAGTGGTACCTCTTTAAGAAACTTGGCCTTGTTGGCTTGCGTTGGCCTAGATGGTGTCTTGGGAACCCATTGAGGATGAACCTCACATTGGAGAGTAATTTCAGCACGGACAAATGTCTTATTAGTCTTAGTGCATGAGAAAATCTTTTCTCTAGCTAGTCTCCTAAGGTGTTTAGCCGAGTGTACTTGGACTGTGTACCTTAGATGAGGGCAAGAATGTATCGAGCTATAAGCTTGCTTAATAGCCGGATCTTGTCTCTTACGAAACTTAAGACTTGCATTTATCTTAGAATGAAGGATTTTGTTTTTAGAAGTAGAGCCGTTTTCAAAATTTGTGCTTTCAAAATTAATAGACTTTAAAGCATAAGTTGAAGCAACAACATGAAAATTAGAAACGCCTGTCTTCTTACGAGTGTCCTTAGTGTTTGATACAGAAGAAAGTTTAGAAAATAAGTCAATTCTATCATTTTTCTTAAGTTCTATGCTATGCACTCTCTTCTTTGCGTGCTTCAACTCTTTTACTACTCTGCCTGTGGATGGAGTAGAAAAAGAATTAGTAAAAATCTTTTTCGTCTTTGAAGCATTTAAGGACTCTTTTCCTCCCTTTACTCTTTTTAAAGAAAATTTTTCTTCTTGTGAAATATTTGTAAAGTAATGGGAGGTGTTTTCTTAAATTTGTTCTTGTCCTTAATTAATGATTTTTCTTTCAAAATAAAATCAGGACAAGATTTTAAAACTGAGAATTTTTCAGATTAGAAATCTCCAATAAAAGCTCATTCTTTTCTGCTTCAAAATTCTTTCTTTCTGTTTATAGGGAAGAGTTCAAATCAGCTATTTTCTTAATAATAGCTTGAATATAAAAGAAAGTAGAATTTTTAGAATGTCAACATTATCTTCTTTAATTTTATGAAGATCTTCTAAAGGATATAATGGATTATAATCACTAGACATATTTATTTCCCGTGTCTTGTAACTATTTTTCAAATCAGTGTAGTCAAAGGGGATGTCAGTCCTATTTGTGGCTTTTCTTTTGGATTCTTCTAAGGCATTTATTTTGGAAGAGTGAGTAAAAGCCATTAAAGAAGTTAATCTTAAACCCATGTACTTGATATCATATAATTGTTTAACAATTACCTTTTTCAAATTACAAGGATTGTTAAAACCTAAGCCTTCTATAGGATTATAAAATTCTATATCATGAGATTGATTTAGCAAAATAGTCTGATCTGTTTGTCCCCTTTTTGATAGAAGATCGTCTAAAGTCTTAATCCTTTAGTAAAGCTTCTTACATTCGTTAGAGATTTCCTTAAAATTATTTCTAGAAATTTCTAAATCTCTCTGGCTATCGCTAAGAGTGTTACTAATGTCGTTAATTTTTGTCTCAGAAGTAGCTAACCTGGATTCAAGAGTAGTTATTGTTTCCTTAGCATTAGATAAAAGAATTTCTAAGTGAAGTTTCTTATCTAGTTGCTTTTGGAAATTATTTTCACTAAGGGCTAGTCTCTCCCTAATTCTTTTGTACTTTTCTGCCCATTTTTCATGTTAGTATATTTAATTGTAAAGATTTTAACATGATTAATAATGTAGATTCGGGTGTAGCTACCTCTTGAGATGAGGTTGATGCTTTGTCTTCATCGTCGGACCTCCTCATTGAGTTTTCGTCTGAGGCATCGTCAAGAAATGTCACGAGAGCTAGATTGTCGTTGTCAGAATCTGTTGTATCTTCTAGCCAGTGCTCTTGTTCGGCCATTAGCGCTACTCCGGCCTCCTTTTGTTTGGTAAGTTGAAATTTCTTGGAGTAGTAATTGGCGTCTTTCTTCTTAGGAAGATTGCATTCTCTGGCGAAGTGCCCTATCTTTCCACAATTGTAGCATTTTTGTGGTTCTTTGGCGTTTTTGGATTCTGACGACTCGACCGGTCTTTCCTTGTGCTTAGAGGTTGAGGTCCGAAGTCTATTAGCCGAGGAGGAGGATTTCTTTGTATAGAACGTTTTGCTAATCATTTAAGTAATGAGAGCCAATTGTTTCTTGAACTCTTTCATATCGGGCTCGGAATCCGATTCTGATTCGTCTTCATCTTCTGAAGAGCTTGGCAACTTAATGCTTTTATCTTTACGAGATCGATTAGTTTTGCTTTCCGAAACTAGAGCTATAAAGTCTTTGATCAGTTTGCCCTTTAGTTCTTTTTGTATCTCGCTAATGTCTTCTTCGTGTTGAGCGAGATTATCAAAGATGGCGTTGATATCCATTTCGTCCAAATCCTTTTTTTAAAGGATTTCAAGAGAATTTAGAATTGTGCTTTGTAATTTTATTATCCTTGTAATTATGGGCATAATTAGTAGTTTTGATAGTGTAGGACCAAATAGTAAATATACCATGTAAATAGGTATAAATACAATGTACACTATCGAAATAAATACAGAAGTTCATTTTAAGAAAAAAACACGAGCATTGAATTCACATTCTAAGAGAAAGATTTGTAATCGAGAACTCTCTCTCTCAAGATCTTCAAAGAAGATATTCGACCGAATGTATATTGTGAAATTTATCATTCGAATATCTAGAATTCATGCTTAGATCGATCGGTAGTTGATAAAAGAGGACCTAACAATTGGTATCATAGCATATCGTGATCGCTTTTGGACTGAATTCGGGATTTTAAGATCAAAATAATTTTCCAGATTTTTCGACCGAAAAACTTACGTGACTTGTGTTTTGATCAATATGCTTTATGTTTGCGAATTTTGTTGATGATCTTGCTGATTAAGTGATAGATTATATGCTAGGAATGATTTACGTACTGATTTCAATCGCTTAGAACGTCATATTAATTCAAATTTTCGATTTAGATCGATATTTACGTTTGCGATTAAGTTTTGATTTCGATTTGATTTTCTTAATATTTGATATTTTTTGCTGTAAAACGTGGTTAATCTTGTGTTTGCACATATTAAGAACTAAGAAACGAGTGATTATCCAGAATTTCAGCACCTAACTTGAACATCTCGGTTGAATCTGGAATTTTCACTGTTACATTGAACTTTGCTGTTCTTCGATCGTTTTCCTTTTTTTTATCGAAAAACTTGGCTCGAAAATTAATTTTCGAATAAGTTCGCAGCCGAGAAATTTTTCGATGACAAACACTGTTCTCGTGTGTTTTTTAAGAGAATTTATTATTGTGCTTTGTAAATTCATTATCCTTGTACTTAGGTACGTAATTAGTAGTTTTGATAGTGTATGACCAAATAATTAATATACCATATAAATAGTTATAAATACAATGTACACTATCAAAATCAATATACAAGTTCATTTTCAGAAAATCACGAGCATTGAATTCATATTTTAAACGAGAGAGAATACGATCGAGTATCTCGGAAATCTAACAACCTCTCTCAAGATCTTCAACGCGGATTTTCGACCGAACGTAATTCGTAAGATTTCTTATTCGAATACCGAGAATTATGCTTAAATTGCTTGTTGATTGATGAATTATGACCTAACAATTGGTATCAGAGCAGATCGTGATTGATTTTGGATTGAATTCGCAATTTTAAGATCAAAATAATTTTCTAGATTTTTCGATCGAAAAAGTTGCGTGACTTGTATTTTGATCAATATGCTTAATGTTTGCTAATTTGTTGATGATCTTGCTGATTAAGTGATAGGTTTTATGTTAGGAATGATTTACGTACTAATTTCAATCGCTTAGAACATCATATTAATTCAGATTTTCGATTTAGATCGATATTTGCGTTTGCGATTAAGTTTTGATTTCGATTTGATTTTCGTAATATTTGATATATTTTGCTGTAAAACGTGGTTAATCTTGTGTTTGCTCATATTAAGAACGAAGAAACGAGTGATTATCCAGAATTTCATCACCTAACTTGAACATCTCGGTTGAATCTGGAAATTTCACTGTTACATTGAACTTTGTTGTTCTTGGAACGATTTTCGATCGAAAACCTTGTCTCGAAAATTAATTTTCGAATAAGTTTGCAGCCGAGAAATTTTTCGACGACAAACACTGTTCTCGTATGTTTTACTCAAATATAAGACTCGAAAAACATTATTTCGATAATTAGTTTTTCGATTCATATATAAATATCTTTTTCGAGCGTAATAAAGCGTATTTTTTTCGACGGATACTGTTTTCGCTAAATAAATATCTAATTTTGACTCGAAAAACTTGTAATAGTAAAACAAGTTTTCGAGCTCAAGATTTTCGATCATCTAAATTTTCAAGTAAAAATTTAACGAAAACATATTTCGATCGAATAGTTCACACTCGAAAAACTTTGAGTCAAACTTAACAAAAATTTTCGATCACTATTATTTTTTCGATTACAAATTTTTCGATAAACATTTTTTAGATCAACAATTATTAGACAAACTATATTTCGACAGGATATTTACACTGCAAAATTCTTACGTTCGAAAAATAATTTTCGATAAATACAACGAAAAACTTAGACAATCGAAAATATTTTTCGATCATAGGTTCGAATTGTTTTTAATCGTAAAATTTATTGTTCGAAAAAATTTTTGGTCACTGCTCAAACACACACACATTTTACACTATTTTGAAAGGAAATCAAATTTCGTAATTTTCAAAACTTACGAAAAATATTTGTCTCCGAATTATCTTCTACGATACTCAAAATTTTCGATCTTAAAATCAAAATTATTTAGCAAAATTTTGAAGTATCAATTCACATATCAAATATTTTTTTTGAAATCAAAATAATTTCTCTTTAACAACCGAAAAATTTGTACGAAAGGGAAATTGTCTAAAGAACGAATCAAACACTACTAACGAAGTTTGTCACTTGGGAAGCACTTTTCATTACAATTCCAAACTTTCATGAAGATCCAACCAATCAACTACAAATGGATGCTTACTTGCTCAGAAACGACGTCCGCCCTCCAATTCTACGAAGAGGCGAATACACCATGTGGAGAAGCCGATTCATGAACTTCTTGGAAACAAAAGAGCAAGCTACAAATTTGATAGCTTCTCTTCAAGAAGGTCCCGCTCAATTTTGGCTCATCCAAAAAGGCGATGCCACCAATAATCCTCCCATTCCCGCCTCACGAAGACTCAAAATCCCTAGTGAATACACCTATATGCAAAAGCAGATTTAGGAGCCAAAACTTTCCTAATGCAAGGAATTCCTAACGACATCTATATGCAAATAGATAGTCTATCTAGTGCAAAAGCTATGTGGGACGAGCTCCACAAGATGATGAAACGGACCGAAGTTGGAATCAAAGCCAAGAAAGCCAAGGAGACCGTTTATGAACTCTATCAATGCTATCTAACTCATTCAAAGCCAAGGCAGAGGAAACCGTTTATGAACTCTATCAACGCTATCTAACTCTTCTTAATGAGATGAGGAAGATAGATATCTTCAAGACCAACATGGAGGTCAACATCCGATTTCTTTCTTCTCTTCAACCGGAATGGAAGAAAATACCCATGCAAATCCGTCAAAATAAGGATTTGGACGAAATTGACATCCACGACGTCTTTGATAATCTCGCCCAACACGAGGAAGATCTCAGCGAGATACAAAAAGAACTTAAGGGCAAGCAGATCGACGATTCTATAGCTCTTTTTGAAAGAAAACCAAGTCGATCTCGCAAAGATAAAAGCATCAAGTTGCCAAGTTCTTCAGAAGATGAAGATGAATCTGAATTGGACTCCGACCCGATATGAAGGAGTTCAAGAAATAGTTGGCTCTCATTTCTAAAATGATGAGCAAAAAGTTTTACAAAAAGAAATCATCTTCCTCGGCAAATAGACTTCGGACATCAAGCTCCAAGCACAAGGAAAGACCGGTCGAGTCCTCAGAATCTAAAAACGCCAAAGAACCACAGATTCTGAAGACGAAACAAAAAGAGGTTGGAGTAGCACTGATGGCCGAACAAGAGTATTGGATGGAAGACACCACAGATTCTGAAGACGAAAATCTCGCTCTAATGGCATAACTCGGCGACGCCTCAAATGATAACTCTTCAAGAAGGCCTGACGGCGACGATAATAAAGCATCCTCTTCATCACAAGAGGTAACAATATCCCATTCCACATTATTAAACATGTTAGAATCATTACAGATTAAGTACTCTAACATGAAAAATGAGCGGAAAAGAACTAAGGAATTAGAAGAGAGAATAGCTCTTAGTGAAAATAATTTGCAAAAGCAATTAGATAAGAAAATTCATTTAGAAATTCTCTTATCTAACGCTAAGGAAAAAATATCTAGTCTTGAATTAACCATAGCTGCCTCTGAGACTAAAGTCAATGACCTTAATACGACTCTTTTCGATTGTCAGAGAGATTTGAAATCTCTGACGAAAGTAAGAAACTTTACTCAAGGATTAAAACTTTAGATGATCTTCAAACAAAAAGGGGTCAAACGGATCAAACTATCTTTCTAAATCAACCTCTTGATATAGAATTTTATAATCCTAAAGAAGGCTTAGGTTTTAACAATCCATGTAACTTGACAAAGGTCAATGTTAAACAATTATATGATATCAAGTACATGGGATTAGGTTTAACTTCTCTAATGGTCTTTACTAATTCTTCAGAAATAAATGCCTTAGAAGAATCTAAACGAATTGCCACAAATAGGACTGACATTCCCTTTGACTACACCAACTTGAATAATAATTACAAGACAAGGGATCTCAACCTGTCTAGTGATTATAATTCGTTATATCCCCTAGAAGATTTTTTTCTAAAAATAAGGAAGAAAATACTGATCATTTTCAAAATTCTACTTTTTGTTACATTCCAGCTATTATTAAGAAAATAGTTGATTTAAACGCTTCCTTAGAAACTGAAAGAAAGAATTTCAAAGCTGAAAAGAATGAGCTTTTACTGGAGATTTATAATCTAAAAAATTCATCTACTTTACAAACTTGTCCTGATTTTACTTTGAAGGAAAAATCATTAATTAAGGACAAGATTACATCTAAGAAAACACCTTCTATTGTTTTTCAAAATATTTTAATAGAAGATAAATCTTCTTTAAAAATCGTAAAGGGAGGAAAAGAATCCTTAAATGCTTCCAAAAGGAAAAGACTTTTTCTAACTCTTTTTCTACTGCATCTACAGGTATAGTAGAAAAAGAGGTGAAGCATGCAAAGGAAAGAGTGCCTAGGATAGAATTTCAGAAGAAAAATGATAGAAATGTCTTATTTTCAAAATTTTCTTCTGTATCAAAAACTATGGACACTCGCAAGAAGACCGTCGTTTCAAACTTTAATGTTGTTGCTTCCACTTATGTGTTAAAACCTATTAATTTTGAAAGCACAAATTTTAAAATCGGCTCTACTTCAAAAATTATAAACCATCATTATAAGACAAGTGCAAATCTTATGTCTCGTAGGAAACAAGATCCGGCTATTAAGAAAGCTTATAGCTCGATACATTCATGTCCTCATTTAAGGTATCCGGTCAAAGTACACTCACCCAAACACCTTAAGAGACTAGCTAGAGAAAAGATTTTCTCATGCACTAAGATTAATAAAACATTTGTCCGCGCTGAAATTAACCTCCCATGTAAGATTCAACCTCAATGGGTTCCCAAGACACCATCTAGACCAACGCAAGCCCAAAAGGCCAAACTGCCTAAAGTGGTACCACTTAAACCAACTAATCCCAAGTTGGTTTGGGTACCTAAAAACATAAATGGTTTAGGAGCCAAAAATAAACAAACCTTACCTATCAAATCTGCTAATCCGAGAGGACCCATTACTAAGTGGGTACCTAAGTCTCTCTAAAATTTTTATGCAGATCCATCATGTGTGGTATTTAGAATCTGGTTGCTCCACACACATGACGGGAAATCAAGAACTGTTAAGCAACTACCAAGACCGTTACAGTGGAAAAGTCAGATTCGGTAACAATGATTCAGCTCCAATACTAGGCTTTGGAGATATTCTACAGCAGAATCTGACGATCAAAGATGTCTCTTACATCCAAGGTCTTAAACACAATTTGTTTAGCATAGGACAATTTTGCGACAACGGATTTCAAGTGGTGTTTCTAGCTGATCAGTGCAGAATTTTGAATAGTCATAATCAAGAACTTCTAACAGGATCATGAAGATCAAATCTATATCCCATCAATCTGACAACAGTGCGACCTTCGACAGCTGTTTGCCTCATCTCACATACTACAATCAAGAGGAACCGCTTATGGCATCAACGATTGTCTGATCTAAATCTCAAAGCTCTTCACAAACTCTCAATCAAAAAGTTGGTACACGGTCTACCAACTATTTCCATACATCAAGAGCATACTTGTTCGTCTTGTCAAATGGGAAAAATGAAGCGAGCATCACACAAACTCAAGCAAGTTGCTTCTACGTCTCGACCCTTGGAATTACTTCAAATGGACCTTTGCGGACCAATGCGTACACAAAGTATCAACGGTCGTAAATATGTGTTAGTAAATGTCGACGATTATTCTCGCTACACATGGACAAGATATCTCCGAACAAAAGATGAGACTGGAGACTTGATAATCAGCTCTGTGAATACGACTCAGAATCTCCTGCAAAAGAAAATCCAAGTAATCTGGACTGATAACGAAACTGAATTCAAGAATCAACGTCTCAACAATTATTATCAGTCACTTGGAATTATTCAACAATTTTCAACCGCTAAAACGTCTCAACAGAATGGCGTCGTAGAACGGAAGAACCGGACTCTTGTTGAAGCTGCAAGAATAATGCTGATCCATTTCGGTCTCCCCACTTTCTATGGGCTGAAGCAGTGAGTACCGCGTGAGTTACGCAAAATCGGACGATTATTCACAAACGCTTTGAAAAGACGCCGTATGAGATAATTAATCAAAGGATTCCGAATATCTCATTCTTTAAAGTATTCGGGTGCAAATGTTTTGTGGCCAACGATCGAGAGCATCGAAGCATGTTCGATCCCAAAGCATTTGAAACCATCTTTATCGAATATTCTTCTACTTCTAAATCATATCGCGTCTACCTCAAGTCTTCACATACTATCTTGGAAAGCTACAACGTCACTTTTCAAGAAGTAACCGATTTGGCTTCTGAACAATACAGTCCAGAACCCGAGCTTATAGGCGTGTTGGCACAAGGTCAACAACTTTCGTTACCTCAAATTCTAGCGAAGCAATTCCCGCTGACCTGGAAGATTTAGATTCTCTATTTGAACATTTCTATCGGAACGAGTTTCAACTGCCTGCTTCCTCTCATTCAATACCAAGCAGTGCTCCTTCTCCCTCTATGGAAGAAATTACAATTGAAACTCTCAATCCTCAGACTCCAACAAATGTTCCAGAAACTCATAATTCTGAATCTTCAACTAGTGCAGCAGCTCCTATAAATCTAGATGAGGAAATTCCTTCCCCTTCAACCTCAGAATTGAATTTCCCAACTACGAATGATCAGCCAATCAATTCCGGATGTCTCGATTTACAAACCAATGAAGGACCTACTTCGGTTATTACTCATGAACGCCAGTGGACTCGAGCTCATCCTATTAACCAAATCATCGGCGATCTTTCAAGTGGCGATCTTTCAAGTGGAGTACGCACTAGTACGCACTCGGCTTATTTACATGCTTCTTAAGCCAAAATGAACCAATTAATGTAGCCGAAGCTCTTAAAGACCCGGATTGGGTAATCACAATGCAAAATGAACTCAACCAATTCGGGCGTCTCCAAGTTTGGACATTAGTTCCTCGACCGCAAGGCAAAACAATAATTGGAACTAAATGGGTTTCCAAAAATAAGAAGAATGAAAACGGTGAAGTTATCAGGAATCAAGCACGACTCGTAGCCAAGGGATACAATCAACAAGAATGAATTGACTACGACGAGACGTATGCTCCGGTGGCACGTATCGAAGCAATTCGACTATTTCTAGCATATGCGCTCATAAAGACTTCAAAGTCTATCAAATGGATGTTAAAACCGCCTTTCTTAATGGTGTGTTAATGAAGAAGTCTATGTCGCTCAACCCGACGGGTTTGTGCACGAAAATCATTCTGATTATGTCTATCGATTGGACAAAGCTCTCTATGGACTAAAACAAGCCCCTCGTGCTTGGTATGATGTCCTAAGCAAATTTTTAGTCAAGTCCAACTTCATAAGAGGCATCTTCAGTACGACACTCTTCATCAAAAGACAAGGCAAAGACCTGATGATCGTTCAAGTTTACGTTGATGACATCATTTTCGGCTCGACGAAAGAACGTCTCTGTCAGAAATTTGGTAATCTCATGAAAACAAATTCGAGATGAGCTTAATGGGAGAACTTCAATTCTTTCTTGGATTACAAGTAAAGCAACTCGGAGATGGAATCTTCATCAGTCAAACCAAATATATCCGAGATATTCTGAAAAGATTTAATCAAGATAAGAGCACACCGATGAATACTCCCATCTCAACAAACTGCAAATTGGATGCTGATCCGTCTGGTAAGGCAGTCAACATCACAATCTATCGGAGCATTATCGGATCTCTTCTCTACTTGACGTCCATCTCAACTGGACCTTACAAAGGACACCCACTATGGCCAGCCTTGACCAGGACGTCCACCGTACCAATGGTCTATCTCCAGCAATTCTGGGGAAGTATGCAGAGTTTCGTCAACGGCGATAGCGTGGAATATATGACGAAGATCAACACAAGACATATCGCCATGACGAAAAATCTGATGGCCATGGTGCTCGATCTCCCGCACTACGACGAATATGATCAACTTCCAACGGACAGATCATAGAAGATATGCTCCGGATGGGATACAAACCCCCGCTGACCAAATTGGCGAACTTTCAAAATAGCGGGATCTCACATCCGTGGAAGACGTTGTTTAGCATAATCAACAAATGCCTCTCCCCAAAACACTCCGGCTTCGACAAGGCAAATGGAAATATCCTTCGCATCTTTCATGGAGTGATCTTCTCCAAGAAATACGACGTGGCCCAGCTGATATGGAATGATCTAGCGGACAAGATGCGTCAAAGGGAGACCAAGTCAAAGGCCAAATCTCTCCCCTATGTACGGTGGTTCCCGATGTTGATCTCACACTTCATGGATAATCATCCAGAGATCCCGAGACTACCACCAGTTGGGGAATACATTCTGCCACGCCTTCGATTCTTTCACAACCCGAAGGCAGCCGACTTAGCGCTCCAACCAATGTTGATCCCATTGGAGCTGCTCCGACTAGCTGATCCAACGGACAAGGCCTACCAAGACTACTGTCAAAATAACTCCATCACGAGATGGTACGAGCCTTGGATCTAGCTCCGGCACCTTCTCAAAGGGAATCGCTGGTGGAAACAACGGAGCCCGAAGCCACGGCTCAGGAGATAGAGACACTAGCCGTCGAGCCCGAAGGTGTTCCTCGAGATGTCTCTCCTGAGGCCACTGACTCAGATGAAGAATACAGACTACAAAGAAGGGGCTCTTGCCGACAGCACTTCTCGGCCCCATCTGTATCTCCTTCAACAGTACCAGCTTCGGTGCCAACATCTCCACCACCAACGGATCAACAAACCACACAGATTCCAATTGAATCTGTCTCAACACCCATAGAGTTGATACCTATTGTATCATCTCAAGGATTGGGTGAAGGTCATATTGGACCCCCGATATCTTCGGAGCAAACTATAGGCCAACCCATTGAAGTGGTGACTTCAGGGTTGACAACGGATGTCCCAGGACGTTCCGGACCATCAAGACTACTCAAGGCGGCACATCGGAAACCTTTTCCGATGTTGTGACAGTGGAGCGCCTCCCTGGCCCCACTCCACCAATGATCATGACGGAGCAACGCCTACAGGAAGCGCTCTCCACAGCCATGTCTTCTCTTGAAGATTGTCTGATAGATCACATGCTTAAAGCCATCGAGACTTCCCGAAGAGATACCGGGAAAGCACCAGTCTCCGAGGCTGCTCCGACCGATACACAAACCACCCCCCTTTCCTCACCACCTCTTACCACCACCATACACACCCCCATACAACCCACCCTCACCACCCCTACTCCATCACCTTCTCTCATCAACCCCTATACCATCCCGATCACCCAGCTTAAAAAAGGTTGGTAGATGAACCAGAGCCGCAAGCACAAACAAGGTGCCGAGAAGAAAGCTCCTGCACCAGACGAAGACATGACAATTCCGATGATCCGGATCGTCATGAGGGGGAGAAACGGCAACGAACCACACGGAGCGGCCGTGGAGTGAGTCGAGAACAAACAAAGACTCAAGAAGCTGGAGGATCATCCTCAAACCCACCAACCACACAACCAATCACACAACCCACAACCCGCCAACAAACAACCATACCTCCCACCACATCCCATACACTACCTCTCTCTCCTACAAATCCAAATCCAATCCCGACCCCTAACCTCCTCCAAGCCCAAACAGAAGCACCCGTCTACGTTCCACATCTGATTGTAGAAGATTATATCTTAAATGAGAAATGGACGACGCAATGGAAACCAGAGAAAGCTGCTCAAGCTCGACTCTTCAACGTCAGATATTTCTTACAACAAGCTTCGGTGGACCTGGTGTTGCTTGAAGATGAAGAACTTCAAGAAGACGAGAATTACAGTTCTGCTCTCCCAGAGCTACCAGAAATGATTAGGTACAGAGTCGACTCTCCTCCCCGCTTATCAAAAGGGACAGTTAGAGTCGAGACGCCATGGGAGAATATCAGAATTGAAGTCCCGTTTATTGAAGATGTTAGAAAGCAGATCTGGAGGGCTCCAAACAGAATAAAGAAGCTCAACGAACTTAATCTAGGGGGCATCTCACACTGGGAAGACAAGAAGAAAATGGAGCACATCTTAATGCTCAACTATCTTGGCCCCGATCGGAGTGACATCCCAACTGATCAACTGAAGAAAAACTTCAGGGACAAGCCACCGATTCTCCAACTCATCGGAGTTTCACATACGATCGGAAACTACCCTACCCCAATCTGCGGACAGCAACCGCACTCAAGAAGAGATAGATGAAAGCTATCTCCCTTTCCTTCCACCGGATGAGGTCTACCGTTTGTATCAGATGTACAAGAGAAAATACCAGATGCACTCCGGATATATCAAGACTGAAGGAATCGAGGGACTGAAGAGATTCATGGTGCGGCAGATCAAGTATCACACCGCACACAACCTTCAAATTGCGATAGAGAATAATATGAAGAAGGTCAACATGGAGTCTCCGCTTATGAAGGGCTTCCCACTCAACAATTTTTCCGAGAACTACATCTTCAAGAAACCTGGTCTCGCCATAACCTATCGGAATCCAGTCATTGGAAAGACGAGAGCTATGATGAAGTCAGAGATCCACAAGTTCTGTGACGGGACACTAAAGTTAGTGAGGAAGAACATCCAGAAAAGATTGGGAGAGATCACCGAAGAGACAATCTTCGAAGATCTTTGTGAAGAAGAGGCATCACTCTTTAATGAGTTTCTGGATGCGATAAATGAGATATTGGAGCTAAGGAATGTTGTTCGACGTTACGAGACAGCATTGGGATTGCGAAAATCATTTTACGCCCGACAATGATAAAAGGAGCTGAAACGAAGACAAGCACAAAGGGGGAGATTGAGAGAATTCAGAATTGTGCTTTGTAATTTTATTATCCGTGTAATTAGGGGCGTAATTAGTAGTTTTGATAGTGTAGGACCAACTAGTAAATTTACCATGTAAATAGGTATAAATACAATGTACACCATCGAAATAAATACAGAAGTTCATTTTCAGAAAAAAAAAAAACACGAGCATTGAATTCACGTTCTAAGAGAGAGATTTGTATTCGAGAAACTCTCTCTCTCAAGATCTTCAAAGAAGATATTCGACCGAATGTATATTGTGAGATTTATCATTCGAATATCTAGAATTCATGCTTAGATCGATCGGTAGTTGATAAAATAGGACCTAACAGGATTTGCATGGATATTTTCTTCCACTTCGGTTGAAGAGAAGAGAGAAATCGGATGTTGACCTCCATATTGGTCTTGAAATTTTCTATTTTCCTCACTCTTTAAGAAGAGTTAAATAGCGTTGATAGAATACATAGACATTTTCCTCCGTCTTAGCTTTGAAGGAGTCGTAAACGGTGAGAATGTTCTCTTTCTTAGCCTTGACTCTGACTTCGGTCCGTTG
This sequence comes from Linderniella brevidens, assembly GCA_004919715.1. Classification (NCBI taxonomy): domain Eukaryota; kingdom Viridiplantae; phylum Streptophyta; class Magnoliopsida; order Lamiales; family Linderniaceae; genus Linderniella; species Linderniella brevidens. Next base: position 17,309,647 of record SWDC01000157.1, read on the forward strand.
CATCATTTTTTGGAGCTCGTCCCACATAGCCTTTGCACTTGATAGACTATCTATTTGCATGTAGATGTCACTCGGGATGCCTCGCATCAGGAAAGTTTTAGCTCCGAGATCTGCTTTAGCTCTTAATCACTCCCCCTCTGTGTATTCACTAGGAATTTTGAGTCTTCTAGTGGCGGGAATGGGAGGATTATTAGTGGCATCGCCTTCTTGGATAAGCAAAAATTGAGCAGGACCTTCTTGAAGAGAGGCGATCAAATTTGTAGCTTGATCTTTTGTCTCCAAGAACTTCATGAATCGGCTTCTCCATACGGTGTATTCGCCTCTTCGTAGAATTGGAGGGCGGACATCGTTTCCAAGTGAGTAAGCATCCATTTGTAGTTGATTGGTAGGATCTCGTGAAGGTTTGGAATCGAAATGGTAAAAGTGATTCACAAGTGACAAACTTCGTTCGTAATGTTTGGCTCGTACTTTAAACAATTTCCTTTTTGAACCTATTTTTCGGTTTTAAAGAGGAATTGTTTTGATATAAGATTGATTATTAAAAATTTTGCTAAAGAATTTTAAATTTATAATCGAAAATTTTGAGTATCGAAGAAGATTACTCGGAGAAAAATATTTTTCGTAAGTTTTGAAAATTACGATTTTTGATTCTCCAAAGAAATTAAAATTAGTGTAAAATGTGTGTGTGTTTGAAAGTTCAGTAGTCGAAAAAGAAATTTTTGAGCAGTAAGTTTTTCGATTTGAAAATTTTCGAACCTTATAATCGAAAAATATTTTCTATCGTATAAGTTTTTCGTGGTATTTTTATCAAAAATTGTTTTTCGAACGAAAGGGTTTTGCAAAGAAAATATCCTATCGAAAAATAGTTTGTCGAATAATTTTGTTGCTCGCAAAAACTTTTATCGAAAAACTTGTAATCGAAAAATTAAGAGTGATCGAAAATTTCGTTAAGTTTGACTCAAATTGTTGACTAAAAGTTTTTTTTTTCAAGTGTGAATTATTCGATCGAAATATGTTTTCGCTAAATTTTGACTCGAAAATTTAGATGATCGAAAATCTTGAGATCGAAAAACTTGTAATAGTAAAAAGTTTTTCGTGTCAAAATTAGATATTTATCGAAAAAAATTACGCTTTGTTACGCTCGAAAAAGATATGAATCGAAAAACTAAATATCGAAAATAAAGTTTTCGAGTCTTATATTTGAGTGAAACTCACGAAAACAGTGTGAGCATCGAAAAACTTTTCGCCTGTGAATTTATTCGAAAAATATTTTTCGAGCCAAGTTTTTCGATCGAAAAACGATCAAAGAACACAATTCGAGTTCAAGGGAACAGTGAAAATCTAGATTCAACTGAATAACTCAAGTTAGACGCTGAGATTCTGGATAATCACTCGAATATGAGTTCTGAATAAGAACAAAAACAAGATTAACCACGTTTTACAGCAAAATATATCGATTATGAAGAAAATCAAATCGTATTCAAAACGCAATCGCAAACACTAATATCGATCGAAATCGAAAATCTGAAATAACATGATGTTCTAAGCGATTGAAATCAGTATGTAATTCATTCCTAACATATAATCTGTCACTTTAGCAGCATGATCATCAACTAAATTCGCAAAATTAAGCACGTAGATCAAAAAGTATTTGACGTAAGTTTTTCGATCAAAAAAATTTGGAAAATATTTTTGATCTAAGAATAGCGAATTCAATCCAAAAACGACCACGATCTGCTCTGATACCAATTATTACGTCCTATTTAATCAACTAACAATCAATCTAAGCATGAATTCTAGATATTCGAATAAGAAATCTCAAGAATTACCTTCGGTCGAATATCGAGTTTGAAGATCGGGAGAGAGAAACGATTAGAGAGTGGAAGTTTTCGATTGTATTTCTCTCTAGAATGTGAATTCAATACTTTGTAAATTTTCTGAAATTCTTGTATATTGATTTTTGTTGCGTACATGGTATATATATCTCTATACATGGTATATTTACAAACTAGTTCTACACTAAAGAAAATACGAGCTACGCCCCTAATTACATGGATAACTAATTAACAAAGCACAATTTTTATGTTTCTTCATACACTTAGAAAATTTTTGCAACCACATCTTTCGCAAATCGATTTTCGCATGACACCTTTCGGAAATCTATTTTGGCATAGAAGACTTTCGAAAATCCAATCGCAACTTCAGTGTCGAAAACCAGTACTTAAGAAAAAATTTTCACGTGATGTTTCCGAAAACATATTTTCGCATAACACGCTTTCGAAAATCAATTTTCGGAACTAAACATTTCGAAAATCGATTTTTCGCACAACTAACTTTCGAAAATCTAACTTTCGCGAATGATTTTCGCATTCTAACACTTATAAAATTTTTGCATCCAAAACATTTTCGAAACTGACTTTCGCAAACCGACTTTCGAAAATTATATTTAGACTATTTTCCTTCGCAAACTGATATATCGAAAACCGTTTTTTGAATAACACTTAGAAAATTTCCCGCACAACATATCATTCGAAAATCCAATTTCGCAAACTGATATATTGAAAACCGTTTTTGAATAACACTTAGAAAATTACATTTTCGCAAAATAGGATTTCGAAAATCATTTGCGAACAAAACACTTAGAATTTTTTTTAATTAACAACTTTCGAAAAATACAAGTCTTTGCAGCCGATTTTAAAATTTTCGAACACTCAACATTCGAAAAATCACATTTTCACATCAGGGCACACGAAAACCTTTTTCGAACTTAGAAAATTTTCTCAAAACATACCCTTATCGAAAATTTTCTCAAAACATACCCTTTTCTCAAAACCACTTTTGACACCACACTTAGAAATTTTCGAAACTACTCTTCAACTTTACACTTAACACATTTTCGAATCTCGATACACTGGACTTAGAAATTTTTTCGTAAAACACGACACGACTATTGGACACTCAACTTCTTTGCTTGACTAATCATTTCTACTTTTGTCCAAGCTCTACAGATATAAAATGGCTTACTCCTCAACACAAGAAGAAATCTACAAGCAAAACAAATGGGTACAAGTGAAGGAGAACAACTTCGGCCTCGACCTGAACACATTCAAGTGACGGGACGAAGTTGTCGTGGCCATACTCAAAAGGCACCCTCTGTTGCCGGCATTCACCCTCAACACACAAATACCCAAGGTCTACCTCCAACAATTTCGGGGTACCCTCAAGAGGACGAATGTCAAGACAACCTCAAAACTCAAGGCCACAATCCACGAAACAGACATGCTCCTCACCAATACCATACTCCGAAGAGTCCTTTAACTGTCGATGCTGCAATCTTATGAGTACCTCCCCTCGGATGTCGTCCTCCTCGAAATTTGAGTGATAATTTGAGTCTTTTGCATGATTCAAAATTGATATGTTTAATGTACTTATTGTAGGATTTCCCAACTCATGGATGTTGGGTGGGGAACTCGATGTAGTTCAAAGGGAGGTTCATTACACCCATATTTGTTGAATTAATTGAACGAATATTTTGATATCCTGTACCCAGAACCACGAATCAAAGTTGCCTGTGTTATATACTAGATCAGTCAGCAAATTTTAGTAGCTTTTCTTTCTTTTAGTACTTGTATCTCTTTTTTTTGTCTTTTGTAGCTTCTTTAATGAACTTATCTTCTTCATTAAAAATAATAGCCTCGTCAGCAAATTTGTGAATTGGACAGTTCGAGAATTCTTTTATTTTTGGAATTGGACAGTTCGAGAATGGTAGGCGAAGTTGTAAGACCATTTCGAACGGATCCCTAAATTTCACTGCATACTCAAAAAATTGCTCCAATCCAACTGTAAAACTAAACCCAAAATGCGTTTGATGGGTTTCTCTCTTTTCTATGAACGCAAATATGCGTTCTCATTGTTCACACTTTCAAATTTTTAGTGAAATTATACTTTGGCCCTGAGAATTGCAGCAATTACTATGGCGAGTTATGTTTCAGACCTGGTTTGAGTTGAAGTGAGGTTGAAGACGATCGAAAACGTAATTTTAATTGAAAATGATGCTTAATGAACTATTTCTTGGGCCTATCATTCTTTTGAAATAAAAAATTAATTTAAGGGACTAAATTTGTATTTACGTTCTGACCTTTAAGGTATTTTTATCGTTTATTAAATAAAAATTAAATTTAATTTATATTTTATTTGTAAAATTAAATCTCAATTATATTTATTATAACACAACTGATATCCAATAAAATAAAAATAATATTATTGAACTCATTGAGAGGTTTGTCATTTTATTATTTAAAAATATTTTTTAATAATATTGTTAACTTAGATGATAAATTATATTAATTACTATTTGTATATTTTAAACTTTCTATTAAATATTTTGCGTTAAAATAATATTGTGGGTCTAATTTGTAAAGTTATAAATATGTGGGCAATATTGAAAATCGTAAAAGTTGATGTAAGAAAGAATCTTTTGAGAATATTCTTTTGAGTATGAAAATTAGTTTAATGATTGGAGAAGAATTACAGTATTTTGAGTTTGAAAATGAGTTTGAGTTTGAAAATGAGTTTTTCGGTTTGAGATAGCTCTAAGAAGTTACAATACAAGCTTACCCACTGTACTCCGTTGCCTGTCGTGTTTGCTAGTAATACTTAATTCCAATGGCTTTGGCTACTATAACCTTCCCAACCACGATTTTTTCTTTTGCTAGGTGTCAAAAATATAGTCAATAAAAAAAATAGAAAAAAATATATAAATTAAATGGATAAAATAAAGAAATAGTGGATATAAACGGTGAGGTCTTCTCTATACACTGGAGCCTTTACTTCATTTAATCAATGTTGTTGGTAACTTACACGTGCCGAGCTTTGATTGGGATATCTATCCTTCACATACGCTATGCCTTTACAATGGAAAAAAGAATGTAAATCCAATGGTAAGTTCGATCAATTTTATTTCGCCTAGTTGCTTTTCGAATTATTGGGAATTTTGAATTTTTATAATTGCCTTTTACTTATGCTAATAACTCCCCCAAAATTTATTCAATGGCAAAGCAAAACGCTAGGTTATTTTTATCTTTCAATTTCTTTCTTATATATGCCGAGATTTGGATAATTTAAAATAATATAATTAGGAACAGAAGTTCAATAAATCATTGCTCCACGAGTGCCACGTTTCGTGACAAAATCTTGCAATGTCCGAGAAACTTCCTATAAAATATTGTAAAAATTTCCCTTGCCTCCGACACTCAATCGTTGCCAAACCAACCAAGATCTCCTTCCGACAGGAAAACCCACCCGAGACTCGATTTCTCATCCGGGTCACACTCGAATAACATGGTCAACGACTACTTCTGCTGTTTCCGTAAATACTTCGGGTCAGAGCCGGACGAAGAGGCGGATCGTGACCCGGTTCTCTTGGTGTCGGGCATAGCCGGTTCGATCCTCCATTCCAAGAAGAAGAAGCTCGGGTTGGAGACCCGGGTTTGGGTCCGGATTCTGTTAGCTGATTTGAAGTTTAGGCAAAAGTGCTGGTCCATTTATAATCCTGAAACAGGTGTTTTGGTTTAGCATTGTTGCCTTTCTTCTTCTGTTTTTCTTTTTTTTTTCCCTGAAATATTTTTTTTATTATTATTCCTGGGTTTGAGGTGTTCTCTGTGTAATGCGTTTGTTTTGGAGGTTACACGGAGTCATTGGACAGCAGTACTGAGATAGTGGTGCCTCAAGATGACTACGGCCTTTATGCCATTGATATATTGGACCCTTCTTCTGTAAGATTATTTTTCCCAAGTTTTTATTTTTTTATTTTTTTTTATTTTACCTAATGCTTTAGTTCTTTCACGTATTGTAGTTGCAAGCACACTCGGCTTGATGTTTCCACTTTATATTTTTTTAGTTGAATGACGCAACATGTGCAACATCCAGTTTATTTTTGCATTCTTTAGCTATCATGTTGCCCCATTTTGCCTCATTCCATAATATAATACCATTTGTTATTGCATAATAATGCTTATTGTGTCTTAAGTTCTTGTGCCCCTCTTTGCTCTGTATTATGATAACTTGTGTTGTTGACATTTCAGTGTGTTAAGTGTCTGCATTTGGGGGATGTGTACCATTTTCATGACATGATTGAGATGCTGGTTGGGTGCGGATATAAAAAAGGAACGACTTTGTTTGGATATGGATATGATTTCCGACAAAGTTTGAGGTTGGCAGTTTATGCTTTTTTTTTTATGATGTGTCTTCATGTGATCATAATGTTAGTGGCCTGAAATCAATGATATATTGTTCGTTTTTGCAGAATCGATCAGTTAATGGACGGCTTAAAACAGAAATTAGAGGCTGCTTATAAAGCTTCAGGAGGAAGAAAAGTCAACATTATTTCACATTCCATGGGTGGATTGCTGGTGTCATGTTTTGTGTATCTTCACAAAGAAGTATGTTTTTAATTCAACGAAGCCAGCCAATGTCGGTTTCCTTCTTTCATGTTTCTGTTCTGTTTATGTGGTGATCGCATATAATGGTAGAGATGTATTAAATTAATTAACCTTTTAACTGCAGATTTTCTCCAAATATGTAAATAAATGGATAACCATTGCCACTCCATTCCAAGGTAAATAAAATTTCTAAACATTTTAGCCGTTCTTTTCATTATTTGTCACTGATAACTTTTTATTGCATTTTCGTCTTGACATCTTATATATAATTAGGTGCCCCGGGTTGCATCAATGATTCATTAATCACTGGAGTGCAGTTCGTAGATGGCTTTGAAAGCTTCTTTTTCATCTCAAGATGGTCAATGCATCAACTGGTAAGGAAACTCTTAATGAAGTGGAAATGTGATTCCTAAAATGTTACTAATTTTGCATATACATCGAAGATGTGAATAATTTACTTCGGCTCTTATCATATATGTAGCTGGTGGAATGCCCATCGATCTACGAGATGTTGGCGAACCCGAATTTCAATTGGAAGAAGAAAGCAGAGATTAAAGTATGGAGAAAGCGCTCCTCGGAAAATGGAGAAACATCCTCCGAATTGGAGGCCTATAGTGGCGACGGATGTTTGTCTGTTTTTGAGGAAGCACTAAAAGACAATGAGGTGATTATCGTTCTCTCGTCTCATCTCAATTTTTTCTTTTAAGCATTGATCGATAGTCTTAAATTGAAAAAAAAAATAAAATAATATCATCATACACACCGTGGCAGTTAAAATATGGAGCAAAAACAGTGTCTCTCCCTTTCAACCAAAAGATCCTTAAATGGGCTTCTGGTACAAGGGAAGTTCTAGACAAGGCTCAGCTGCCCGAAGGAGTTTCGTTCTATAGCATATACGGAACATCTTTCGATACGCCCTTCGATGTTTGGTAAGAAAAAGAAATAAAATAAATCATCCAAATTAGGTTTGCTTTACATTTTAACGAACTAATCATCAATTCTTCAAATTTGTAGCTACGGTTCAGAAGATTCTCCTGTTGGTGAGCTATCCGAAATATGCCATACGATGGTTAGAAACTTTAGCAAGCCCCCATGTTCTAATTCTAATATATATATATATAATCTTATCTGCTAAAACAGTGTGAAATGTCTTTTGTGTTTTTCAGCCCAAATACTCCTATGTTGATGGTGATGGAACAGTACCTTCTGAATCAGCAGTGGTATATAATCATGTTGATTTATCTAACAACACAGCGTGTTGTTGTTTTTTTTTTATCTGATATACATTGTTTGTATTATATAATATCGGTAGGCGGATCATTTCGCCACGGTTGAAAGAGTCGGGGTGAAGGCAAGCCATCGAGGGCTACTGAACAGTGAGGGCGTACATCAGCTGATACAGAAATGGTTGGGGGTCTCTGAGCTGGTTAAGACAAAGCAGCGTCGTGTTAAGAAGACAACTTCGAAAGTGATAGATGCCTAATGTCAGGACTTTGAGAACACACATATGTATATTCATTGAATAAGTTCATACAAGTGTGTTGTATGATTCTATTTGTATCACCTGACTATTTTGTTTTTGTTGGAAATATTTTGCGGGATTAATAATTCATTGATCATCGAGCTCCTTTAAATAGGAAATGCAAATCTATATCTTACAATATTATCTATATAAATGAGGAAATAAATTATTAAGATAAGAAAATAAATCTCACGTGGATCCCTTGAGACTCACCAGAGAAAATGAAATAAATTACTAAGATGAGAAAATAAATCTCAACATATGAGCATGTACATCACGTACAAACATGCCTAAGTATTCAACTGCAAGCTATACTCCAAAAACATGTACATCATGAAATCTCGGGCTATACATCTGCCAATTCTTGTTCTCTTTATTTCTTTTTTATATCATGTTTTATCAATCACAATCGGTTTTGGTACGATCATGTTGTACGGGTTTATGTGCTATATTGATGGTGGGTAAAGCAGTTAAAGCAAAAACTTTAGGCACCTAAGTTTTTTAGGGCCCCATATAACTATATAAATATATATATATATATATATATAACTTATTTAATTTGTTTAAAAAGTAAAATATCTTGTGGCCCTCAATTTAGTAATATTGGCATATAAATAAAATTTAATTAGTTAAAAAACTCAATCTCTTTAGGCCCTCAATTTCCTCAATTTAATTATGCTATTATATAAATAAAATTTAATTAGTTAAAAGACACAATATCTTGAGGCCCCCAATTTAGTAATATTATTATATTAATAAAACATAATTAGTAAAAAAATTCAAAAATTAAAAAAATCCTCGGATAGCTAAAGTCCATGATATAAGATTATGTTGATGATTTCCATGATTGGTGCTTCAGTAGAAATAAGTTTTCCAAATTAAAAATTATAAAAAAAAAACTACTTAAAATCCACAATATCTAAAGAAAGATGAAATGAATTAGCTATTTTATCAATAGAAATGAATTGACAGAAAAGAATAATTATGAAAATTTAGAATTTGCGTCAAATTAAGTTAGAAAAAAAATTTCATGTAAAAAATGTTTAAGTTTTTTGTTTTTAAAAATTCCACCAATACAAAAAAAAAATCCTTTTTTTTTATTTTTTATTTTTTTACCTCCCCCTATAAACTATTATAGGTGGTGGTCCCGAACCCGAATAAAGGACGATGAATGTGCTAGATCGCCGCGTAAAAAATGTCCAGTTCTAATGTTCGCTTTAGGCCCCTCATTACGCTGAGCCGTCCCTGATTGATGGCTTACTTAATGTCACGGTAGAGTTTTATATGACATTCTTCCAGTAATCTTCTAAGTCATCAAAATATGTTCAACCCCGACTAGTAACTCACACGATCCGACTCTAAATTTTGCTTCATTATTTTGCCACAACATTTTGCTTCTCGCTCCTCCATGTTAGAGGTTCCCGTCGAGAAAAATATAGTATCGTGTTGTAGACCTTCTACCAATTAGCGAACAAACATCAGGCAGCTAATCACTAACTTTTCTGAGCAGCAATCCTTTTTTTTTTTGTGTGTTTCGTTTCAAGTAGTGCAACGCCCGTGTAGAATATCACGCGTGGCCTAATGTCTCATATTAATTACGACGAGGAAATTTAACCGATATATAAGTTGATGGCTCCTCTTATCACTAATTAGTTTATGAAGCAATCCCGTCAAGCTTTATACGAACAACTCATCCTTCGTGACACGCATGCACATGGGCCCCGATGATAGAAAATTTAAGATGGTATCAGAGCGGTAGATCCGACGGAATCCGTGAGGTTCGAAAAGAGTAGCGTTCCTAATCCTACTCAATTTGAAAAATTTATATACGTTGGGATCGAAAAAAAATATTATTCCTGTCCGATTGAAAAAAAAAAAAAAACGGGCTGACATGTGAGGGGAGAGCATGAAGCATATCACATTTGGTCAAATGTCCCTTATTGATTAAGATCAAAAAAATTAACCGGTATATAAACTTGATAAGTCACTCCTCCTATCACCAATTAGTTTTAGGAAGGAACTCCATCAAGCTTATACGGTCACCCCTCCTACTTGTGACGCATGTGCGCGGGCCCCAATGACAGAAAATTTAACATGGTATCAGAGCGGAAGATCTTGGAGGTTCGAAAAGGACGGCGTTCCTCATCCGACTAAAAAAAATAAAAATAGTTTACGGCGGATTCGAAAAGAATGACTAGTCCATCAGCTTATCATGTGAGTGGCGAGTGTGAAGAATATCACATGTGAGGCCAAATGTCCCAGATTGATTACGAAGGGAAAAATTAACCGTTATATACGCTCGATGGTTCCTTCTATCACCAATTGGTTTTAGGAAGGAACACCATCAAGCTTAAACGGTCACTTCTCCTACGTGCGGCGCATTTGCACGAGGCCCGATGACGAAAAAATTTAACAACACCCTGTAGGCTGCTTTTAACGAGGTTCTCTAGGATCAATACATAAACCGACTAATCACGTAAACATGATAGACTATATCTGGCCGAGTATGAGCCAAGTGGATACAGTCCATAATTGGTTCTTCTTTCGCTTCTAGTTTTTCATTTGAATCCATATAAGATTGGTTTACCACTATACTTTCATGTTTCCTTCAATAGATTGGTCACATATATATTTGTTGACATCAGCAGAATAAGCAAATTTTATTCCGAGGAAATACTTGATTAATCCTAATTCTCTTATCTCACTCGCATGTAAGTTTGTGCTTCAGGTTATCGTTTTCTTTTCCATCATTTCCGCTTACTTTATTGCCATCCACGTTAACAAAGAATGTTATGTTCTTTCCATCTATCGGGAGTTTAATGAACGATCTCCGTGACTTTGTTTATATCCTGACCTTTTCATTACTCAATAAATCTTTCAAAACACGGGGAGATTGATTGAGTGCATTCATCTATCTGCATACTTACGTCATTTTTTTTTCAAATTCGGGTGGAATTTTCATAAAGATCTCATCTTTCAAATCTTCATGAAAAAATGCATTCTTCACATCAGGTCCATTAACCAGCCAAAAAAATTAAAATTCTAACAGTTTTGTCGGTGGTGCAAAGGAGGTTAGTTTATGCTATTGTCACCTTAACAATTTCCCATGTTATGTTCTTCTCACGGTGTCATCCCGCCTTCATAGCATTTCCATTTGTCATGGCTTTAGGAACCGCGTTAGGGATAACATTGGTGTTTAGACTCTTCCTGTGACTTGTTGAATAGTTTTTTTAGAAAATTTATAACGACAAAAGGATAAACAAGATGTTGACTCTGCCTCTTCTAAGAGCATTAGAAAGATTTAAGGCATCAAGTCATTCAATATGAGTTCTTCAAGATCCGAAGTCGCTAAGTTTTCATCAATAAGATCAGGTTTGACAGGAAGATCTGAGGTAGTTAATAAATTCGAAGCTGAATATGAACGATCATTCTTCTATAATAAACCCGAGAAATAATAATAATAATAATAAAAAAAAAAACTTTGGAAGGATGGTAATTAGAATGTTCTGCGTCTAGGATTGAATCAGAATAAAGTTCTTCAGGCTGGTCTTTTGCGATCGGCTGAGATTGATGGGGCTCAGCTCAATGCTACTGCTTGGCCATACGACATATACCACAAAACTCATGCTGCTCATTGTGGTTTAATGTCATAATCATGCATTGTATTCATTCTATACCCAATAGAAGGAAAACAAAGGTATAACTAAGCATCATAAACATTTGTCTTAGCCTGAAATAAGCAAAAAATTTGCTGGCAATCAGGAAAACCAAAAAAAAAGATATTTGAACATGCATGACTTTACTTTACCCGTTGGATCACAAGTTTACCTTCGTCAAATAATATATGGAAAAAACGACGGAGAGAAGCAAAGAAGCACACAGCCAGGCCAGGCAACAACATATAATTCATATGTACATCATCAATAATGTAACTCAGATACAAATAACAACATCAAAGGCAAGGAAGGGTCAGTGTTTTAATTTTATCGCCCCACGTTTTATCTCCTGTCCATAAATTTAAGGTACTCTGGTGAATGAGCAGCTAATGATCGCCAACAAAGTGTAAGGGTCATCGACTTTGCTGACACATTTCACAGACAGTGGCTGAAGTAGCATTAGCATAGGTGCAATATTCGCATGACCAATGGCTACAATCTTCTACTACACTACTACGGTGCTGCACGTTCGATCTATCACTTATATTACGGGAACTGCTCGATCGCGAGGTACCTCCTTTGTTCTTACCAACTTTGCCTTTACCACCACTTCCTCCTAGATGATGATGCTTCGAGCTTCCTGCCCTCGTGAAACCCCCCACACGTGGGTCCACGTCTGAGAGACCATTCTCAAGGGCCCGCACAAGGTTCTCAAAGTAATTCTTCGTCACGCTGTCATTGATCATAATAATAATAATAATAATCACTCTTAGCTTGCCTCAAATCAAAACATTTCAATTGTATTGGTTGGTGAAATATGAAAAATTGAGATTGCAGTGAGTTAAAAAATCGAAATTGCTCGCGAGTTCAGAAAATGTAAATCACGATATGGAAAAAGAAAGGTGATAAGAATGTGCAACTATATATACTAGTTAGAAAGAAAAGCAGCTCATTAGAAAGAATATGTGTGAACATTATTATTATTATTACCTTGTTAATCCAGCTAACTTTGTGCGGAACTCATTGAAGTCTTTTGAAGGACCTTCGGCATTAAGGTAACCCTGAAATTCCTTCTCCGCACACTGATGAAGCCGTTCCAAACCAGATTCAGCCTCGCCTACAAGAGCAACAATAAGAAAATAATTGATAAACGGAAAATTATGCAATTGGAGAAATGGTCATTTGACATTTACCTTGTAGATATTCGAAGAACTGCTTCTTTGCTTGTTCGTGCTCGGGTAAATAGTACCCGTATGCATATGTCCATTTCAAAACCCGTCTGCACTCAACGATCTGCAGAAGGAGAATAGAAAAGGTTAAAGCAGAATGCATAACCAGCTTATTGAAGAGCTAATGCAAGAGGAAAAACTGAAGAAATTCTATATTTTGATTGCAGATACAGATTTTTCATGTCAGACCAGTTTATACTGATGAGCCAATTGAAAAGAGCGCAATCCCTCATATGCATGCGAAGAACGAATGTGATAATTTGTCAGCAAAAATTACTAATATATATAAAGCTTTGACTTGTAGAGATGAAAACAAATTGGTTTATGTTGAGACTAGGATCCACCTGCTGCCAAGCCTCTATGATGAACTTTAGCTGGGATTCAGGTTGACATTGTATATCACTCAGCTTCTCCAGCTGCATAAGAAAGACATCATCAATGCCAGGTAATTAAAGTGAGATGTAATTTTAGTTTTGCCGGCATATAAAAAGGAGAATCATACAGTTATTCGGATCTAGACCGAAATACTATAAAATGTCTGATTTGCAAGCTCAAGTAAACCAGTCTCAGGTAATCTATCAAACAGGAAAACCCAAAATATGTGACAAAAGCATCAGAGATACATAAAAAAACTAGCGCTATTTGTGACGCAGATCGAGAGACTAAAGCAGCTTTTGCTGGGAAGAAACACGTTTATCAGATATATTTGTCGATCTCCAATGCAATAAAATGCTTTGAATTGATTTATGAACTAATTGAGGATATACGCAGTTCGATACTGAACATATCATTTTTTAAATTTCTATTTTGAATTGAAGCATGGATAGCAAAGGAATTTACTGCCTCTGTCAAACAAGTTTAACAGAATAGGGAAAACTAAATATGCACAAGTTCCAATGACAAAAGGACGCCTCTTACATGTACTGTTTGCATTTGGTGTAGATTTTCAGTAGCTCGTTGCCGTGACTGCAAAACAAAACCGCCAAGATTGAAAAAGAATACCAGCGAGGAGCAAAATAAATTTAAATTGGAACAGTAAAAAATTTCCAATACAAGAACATATTCACTCAATATTGACAAGTGATATATTCAGTTGAAAAGGCGGTCAGGTTCATACTCCTCACATTGATGGTTAGAGACACCTGTCACATAATCTAAGCTAGATGTAACAAAATTTTTTGGCATCCAGTAATGTTGTAACAGTTCATGAGGGGCAGTTAGATGGTTTCCCTCAATATTTCGTACTTATAGTTGGAAACTTCTAAATCCATATACCAAACCAAGTTGTCTTTTCTTACAGTAATGTTAACTTTCAGCTTGGCTTCGAACATAAGAGCTAAATGTATATATAAATCACATGAGGCAAGAAATAAAATTCTGAACTAAAAAATAGAAAGGGGGAAGACGCATATGAATCAGCCTAGCACATAGGCAAATAATGAAAGGCATGATGCAAGTTATGCTATAGAATTATTTATTTCTATAACGAAGTAGATCAAATTAGTCGAGAACTAAAAGCAAATTTTAATATAAAATAAATATGACAACAATAATCAACACATACCGACTGGTTTGTAGCCCATCTCTCGTAGTAATGGGTGTATCTTTCCAGTGAATTCTTAGCCATTTCTCTTCGTTTTTCGGTTTCGTCGTACTAGAAAGACGGACCAAGTTAGTTTAAGGAAACTTGGTGATATTCAAGGTGCAAACTACAAACCAGACAAACTTACCACTCCCTCTTGCTTAGCAGCGTCATAGCGGTTGCATGCATAGAACCCACCAGTTCTTTCACCGTGTTCTGACCACGCACCAAGGCAAAGCCTAGAAGTAGTATATTCAGTAAGAAGTATATCAGGAACATTGATGTATCAAAGTGCAAAAAAGACTACAATTCAGCAGTCAACTTAAGGAATATAGAAGAAAATCTTATTTGCATGATTGGAGGTTATAGGAAGGGCAAATTTATATGAAGCTCAAAGAAGATGCAACGTACCAGCAAAACTCAAATTTACAAGGTGGTGTGCATGTGATATGCATACAACCTTGATTCTTCTCGATAGGTCGTTTACACTTCGGACAGGGCTTGGAATTAGCCAATATCCTGAAAATAACCACCACATATATGAAACCTTTATATGTGACGTACAAAACCAAACTCTTTGTGATCCCAAAATGCATAATGTTGGAAATATATTACATAAAATTAAAAAGAGGCATCTCCTCCTCCTATTACCAATTGGTTTTAGGATGGAGACCTCGATTTCTAAATGGTATCAGAGCAATCTTCCACTCGAGAGCCGGTTCGATCTTCCCTCACCATCACCCGATTCATATGTCCACGTGTTAATCCGAGCATGCCAAACGTGAGGGGGCGTGTTGAAAATATATTATATAAAATTAAAAAAACGCATCTCCTCTTATCACCAATTGATTTTAGGAAGGATCCCTCAATTTAACATGGTATCAGAGTGGGTTTGATCTGCGTGTTATCACGCTTGTTTGACTCACCGCCACACGATCTGATATGTCCACGTGTTAGGCTTTAAATCGTGCCGCACGTGAGGGGCGTTTTGAGATTAGTTGTCCCACATCGGGAAATTAACTTCACTCAATTCAATATATAAATCTAAGAGGCATCTCCTCCTAACACTAATTGATTTTAGGAATGAACCCTCAATTTAATACATAAACATTATAGAAGTCTTTAAAACTTACATGTTCTGATAATTCAGAACGCATTAGGACATGTCTTAACACAAGTTGAAAAGAAACATACCAATTCATATTTTCTGATTCAGCACTGTTCTTCATTATCCACTTCGACACAGTCTCACAATCAACAGGCCGATGGGCTTCTTCAACACACTGAAATCAGCTATTAGCTTCAAATTTTCTAGATCTATATGCTTCGATCGAAAAAAAAAAGGAAATGCTCACGGAAGATATTTTTCAGAAAAGTATGTCTCACATTCCAGCAAAAGCTATGGGAGCAGAGACAAATGACATCGTAGCCTCCACTGCCTACAGCAAAATCCACTGCATAATCACAGCCTGGTGCTGGACACCACTTTGTCTGTTAACAACGGTGATGAAGACTAAATGAGAAAGCAAAACTAACCTTCAGTTAACTGAGCAGTAGGAAGAAAAAAATTTTGGTTGAATATTTTGTCAGAAATGCAGAAACATGATTCCTTTAAACCATAACAAATTAGAAAGCAACATGTATCCACTCACCTTCCTATTATCCTCGACATACGATCTGAGAAAGTAACGGTTGTATTTCCTTTTCTCATCATTCAAAGCCAAATTATTCACCATATCCTGGCCAATAGCAGCACCACAAGAAGGATCGGGACAACGTAACATCAAGCACCCCGGACCATCGTTAATGGCTGTTCCAATATATCCTGCATGCCATGATAAGAGTCTTAATTATTGAGGATGCTTATGTTGTACCTCGAAATAGGGAAAATTTACCGCTAAAACCTAAAAAACAGGTAAAGTATGTATATAAAATCATATCTGATAGAGATTGTTTATAAATCACAGAAAAGCCAAATCAGGGTATATTGATGGAATAAAAATCACACGAGGCCAGAAGAGTACTAAATGAAAAAAGAAAAAGAAAGTAAAAGAAAGAAAGAAAAGGAATCTTTTAAAGCTAGTTATATCACCTTGCCAACATGTGACACAAAAAGGATGCCCACACACAGCTGCGCTCATCCTATTATGCGGATGATTCTCGAAGCAGATTCCACAAGTGAGCTGCAAGAAATGCAGAAAATTAACAGTCAAGCCAGGGAGTGCAAAAATTTAATCAAAAATACTTTGTGCAATTGAAACAGAACGACTTCCACATTTAATGGTCACCTCTGCACCATCTGGAAGGGAAATGCAATTTTCCAACAAACCAACGGTCTTGCGAACCTTTTCTTCATCTGCAAACCATTCATCGTTCACTTTACTAACACTCCTGCAGTTAAAGAACACACGAAGGAAACTTCAAATCCAAAACAACAGTCCTAACAGAAGTTTCTTATATATATGGTGGAGAACCTTGATGAAAAAAAAACCTTGAAAGATAAATACCACAGTTACCACTTTCGTTTGACAATATATTGTTGTGAATGATTAATATTTCTAAGGAAAAGACAATTACAGTTCACACATGATCGAGTTTAAATGTCAAGCTAGGTGTGAAAAAAGAAGAATGTAAATTACTTAAGGTTACCAGTTATAGTGCCGGAGCAAGATGCCTGCTTCAACCCTTGAAATTGAGAGTACACTGGATACTTTTGTTATATCTTCCTCTTGACATAGCCCAATATCCTTTTCAGTTAAAATCGCATAGCTCTGGGAAAAATGAAAAATAACATTTAAAAATATGTCAATATCTTCATTGTAAAACACAACTGGATATTTTTGAATCAGAACTCATGCCAATTATATTGAGCACCAAATATTTATAATTACAGTAATGTGACACCAAAGCATCGCACATCCACTTTTATGATTCAAGACATGTATGCACGTAATCTTCCAGTGACAAACCATACAACCGAACTTTCTAGCGTAAATAACACTCCCCTTATCAATTCTAAAACGGCATCGCTATTAAAAATAAATTTGAGAACATCAATCGGCAACCAACCCGCAGTTAAACATACACATATAGCCCCGTCACGATCCTTACTAACCGACAGCCAATTAAATCAATTAGGACTCAATTTTCTTATTGACTTGAAATGATAAATGAAAATCGACCTGCGATCGATGATGGCGGCCGAATCGGTGGGAGGACGACACGCCATCGGAATCGTCGGATTCGTGGTCCACGAAGCCGTCGTAGTCCATGATGACGTCATCCAGGTCGGAATCGTCATCATCCTCGTAATCGCCGTAGAACTCCTCGTCGTCGTTGGAATCCTCCGTCGCCGCTTTAACCTCATCACCAGAATCCATCGGCAATATGGAGTTGTATAAAGCCTCGAGATAACTATTACGGTAGGAGGACGAGAGAGAGAGAGAGTAATATATTAAATAACCTGGTCTCGTTGCTCCTTCCTGAAATAACCTTCCAAGTCAAAGAAAATAAAAGGTACAGCTATTGCATGAAACAAATTATTTAGTTTATTTATTACAAATTGTAATACCATCTATACTCTTTTATTTTATTAATGGAGTTAAAAACGGTATATTGGTGTGTCAATTTTAATCAATTATATTTTTTTATAATTAATAGTAGTAAAAATAAAACTACATGTTAAATAAGAACCCCACTAACAATTGACTAAATAAAAAAAAAAATCCACAACAAACAAACAAAAAGACACGTTTACATAATTTTGTTATTATTAGTAATATTATTGTAATTATGATATTATTATTAAAAAACTAACTATAAAAAATAATGCTTAAAATTAAAATGAATAAACGACAAATTTGATGCTTAAACTATTAAAATCTCACTATTAGTGCTCAAACTTATAAATGTGTCGTTTTTGGTGCCTAAACTCTGCAAAACCGTTCATTTTTGTTCTTTTTACACAACCGGTAAGGAACCAAAAAGTAAAGGTTTTGCAAAGTTCAAGAACCAAAACGACACATTTAAAAGTTTGAGCACCAATAGTTAGAAAGTTTACATTTATCTATTATGTACACTTGAGATAAAATTTAACTTCGTTCACTACAAAATTTTTTAACTTTTTTTTTGTGACGTGTTTGGATACCTCTTGAAACAAAAAAAAAAATAGTTAAAAAATATCGTGGTGATCGATGCAAAATTTTATATCAAATATATACATCAGCATATATGTAAATAAATTCTAATTATTGGTGCTTAAACTTTTAAATGTGCCGTTTTGGTTTCTAAACTATGCAACCTTTCCTTTCTGGTTTCGTACCGGTTCTCTAGGTCAAAAGAACAAAACAGAACGGTTTTACAAAGTTTATGTACCAAATTAGCACATTTAAAAGTTTGAGCACCAACAGTGAGATTTTGGTATAGTTAAGCACCAAATTTGTTGTTTACTCTATTAAAATTAATTTATTTGCACATGCATTTTGACTGCGCGGATTTACTAGTAAATTTATGATTTACTACCAGTAAAAACAATGTGTTCAGTTTGAGTTGGTAAATTGTAAAAATAGCCACGGCGTGTTTGGGTGACAAATACAAACATCCTTTTATTTTCTTTTATATTTATGATTCAATTTTATAATATGCACAAATGAAAAAAATAAAATACAAATTAAATATACAATCCATTTAAATATACGAATCAAAATTTTTTGGTTTGGTTTTGATTTTTACGACTTAACTTTTCTGAATTAGGTTCAGTTAACCGATCGAAAACCTAACTTTTAATTAAAAATAAAATAAATAATCTACATTATATTTATATAGTTATAAATATATAACGTCATATACATTACTATATATATAATTTGAAACCAAAATTCGATGTTTGATTAGGTCGATTACCCAAACTATTAACACCCTAATCATTTATAAAATAACTTTATATAAAAATTCAGAAATACCTTTATACCGGTGAGGTATGCATTGGCGTCGACTGCACCGACGAGTGATGCATCGGCGGCTGATGATGGTCGGCCTGATTGTTCTCTTCACCGACTATGTGAGGTACACACATTACTTCGAACTCTTACAAGAGAAGGTTGGTCAAGTGATCCAGTATACTATGCGAGGGAGCCACGCCAAAGTCACCGAATCGATAATAGTTGGCGTGGCTCTCAGGCGGACTTGACATGTACTAACCGCGCACCTCGGATGTTAGCGCGGTCTTGCTTATCGCCTCCAACTTTGGGCTAGCCTTCTTACTCCATGACTTCGTGGTCCACAAGCATATTCTCAGAAGCACATCATCATTCCCTTGGTCTTTGCGGTTGGCCAACAAATTACCGATGTTCGCGATGCACTCGTATGCTAAGATCTAAGAAAAATAATAATAATTAGACCATAAATATATATACAAATTATTTATAATTAAAACAACAAAGACATAATTCTACCTGAAGTGGATGCACGAATCACTAATGCATAAGCTGATGTCTTCGTCGTTGCCTCCCGCAACTCGAGCAAGAGCTTCGTCCCTTTTCTCCGTCAGATTACGTTTCAATGAACGTAGAACATCTGGGAAGGCAATTGTGCCCCATGGATAATTGTTAAAATTATCCAGATCTTCAATTAATGATAGAGTCCATGATGGTAAGATGAGGTCCTTCTTCGTTTTGCGAGGTAGCAAAACGGTAGCAGCAAAATATAGGTCGGCGAGCTTCAATTTTTCGATATTAACACGCCCAGCGTGGTCCTCGGCTGCCAATTCATCAATTCTTCTCTCCACGTCGGATAGTCGGATGGTAGATCAGCGCGGCCAGTGTCTCAACTTGAAAGCATTTGACTCGTTAACCGCGAGTACGTTGGACTAGCAGTTAAGCTCGGTGATCAAGCAGTACTCCGATATAAAAAACGGAGTGGTCTCTTCCGGATGATCATCTACAACTCATCCCGACTATGAAGGAGCGTCTGTCTCTTCATAAGAAACCACAACAGTTTGTTGGAGAGGTTAAAGTCTTCAGTTGAAGCTATGAGATATCCGAACGGACTGCTCTCGATAAATTCCAGAGCATCAACATCATTCAGAAAAGCGATAATGGTTTGGCTTTCTTCGACATACTTGGCCGTCAGAAGTAATCTACATACGAAATTCCGATCTTTACTGGTCATTTGCGTCCTCATAAGGACCTGTAAAATTATTATATTAATTCAGGATAATGATATATTCGCGGGTCCCCTGGGCTTACATGTGCAGGTCCCCTGCATATGATCAGGGGACCCAGACACCAGCGCTCAGGGACCCAAACAGGACGCTCAGGGGACCCAAACAGAACTCTTAGGGGACCAAAACACGAACTCTCAGGGGACCCAAACAGAACTCTCAGGGGACCCAAACACGAACTCTCAGGGGACCCATATATGACTAGGGATCCATTCCAATTCCTCACTGAGCGCATGAGACCCTGTGTATGAGTCTTCTACAGTCCACACTACCGCGCATACAACAGCATGAAAAGAAATGCTAACAGCGATGCTTAAAATTCATAACATGAATCTTCCGAGGAGACCAAACTCACCTTCTCGGCCATCACACTGCTTGCCATCGATATTTTCGTGTAGTTCTCGGTGGGTCTGTGAGAAATTGAGTTGCCTTAACTGGAATTTTGTTAAGCTCCCGTGAGTTGCAGTAAAATCGAAAGGGAAAGCGACGAGTGACTATTTGGGGAAGAACAATTAAGTGAGATGAACAATCACTCTAACTGACACATGCTTTTACTTTTACTGTTTTTCGATAAAAATAAAAGGAAAATTTTATTAATTGTAGGTGGGTTAAGCCGTTTAGACTGCACTAAATAAGGGCACATTTGTCTTTTAAGTCATATTAGTAAGGGTATACTTGTACTTTTAGAAGGAGGAGTCTATTTTTTTAAAAATTCTGTTTGTGGAGTCTATTTACCAAATTAATCCATTAATCCGCGAGGGTTAAGAGATTCGTCAACAAATGCTTTCCGAAGGTGGATGTTGGTGAAGTCACGGCGAATTTTTCCACAACGGGTACTCACTCATATTCATGTTTCTGTCTTATTATACGCGTGTTTGTGTGTTGTGTGTATGTGCACATGGATTTTTTTGTCTAGCTTCGCGCTGGTGTAAAGGCATTTTTCAATAGATTAAGTGAAGAATCATGATTGTGCAATGGGTTCCGGATAACTGTGTTTGATGATGGACATGATGAAATTTTAACGGACTAGGATTTTGTGTTTTCTATAGGTGTAGAGAAGATTTGCAGAGGAGAGAGAGAGGAGATAAACAAAGAATTAGAGAAGATTGGTGCGAGAGGAGAAAGCTTCGTACTAATTGCAAATGCACCGTAACTGGAGTGAATGTGATCCATCGGAATGTCTTCGTGCCCGGTGAGCTTTGGAGAACGCAAGGTTGATCGGTGTCGCGTTTGGATGTTGAACTTATCGACCAAAGGGGTCCACCCGAGGATAGACCAAAGAGAAACCATGTGGAAAGCCTTTATGTATATCCGAAAAACTCCAGTACACATAAAGGCTCTCCACGTGGCTTCTCTCTGGTCCGTCCTACGGTAGACTCCTTTTTGTCGATAAGCTCATCATTTAGACGCGACATCTAGTCAGCAAGAATCTTGCATTCTCCAAGCTAACTGAGCTCGAAGACATCGAGTTGGATTGCATTCTCACGAGCTTCGCTGCATTTGCAATTAGTCCGAAGTCCCTAAAAGGACAATTCCCGATCTCCAACTTCTGCAGGTTATCGCAAACAGACAACATGTAGAGAAGTCCCTTTGCAGAAGCCACTGACGATTTTACATAAACACGTAGAGAAGCTCATAAAAGATTGAATTTTCATCTTAGTACACTACACATTCCAAATACTCGAGAAGATGGGGTATTTTAAGAATTCAACTCTTCGACCCATTTGAATACATGAAGATTATGCACACATAAGTTTTCAGAATAAACAAAATTAAACCTGACACTATTATAAGCCAAGTGACCATATCTATTCATGAATGTAACTAAAACTAAGTCCACAAAACTTCACATTCACATAGGTAGCTCCTTTCCTCATGCATCTGCACCTGCACCTGTAGTTTTTCAAAGGTGCTATTAAGATTATACTTCAACCTACTGTCATGCATATCCGATCACATGTCTCTGTTGAAATGTAAAACACTATGTACTCCAAGTTCCAAGTGTAAGCTTTCTACATTGAATTCATGTTCTAATGTTAAATTTGAAGAAGATTGGGATCTTACCATTAGAAATCACACGGACTTTAATCTCATCCCTAATGCTGAGTTATTAACCAAATCTCCAGCGAACCCCTTCGTCAAGTGGTCCGCTAAATTTCTTGCGGTCTAGCATAGTAAATCATTCCATTCATGATTAATTCACGAATCATGCTATGTCTAACACCCAATAGTCTTGTTTTTCCATTGTACATATGACTATAAGTCTTTGCCAAAGTGGAAGAGCTATCACAATGGATATAGATTGTGAAATAGGTTTAGGCCACAACGGAATCTCATAGACTAAATTTCTTAGCCATTCTACTTCTTTACTAGCAGCTGCTAGGGCAAAAAATTCAGATTCCATTGTCGAGTTTGTGATACAAGTTTGCTTCGTAGAAGCCACGATATTGCACCTCCTCCAAGAAAGAACACTCATCTTCTTGTAGAGGAATGATCATCCGGATAAGAGATCCAACTGGCGTCACAATATCGTTCTAGACCACAAGGAGATCAAACTTAAAACAAACTATGATTTATAGTTCTTTTTAGGTACTTAAGCACCCGCTTTATATCTTGTCAATGATGTGTGCTTGGATTACTAGTAAACTTACTATGTTTTCCTACAACATAAGCAATGTCCGACCTTGTGCTTGTCATGACATACATTAATCATCAAATCACCTTAGAATACTCAAGTTGTGAAACTAGCTCACCTTTATTAGGCAACAATTTCATACTTGTATCCAAAGGGGTATTCACGGGAGTACAAACAAAACAATTGAATTTCTTTAACTCTTTTTCAATATAATGAGATTGTGTAATAACAATTTCTTTGTTTTTACGTTTCATCTAATACCTAAGATCACGCAGCCTCCCTCATATCTTTCATGGAGAATCTAGATGACGAAATTCCTTAGTCATATTGACTTGTTTATGATTAGTGCCAAAAGTGAACATGTCATTAAGATACAAACAAATGATTACTCATTTACCTAACTTATCAAACTTGTTGTATCTACACTTGTCAGCTTGGTTCAAACTGTAACCATTGGACATGACCACATCATCAAACTTTTGATGACATTGTAGGTGTTTATTTTAATCCATACAAGGATTTAAATAGTTTACACACATTGTTTCCTTTTTCCAGCTGATAAAGCCCTCAGGTTATTTCATATAAACTTCCACATCTAAATAACCATTTAAGAATGCAATATTCACATCCATTTGGTGAATTATAAGATTGTGAATAATTGTCAATGTAATCAACAAACTAATTGTTGAAATATGAGCAACATGTGCATATGTATCAAAATAGTCGATTCCAAGTTTTTTTAAAGCCTTGAATGACTAATATAGCCTTAAACTTCTCATTTGTTCTATCAATTCTCATCTTTCTTTTGAGGATCTATTTGCAACCCAAAGGTTTGCAACCTGTTGGTAAATCCGGTAACACCCAAATGTTATATTCCATGATAGAATGCATCTCATCATTAACTGCGTCCTTCTAAAAAGCAATATCCCGAGGCTTCATTGCTTCATCAAATGTTTTTGGATCATCCTCAACATTAAACCAATATAGGTATTGGGTCAAAACCTCGTCTCTAGAACCCTCAATTAAATATAACTGAAAATCTGATATATATGAGTTGGGTTTCCTTTCCCTTTTGTTTTTCCTTGTTAGGGATATACCATCGGAATGTCATATGAGGATGAGATATATAGAACATTTGAGTTATTATTGTATTATTCGAATACTATGTTTTCTATTTATAGAAACATTTAGTGTGTTCGAGGCATTTACATTTATTTGTTGGTTCACGTTGAGTTTTTATCTGGCGTTCGATAAAACAACAATAAATGAAATCCATATGTTTCAAGTTAAGTCACTGATTCTAAATGAGTACGAGAGCGGCAAGCACCGGTGGACTCAAAACCTCGAACATAAAAGACGTCCATAAGTCCAAGGCTCTAGTTGGGTGCTAGATGATCGAGTATGACTTATCCCTCAATTGAACTTATAACGATTGTGACAATCATTCACTTGGGAAGTTGTAGGTTGTGGCAGTGATATAGATCAAAGTGGGGATTGATCGTATTTGGACACTGACTCAAATCGATCGATCACATGGCTAATCACTCGAGGAGTGTCAATGATCGAACGATTGCTATAGTAGTCTCTGTGAACCTTCGACCGAAAGCATCATTGATGGATTCGACTAAGGGGTCTTGACTGTCACGAGTTTTGCTAGGCCCGAATATGCTCTCGCATGGTCAGCGACGAAACGCGGTCTTGATGACAAAGTACAATTGTCGTGCCTTGATGATGATAGAGAGTCACAACGTTGCAAGTAATCAAGGTTAATGTCCTATAAGGATTTGGGGACGGAAAATTACGGAAATACTTGGCAAGGTAAAACTAACTCATGTTAGACATGTAGGATAATTTGGTAATTTCGCCAGTCACGAATATTATAGAGTTGAGTTTAGTGGGTTTGACATTGATGATGACCATCACTTGACCGGGACGCATGTGAATGGTTTATATGTATGACGTGACCTATAGTCGGTTTGTCGAATGCGATAGACCATTCGTGCTGAAGTCGGAATCGGTCCCATACCACGAGATTGGCTTGGTAAATATCGGACTCTTTGATTCCTCCCTTGTTGATTGAACCGAACGTAGAGAGTCGGACTTAAAAAGGATCATCGAGGTAGTATCATTTTGGAGAGAACAAGTTTTCGGGCCTGAACAGGCCCTGGGCCGTTGAGTTACGAAATCAAGATGAGCTGATATTGGTTATCGATAAAAGCTAACATCAATAATTGAGTGGGACTAAGTGCTTGATAAATATTCAAAGGTAAATATGGTATTTGGTTTGAGGCAAATTTCGAATTATGCATGGTATAAATTTCGAAAATTGTATGCCTCCAAAGGTTGTAGCTAAATATTTTGAATAATATATTGTATGAGATAATAATTTCGAAATATCCTATGATATTTCAAAAATATGGTCAAAGATACGATCTTGATCTAATTGATGTTAGTTGGCCAAGTTAACTTAAAGATAAGGAAAGGAAATCAATCGACGATTTGATTGGGAATCAAAAAGGCAAGAAGATCTCCCCTACCATATCTTGCTGGGAACGAAATTTACTTGCCCATGGCACCAAAATTTCGTCCCACCCTCTATAAATAATACCATTTTCGTTAAGGAAAATTCGACACACAAAAAGGAGTAAGCCTTCACACACACATTTGTGTTCACTCTCATGAACGTCGTGCCGCTAGTCATCCAAAGAGAACGAGAGCTTTCAGATACACCAAAAGGTCTGTGTGATGATCTAGAAAACGAGATCGAGTGAAGAATGTTGGTTTCGGTGTATTACGTCTGGTCGGTGGCTGCAAAAACTCGAACAAAATCTCGTAGTATCGAAGTTGAGGCACGTACTACATACAATGCCCGTAAGAGTTATTGCCAAATATTTCAGTGCCTTGGGTTTACGCCATCCATCCCGAAGATACAACGACGTCATAATTGAGCTTCACTGCACAATGAATCAGAATTATTGGTGAATCTACTCAAAGACTCGAGCCTTTCTTGCTTTACTAGACTTCAGACTTGTATGCACTAACTCTGGAATGTTGGGGGGAATTCAAATGTGAGGCCTATTTATAGCTTTTCAATGGTCGTTGGGGTCAATCTGTGAATAGTTGCAACTGTTGGGCTATTCAGACAGCCCTTGACTGTTTGATCAGGGGTATTTCGCGAATAGACACATCTCCTGGGACTGTTCCCTCAAGACACCCCAACGGTTCGGTCCGAACTCCTCCGTTCAACCCGTTTCGCGAACCGTCGCGACCAAACGGACCCTAACCGGTCCGTGACACCTCATCGTCGTCCACGCGGCACTGCGGCAGCGCCACGTCTGCCACTTGTACACGTGTCCTCGGACTCATCAACATTACTTGCCACGTCACCGGTGACATCACCGCCGCTTAACCAGAGCATAAAATAAAGCGCTCCTCATCTGATGCATCGTGCAAAATGCAAAGTGCAAAGTGCGCCTTGGCCTCAAAGCGCCCATTGCACATTTGACACGGCTCGGGTCGATGTCGGGCTCGGGCTCGGCTTCAGCTGTGCGCCGGCGCGGGCTTAGGCTCGTCGGTGTGAGACACCGACTTGCACTTGGGCTATAACTTGGTCCAAAACCCCCCCACAAGTCCATATGCCCATAACCCACCAACCACTTGGGCAAACCATTTTGAATAACCCATGTAGGGAGATTCCTTATAAACAAGTGAAAAGTGGATGAACATTCCAATGCGGGACAAGCAAAAGTCCCTTTAATATACTAAATATATTTTATCTCTTTTGTTGGGCCAACTTAAAAAATTAATTTCTCATTTAGCCGACATCGGAGTTGAGCCAATTAATATTCAATAGATTCCCCTCGAAATGTAGAATATGAATCTTTCATCAATTTCGGGTTTCGACGAACGACGACTTCTCGATGTCATTAAAATCGGTTAAGCTCTTTTTCTTATTGGGTCAAACACCCATTTCGTCCTAGAGCCTAAATTCCAACAAAGAAACAGTCCCGAAGCTGCCACGAGCTTCGAAAGTAAGATTCTACGGCTCGGCCGTTCCTTATTACTGTGCTTTTTTTATCACGTTCTAATCTAAGCGATCCCTAGGCATAAGGGAATTCAGAAAATATTTGTTCCGCACGTCATGGGGCTATGAGCTTTAGGACAACCAGAGTTTCCTAGCATAAGAGACATGCTCGGGATTAGATCATAACTTGATCCATGACGAAACGACCCATTAGGGTACGACCGAAATCTCGCACGAACGGTTCGTGGCGGAGACACTCGGAGCGTACTTGCAACCCACAACTGCAGCCCCACCCATCGCACGCAGCCCTGCCAGCACGCGTAGCCCTGACAGATATGCAGCGCGCAGCACGTGCAGGCTTCTGCCCACGCGGCGCGCGCAGCCTTGCTGGGCGTACATCGCTCACAACCCCGACAGGCACGTAGTGCGTGCAACCCCGAAGGGGGCAGCACAACACGCATCCCAGACGGGCGTGCAGGACCAACGCCAGAGCAGCTCGAACGGTTGTGCCGCGTGCGCAGGGATACGAGCCCCACGCAGCGTGCGCAGGTCCGAAGACCGCTCAGCATGCGCACGAACAACCTTGCGCGGTGCACGCAGGTCCGGCGGTTGCTACTATGCGCTCGCACACGGTGGGTGCAGCGGAGTCTGCGGCACCAGCTCCAGCGATCTGCTCCGCGAAGATCGTCTCCCTGGCGGCATGTGTTTTGGGCTAACATGTCTTGTCGGCCCATTTTGAACCCTAATTTTTTTTGTCTTCGATTTTCCATTAATTATCAAAGTGCTCGTTATGAATGTGATTTAAGGTACCTTTGCGGGTTTAGAATTTTCTAATTTGGTTTCCGTATCATTTGTTAATGGTTACGTCCCGCCGGCTTGTATTTGGTTTTATAGGGGTTGTTCGGGACTTATGATTCCCCCTATTGTACTTTACCACTTTATTAGATTCGGGTTTTGTACGTGAAGTCCGTTCGATGGAGTCCGTTCGACTTGGAGTGCGAAGGCCGTTCATAGACTTGGGGTCCAAGAACCAAAGAAATTGGGCTTCGAGCTCCATGTAATAGGGACATATTAGAAATAACCCGCACAATGTTGTCTTGTAGTTATTTCCTAGGATTACTTACTACCAACGCGCGTGTCATTTTTTGAAATGATATGCATGTTCTATGTGCTTGATCGCGATGGCGTGTGCTCTTAAATATGGTATAGAGATTCGTGCATATACGTCAAGTAATAATTAAAACGAATACGTTAAACTAGCACCACGCGCATAGGCAGTGTACCTATCGTTTGTAGAATAGCTTAGCAAGTATCCGAGTATCGAACACGAGGAATAACATTGATTACTAGTAATTACCTATCAATTCGATATTTAGCCTAACAAATAGTTGTGAGTTTTTTTATGTTTGAACTAGATCACGACAACTCAAACTAACACGATGAAAGAACTTAAGACACGACTGAAGATTTAAAAGTAACTTTTCAAGTGGAGAAGAATGTGCTCGGGATTTCGAATCCCGTTAGGTATTGTCGACTAGGACGTAAACCACCGTATCCACGCGGATAATGACTAAATCGCAGTAATTTCTTTTCACTCCCGAATTTGCTGTCGCCCTAAACGGTCGCGAGGATTTATATTGGTTTACCTATAGCGAGGGGTCGACTATTTGCTTTCGCCCTATAGTCGACTCCTAACGTTTACGAAAGGACTAACCGTTCTTTAGATTTCGCCCTCAACGGTATACCAAACGTCACACCAATACATAGATATATCAATGTGACCTTCAAAACAACACATAGACATATTGAATCGAAGAAACAATGTCGTAAACGATAAATAAACAATGTCACGTGTTCACAAGTGTTATAACGCCCAAACGACAACTCTACCCAGCGTTCATCTCATCCCGAGCACATAAGAAGCTTAGCTACTCATGCTTAAGAGAGATCTACGAATCGTATACAAAATAAAGCACAGAGAATACATAGATCTTCCCTATTTTACGAGCCCACGCAGATCCAGCATCCTTTGTGCTAGATCTTGGATAAAATGAGCTTCGAATATTCACTTTAGCACCTAGGAATCGTTTTGATTGATTCCTATGGGTCTTGAGACGTCCCTTAGGTGTATTTTATCTGTTGGAAGTGAGTTATGTCGATCTAGATCCAGATCTGGGTTCAGAAGTGCGGCTTAAATTAACAACACGGCTTATCCCACCGACACACACGGCCGTGTACCAAGCCTGAGGCCCCGGGTCCGCGATGCTACAACACCGACAGACACGGCCGTGTACACCAAAGAACCAAGCCGTGTTAACATGCTGAGGCTTCCTCTCTCACTGATGAACCACACACGGCCGTGTAGCGTGCCCTCTAGGCTGTGTGAAGTTGCCGAGGCTTAATATCATTTTCCTTCGAAGAAGCACGGCCGTGTTGGTTCTTGCCGTGACCGTGTTTCCTATAAACACGGCCGTGTTGGTGGTTGGTCGGAGCCGTGTTGGTTCGCCGAGGCTTAAAATCATTTTTCTTCGAGTAAACACGGCCGTGTTTGTACACAGTGAGGCCGTGTTTCTGGTAAACTTGGTAATTTTTGCCCCATATTCTCTCGATTGGTCTCGGTTGTTATCTTATGCTCCTTCAATATCAAAACATAGGTATAATCTTTAGTATAAGTACAAGATAACTCAAATAAACCAAGTTACGACCTAAATATGATAGAGATAAACGTATAAAAATACATTTATCAGTGCTCTTATATGAGATGGTTTATATTCCCGTTATATAGTACTAAGTGAGTAAAGGAATTTGATTTCTGTCTTCCATCAAGCTTGAGATGTCTAGCCTTTTGGAGTTTGTGCGGTTTGTTACTTGTAAGTTGGCGACAAGACATCCCGCCCTTGGTTACTTTCTCGGGTGAGTTTGATGCCGCTTGCCTGAGCATATTCCGCCCCACGAAGCGGAAAGCAGCAAGGCGGAATTCAAATGTGCGGTTTGAGCATAAGTTGTTGGGTCGCACTTGGACAGTTATACCCAATAAGCAGGGTTAGCCGTGAGGGTCAATGAGTGAGATAAAGATAGTTAAAATACTCATGGGATGAGTTCGAGTGAGAGTCGACTCTGATCGGCTAAACTGGCCAAATATTGCGTTAAAGGCTGATGCACGTTTAGTCGAGGCGGGGACCTCAACTCCACTATGAAACTACTCAACGAGCTTATCGAAATTCCTCTTGGGAGAATGTTATTTTCGAGAAAAATAGTGGGAGTCAAGCGAAATATAAATTATTTGCGCTTGATGAATAATACAATAAACATAATTATGTGCTTTATCTTTCTCCAGCTTTGTTTCTTTCTATTTGTTACTATGACGAACCCGTTTACAATACTACTTGAGAAAAACAGTTTGGTGGGAACGGGGTTCTGGACCTCAACTCACATTTGTGTTTTGAACAAGGGGTCTGGTACGATGTAGAAGCTGGCGGACCGAGAGATCATGTAATACCCGTAAAATTAATACGGGAATAATGCGCAATTAGCGTGAAAATTATTCTGTAATTTTCGGAAAATTATGAAGTTAATTTTCGGACAAAGCGAATTTTCGGGAAATTGAACCGAAAATAAGAAAAATACTCTTTGAGTAAAATAATTAGATATGGGCCCAAATTAATTTAAAGTAGGCCCAATAAGAGATTTCCTTAAGAGAAAGGAAACGTAACTTTCCTTTTAAAGGTTTATCTCAAAAGGTGATAAGGACAAACGAAATATCAAACGAAAGAAAACAAACGAAGAAAAGCAGAGAAGAACTAAGCAATTTCGGCTAACTTGGAAGTGAGGTAGCTGTTTTTTTTTTAACCCCTACAAACATTTCTTATGTTGATTTTTATAGTTAAACGAATTTGGATGAAAGGTCATCCGAATTTATGAATTTCGGGTATTTTGATATGTTATTTGACGTTTTTGATGAATTATGTGAAGTTCGAACTCAATATGAGTTCTGTAAAGTTATTACATGTTTGATTTAAATTTCGCCGAATTTAAAAGGTTAAATTCGGGCATTATATTTCGCCGAATTTAATATTTCAAATTCGGGCAGAATTTCGATATCTAAGCGAAATATTTAAAATTTTCGCCGAATTTAAAAGGTTAAATTCGGGCATTTTATTTCGCCGAATTTAATATATCAAATTCGGGCAGAATTTCGATATCTAAGCGAAATATTTAAATTTCGCCGAATTTAAAAGGTTAAATTCGGGCATTTTATTTCGCCGAATTTAATATTTCAAATTCGGGTAGACTTTCGATATCTAAGCGAAATATTTAAATTTCGCCGAATTTAAAAGGTTAAATTCGGGTAATAGCCCACATCTTTGAATAAAATTATTTAAGTTCATTTTATCTTTAAATCAAAGTATATTCATACTTTGACTAGAACTTTCGGGTCAACCCTTATTTTAAGATACGAGAGTATTTTGGGGATATTATTTGAAGGAAATATATGTGCTATATGTGATTTGATGTTTTACATAATCATGCCATGTGCATATTCACGATAGGGTGAGAGATGATGTGATCGATGATATTATCAATGTGAGAAGGGTAGAGTTGCCGATTTTGGCAGTCAGGTTCAGACTCGATTATGCACTTGGTGGGAGAGGGGGTTTGCGACACCCATCTACTCGGGATTGAGCCACCCGAGGTGTAAACCACCGGATATTATTTGGCTCAGGGACGGCAGACAGATGTGAGATTCCTGTCTACCCGAACTTGTGGTATAACATTCGGGGAAAAAGCCGTCGGGTTGAGATTGTGTGCGGAAGGAGCGACCCGCGCGGCCGGTGTGGGCTACCGCATGGTTGATGGTGTACTTTGCCATTGCGCGCGTGGGTGCCGAGTCTGACCTAGGGCCCTGTTGAGAATTGAGAATTGATAGATGAGATTTGTCGAGTGTGCATTATATTATATTGTGAGGAACCGGGATTGGGTGGAGTGCACGCACATATTGCATGTTATGTAATCACCTACTGGGCAATAGCTCAGGGTTCTATCCTATTTTTGTTTGTAGGTAAGAATGAACCCGACACCGACTAGTGTCAGGGTTGAGATTCATGGCGAGCTGGCGGCGGTGACTCCACGGACTTTTGAGGGTGGCGCAGTACATGGGACGCGACCTGTGGAGTGGCATAGTGTTTGATATTGGGTTTGAAATTTTGGGGCTTCGGCCCAAAGTATTAATAGTAGATATTTTTGTAAACCCGATATAATACTATGTAGGTTATTTAAATTAAAAAAAAAAAAAAAAAAAAAGAAAAAAAAAAAATTTTATCGGGTCTTCCGCGTGTTCTGTTGCGGGGAAATCCGCCAATTAACTTAATTAGGAAGTAGGGTCGCCACAGATCATGATCAATGTTGGAAGCGGACATAGTGTGTCGGCGACTCACATATGATCGAAGACTCTCGTTTTATACTAGATATAGTTTATTTCTTTTTGACTGTTTAGTTTTGCCCAAGGAGCTAAAGAACATTGTTTCCATTCATGTTTTAAACAAGAATGGTTATGAATTTTGATTTCATAATAATAAATGTGATATTTATTTTGGAAATAAATGCGTCGGAGAAGCAACATTATTTAATGATTTGTACTATTTAAATCTAGAAGATACAATTATACCTGTAACCTGATTACCAACAAACGAAAATTGGAGACGAACCCAAGGCTGCTCTAGCACCTTAGACTTGGTTATGCCGGAGAGCAAAAGGATCACGAGATGGAGAAAACGGCATTACCAAGCCGTTGGGATTGGATCCCTATCCAACGTGTGAATCCTGCATCTTAGGAAAGATGACGAAATCAACCTTCACCGGGACTTTCCAAAGAGCAGGAGATCAGTCTCATCCATACGGATGTTTGTGGACCATTCGGGGTAAAGGCACGAGGTAACTATCACCACTTATCCTTACAGACGATTACTCACGCTTGGACAAAGTATATCTGATGAGAGTGATCAATGTATTGTTAACTTTTCTAAAACTCCTAGTAAAGAGAAATTGAACAATCAACATAAGCCATGTTAATGACTTTTCCAATAGAGGTTGCTTGATTTCAGCTTCTTCTACATTGCTGCTTAATGTTTGGTTCATCGCTGGTGAAATGGAGATAGGCGGACTAAGGTACTCTTGGAGATAGGCAACCACATTGCTGCTTAATGTTTGGTTCATCGCTGGTGAAATGGAGATAAGCAACCACTAAGGTACTCTTGGAGATAGGCAACCACATTGCTGCTTAATGTTTGGTTCATCGCTGGTGAAATGGAGATAGGCAACCACTAAGGTACTCTTGCAGATTGGGAGGAAATGAGCTTGTGAATACGTTTTTGTAGAAATCAGTCACTTCTCCAACAATCTCATCTTTTAAAACACGTATTTATCTGTGTTCTCTTAGGATGTTTGTCTAAAGAACTGACCATTTTTTATTGCACTGCTGTAGCATGGAAGAATTTTGCATTTTAATCTCCGTCTTTAAGCCACTTTACCTTTGCTTTACGGGCTCAATATCTCTTGTCATTATAAGCATAATGGAGTCGTTTTCAACCGATTCTATTGATTCCAATCCTTAATACCTTTATTATTCTTTAAAGATTCCATTTATCTTATAATCTTCTTAAGGAGCAAATTTTGTATTCTTGTTTCTACTCCATTCCAATAGCTCTAATCTACAATTGGCCATCTTTGTCGTGAATGGATGGAAGGGTTCCAGATTCTAAGGTATTCCAAATTAATTCCACCACTCCAGAATGTCCTCAAATTCTAATCATCTTTTGTCAAAATAAGATCTAGTAGATCTTTTCTCCTTTCGAGATTTTAGTGTCTAATTGTATCAAGCTATGATCAGAAGCAAGTTTATCTTCATGTATCACTAGAGAATTATGAAACTTGAGCACCTGAAATAAACTATCCAACCTTTTATTCCATGAATCCTTCACGTAATCTAGCCCATGTGAACACTTTTCCTTGAAAATCAACTTCATCCATTTCCATCTCCATGATGAAGGTGTTCATAGCTTTTACCGGTCTGGGTTTATCAGATTTCTTCTCCTCTTTGTTTCTGATCTCTTTAAAATTCATGATATTCTTCATTTTTTTTGTTTTTCTCCTTTTGTCATTCTCCATCGCACCTGATTCATCGAGATGTTTCCCTTCTTTTTTCCGAGTGAAGTTTGAGTTCTTTAGTGTCTTTGTCTACTTGCATACATTGGCTTCTGATTTTGGGGAATAGGAACCTTACATTAGTCGTTGCAGCTTGACTTGGACAAGGATGGTTTGATATGTTTTTTTTTAATTTCTCAGCTTGACGTTTGACTTCTTGTTCATGTCATCATTGGAGCCCAAGCTTTTGATAGGATTTCGATTCTCGTCAACTTCCATATGATTCTCAGAACTCTCATTCTGCTCAACATGTGAACTGATTTGAGTTTGTGCCAAGTTAGGGATATATGCTCCTTCATTTGTATCGTTTGTTGTACCAACTTGGACAGGTTCCTCATTATTGATGCTTTAGGCATTTGAGATAGCTTGAATCAAATATGTGATATTCTCTTCATTTTCAGCTCTCTTGGATCCACTCATTTCCATCCATTCTCTACTATATTCGTTTCTCTAAAATTCGCTCTTGGATAAACCTTCTCATTCGCATTTTGAGTAGATATTGTACTCATCATTAACTTCTTTCCCGCCTTCAATTCTTAGCCATCCTCTAGATTGACCTTTAATATTCCCCAACAAGTGCATTTTTAGTTCTCTTCGCACAATTTTTCTCCATGTGCCAACCTAACCACCGTAGTGATAAAAGCTTTGCATTTGCTCTCATTGGAAATTAATCCCACATACCTTGTCCATGAGCCTCATCCTATTACTTCTCGGCGGGAGTTATCCTAGTCAATTTGCACACAAATGTTATATCCCATTTGCTCCATGTATCATGAACAAACACATGAAAAAGTTTAGAAAAGATTTTATCAAGTGGTAGGTGGGCAACGCGGTGGCGGCTGATTGTTAAGCGGACAAAGTTGGCTCTTTTATAATGTGCGTCTTTGAATGTCTCCATGACCTCACCGTTTACTGTGCGAATCGTCGTATGATGTTGATCCTTTCATTATTCCAAGCATAATATTCATATAATATATCTCTCCAGCCGTTGGATGTATGTTTACGACCCTTCCGACAATAATTCTTTTTTTACGTGGAGTCCAAGCCTTTTTGGATGCATTCCATACACATTTTGTTCGAAACTGAACATACGTTACATTCGTTGCTTCACGGCTCCTTTTGTTTGTTTCCATCCACTCCGTGATCATTGTTTTATGAATGTCGTCTCCCGAGATCATTTTTTCGATTCGATAGAATCGCCATATACCAGGCTTTGCTGACCTTCAAGACGCAACGACAGTCTATGTAAGCCGGCATTCTGTAGTGGATGTCAAAAGCAAGTATCCTCCACGTTGCTTCGCAAGCAGATAAATACATACAGTCTAGGTACTTTTTTATTTCATCTCCTTGATGCGAATTCTTATTGGCCTTTTGAGGACTATTGATGTGCACCTGGTTTGTTTTCAATTATCATAGTGGCCTTGTCAACACCCTTTGTAATATACTTCAAGAGATATTTGAATGCTTTTGTCCCGTTGCACCACTCAACATGATATGTGCATTATATTTTTTCAGCACGAAAATATTGTGAGGCACGATATAGTTGCTGAACATTATAATGTCTCTCTTCACAATGAATCGTTTTTCATCCCTCATGCGTCTGTAGTTAACATATCCATATTCACCGACTGCAGTTCTTTCATTATACCTTTTCTGGAATTTTTCGGTGCACATGTTTTTGTCCATGCAAGGTGAATTTCTTCGGTCAGCACCACATGGCCCGTGCATCATGAATTCTTCTACTAAAGCATATCCCTCTTCTTCGATAGTTTTATCAGGAATCTCTGCTTATATTAATTTGTCCACTTTTGCTTGGCTGGGGTCGGAGTCTCTGCCACTTAGCCAAACTAATATGTGTGCATGGGGATTGCCACATTTATGAAACTCAATTGTATACAACACTCAATAGTATACAACATTGAAACATACAACCTTGAATCATAAGCGATTGTGTTTCACAAGTCTTTTATAAAGTATAAAAATCTTTAATACATGCTTATATTTAGGGGGAGCTTACTTTATAGAATTTAGGGGGAGAAATTCTATGATTGGAATAATTTGTGCCAAAAACTGTTTAAAATAGGGGGAGTATATTAATTTATGAATAATAGAGAGGGAGTATATTTTGAATTTTAAAGGGGGAGTATCTTTTGAATTTCTATACGGGAGTAGAAATTTTACATTGATATTTATAGTAATATTTTAAATTTTTATGTCCAGGTTTCACTTAAAAATACTTAAGAATTTTTCGCAAAGGGTTTACTGTTGGGCTTTTCGTATGATAGGCTTTTTGAAACTTAATATCGAAACCTCATTCGAAAATCACCCTCATTCCAAAATCACCCGTACAAGAATCGAATTGCGAAAATATTTTAAAAAACGCCGAAAACAAATTTAACTCTTCATCCCTCAGATTTTCGGTTAAAAACATTATAATCTCTCCTCTATTTATGTTTTTGATAATTGCACGTTAATTAAACGTAAAATCGATCCAGATTTCAAGAGTTTTCCTATCAACTATTTTTGCAAAACCTTAATAGTTTTACGATACAGGGACAGAGACTTTTAGATGGTGCATAAGCACCGGGGAATAGGGATGGGCAACGAGTATCGGGTATCGGGTACCCGACCCGATCCAATTCAATTTTTACCCGATTGGGTCGGGTACCCGAAAAAATATTGGGAATCGGGTAGTACTCGATACCCGACATTAAAAAATAGAGTCGGGTATCGGGTAACAAAATGCTACCCGAATTACCCGATCGGGTACCCGACAATGAATTAACAATTATAAAAAATATGAAAAAATAGTATAATTAATTTCTAGTAGTCATAAAATAATTGAGAATGATATAAAATTAATAATTTCTCCTCATATTAAAAAATTTCAAAGAGAAAAAATATATAAAAAATATCATAAATATTATAAATCGTAGTAATATATTAATAAAAAATAACTAAATTTTAAATCGGGTACGCGATACCCGACCCGACGAGTACCGGACAAAATCGGGTACCCGATTGTCGGGTACCCGACATACATCGGGTCGGGATCGGGTAGAAAAATCACTACCTGCCCTAGTCGGGTACCCGACCCGAATTACCCGAACCCGTCAAATACCCGACCCGCGCCCACCCCTACCGGGGAATGCTTAAAGGCTTGAAAGGGCACAAACACTAAGAATACTTTCAGGAAAATGACATAGATGAGATGATCGGTGAACAGTGGAAATGCCTTATTTCCTAGCTTTGGTTTTTTATACTCTTTCATAGATGAATTCCCCTTATTTTCACATCTAGGATTTACATATACAACATATATCACTGTCAAGAGGGAATTTCTTATTAATTAGGTTAGGTATTTTGATTAAAGCACGTCCACGAATCACCAGCTTCGTCGTCCCTCCACGACTTACCCAGAACCCACTTTAAGCCGGAGTAGCCCCATAGGATCAGGAGTCGATATGTTCGACTCCCGAGTAGAAGTCGCCACATCAAGTCCACTGGCGCACTCATCACCTATACTCGGCCATTCATCCGTCTTCCAACAGACAGATGTATCACTTCATCCACTAGAGTACCCACATATGCTATCACCACCTCACTCGGAGGTAGGAGATATTGAAACAGGTGGTTCTCAGCCTCACACCACCGCCCTATCCTTGTTAACATTAGGTCATGTGCCCACTTTACCTATATTTTTCCCACTTTTTAAGACACATACACCTATCACCTTAGGTCGTCGTGACCTAATTGGAACCTCCATAGACGCATCCATTATGGATGTGGTTCGAGGATTGGAGGGAAGTCCTACCGTTGTAACATCAACTCCAACATCGGTAACGGGCCATCCGCTCGAGCCTCATACGAGCGAGATGTCAACGGGAAGCCTAAGTGGCTCCGGTACGGTGATTACTCCCGCAGGTCTATGTGAACCTGCTACAACAACTGTAGTGACACGTCCCTCAATAGTGTAACTAGGATCGATTGGAAGTTCTGCAAAAGTAAGTGCAGGCCACGCATCAGTATTTATTCCGATGTTGTGACAACGGAACGCCTTAGTGGCATCGGTATGTTATCTCCACCGTACGTCACGAAGGACACCTTGTCCCAAACCGTCCAAGAGACGGTCAAGAAGGTCGTCGACGTAATTGTCCCTTCTCTCGAAGAGAGCCTCTTGGGACAAATGAGATCGAGGATCGTACATGCCTTACGGGACAAGGGCAAAGCTCCTATGACGGACGCCACCCCACAACCACCTCCGCCACCATCATCACCACCTCCGACGTCACCACAAGCACCACCATCAACTTCCACACCACCATTATCCTTCGCCCCACCCTCATCATCCCAACCTCAACCGCACACAGCCCTCATAAATCCTTTCACCGTACCCATCGACTACCTACACAACATCCTCCCCTCCCGACTCCTCGAACTACCTACCCGTACCCCCGCCGAGCAGCGCCTGTTCGAGCGATTCGACAATCGCCTAGAAGATCTACCACCACCGACCTGCCGCGAAGAATCCTCCCGATCGAAGACATGACGATCCTGACGATCAGGATCGTCCAAAGGAGGAGAAACGACAGAAGACAACAAGGGGCCGTGGCCGAGGCAAGGGGAAGACGCCATGTCGAGGAGTGCAATCGTCATCCACACAACCACCGACCACCACATCATCCAAACAACCACCACCAACGCAAACTGCATCTACCTAACCACATAAACCCTCCCCAAACCATCACTCAAGAATCCTCCCAAACAGTCCAAACAACCACTACCTCCGAACATCCCTCCAACCCTCAAGTAACATCGACAAATACATCTTGGAGGAGGAGTGGATGTACCAAACAGAGACGAAAGAGAACCCGCCTACGCCTCGACCACTTCTGATATTTCCTACAAAGGCTGACGGCGGATTCCTTCTCCTTTGAACCCGAAGAGGAAGAGACGAGCAAAGACCACCAAAAAGATATGCCCGAGCTCTCAGAACTACTCAACGGAGGAGTCAAGGAAACACCAACCCTATCCAAAGGCACGGTGTTAGTCGAGACTCCCTGGGAGAACAAGAGGATCACCGCTCCCTTCCTCGAAAACTATTGTCCCAACATCTGGAGGCGTCCTGAGAAGATAAAACCTACCGACGAGCGGACCCTCTAGGGCCTCACACACCTGAGAACACGAGCCGAGGGTTCAACGAGAGTTTCCTTCTCACAGCTAACAACGAGAAGGAAACTCTCGTTGGCACAGCTGAAAAGCAAGAGAAAAGGAGAAGGGTTCCATTGCTGAACTCGTAGAAGTGGAGTACACCTACGATAGGTTCCCAACTCATGTCTTATTCGTGGTCAGAGTGGACGGCTTGAAGAACCAGATCATTGATGCATAACTCTCTAACATTCCTTCGGACAACGTAACCAATCTATTTGGGATGTATAGGAAATTCTTCCTGAGGAGTCACAAATATCGGGAGGGATTCAACGCTTTGAAGCGCTACATGCTGAGGCAGATCAACTACCACACCGCCGAAGACTTTCATATTGCCTTGGAAAGCAATATGAAGAAAGTAAACATGACGAAGCCTCAGACGTATGGAGAAGAGATGCAGTGTTACCCAGAGAACCACTTGTTTTCACACCCGGAGCTGGGAGTCACCTGCTACCAACCGAAGGAGAATAGGACTCACGTGACAGTGGTATCCCAAATCTCCAAGTTCTCTTATGGGACACTGAAGATCATAAGAGAAAAACTTCAAAAGCAGCTTTCCTCGTTGAGACCTGAGAAATATTCCAAGGACATTGGCTCGAAGAAGGACCTATAATCAAGACGATTTTAGAGAAGATCAATGACAGATTGGAGCTGAGAAATAACATCAGAAAATGCGAGCTCGCTCTAGGATTTCGAAAGTCCTTCACCCGAAAAGAAAAGAGAAAGAGAAGAAAGTCAAGACAAAGATGTCAGAGCACGTATTGAAAGTTGGACACTAAGGGAGAGATTGTTAGATATTTGATAGTGTCCAAATGTATTTTGTTTTGAGTCTTAGTCTTGTACTTTAATTTACGTGAACTAGTCTTTAGCTTGTAGAGATTAGTGACATACTTGATGTATCCCCTAATGGTATAAATACTAAAACCCTACACATTTATTATTACGAAGCATTTTTATCAAGACTTGTGCCGCTGCTGTACCTTAACGTAATCGAAACACACACTCACACTCACTTAAGGTTTTAGCGCATTATCCATCGATTCTTTACCAATCTTGTTGCCAGGTAATTATTTTTGAGACCTACACAGATGTGTCTACTTTAGCTCCCATCGAAATGAAAGGAAGTATTGAATTGTAAACCCGTATAGACTGCCAAAAAATTTGATCCGATAGCTTATTCAAAAGCTACTGAGGGGTTGGCTGGGCAGGAGGTAAGGATACACGACCTTGACTGCAACATATGGAATAGGTCAAGTTACTGCTTCATGTATTTGTTTTACTTC
Source organism: Linderniella brevidens (assembly GCA_004919715.1). Taxonomy (NCBI): domain Eukaryota; kingdom Viridiplantae; phylum Streptophyta; class Magnoliopsida; order Lamiales; family Linderniaceae; genus Linderniella; species Linderniella brevidens. The sequence goes on from SWDC01000157.1 coordinate 17,350,646, forward strand.
ATTCTTGTTTCTAGACAATAGCGTTGTAAAAAGAACATTGTAGTAGTTCATTTGTGCTTGACTTTTGACCATATTGTGTTTTCTTTCTGCATTGATTTACTGGTATCTACAATTGGAATAGTGAAAATATTTTTTTAGTAATCATCTAATATTTTGAAGTGATTTTTGAATGATTAATGTAAATAAAAAAATGTTTATTATACTATTTTTTGTAAACACTGATGACTTTCCGTTGTTGATCTTCTGTCCTTTCGTAATGTGTTAGGTCCTATTTTATCAACTACCGATCGATCTAAGCATGAATTCTAGATATTCGAATGATAAATCTCACAATATACCTTCGATCGAATATCTTCTTTGAAGATCTTGAGAGAGAGAGTTTCTCGATTACTTTTCTCTCTCTTAAAATGTGAATTCAATGCTCCGATTTTCTGAAAATGAACTTGTATTTCATTTCGATACTGTACAACGTTTTTATACCTATTTACATGGTATATTTACTATTTGGTCCTACACTATCAAAACTACTAATTACGCCCTAATTACAAGGATAATAAAACTACAAAGCACAATAATAAATTCTCTTCAATCTCCCCCTTTGTGCTTGTCTTCGTTTCAGCTCCTTTTATCCTTGTCGGGCGTAAAATGATTTTCGCAATCCCAATGCTGTCTCGTATCGTCGAACAACATTCCTCAGCTCCAATATCTCATTTATCGCATCCAAAAGCTCATTTAAGAGTGGGGCCTCTTCTTCACAAAGATCTTCGAAGATTGTCTCTTTGGTGATCTCTCCCAATCTTTTCTGGATGTTCTTCCTCACTAAATTTAGTGTCCCATCACAGAACTTGTGGATCTCTGACTTAATTCTAGCCCTCGTCTTTCCAATGACTGGATTCCGATAGGTTATGGTGAGGCCAGGTTTCTTGAAGATGTAGTTCTCGGGAAAATTGTTGAGTGGGAAGCCCTTCATGAGCGGAGACTCCATGTTGACCTTCTTCATATTGTTCTCTATCGCAATTTGAAGGTCGTATACGGTGTGATACTTGATCTGCCGCACCATGAATCTCTTCATCCCTCGAGTCCTTCCGTTTTGATATATTCAGAGTGCGTCTGGTATTTTCTCTTACACATCTGATACAGACGGTAGACCACATCCGATGGAAGGAAAGGGAGTTAGCTTTCATCTATCTCTTCTTGAGTGCGGTTGCTGTCCGCTCGGTCAATGATGTAGATAGGGGTAGGGTAGCTTCCGATCGTATGCGAAACTCTGATGAGTTGGAGAATCGGTGGCTTGTCCCTGAAATTTTTCTTCAGTTGATCAGTTGGGATGCCACTCCGATCGGGGCCAAGATAGTTGAGCATGAAGATGTGCTCCATTTTCTTCCTATCTTCCCAGTGTGAGATGCCCCGTAGATTAAGTTCGTTGAGCTTTTTTATTTTGTTTGGAGCCCTCCAGATCTGCTTTCTAACGTCTTCAATAAACGGAACTTTAATTCTGACATTCTCCCACGACGTCTCGACTCTAACTGTCCCTTTTGATAAGCGGGGAGGAGAGTCGACTCTGTGCCTAATCATCTCTGGTAGCTCTGGGAGAGCAGAACTGTAGTTCTCGCCTTCTTGATGTTCTTCATCTTCAAGCAGCACCAGGTCCACTGAAGCTTGTTGTAAGAAATATCTGACGTTGGAGAGTCGAGCTTTAGCAGCTTCCTCTGGTTCCCATTGCGTCGTCCATTTCTCATTTAAGATACAATCGTCTACGATCAGATGTGGATCGTAGACGACTGCTTCTGTTTGGGCTTGGAGGAGGTTAGGGGTCGGGATTGGATTTGGATTTGTAGGAGAGAGTTGTAGTGTGTGGGATGTAGTGGGAGGTTGGTTGTTTGTTGGCGGGTTGTGGGTTGTGTGGTTGGTTGTGTGGTTGGTGGGTTTGAGGATGATCCTCCAGCTTCTTCAGTCTTTGTTTGTTCTCGACTCACTCCCCGGCTGCTCCGTGTGGTTCGTTGTCGTTTCTCCCCCTCATGACGATCCAGATAATTGGAATTGTCATGTCTTCGTTTGGTGTGGGAGCTCTCTTCTTGGCACCTTGTTTGTGCTGGAGGCTCTGGTTCATCTACCAGTCTTTTGTAGAGACTCTCCTCAGCGGGGGTCCTGGTCTCTAAGGCGAGGAGGTGGGAGATGAGTATGTCGTGAAGCTGGGTGATTGGGCTGGTATATTGATTGATGAGAGAAGGTGATGGAGTAGGGGTAGTGAGGGGTTGTATGGGGGGCGTGTATGGTGGTGGTAAGAGGTGGTGAGGAAACGGGGGTGGTTTGTGTGTCGATCGGAGCAGCCTCGGAGACTGGTGCTTTCCCGGTATCTCTTCGGGAAGTCTCGATGGCTTTAAGCATGCGATCCATCAGACGATCTTCAAGAGAAGACATGGTTGTGGAGAGCGCTTCCTGTAGATGTTGCTCCGTCACGATCATTGGTGGAGTGGAGCCAGGGAGGCGCTCCACTATCACAACATCGGAAAAGGTTTCCGATGTGCCGTCTTGAGTAGGTCTTGATGGTCCGGAACGTCCTGGGCATCCGTTGTCAACCCTGAAGTCACCACTTCAATGTGTTGGCCTATTGGTGGCTCCGAAGATATCGGGGGTCCAATAGGGCTTCCACCCAATCCTTGAGATGATACAATAGGTATCACCTCTCTGGGTGTTGAGACAGATTCAATTGGAATCTGTGTGGTTTGCTGACCCGTTAGTGGTTGTTATGTTGGCACCGAAGCCGGTATTGTTGAAGGAGATACAGATGGGGCCGAGAGTTGTTATCGGCGAGATCCCCTTCTTTGGAGTCTGTATTCTTCATTTGAGTCAGTGGCCTCAGGAGAGACATCTCGAGGAACACCTTCGAGCTCAACGGCCGGTGTTTCTATCTCCTGAGCCGTGGCTTCGGGTTTCGTTATTTCCATCATCGATTCCCTTTGAGAAGGTGCCGGAGCTGGATCCAAGGCTCCTACCATCTCCTCCATGGTGGAGTTTTTTTGACAGTAGTCTTGGTAGGCCTCTTCCGTTGGATCAGCTAGTCGGAGCAGCTCCAATGGGATCACCATTGGTTGAAGCGCTAGGTCGGCTGCCTTCGGGTTGTGAAAGAATCAAAGGCGTGGCGGAATGTATTCCCCAACTGGTGGTAGTCTCGGGATCTCTGGATGGATGTCCATGAAGTGTGAGATCCGCACCGGGAACCACCGTACATAGGGGAGAGATTTAGCCTTCGACTTGGTCTCCCTTTGATGCATCTGATCCGCTAGATCATTCCAAATTAGCTGGGCCACGTTGTATTTCTTGGAGAAGATCACTCCATGAAAGACACGAAGGATATTCCCGTTCGCCTTGTCGAAGCCAGAGTGTTTTGGGAGAGGCATTTGTTGATTATGCCGAACAACGTCTTCCACGGATGGGGATCCCGCTATTTTGAAAGTTTGCCAGTTTTGTCAGCGGGGGTTTGTATCCCATCCGGAGCATATCTTCTACGCTCTCCGCGTCCGTTGGAAGTTGATCATATTCGTCGTAGTGCGGGAGATCGAGCACCATGGCCATCAGATTTTTCGTCAGGGCGATATGTCTTGTGTTGATCTTCGTCATATATTCCACGCTATCGCCGTTGACGAAACTCTTCATGCTTCCCCAGAATTGCTGGAGATAGACCATTGGTACGATGGACGTTCTGGTCAAGGCTGGCCATAGTGGGTGTCCTTTGAGGATGGATATAATGACTTCATCCGAACACTGAAACGTTGTAAGGTCCAGTTGGAAGTTGTTATCTTGGACTGTCATATAATTTCCAGAGGGGTAGATGTTTGGGTAGTTTGGAGTTGCCATATCTGTAAAGAATGAAAGATAATTCATTAGTTGGGAAATTTCATATGCAACTAAACGAGATTAGAATGTATTTAGAGAAAAATTGTAAGTATTAAGGTTTATGTTCGAAAGACTTAGTGAAAAATTTGTAAAATTGACTAAGTCTTAGAAGCGTATGTTTATTCGATCGTAAATTTAATCGAAAGTTAATTTTTGCGATCGAAAATTTTGTAAGTCTTGAAAAATTTTCTGAGTCTTTTTCAGCATGTCTTTATTCGAGTAACAATTTATTCGATCGCAATTTTGTGATCGAATAAAAATGTGTCGAATAACTGAAGTTTTCGCCGATGACTTTTACGATCGAATAAAAATGTTATCGAAAACAATAGTTTTTCGCTGACTACGTTTTCGATCGAATAAAAAATTGTCGAAAAACTTAAGTTTTTCGCCGCGTAGTTTTGCGATCGAATAAAAGAATATCGAAAAATTAAGTTTTCGCCGCGAAGTTTTACAATCGAATTAAAATATATCGGAAACAAAAGGTTTTCGACACTGAGTTTTGCGATCGAATAAAACTTAACGAAAACTAAAGTTCTTCGACGACACTGTTTGCGATACGAACTTTTTCGATCGAAAAATTTTCAAATCAAACAGTAAACGCGTAATACGTAAATTTCGATTTCTGGGTAAATCATGAGTTAATCTGGGTTCAAACATTCAGAAAACAGTCGCGAATCCAAATATCGTTTAACCCAAACAATCGAGTTTAAGCACGTTGATTTGAGAGTTTAAAACCGTTTTTAGTCGAAAAAGTATGAAAATGAAATTTCTTCAAATGTTTTCGTGAAACTGCTTGCGAATCGTATGTTTTTGAACGGAAAATGATTCGAAACGTGTTTCTACCTTCGAAATGGGCGAGTTTAGTGAGAAAATCACAGAGAGAAGATGAGTTTTGGTGAAATCGCCGGAGTTCGAAGAGTATTTTCGGAAGTTGAAAAGTTTTTCGATGGAAATGTGTTGCGTGTGAGTGAGTTTTTCGATCGATAAAGTAGTATTAATACTTTACGATCGGGTAAGGTAAAAATACGTTGGGCCGTAAAAAAAATTTTGGGATTTAGTTAAATTCATATCTGATTAAACAAGAATTTAATCTTTTATGGATTAACCCAAAAAAAAATAAAATTGCATTATACTCCCTGTATTCTGAAAGAGATGAAATTTTCTCCTAATGTTGATGAAATTCAACATTTGACTCCTCGGATGAGCTCTAAATTTTCTGTGATGCTTAGAAAAAAATGTTAGAAGTCATGTTTTATAAGTAAATCATATAGGAGATAATAATAAATTCTCATATAAAACCCCCCTCAACAATTGCACGATTTAACTTTTCGGCATTTAAGCACATTTTTAGTACAATTTGGCATATGAAAATTGACTATTTAATAACAAGTAACGCATTTTAAACAATTCAGCATAGATTCATTAAAATTTTGCGTTCTTAAAAAAAATTCGCATTTTATCAATTTTGAGCCAATGCACGTATTAATTGATTTAAAATGTGCGAAATATATTTTCAAATAAAAAAAAATTTCAGAAATATTTTTGTTTTGGGGTCGGATGGGACATTTTGAACACTATCATACAAAAATTTCTTATGACATATAAAATAATAATTTGCCATAAAATCATGTAACTAGACTAATATTTTAAGATCATAGTATGAATCACTTCGACAACTCTAGCAGGTTTCGCTCATACCACTCAATTTTATTTTAATGATGGAAATATTTAGTAGATATATCACTCGTATCATCACGACAAAATTATATCAATTAATTTGTTATCGTAGTATTTTTAATCAACTTACCTCGTGAAAGTTCATTATTTTGAATCAAAGGGACTTTTAAGGGATTATATTTAGGCTCTGACTAAAGGGGTAGGGTGAGCTTAAAAAAAATTCTTCAGTTCCAGGGGCCCTTTTGTGAAATTCTATGTTGATCCTTTTGCTTTTCTTTTCAAGATGAGTATCGTCTTCTTTACAAAACTTTGAGAGATTAGAACTTCTTTTTTGGGTCGAGACCGTGTTCCTTTCGAAGGTTCCACAGTTATGGAATTCGAACCCAAGGCCGTGCTTCTCTTCTCGTTTTCTCTATTTATACGTTCTAGATTATCGTTGGAGAAGTTCACTTCGAGGTGCTTCTCTTCTAGGAGTATACGAGATTATTTAGGAGAAGTTCACAACAAGATTCATGTGTCTCTTCTATAATGATTGAGAAATTCATCTCATGTGCATCTTCTTTTGCTCTCCCCCTCTTTTTCTTGATTGAATAACCCCGAATCTTGTGAATAAGGTTGAAGGCTTAATTGAGTTTGATAAAGAAAACGAATGTTGACACACAATTTTGTTTCTTTGAGGACCAGCAGACCAACTTTTCGCCTAAAAATTGTTCTCCACCAGACGTGCTTTTTCTGTCCATTCGACAACTTGCATAATCAGCGTCAGTCTAGCCAATTAATCTAAAATCACTATTTTTAGGATACCATAGCCCTAAGTTGGGAGTTCCTTTTAGATAGCGCAGAATTCGCTTGACTGCTTGCATGTGGGACTCCTTTGGGTCAGCTTGAAAACGAGCACAGAGACAAGTGACAAACATGATGTCAGGTCGGCTAGACGTCAAGTAGAGAAGAGATCCGATAATGCTCCGATAGATTGTGATGTTGACTGCCTTGCCAGACGGATCAACATCCAATTCGCAGTTTGTTGAGATGGGAGTATTCATCGGATATATTTGGTTTGACTGATGAAGATTCCATCTTCGAGTTGCTTTACTTGTAGGCCAAGAAAGATTTGGAGTTCTCCCATTATGCTCAGCTCGAATTTGGTCTTCATGAGTTCACCAAATTTCTGACAGAGACGTTCATTTGTCGAGCCGAAGATGATGTCATCAATGTAAACTTGAACGATCATCAAGTCTTTGCCTTGTCTTTTGATGAAGAGTGTCGTATCGATGGTGCCTCTTATGAAGTTGGACTTGACTAAAAATTCGCTTAGGACATCATACCAAGCACGAGGGGCTTGTTTTAGTCCATAAAGAGCTTTGTCCAATCGATAGACATGATCAGGATGGTTGTCGTGCACGAAGCCATCGGGTTGAGCGATGTAGACTTCTTCTTTCAATACGCCGTTGAGAAAGGCGGTTTTAACATCCATTTGATAGACTTTGAAGTCTTTATGAGCCGCGTATGCTAAAAATATTCGATTTGCTTCGATACGTGCCATCGAAGCATACGTCTCGTCGTAGTCAATTCCTTCTTGCTGATTCTATCCCTTGGCTACGAGTTGTGCTTTATTCCTGATAACTTCACCGTTTTCGTTCTTCTTATTCTTGAAAACCCATTTAGTTCCAATTATTGTTTTGCCTTGCGATCGAGGAACTAACGTCCAAACTTGTAGACGCTCGAATTGGTTGAGTTCATCTTGCATTGCGATTACCCAATCCGGGTCTTTAAGAGCTTTGGCTACTTTAATTGGTTCGTTTGGGTTAAGAAGCATGTGAATAAGCCGCTTTGTGTAGATGTGCTAGTGCGTACTCCACTTGAAGAATCACCGATGATTTGGTTGATAGGATGAGCTCGAGTCCATTTGCGTTCATGAGGAATAACCGAAGTAGATTCTTCGTTGGTTTGTAGATCGAGACATCCTGAATTGATTGGTTGATCATTCGTAGTTGGGAAATTCAATTCTGAGGTTGAATTGGAAGGAATTTGCTCATCTGCATTTGTAGGAGCTGCAGCACTAGTTGAAGATTCAGAATTAGGAGATTCTTGAACATTTGTTTTAGTCAGAGGAGTGGGAGTATCAATTGGAATTTCTTCCGTAGAGGGAGAGGGAGCACTGCTTGGTATTGAATGAGAGGAAGCAGGCATTTGAAACTCGTTCTGATAAAAATGTTCAAATAGTGAATCTAAATCTTCCATGTCGGCGGGAATTGCTTCTCTTGACTTTGAGGTAGAAGTTGTCGAAAGTTGTTGTCCTTGTGCCAACACGCCTATAAGCTCGGGTTCTGAACTGTTTTGTTCAGAAGCCAAATCTGTCATTTCTTGAAAGGTGACGTTGTAGCTTTCAAGAATTGTACGAGAAGACTTGAGGTAGACGCGATATGATTTAGAAGTAGATGAATATCCGACAAAGATGGCTTCAAAGGCTTTGGGATCGAACTTGCTTCGATGCTCCCGATCGTTGGCCACAAAACATTTGCAACCGAATACTTTGAAAAATGAGATATTCGGGATTCTTTGATTAATTATCTCATATGGCGTCTTTTCGAAGCATTTGTGAATAATTGTCCTATTTTGAGTAAAACATGCCGTACTCACTGCTTCAGCCCATAGAAAGTGAGGGAGATCGGAATGTATTAGCATTGTTCTTGCAGCTTCAACTAAAGTCCGGTTCTTCATTTCTACGACACCATTTTGTTGAGGAGTTTTTGCGGCTGAGAATTGTTGAATAATTCCAAGTGATTGATAAAAGTTGCTGAGACGCTGATTCCTTAATTCAGTCCCGTTGTCAGTCCTGATTACTTGGATTTTCTTTTGCAGGAGATTCTGAGTTGTATTCACAAAGCTTATTATCAAGTCTCCAGTCTCATCTTTTGTCCGGAGATATCTTGTCCATGTGTAGCGAGAATAATCGTCGACAATTACTAACACATATTTACGACCGTTGATACTTTGTGTACGCATTGGTGGCAAAGGTCCATGTGAAGTAATGCCAAGGGTCGAGATGTAGAAGCAACTTGCTTGAGTTCGTGTGATGCTCGCTTCATTTTTCCCATTTGACAAGCCGAACAGTGATGCTCTTGATGAGGAGAGATTGTTGGTAGATCGTTGACCAACTTTTTAACAAAGAGTTTGTGAAGAGCTTTGTGATTTAGATGAGACAAGCGTTGATGCCATAAGCTGTTCCTCTTGATTGTAGTCTGTGAGATGAGGCAAACAGCTGTCGAAGGTCGAACTGTTGTCAGATTGATAGTGTAGAGATTTGATCTTCGTGATCCTGTTAGAAGTTCTTGATTCTGACTATTTAAATTCTTTGGTGAACACCACTTGAAATTCTTTGTCGCAGAATTGTCCTATGGTGAACAGGTTGTGTTTAAGACCTTGGACGTAAGAGACATCTTTAATCGTCAGATTCCGCAGTAGAATGTCTCCAAAGCCGAGTATTGGAGCTGAATCATTATTGCCAAATCGGACTTTTCCGTTGTAACGGTCTTGGTAGTTGCTCAACAGTTCTTGCTTTCTCGTCATGTGTGTGGAGCAACCAGAATCTAAATACCACACATGATGGATCTGCATAGAAAAAGGTTAGGGAGATTTAGGTACCCACTTTTGAATGGGTCCTCTTGGATTGGCTGATTTGATAAGTAAGGTTTGATCATCTTTGGTTCCTAAATTATTGGAATGCTTAGGTACCCAAACCAACTTAGAAGTAGTTGATTTAAGTGGTACTTCTTTGGGCAACTTGGCCTAGGTGGTGTTTTAGGAATCCACTGAGGTTGAACCTTATATGGGAGGTAAATTTCTGCGCGAACAAATGACTGATTTGATATAATCTTGTCCTTAATTAATGATTTTTCTTTCAAAGTAAAATCAGGACAAGTTTTTAAAGTAGAGGAAGTTTTGAGATTAGTAATCTCCATTAAAAGCTCATTCTTTTTAGTTTTGAAATTCTTTCTTTCTATTTATAAGGAAGCGTTTAAATCAGCTATTTTCTTAATAATAGCTGGAATATAACAGAAAGTAGAACTTTGAAAATGATCATTATTTTCTTCCTTATTTTTAAAAAAGTCTTATAGGGGAAATAATGAATTATAGTCACAACAAGTTGAGATCCCTTGTCTGGTAACTAATATTCAAGTCAGTGTAGTCAAAGGGAATGTCAGTCCTATTTGTGGCTTTTCGTTTAGATTCTTCTAAGGCGTTTATTTCTGAAGAATTAGTAAAGGCCATTAGAGAAGTTAATCCTAATCCCATGTACTTGATATCATATAATTATTTAACATTGACCTTTTTCAAGTTACAGGGATTGTTAAAACCTAAGCCTTCTTTAGGATTATAAAATTCTATATCAAGAGGTTGATTTAGAAAAATAGTTTGATCCGTTTGACCCCCTTTTTGTTAGAAGATCATTTAAAGTTTTTATCCTTGAGTAAAGTTTCTTACGTTCGTCAGAGATTTCTTTGAAATTTTTTAGAAATTTCTAAATCTCTCTGACAATCGATAACAGTCGTATTAAGGTCATTGACTTTAGTCTCAAAGGTAGCTATGGTTAATTCAAGACTAGATATTTTTTCCTTAGCGTTAGATAAGAGAATTTCTAAATGAATTTTCTTATCTAATTGCTTTTGGAAATTGTTTTCACTAAGAGCTAGTCTCTCTTCTAATTCCTTAGTTCTTTTCCGCTCATTTTTCATGTTGGAGTACTTAATCTGTAATGATTCTAACATGTTTAATATTGTGAAATGAGACATTGTTACCTCTTGTAATGAAAAGGATGCTTTATTGTCGTCGTCGCCATGCCTTCTTGAAGAGTTATCATTTGAGGCGTCGTCGAGGTATGCCATTAGAGCGAGATTTTCGTCTTCAGAATCTGTGGTGTCTTCCAGCCAATGCTCTTGTTCGGCCATCAGTGCTACTCCAGCCTCTTTTGTGTTTAGTGAGTTGGAGTTTTTTGGAGTAGTAGTTGACGTATTTTTCTTGGGTAGTTTGCATTCCCTGAAGAAGTGCCCTATCTTTCCACAATTATAGCACTTTTGTGGTTCTTTGGCGTTTTTAGATTCTAAGGACTCGACCGATCTTTCCTTGTGCTTGGAGCTTGATGTCCGAAGTCTTTTTATAAAACTTTTTGCTCATCATTTTAGAAATGAGAGCCAACTGTTTCTTGAACTCCTTCATATCGGGTTCGGAGTCCGATTCAGATTTGTCTTCATCTTCTGAAGAACTTGGCAACTTGATGCTTTTATCTTTGCGAGATCGACTTGTTTTTCTATCAGAAACAAGTGCTATAGAATCATCGATCTGCTGGCCCTTAAGTTCTTTTTGTATCTCGCTGATATCTTCCTCGTGTTGGGCGAGATTATCAAAGACGGCCTGGATATCCATTTCGTCCAAATCATTATTTTGACGGATTTGCATGGAAATTTTCTTCCACTCCGGTTGAAGAGAAGAAAGAAATCGGATGTTGACCTCCATGTTGGTCTTGAAGATATCTACCTTCCTCATCTCATTAAGAAGATGTAGATAGCGTTGATAGAGTTCATAAACGGTTTCCTCTGCCTTGGCTTTGAATGAGTCGTAAGCGGTTAGAATATTTGCTTTCTTGGCTTTGACTCCAACTTGGGTCCGTTGCATCATCTTGTGGAGCTCGTCCCACATAGCTTTTGCACTAGATAGACTATCTATTTGCATTTAGGAAAGTTTTGGCTCCTAAATCTGCTTTTGCTCTTAATCGCTCCCCCTCGTTGTATTCACTAGGAATTTTGAGTCTTCGTTAGGCGGGAATGGGAGGATTATTGGTGGCATCGCCTTCTTGGATGAGCCAAAATAGAGCAGGACCTTCTTGAAGAGAAGCTATCAAATTTGTAGCTTGCTCTTTTCTTTCCAAGAAGTTCATGAATCGGCTTCTCCATACGGTGTATTCGCCTCTTTGTAGAATTGGAGGGCGGACGTCGTTTCCGAGCGAGTAAGCATCCATTTGTAGTTGATTGGTTGGATCTTCGTGAAAGTTTGGAATTGTAATGAAAAGTGCTTCACAAGTGACAAACTTCGTTAGTAATGTTTGATTCGTACTTTAAACAATTTCCCATTCGTACCTATTTTTCGGCTATTAAAGAGAAATTATTTTGATTTCTAAAAATATTTGATATGAGAATTGATACTTCAAAATTTTGCTATAGAATTTTGATTTTAAGATAAAAAATTTTGAGTATCGTAGAAGATAATTCGGAGACAAATATTTTTCGTAAGTTTTGAAAATTACAAAATTTGATTTCTTTCAAAATAGTGTAAAATGTGTGTGTGTTTGAGCATTGACCGAAAAGTTTTTCGAACAATAAAGTTTTCGATTAAAAACAGTTCGAACCTATGATCGAAAAAGATTTTCGATTGTCTAAGTTTTTCGTTGTATTTATCGAAAATTATTTTTCAAACGTAAGAGTTTTGCAGAGTAAATATCCTATCGAAAAATAGTTTGTCGAATAATTGTCGATCTCAAAAACGTTTATCGAAATATTTGTAATCGAAAATTTAATAGTGATCGAAAAATTTTATTAAGTTGGACTCAAAGTTTTTCGAGTGTGAATTATTCGATCGAAATATGTTTTCGCTAAATTTTTACTTGAAAATTTAGATGATTGAAAATCTTGAGATCGAAAACTTGTTTTACTATTACAAGTTTTTCGAGTCAAAATTAGATATTTATTTAGCGAAAACAGTATCCGTCGAAAAAAAAATAAGCTTTATTACGCTCGAAAAAGATATTTATATATGAATCGAAAAACTAATTATCGAAATAATGTTTTTCGAGTCTTATATTTGAGTAAAACACACGAGAACAATGTTTGTCATCGAAAATTTCTCGGTTGCAAACATATTCGAAAATTAATTTTCGAGCCAAGTTTTTCGATCGAAAATACAATCGAAGAACAGCAAAGTTCAATGTAACAGTGAAAATTCCAGATTCAACCGAGTTGTTCAAGTTCGGTGATGAATTTCTGGATAATCACTCGTTTCTTCGTTCTTAATATGAGCAAACACAAGATTAAGCACGTTTTACAGCAAAATATATCAAATATTACGAAAATAAAATCGAGATCTAAACTTAATCGCAAACGCAAATATCGATCTAAATCAAAAATCTGAATTAATATGACGTTCTAAGCGATTGAGATCAGTACGTAAATCATTCCTAACATATAATCTATCTCTTAATCAGCAAGATCATCAACAAAATTCGCAAACACTAAGTATATTGAGCAAAATACAAGTCACGTAAGTTTTTCGATCGAAAAATCTGGAAAATTATTTTGATCTTAAAGTCGCGAATTCAATCCAAAATCAATCACGATCCGGTACCAATTGTTAGGCCTATTTTATCAACTACCGATCGATCTAAGCATGAATTCTAGATATTCGAATGATAAATCTCACAATATACCTTCGATCGAATATCTTCTTCTAAGATCATGGGAGAGAGAGTTTCTCGATTACTTTTCTCTCTCTTAGAATGTGAATTCAATGCTCGTGATTTTTTGAAAATGAACATGTATTTCATTTCGATAGTGTACATTGTATTTATACATATTTACATGGTATATTTACTATTTGGTCCTACACTATCAAAACTACTAATTACGCCCCTAATTACAAGGATAATAAAACTACAAAGCACAATAATAAATTCTCTTCATAATGCCACCTTGAACGTCTTTATTCACTAGATCAATGCAATATTCAACCAAAATAGTTTAGTTGCAATGTCGAGGATGCTTCGCCCTATGCATCAACAGATGTTTTTGTATACATTCATTAATTTACCTAGATTTGAATTGTTTGGTTTTACTGCACTATCCTTGGATAAATTCTTTGCTCTTATAATTTAGAGTCGTTTGTTCCGGGCAATTTTGGTGCCTTCTTACGCAGTATTTTGTGGTCTTTTTGCATCGCATTATTCGCATCAGATTCATAACATATATGCTTCTGCTTGTTGTTCCTTTTCAACATTGAGTTTATGTTGTAGTCATCAAACATTGATGATGTTAAAGCATAAGATTCAGAACTGTTTTCGCAACATGATTTGACATATCTACACAAAACCAAGTGCTCTGTTTATGTCATAAAGCTTTCTGCAAATATCTAAGTATTCCTTTTATATATGTGATGACCCATCGTTAATGGTTTTGATATTGTTTCAAGCCACACATGCAGAGTGCTGAATTTTGACTGATGGGCCTGGATGTCAGAATTAGCATGTTCTTCGATGTCTGCAATTAAGTATGTTATTGAACCATGTAGATTTCTAAAACATTGATTTACATCACATGCATGTCGTTATTCATCGCATACACTGGGTAGTCTAATAGTGAAATAAAGTGCAGACAATTATGATGCTTTAAATTCATTAAAAGTAGAATAAGGTGAACTCAATATAAATTATTAAATTAACGACTCATTTTGCAATGAATATTAGCATATATGTCGTCGCTATTATTGTATGGGTGGTTTTCATTATCCACCTCACTTATTAGTCTAGGTTCATCTTAGCTATTAAATCACTTTGACTAATAGTTATTACAATTTTCTTGTATCACGTGTTATTGTATATGCTATTTGATTGATATTTTGATTTATTTGTAGTATGTTTGACCCAAACAAAGTGTTTGATACATATCTAATCTCAATTACTTGATACAATATAATAGGATTCATTGAAAGGTGGTTAATGACAAAGGAGGCGACGGAAAATCAGGCACCATGCAGCCAACATTAGGGATGGTAAGGTTGCTAATGTTTTTTCGCAAGTATAAGTTATAGTTTTAGTGTATGACTCTAATAATGGTTTCGTAGGACTGCTTCAATGGACAACATCGCTTACTATGTTACTAAGAAAGATTCAATGAACCTATTTTGCATCAACACAATAATTAATAAAAATTTTTTTTAAGCAAATGCAGGTACAAAGTATAGTGATAATATTAGCAGTTAGAACAACAGTTTGGTTACATCAATGGTAACAACATGCAATATTTCGACACAGGTCAGCTACAAATAGTTATGGTGAGATATGATGAAATAGACGAAAGAAAATAATGCTAATATAAGGTGTTCTTCCTTAGCAGTCATCCGAACTGATCATTCGTTCCACCGAGGCCAATTCCAATAGTTGAACAAAACGAATGCAATAAGATATTTCCTAAAGTTTTCGATTTGTGAGGCTTCAACGGTGTATGAACCGTGTGCTATAAACATGAGTGAGAATGCATTGTACAATACATGAACTACACAGTCTCCGATGTAATTAATTGTCATGTCAGCGATTGTTGAAATCAGCAGTAATAAAATTTATAAAATAAGTAAAATTCTTAGACAACATGTTTTTCTGTACTTGAATTTAAATTATGCACTTGCCATGCCTAGGTCTTGGAGTAACATTTTGATAATGGTTGCAGCAATTCAGAATGCAGCCCTTGTTAATTGCAGATCATGGTTAAATGATATTGCAAAATCTAATATCAGTATTTCCCTTTTTCTTTTTTGGTACTGCCACGCAAAGCACCCAATGTGAATTATTCACATCCAATGGGAATGTAATGATCCTTCCATCTCTCCAGCTGCATGATGGCCACCCACCACTCGTTCCTAAAGCAAATGGTTTGATGTAAAGAAGGTCATCGATTCCTTTTGCAACAAAATGTTTCGCAATCATCTAATGGAATGTTGTATTTATGAATGCAATATTCTTGAAGTGATGTAGCACTTTGTCTGCATTTCAATGAAGCCGCGCATGCATTCGTCAAGATGTTGTATGAGGAATATAAATGAGTATCATGCACGTTATTCTTTTTTTCTCACTTATGATATAGAACAGGGACTTACAACATTTTGAAGCCATCTGCCTGGGGTCATAAGCCTATCATAGAAGTCACGCTGCAGACGTATGCCCAATAATCCGATAGTGTAATCCTCCGACCTCAATTTTTTATCAACTGCTCGGCTTTTGGCCACATGCGCAATTTGTAAAGCACATGTTCATCTAGCCTTACATTTCTGTATGCAACTCGAGGCGTGGTTCGAAATCTATCATGAATTTCTCGTCCAACAATATTAAGCATGTTAGACTTAGCACACACATCATAGGATGTTTTGCTGGAATCTCGATCAATCGTCAAACCTATCATTGAAAATATTTCGAAAATAATTAAGTAGGACAACAAGTAAAAATTCAGTGCAGGATAACAACAAGCTTACCAGGTTGAATCTTCAACATCTGCTCTACTATGGCCTTTACTTGATGCAACTGGTATGCAAAAAACTGGCAGCTTCCTCAAATGGTTTAATTTTTTGGTCAAACCATTCATCTTGAATAACAACACTCCCAGAAGCGTCAATGTTTGATAGTTGTACTCAGTCTTGCCACGCCCATTTCCATGCTAGTTCATGTGAAATATGCATTCTGAATTGAAGTCAACTATCATTTCAAAATTATAGGCTCCATACGATAAGTCAGACAATCCTCCGTGATCACACGCCATGTCATGATGAAGATGCTTTTGATCGTGATATTGGTCAGTGAAACGTCTGGCAGAATTTTGTTAACCAATTATGTCTCTGTCTGTATTCTACCCACTGACATGGGGCAGTGTGTCTCTGTGCTGACCTTTTTCTAAGGAAGGAGATGGTAGAGTCAGATAGTCGGCAGAATCGCATGACATCTGAAACAACACCGCTTCAAGATCGAGCATTGTACTAAATTGGTCTGTCTTTACGTCCTGCAAAGGCACAATCTGCCTGGTTGCCTGTAGATCAAATATGGGAGGTGTCATCCGAAAATTACTTATAGCGTCATTATTTTCATGATCACGCATGCACGTTCGCTTCAACTGTAGCTCATTGATGGTATTTCTGAAATCAACTGACGGGAGAGACTCGTTATGTCTTTCTTCGCTCAAGACTTCAGTATTCACACTAGCATCAAGAAAATTTTGGGAAAGCGAAGGGTTGCATAACTCCCAAGGCACGATTTCCAAACATTCATATGCTCATCAGGTTGCTCATTAGATATAGAGTTGTTGATGATATGATGATTGTGCATTCTATGCAATTTAGCATCTGCTCCATCAAACGAAGTTGAATGCAACGATTTCGTTTTGCTGACATCTTATTCAGACTGTGTGGCAAAGCGAATATTTGAGTCAATCTCTTTAACATTCAATTGCCTGCGCTTGGAGCAAACTTTGTTAATATAGTCTTGCAGCGTCATCGACTGTAAGCTATGGTCATTGTGTTCTTTAGTTTGCAACTGCTGACTGACTATATCACTGACTCTGATGACGAAGATGCTTTCTTGCCCAAAGTAGATTATGAATAACTTGTTCTTGTATATAATCTGTCTACATTGGTGCTGTACAAATCAACATCTGCTGATGGCATACAAAGCATTCTGACCCCTTTCAGCAACATTGCAAATATTTTACGGAAAACCCCGTCAGAGTGGCTAGAGAGATCACCTGTCGAGGCAGATAGTGCAAGGGATTCTTCTGGAGTGGGCTGAAGCAATTTTTTTCCATTGAAGACACAGAGAAATCATGGATGATGTCTTCCATTTTCTGCGAGGCTTTAGTGTTCCACTCGTTCGTTTTCCATCAGCGCATGTAAGGAAGATTGATGTCTGCATTGTCTAGGCGCTGTATAATTTTTTTGCAACACCAGGTATGCATTCATATGCAAGTACCTAAGGCAATAAAATGAAACTGGTTCGGGATATTTTCGCAGCAGGAAACATTTATTAAATCAAGGGACATATAAAAAAATGTTGGTTACCTGAAATGCGTGGACAAAACTACCCAGAGTCAGCCCGCGTGTTTTAAGATTCTTATTATGTGCTGCATCCGTCTTATTAACCGAAATGAAGGGATAATCGTTGAAATCATCGAAATTTTCAACTAGTTTCAGAAACATAGGATTAATTTGCCCACTTGATCTGCAACTTCTTTTGTCCAACACTGCGGAGACAAATATAATGCTTGCCATCTTAAGCTTATCAATATTAACACCAACTGACGAATTCCCTTCAAGTTCCTTAAGTTTGTCTATGGCATTCTGTATTGTAACTCTCTTATTCCCATGAAAGTGTATTGCAACGAAGCCTTCATTATCCTTGATAGAGGGTTTATAAAAGCATTTGAGGCCTGTCAATAAGGAGAAGTCTGATTGCGAAAAAACGAACAAGCCTCTCATTTATGATTATCCACAACTCTTTCGCATCGTGGAGTGTCGTTTGAGCTTGCATCATATACCGAATAAGCTGGCTCGATAAGTAGACATTTTGAGCAGAAGCTATCAGATTCCCAAATTGTGTTTTGGCCTTCATTTCTGAAGAGACTTTAGAATTGTGCTTTGTTATTTTGTTATCCTTGTAATTAGGGGCGAATTAGTAGTTTTGATCGTGTAGGACTAAATAGTAAATATACCATGTAAAAAGGTATAAATACACTGTACACTATCAAAATCAATACAAGTTTATTTTTGGAAAAAATACAAGCATTGAATTTACATTCTAAGAGAGAGAAAAGCAACCGAGAAACTCTCTCTCCCAAGATCTTAAAAGAAGATATTCGACCGAAGGTATTTTATAAGATTTATCATTCGAATATCTAGAATTCATGCTTAGATCGATAGGTAGTTGATATATGAGTACCTAAAAATTGGTATCAGAGCAGATCGTGATCGCTTTTGGATTGAATTCGCGATTATAAGATCAAAATAAATTTCCAGATTTTTCGATCGAAAATCTCACGTGAAATAGATTTTGATCAATGTGCTTAATGTTTGCGAATTTTGTTGATGATCTTGCTGATTAAGTGATATATTGTATGTTAGGAATGATTTACGTACTGATTTCAATCGCTTACAACGTCATATTAATTCAGATTTTCGATTTAGATCGATATTTGCGTTTGAGATTAAGTTTTGATTCCGATTTGATTTTCTTCATAATCGATATATTTTGCTGTAAAACGTGGTTAATCTTGTGTTTGTTCATATTCAGAACTAAGAAACGAGTGATTATCCAGAATTTCAGCTCCTAACTTGATCCTTTTGGTTGAATCTGGATTTTTCACTGTTACATTGAACTTGAAGGCTGTTCTTTGATCGTTTTTTTTTCGATCGAAAAACATGGCTCGAAAAATAGTTTTCAAATATTTTTCGAAATCAAAACAATTTCTCTTTAACAACCGAAAAATAGGTGCGAAAGGGAAATTGCTTAAAGTACGAAATAAACATTACTAACGAAGTTTGGCACTTGTGAAGCACTTTTACCATTTCGATTCCAAACTTTCACGAAGATCCTACCACTACAAATGGATGCTTACTCACTCAAACGTTGTCCTCCCTCCAATTCTACGAAGAGGCGAATACACCGTATGAAAAAGCCGATTCATGAACTTCTTGGAAACAAAAGAGCAAGCTACAAATTTGATAGCTTCTCTTCAAGAAGGTCCCGCTCAATTTTGGCTCATCCAAGAAGGCAATGCCACCAATAGTCCTTGCATTCCCGCAACTAGAAGATTCAAAATTCCTAGTGAATACACCGAGGGGGAGCGATCAAGAGCAAAAGCGGATTTAGGAGCCAAAACATTCCTAATGCAAGGAATTCCTAACGACATCTATATGCAAATAGATAGTCTATCTAGTGCAAAAGCTATGTGGGATGAACTCCACAAAATGATGCAAAGAACCGAAGTTGGAGTCAAAGCCAAGAAAGCCAATATTCTCACGGCCGCGACTCATTCAAAGCAAAGTCGGAGGAAAACGTTTATGAACTCTATCAATGTTATCTAACTCTTCTCAATGAAATGAGGAAGATAGAAATCTTCAAGACCAACATGGAGGTCAACATCCGATTTCTCTCTTCTCTTCAACCCGAGTGGAAGAAAATATCCATGCAAATTCGTCAAAACAAGGATTTAGACGAAATGGATATCCACGCCATCTTTGATAATCTCGCTCAACACGAAGATATAAGCGAGATACAAA
This sequence comes from Linderniella brevidens, assembly GCA_004919715.1. Classification (NCBI taxonomy): domain Eukaryota; kingdom Viridiplantae; phylum Streptophyta; class Magnoliopsida; order Lamiales; family Linderniaceae; genus Linderniella; species Linderniella brevidens. The sequence goes on from SWDC01000157.1 coordinate 17,370,296, forward strand.
AAGAACTTAAGGACAAGCAGATCGAAGACTCTATAGCTCTAGTCTCTGAAAGAAAAACGAGTCGATCTCGCAAGGATAAAAGCATTAAGTTGCCAAGTTCTTCAGAAGATGAAGATGATTCCGAATCGGACTCTGAGCTAGACATGAAGGAGTTCAAGAAACAATTGGCTCTCATTACTAAAATGATGAGCAAAAAGTTCTATAAAAAGAAATCCTCCTCTTCGGCTAATCGACTTCGGACATCAAGCTCTAGGCACAAGGAAAGACCGGCCGAGTCATCAGAATCTAAAAACACCAAAGAACCACAAAAGTGCTATAATTGTGGTTAGATAGGGCACTTCGCCAGAGAATGCAAACTTCCCAAGAAAAAGGATGTCAACTACTACTCCAAAAAATTCCAACTAACTAAACAAAAAGAGGCTGGAGTAGCTTTGATGGCGAAACAAGAGTACTGGCTTGAAGATACCACATATTCTGAAGACGAAAATTTTGCTCTAATGGCGTACCTTGACGATGCCTCAAACGATAATTCATCAAGGAGGTCAGATGATGAAGAAAAATCATCCACATCATCACAAGAGGTAATGATGCCTAATTGTACATTATTAAACATGTTAGAATCTTTACAAATTAAGTATTCTAATATGAAGAATGAGGGGAAGAGCAAAAAGGAATTAGAAGAAAGACTAGCCCTTATGAAAATAATTTTCAAAAGCAATTAGATAGAACAATTCACTTAGATATTCTCTTATCTAATGGTAAAGAAACCATAACTAGTCTTGAATCTAGGATAACTACCTCTGAAATAAAAATAAATAACCTTAGTAAGACTCTTAGCGATTGTCAGAGAGACTTAGAAATTTGTAGAAATAATTTTTTGGAAATCTATGATGAACGTAAGAAGCTTTACTCTAGGATTAAAAGTTTAGACGATCTTCTAACAAAAAGGGGGCAAACGGATCAGATTATATTTCTAAATCAACCTCTTGATATAGAATTTTATAATTTTAAAGAAGGCTTAGGTTTCAACAATCCCTGTAACATAAAAAAGGTCAATGTCAAACAGTTATATGATATCAAGTATATGGGATTAGGATTAACTTCTCTAATGGCCTTTACTAACTCTTCTGAAATAAATGCTTTAGAAGAATCTAAACGAAAAGTCACTAATAGGACTGATATCCCCTTTGACTACACCGAATTGAATAATAGTTACAAGACACGGGAAATTAACCTGCCTAGTGACTATAATTCAATATATTCTTTAGAAGATTTTCCTAAAGGTCAGGAAGAAAATTTTGATCATTTTCAAAATTCTACTTTCTGTTATATACATGCTATTATTAAAAAAATAGTTGATTTAAACGCTTCCTTAGAAACAGAAAGAAAGAATTACAAAGCTGAAAAGAATGAGCTTTTACTGGAGATTTCTAATCTCAAAACTTCCTCGACTTTAAAATTATGTCCTGATTTTACTTTGAAAGAAAAATCATTAAATATGGACATGATCAAATCTAAGAAAATACCTCCCATTATTTTGCAAAACATTTTAAAAGAAGATAAATCTTCTTTAAAAAGCGTAAAGGGAGGTAAAGAGTCCTTAAATGCTTCAAAAAGGAAAAAGATTTTTTCTAACTCTTTTTCTACTCCATCTACAGGTAGAGTAGAAAAAGAGGTGAAACATGCACAAGAAAGAGTGTCTAGGATAGAATTTCAAAAGAAAAGCGATAGAAAAGATTTATTTTCAAAATTTTCTTCTGTATCAAAACTATGGACACTCGTAAGAAGAAAATAGTTTCTAATTTTAATATTGTTGCTTCCACATATGAGTTAAAGCCTATTAATTTTGAAAGCACAAATTTTGAAATCGGCTCTACTTCTAAAAACATAAGCCATCATTCTAAGACAAATGCAAATCTTAAGTCTCGGAGGAAACAAGATCCAGCTATAAAAAAAGCTTATAGCTCGATACATTCTTGTCCTCATTTAAGGTATTCGGTCAAAGTACACTCAGCCAAACACCTTAAGAGACTAGCTAGAGAAACGATTTTCTCATGCACTAAGACTAATAAGACATTTATCCGCGCTGAAATTAACCTTCCATGTAAGGTTCAACCTAAATGGGTTCCCAAGACACCATCTAGGCCAACGCAAGCCCAAAAGGCCAAGTTGCCTAATGTGATACCACTTAAATCAACTAATTCCAAGTTGGTTTGGGTACCTAAAAACATAAATGGTTTAGGAACCAAAAATGAACAAACCTTACCTACCAAATCTGCTAATCCGAGAGGATCCATTACTAAGTGGGTACCTAAGTCTTTCTAAAATTATTCTATGCAGATCCATCATGTGTGGTATTTAGATTTTGGTTGCTCTACACACATGGCGGGAAATCAAGAACTGTTGAGCAACCACCAAGACAGTTACAACGGAAAAGTCAGATTCGGCAACAACGATTCAGCTCCAATACTAGGCTTTGGAGATATTCTACTGCAGAATCTGACGTTCAAAGATGTCTCTTACATCCAAGGTCTTAAACACAATCTGTTCAGCATAGGACAATTATGCGACAAAGGATTTCAAGTGGTGTTTCTAGCTGATCAGTGCAAATTTTTAAATAGTCAGAATCAAGAACTTCTAACATGATCACGAAGATGAAATCTAAACACCATTAATCTGACAACAGTTCGACCTTTGACAGATGTTTGTCTCATCTCACAGACTACAATCAAGAGGAACAGCTTATGGCATCAACGCTTGTCTCATCTAAACCTCAAAGCTCTTCACAAACTCTCAATCAAAAAGTTGGTACATGGTCTACCAACGATTTCCATACATCAAGAGCATAATTGTTCGGCTTGTCAAATGGGAAAAATGAAGTGAGCATCACACAAACTCAAGCAAGTTGCTTCTACATCTCGATCATTGGAATTACTTCACATGGACCTTTGTGGACCAATGCGTACACAAAGTATCAACGGTCGTAAATATGTGTTAGTAATGGTCGACGATTATTCTCACTACACATGGACAAGATATCTTGGAACAAAACATGAGACTGGAGACTTGATAATCAGTTTTGTGAATAAGACTCAAAATCTCCTACAAAAGAAAATCAAAGTAACCCGGACTGATAACGAAACTAAATTCAAGAATCAACGTCTTAACAATTACTATCAGTCACTTGGAATTATTCAACAATTCTCAGCCGCTAAAACGCCTCAACAAAATGGCATCGTCGAACGGAAGAACCAAACTCTAGTTGAAGTTGCAAGAACAATGCTAATACATTCCGGTCTCGCTCATTTTCTTTGGGCTGAAGCAGTGAGTACCGCGTGCTTTACGCAAAATCGGAGGATTATTCAGAAACGCTTTGAAAAGACGTCGTATGAGATAACTAATCAAAGGATTCCGAATATCTCATTCTTTAAAGTTTCGGGTGCAAATGTTTTGTGGCTGACGATCGAGAGCATCGAAGCAAGTTCGACCCTAAAGCATTTGAAGCCGTCTTCGTTGGATATTCATCCACTTCTAAAGCATACCGCGTCTATATCAAGTCTTCGCGTACTATCTTGGAAAGCTACAACGTCACTTTTCAAGAAGTGGTCGATTTGGCTTCTGAACGAAACAATTCAGAACCCGATCTTATAGGCGTGTTGGCACAAAGTCAACAACTTCCGACAACTTCTACCTCAAAGTCTAGAGAAGCGATTCCCGCTGACCTAGAAGATTTGGATTTTCTATTTGAACATTTTTATCGGAATGAGTCTCAAATGCCTACTTCGTCTCATTCTATACCAAGCAGTACTCCTTCTACCTCTACGGAAGAAATTCAAATTGAGACTCCTAATCGTCAAACTCCGACAAATGTTACGCATTCTCCTAATTCTGAATCTTCAACTAGTGCTGCAGCTCCTACAAATGTAGATGAGGAAATTCCTTCCAATTCTACCTCAGAATTGAATTTCCCAACTACGAATGATCAGCCCATCAATTCAGGATGTCTCGATCTACAAATCAACGAAGGATCTACTTCGGTTCTTCCTCATTAACGCAAATGGACTCGAGCTCATCCTATTGACCAAATAATCGGTGATCCTTCAAGTGGAGTACACACTAGGACGTCTACACAAAGCGGATTATCGCATGTTTCTTAAGCCAAAACGAACCAATCAAGGTAGCCGAGGCCCTTAAAGACCCGGATTGGGTAATCGCAATGCAAGATGAACTCAACCAATTCGAGCGTCTACAAGTTTGGACATTAGTTCCTCGCCCGCAAGGCAAAACAATAATTGGAAGTAAATGGATTTTCAAGAATAAGAAGAACGAGAACGGTGAAGTAATCAGGAATAAAGCAAGACTCTTAGCCAAGGGGTACAATCAACAAGAAGGAATTGACTACGACGAGACATATGCTCCGGTTGCACGTATCGAAGCAATTCGATTATTTCTAGCATATACGGCTCATAAAGACTTCAAAGTCTATCAAATGGATGTTAAAACCGTCTTTCTCAACAGTGTGTTAAAAGAAGAAGTCTATGTCGCTCAACCCGACGGGTTCGTGCACGAGAATCATCCCGATCATGTCTATCGATTGGACAAAGCTCTCTATGGACTAAAACAAGCCCCTCGTGCTTGGTATGATGTCATAAGAGAATTTTTAGTCAAGTCCAACTTCATAAGAGGCACCATCGATACGACACTCTTCATCAAAAGACAAGGCAAAGACCTGATGATCGTTCAAGTTTACGTTGATGACATCATCTTCGGCTTGACGAATGAACGTCTTTGTCAGAAATTTGGTGAACTCATGAAGACCAAATTTGAGATGAGCTTAATGGGAGAACTTCAATTCTTTCTTGGACTAAAAGTAAAGCAACTCGAAGATGGAATCTTCATCAGTCAAACCAAATATATCCGAGATATTCTGAAGAGATTTAATGAAGACAAGAGCTCACCGATGAGTACTCCCATATCAACAAACTGCAAATTGGATGTTGATCCGTATGGCAAGGCAGTCAACATCACAACCTATCGGAGCATTATCGGATCTCTTCTTTACTTGACGTCAAGCCGACCCGACATCATGTTCGCCACTTGTCTCTGTGCTCGTTATCAAGCTGAACCCAAGAAGTCCCACACACATGCAGTCAAGCGAATTCTACGCTATCTCAAAGGAACTCCCAACTTAGGGCTATGGTATCCTAAAGATACTGATTTTAAAATAATTGGCTATCTTGATGCTGATTATGCAGGTTGTCGAATGGACAGAAAAAGAACGTCTGGCGGAGCACAATTTTTAGGCAAAAAGTTGGTCTGCTGGTCCTCAAAGAAGCAAAATTGCGTGTCAACCCCGCAGCCGTGGCAGAGTACGTCGCGACTGCCAGCTGTTGCTCGCAAGTTATATGGATACGGACACAACTACGCGATTACGGGTTTAAATTTAATAACATTTCCATTTACAGTGATTCTGAAAGTGCCATTGCCATTACTTGCAATCATGTTCATCATTCACGCACGAAACACATAGATTCAACATGCCTAACTTATCAATAAGGAATTGAAATAGTTTTTCATCCAACGCCTTAGTGAATAAGTCGGCAAGTTGAAGCTCCGTTTTAACAAAATACATATCTATCGTGTCTTTTTCTACATGATCTTTTATAAAGTGATATCGTATGTCTATGTGTTTCGTGCGTGAATGATGAACAGGATTGCAAGTAATGGCTATAGCACTTTGAGAATCACTATAAATGGGAATGTTGTTAAAATTAAACCCGTAATCGCGTAGTTGTGTCCGCATCCATGGAATTTGCGAGCAACAGCTGGCAGCTGCAACGTATTCCGCCTCGGCCGTCGATGTTGATACACAATTTTGTTTCTTTGAAGACCAGCAGACCAACTTTTCGCCTAAAAATTGTGCTCCGCCAGACGTGCTTTTTCTGTCCATTCGACAACCTGCATAGTCAGCATCAGTATAGCCAATAAGTCGAAAGTCAGTATTTTTAGGATACCAAAGCCCTAAGTGTGGAGTTCCTTTGAGATATCGTAGAATCCTCTTGACGGCATTCATGTGGGATTCCTTTGGGTCGGCTTGAAAGCGGGCGCATAGGCAAGTTGCAAACATAATGTCGGGTCGACTTGATGTCAAGTAGAGAAGAGATCCGATAATGCTCCGATAGGTGGTGATGTTGACATCCTTTCCAGACGGATCAGCATCCAATTTGCAATTAGTAGACATAGGAGTGTTCATCGGTGTGCTCTTGTCTTGATTAAATCTCTTCAGAATATCTCGGATATATTTGGTCTGACTGATGAAGATGTCACCATCGAGTTGCTTGAATTGTAATCCAAGAAAGAATTGGAGTTCTCCCATTAAGCTCATCTCGAATTTTGTCTTCATGAGATTACCAAATTTCTGACAGAGACTTGGACGATCCGAAGATGATGTCATCAACGTAGACTTGAACGATCATCAAGTCTTTGTCTTCCTTTTGATGAAGAGAGTCGTATCGATTGTTCCTCTAATGAAGTTGGATTTGACCAAAAATTCGCTCAGAAGATCATACCAAGCACGAGGGGCTTGTTTTAGTCCATAGAGAGCTTTGTCCAATCGATAGACATGATCAGGAAGGTTCTCGTGCAAGAACCCTTCGGGTTGAGCGACGTAGAATTCTTCTTTTAATACGCCGTTGAGAAAGGCAATTTTGACGTCCATTTGATAGACGTTGAAGTCTTTTTGAGCCGCGTATGCTAGAAACAAGCGAATAGCTTCAATGCGTGCAACCGGAGCATACGTCTCGTCGTAATCAATTCCTTCTTGTTGATTGTATCCCTTAACAACGAGTCGTGCTTTATTCCTGATTACTTCACCGTTCTCATTTTTCTTGTTCTTGAAAACCCATGTGGTCGAGGAACCAATGTCCAAACTTGTAGACGCTCGAACTGGTTGAGTTCATCTTGCATCGCAATTACCGGGTCTTTAAGAGCTTCGACTACCTTATTTGGTTCATTTTGGCTTAGAAAGCATGTGAGTCCAAACTTGTAGACGCTCGAACTGGTTGAGTTCATCTTGCATCGCAATTACTGGGTCTTTAAGAGCTTCGGCTACCTTATTTGGTTCATTTTGGCTTAGAAAGCATGTGAATAAACCGCTATGTGTGGACGTCCTAGTACGTACACCACTTGAAGGATCACCAATAATCTGATCAGTAGGGTGAGCTCGAGTCCATTTCCGTTCGTGAGGAATAACTGAAGTAGGTTCGTCATTGGATTGGCGAGATATCCCGAATTAATTGGTTGATCATTCAAAGTTGGAAAATTCAAATCCGATGTTGAGTCAATAGGAATTTCCTCATTTGTATTTGTAGGAACTGCAGTACTAGATGAAGATTCTGAATAATTAGATTCTCCAACAGTTGTCGGATTTTGAAGAAGAGGAGTCTCATTATTAATTTCTTCCATTGAGGGAGATGGGGCACTGCTTGGTGTTGAGTGAAACGAAGCAGGCATTTGAGACTTGTTCCGATAAAAGTGTTCGAATAGAGAATCCAAATCTTCGTGGTCAGCGGGAATTGCTTCATTTGATGTTGATGTAGACGTTGCCGAAAGTTGTTGACCTTGTGCCAACACGCCAGTAAGTTCGGGTTCTGAACTGTTTTGTTCAGAAGCCAAATCCGTCATTTCTTGAAAGGTGACGTTGTAACTTTCAAGAACTGTACGAGAGGACTTGAGGTAGACGCGTTATGATTTTGGAGTAAAGGAATATCCGACAAAAATGCTTTCAAAGGCTTTGGGATCGAACTTGCTTCGATGCTCCCGATCGTTGGCCACAAAACACTTGCAACCAAATACTTTGAAGAATGAGATATTCGGGATTCTTTGATTAATTATCTCATATGGCGTCTTCTCAAAGCGTTTGTGAATAATTGTCCTGTTTTGAGTAAAGCATGCTGTACTCACTGCTTCAGCCCATAGAAAGTGAGGAAGACCGGAGTGAATGATCATAGTTCTTGCAGCTTCAACTAGAGTTCGGTTCTTTCTTTCTACGACACCATTTTGTGTGGCATTTTTGCGGCTGAGAATTGTTGAATAATTCCAAGTGATTGGTAAAAGTTGTTGAGACGCCGATTCTTGAATTCCGTCCCGTTGTCCGTTCTGATTACTTGGATTTTCTTTTTCAGGAGATTCTGAGTTGTATTCACAAAGCTTATTATCAAGTCTCCAGTCTCATCTTTAGTTCGGAGATATCTTGTCCATGTGTAGCGAGAATAATCGTCGACTATTACTGACACATATTTACGACCGTTGATGCTTTGTGTATGCATTGGTCCGCTGAGGTCCATGTGAAGTAATTCCAAGGGTCGAGATGTAGAAGCAACTTGCTTGAGTTTGTGTGATGCACGCTTCATTTTTCCCATTTGACAAGCCGAACAGTGATGCTCTTGGTTAGATGAAATTGTTGGCAGACCGTTAACCAACTTTTTAACACTGAGTTTGTGAAGAGCTTTTAAGTTTAGATGAGACAGACGTTGATGCCATAAGTTGTTCCTCTTTATTGTTGTCTGAGAGATGAGGCATACAACTGTCGAAGGTCGAACTGATGTCATATTGATTGTGTATAGATTAGATCTTCGTGATCCTGTGAGAAGTTCTTGATTCTGACAATTCAAAACTTGGCACTGTTCAGCTAGAAATACGACTTGATATCCTTTGTCGCAGAATAGGCCTATGCTGAACAGATTGTGCTGGACACCTTGGACGTAAGAGACATCTTTAATCGTCAAATTTGGCAGTAATGTCTCCAAATCCGAGTATGGGAGCTGAGTTATTGTTGCCAAATCGGACTTTGCCATTGTAACGATCTTGATAGTTGCTCAACAGTTCTTGTTTTCCCGTCATGTGTGTGGAGCAACCAGAATCTAAATACCACACATGATGGATCTGCATAGAAAGAAATTAGGGAGACTTAGGTACCCACTTTTGAATGGGTCCTCTCGGATTAGCAAATTTGATAAATAAGGTTTGGTAATCTTTGGTTCCTAACTTATGAGAATGCTTAGGTACCCAAATCAACTTAGAAGTAGTTGGTTTAAGTAGTACCTCTTTAGACAATTTAGCCTTATTAGCTTGTGTTTGCCTAGGTGGTGACTTAGGAATCCATTGTGGTTGAACCTTACAAGGGAGGTTAATTTCAGCACGAACAAATGTCTGATTTGTCTTATTGCTGAGAAAATCTTTTCTTTGGCTAGTCTCCTAAGGTGTTTAGCTGAATGTACGTGGACTGGATACCTTAGGCGAGAACAAGAATGTATGGAGCTATAAGCTTTCTTAATGGCTGGGTCTTGTTTCTTATGAGACTTAAGACTTGCATTTGTTTTAGAATGAGGAGGGTTTTAGAAGTAGAGCCAATTTCAAAGTTTGTACTTTCAAAAATAATAGGCTTTAACGCATAATTTGAATTAACAATACTAGAAATAGCTGTCTTCGTACAAGTGTCCATAATGTTTGACATAGAAGAACTAGATAACAAATCGTTTTTCTTTTGAAAATTTATTCTAGGCACTCTTTCCTTAGCATGCTTCACCTCTTTCACTACTCTACCTGTGGATGGAGTAGAAAAGAGTTAGTAAAAATCGTTTTCCTTTTTGAAGCATTTAAGGATTCATTTTCTCTCTTTATAATTTCTAAAGAAGATTTATCTTCTTTTGAAATATTTTGAAAAATAATATGAGAGTTTTTCTTAGCTTTAATCTTATCCTTCATTAATGATTTTTCTTTCAAAATAATATTAGGACAAGTTATTAAAATAGAGGAAGTTTTGAGATTGGAAATCTCCAATAAAAGTTCGTTTTTTTCAGGTTTGAATTTCTTTCTTTCTGTTTCCAAGGAAGCGTGTAAAATAGCTATTTTTCTAATAATAGCTGGAATATAACAGAAATTAAAATTTTAAGAATGATCAATATTTTCTTCCTTATGTTTAGAAAAATCTTCTAGGGGATATAATGAAGTATAATCACTAGACAAGTTGAGATCTCTTGTCTTGTAACTATTATTCAAGCCGGTGTAGTCAAAAGGAATGTCAGTCCTATCAGTGGCTTGTCGTTTAGATTCTTCTAAAGAATTTATTTCGGAAGAATTAGTAAATGCCATTAAAGAAGTTAATCCTAATCCCATATACTTGATATCGTAAAATTGTCTAACATTGACCTTTATCAAGTTACAGGGATTGTTAAAACCTAAGCCCTCTTTAGGATTATAAAATTCTGTATCATGAGGTTGATTTAGAAATATAGTTTGATCCGTTTGACCCCATTTTATTAGAAGATCATCTAACGTTTTAATCCTTGAATAAAGTTTCTTACGTTCGTTAGAAATTTCTTTGAAATTATTTTTAGAAGACTCTAAGTCTCTCTGACAATCAATAAGAATCGTATTAAGTTCATTAATTTTAGTCTCAGAGGTAGCTACGGTTAATTCAAGACTAGAGATTTTTTCCTTAGCGTTAGATAAGAGAATTTCGAGATGAATGTTCTTATCTAATTGCTTTCGCTAAGAGCTAGTTTCTCTACTAATTCCTTTGTTCGTTTCCGCTCAATTTTCATGTTAGTGTACTTAAGCTGTAACGATTCTAACATGTTTAATAACGTGGAATTAGACAATTGTACCTCTTGTGACGAAGAGGATGCTTTGTCGTCGTCGTCGTCAAGCCTCCTGGATGGGTCATCATTTGAAGCGTCGTCGAGGTATGCCATTAGTGGAAGATTTTCGTCTTCAGAATCTGTGGTATCCTCCAGCCAATGCTCTTGTTCTACCATCAATGCTACTCCAGCCTCTTTCTGTTTAGTGAGTTGGAATTTTTTGGAGTAGTAGTTGGCATCCTTTTTCTTGGGTAGTTTGCATTCTCTGGAGAAGTGTCCTACCTTTCCACAGTTATAGCATTTTTGAGGTTCTTTGACACTTTTGGATTCTGAGGACTCGGCCGGTCTTTCCCTTTGCTTGGAGATAGATGTCCGAAGTCTATTGGCCGAAGACGAGGATTTCTTTTTGTAAAAGTTTTTACTCATCATTCTAGAAAGGAGATCTAACTGTTTCTTGAACTCCTTCATATCAGGTTCGGAGTCCGAGTCAGATTCTTCTTCACCTTCTGAAGAACTTGGCAGCTTGATACTATTATCCTTTCGAGATCGACTTTGCTTTCTTTCAGAGATAAGTGTTATAGAGTCGTCGATATGTTTGCCCTTTAGTTCTTTTTGAATCTCGCTTATATCTTCTTCATGTTGGGCTAGATTGTCAAAGACGGCGTGGATATCCATTTCGTCCATATCCTTATTTTGTCGGATTTGAATGGATATTTTCTTCCACTCCGGTTGAAGAGAAGAAAGAAATCTGATGTTGACCTCCATGTTGGTCTTGTATATATCAATCTTCCTCATTTCATTGAGAAGGGCTAGATATCTTTGATAGAGTTCATAAACTGATTCCTCCGTCTTGGCCTTGAAAGAGTCATAAGCAGTTAGGATATTTGCTTTCTTTGCTTTGACTCCAACTTCAGTTCGTTGCTTCATCATGTGGACCTCGTCCCACATGGCTTTTGCACTCGATAGACTATCTATTTGCATATAGATGTCATTCGGTATTCCTTGCATTAGGAAAGTCTTGGCTCCCAAGTCTGCTTTGGCTCTTAAACGTTCCCCCTCGGTATATTCACCAGGGACTTTAAGTCTTCTGGTTGCAGAAATAGGATGATTGTTTGTAGATCTCCTTATTGGATGAGCCAGAACTGAGCTGGACCTTCTTGAAGTGACGCGATCAAATTTGAGGCTTGATCTTTCGTTTCCAAGAAGTTCAAGAATTGGCTTCTCCATACCGTGTATTCGCCTCTTCGAAGAATTGGAGGGCGGACGTCATTTCCAAGTGAGTAAGCATCCATTTTTTGTTAAGATCTTCGTGAAGGTTTGGAATAGTAATGAAAAATGCTTCACAAGTGACAAACTTAGTTAGAAATATTTGATTCGCACTTAAACAACTTCCTTTTTGAACCTATGATCCGATCGTAAGAGAAATTGTTATGTTTTTTAAAATATTTGGTAATTAAAAAGTGATACTTCAAGAATCGTTAAAGAAATTTGAATTAGTGATAAAAAATATTGAGTATAAAAAATTGATAGTTCGGAGTCAAATATTTTTCGTAAGTTTTGAAGTTCACAATTTTTGGTTTCTTTTAAAAATGATGTGGTTGAAATGTTTTTCGAGCAGTAAGGTTTTTCGATTTAAAAATATTATGCTTTTTAATCGAAAAAGTTTTTCGAACGTTTAAAGATTGAGTTATTTGTTTATCGAAGAATATTTTTCGGAAATTGTTGAAAAGATGATCTTATAGAAAAATATTTTGTCGAAAAACTATGTTGATCGCAAAAACTCTTATCGAATAACTTGTGATCGAAAAATTACTAGTGATCGAAAAACTTAGTTTTTAGTTTTACTCAAATTGTTGACTGTAAAAATTTTTCGATGGAATATTTTTCGATCGAAAATATGTTTTGGCTAATTATTGATCGAAAAACTTATTTGCTCGAAAAATATATTTATATATGAACCGAAAAACTAATTCTTCAAATAATGTTTTTCGAGACTTAAATTTGAGTAAAACACTCGAAAATAGTGTTTGTGGTCGAAAAAATATCTCGGCTGCAAACTTGGTCGAAAAATATTTTTCGATTCAAGTTTTTCGATCGAAGAACTTGATCAAAGAACAATTAAGTTCAATGTAACAGTGAAAATTCCAGATATAATCGAAATGTTATATTTAGACACGGAAATTCTGGATAATCACTGGTTTAACAGTTCTAAGTATGATTAAACACATAATCAACCACGTTTAATAGCAAAATATATCGAGATTTAAGAAAATCAGGTTGGATTCAAAACTTGATCGCAAACTTAAAAATCAATATAGATCGAAAATTTGAATTATAATTACGTTCTAAGCGTTTGAAATTAGTACGTAAATCAATCCTAACATATAATCTATCACTTAATCAGCAAAATCAATAGCAAAATTCGCACAATTAAGAATATCGATCAAAATATAAGTCAGGTTAGTTTTTCGATCGAAAAATCTGGAAAATTATTTTGATCTGAAAATTGCGAATTCTGTCCAAAATCAATCACGATTTGCTCTGATACCAATTGTTAGGTCCTGTTTCATCAATCAACAAACAATCTAAGCACGAATTCTCGATATTCGAGTAAGAAATCTTACGATATACGATCGGTCGAATATCCGCTTTGAAGATCTTGAGAGGTTGTTAGATGTTTCCTTATTTCTCGAACGTTACCTCTCGTTTAAAATACAAATTCGAAACTTATTATTTACTCAATAATGAATAATGTTTTTACATTGATAGTGTACATCATATTTATACCTATATTTAAGGTATAATTACTCTTAAGTCCTACACTATCAATATTTCTAATTACTCCCCTAATTACAAGGATAATGAAATAATAAAGCACAATTCTAATATATTCTTCAACAAGACTCGTCTTGAGTAAGCACAGAAGAAAAGAAAAGCTGAAGGATCAGAAATGAATTTCAAAGAGAGCCCCTGGAATTGAAGAATTTTTAAGCTCACTAATCCTCAAAACTATCCTACCCTTTTAGTCAAATCCTGAAAATAATCCCTTCAAAGTCCCTTTGATTCAAAATGATGAACTTTCACTTATTAAGTTGATTAATTGATATAATTTTATCGTGATGATATGAGTGATATATCTACTAAATATTTCCATGATAAAAATAAATTGAGCACTATAAGCGAAACTTACGAGAGTTGTCAAAATGATTCATATTATGATCTTAGAATATTAGTTTAGTTACATGATTTGACGACAAATTATTATTTTATATATCATGAGAAATTTTTGCATGATAATGTTCAAAATATCCAATCTGATCCCAAAACAAAAATTTTAAAATAAAATATTTTTTATTATTGAAAATATTTTTCGCACATTTTAAATGCATTAATACATTCATTGGTTAAGAATTGATAAATGCGAATTGTTTTTTGAAAAAAAGCAAATTTTAATGAATCTATGCTGAATTGCTTAAAATGCGTTACTTGTACTTAAATAGTAAATTTTTATATGCCAAATTGTACTAAATATATGCTTAGATGCCGAAAAGTTCAAACATGCAATTGTTGAGGGGGAGTTTTACATGAGAATTTGTTCTTATCTTCCATATGATTTACTTGTAAAACATGACTTCTAATATTTTTTCTAAGCATCACAGAAAATTTCCAGCTCATCCGAGGAGTCAAATGTTAAATTTCTCATCAACATTAGGAGATAATTTCATTTCTTTCAGAAATACAGGGAGTATTATGCAATTTATTTTTGGGATAATCCATAAAAGATTAAAATTTAGTTATCAGACCTGAATTTTAACGAAAGCCCAAAATATTTTTTACGGTCCAAAGTATTTTTTTACCTTATCCGATCGTAAAGTATTAATACCACTTTATCGATCGAAAAACTCCCTCACACACAACTTCTTTCCATCGAAAAACATTTTGACTTCCAAACACTCTTCGATCTCTCTTCGGCGATTTCACCAAAACCTCACTTATCTCAGTGATATTCTTCCTAAACTCGCCGATTTCAAAGGTAGAAACACGTTTCGAATCACTTTCCGGTAAAAAACACACGATTCGCAAACAGTTTCTCGAAAACATTTAAAGAAATTTCATTTTCATACTTTTTCGACTAAAAACGATTTTACACTCTCAAATCAACGTGTTTAAACTCGGCTATTTGGGTTAAAATCATGATAGTTGGATTCGCAATTGTTTTCTGAACGTTCCGAATCCAGATTAACTCATGATTTACCCAGAAATTGAAATTTACGTGTTACGTGTTTACTGTTTGATTTGAAAATTTTTCGATCGAAAAAGTTTTTTATCGCAAACAGTGTCGTCGAAAAACTTTTGTTTTCATTAAGTTTTATTCGATCGCAAAAGTCAACGTCGAAAACCTTTTGTTTTCGATATATTTTGATTCGATCGTGAAATTTCGCGGCGAAAACAAACTTTAAGTTTGTTGATATCCTTTTATTTGATCGCAAAACTACGCGGCCAAAAACTTAAGTTTTTCGACAACTTTTTATTCGATCGCAACATTACTTAACGAAAAACTATTGTTTTCGATAACATTCTATTCGCTCGTAAAAGTCATCGGCGAAAAACTTGAGTTATTCGACACATTTTTATTCGATCGCAAAATTTAACGATCGAATAAATTGTCACTCGAATAAAAACACGCTGAAAAAGACTTAGAAAAATTTTCAAGTTTTTCTCTAAGACTTAGAAAATTTTCGATCGCAAAACTTAACGTTCGAATAAATTCCCGATCGAATAAAAGTACGCTAACAAGACTTAGCAAAATTTTCAACTTTTTCAATAAGTCTTTCTATTATCAACTTTAACACTTAGATAATTTTTAAAAAATTCTCTAAGTAATCTTTGCCATTCACATATTTAATTCCATCTATTCGCATATGTAATTTTCCATCTAATGAATTTTATTTCCTTCATTACAGAAATGACAACTCCAAACTACCGAAACATCTACCCTTCTGGAAGTTTCATGCCAGTCCACGATAACAACTACCAGCTGGACCTTGCCACATTTCGGTGTCCGGATGGAGTTGTCATCTCCATCCTCAAAGGACACCCTCTATGGCCAGCTTTGACAATGACGTCCACCGTACCAATGGTCTCCAGCAAATCTAGGGAAAGTATGCAGAGTCTTGTCAACGGCGATAGCGTGGAATACATGACGAAGATCAAAACAAAACATGTCGCCCTGAACAAGAACCTAATGGCAATGGTGCTCGATCTACCGCACCACGAAGAGTACGACCCACTTCCAACAGACACAGAGATCGTGGAAGATATGCTCCGGATGGGATACAAGCCCCCGCTAACTAAACTGGCGAATTTTCAAAACAGCGGGATCCCACATCGGTGGAGGACCTTGTTCGGCATAATCAACAAATTCGTCTCCCCAAAACATTCCGGCTTCGACAAGGCGAACGGAAATATCCTTTGCATCTTCTATGGTGTGGTTTTCTCAAAGAAATACGACATGGCCCAGCTGATATGGAATGATCTAGCGGACCAGATACATCAAAGGGAGACCAAGTAAAAGGCGAAGTACCTCCCATACACACGGTGGTTCCCGGTGCTGATCTCACACTTTATGGACGTTCATCCAGAGATCCCGAGACTACCACCGGTTGGAGAATACATCCCACCTCGCCTTCGCTTCTTTCACAACCTGAAGGCAGCCGACCTAGCGCTCCAATCGATGTTGATCCCATTGGAGCTGCTCAGACTAGCTGATCCAACGGACGACGCCTACCAAGACTACTGTCAAAATAACTCCATCACGGAGGAGATGGTACGGGCCTTGGATCAAGCTCCGACGCCTTCTCAAAGGAAATCTCTGGTGGAAATAATCGAGCCCGAAGCCACGACTCAGGAGACAGAGACACCGGCCGTCGAGCTCGATGTATCTCCTCAGGCAACTGAATCGGATGAAGAATACAGACTCCAAAGAATGGGCTCTCGCCGACAGCAACCCTCGGCCCCGTCTGTGTCCCCTTCAGTACTACCGGCTTTGGTGATAACTCCTCCACCACCAACGGGTCAGTCAACCGTACAGATTCAACCTGAATCTGTCTCAACACCCATAGAGATTATACCTATCGTATCATCTCAAGGATTTGATGGAAGCCCTATTGAACCCCCGATATCTTCGGAGCAAACAATAGGCCTTGAAGTGGTGACTTCAGGGTTGTTAACGGATGTCCCCAGACGTTCCGGAATCTCAAGACCTGTTCAAGGCGGCACATCGGAAACCTTTTCCAATGTTGTGACAGTGGAGCGCATCCCTGGCCCCACTCCACCGATGATTGTGATGGAGCAACAATTACAAGAAGCACTCTCCACACCCATTTCTTCTCTCGAAGATCGCATGATGGACAGACTACTCCAGGCCATTGAGACTTCTCGAAGGGATACCGGGAAAGCACCGGTCTCCGCGGCCGCTCCGTCCGAAGCTCAAATCACTCCCGTATCCTCACCACCTCTTACCACCAACATACACACCCCTATCCAACCCGCCCTCACCACTCCAACTCCATCACCTTCACTCATCAACCCCTATACCATCCCGATCACCCAGCTTCCTGACATTCTCATCTCCCGACTCCTCGCCTTAGAGACCAGGACCCCCGCTGCGGAGAGTCTCTACAAAAGGCTGATAGATGAACCCGAGCCGCCCGCTCAAACAAGGTGCCGAGAGGAAAGCTCCCGCACCAAAAGAAGACATGACGATCCCGATGATCTGGATCATCATGAGGGGGAGAAAAGGCAATGAACCACACGAAGCGGCCGTGGATTGAGTCGAGAGCAAACAACAAAGACTCAAGAAGCTGGAGGATCATCCTCAAACCCACAAACCACACAACCCACAACCCGCCAACAAACAACTACATCTCCCACCATATCCCACACACTACCTCCCTCTCCTACAAATCCAAATACAATCCCGACCTCTAACCTCCTCCAAGGCCAACCAGAAGCAGTCGTCTACGATCCACATCTGATCGTAGACGATTATATCTTAAACGAGAAATGGATGATGCAATGGGAACCAGAGGAAGCTGCTCAAGTTCGACTCTCCAATGTCAGATATTTCTTACAACAAGCTTCCGTGGACTTGGTGCTGCTTGAAGATGAAGAACTTCAAGAAGGCGGGAACTACAATTCTGCTCTCCCAGAACTACCAGAAATGATCAGGCACAGAGTCGACTCTCCTCATCGCTTATCAAAAGGGACAGTTAGAGTCGAGACGCTGTGGGAGAATATCAGATATGGAGGGCTCCTAACCGGATAAAGAAGCTCAACGAACTAAACTTACGGGGTATCTCACATTGGGAAGATAGGAAGAAAATGGAGCACATCTTCAAGCTCAACTATCTTGGTCCAGATCGAAGTGGCATCCCAACGGATCAACTAAAGAAAAACTTCAGGGATAAGCCACCGATCCTCCACCTCGTGGAGGTTTCGCATTCGATTGGAAGCTTCCCTACCCCAATCTACCAAATTGAGCGAGCGGACAGCAACCGCACCTGAGAAGAGATAGATGAGAGCTATCTCCCCTTCCTTCTACCGGATGAGGTCTACCGTCTATATCAGATGTACAAGAGAAAATATCTGACGCCCTCCGGATACATCAAGACTGAAGGACTCGAGGGATTGAAAAGATTCATGGTGCGGTAGATCAAGTATCACAACGCACACGACCTTCAAATTGCTATAGAGAACAATATGAAGAAGGTCAATATGGAGTCTCCGCTCATGAAAGGGTTCCCACTCAACAATTTTCCCCGAGAACTACACATTCAAGAAACCTGGCCTTGTCATAACTTATCGGAATCCAGTCATTGGAAAGACGAGAGCTATGATGAAGTCAGAAATCCACAAGTTATGTGACGGGACGTTGAAGCTAGTGAGGAAGAACATCCAGAAAAGATTGGGAGAGATCACTGAAGAGACGATCTTCGAGGATCTTGGTGAAGAAGAGGCCTCACTCTGAAATGAGCTTCTGGATGCGATTGATGAGAGGTTGGAGCTGAGGAATGATGTTCGACGTTACGAGACAACATTTGGATTACGGAAAGGGTAAATAACATAGAATCCACCTGTGGTTTGACAAATAAGCATCGAAACGCCTATGGTTCGGAAATAGCGTAAAATCCCTTCCTTGTCATTCTCACCTAATAATTGGGGGGTACAATGCTATGTTTTAGAAAATACAGGGGGTACGGTGCTAAGTTTTCGACAACACATGGGTATTGTGCTAAGTTTTAAACAACATCGGGGATACAATGCTAAGTTTTAGATATCACAAGGGAGTTTCGCGCAATAAAAAAAGCATAAGGTAGTTATGTGCATTTCAGTATAACCACATGGAGTATCGCATAATTTACCCTTACGGAAATCATTCTATGCCCGACAAGGATAAATGGATCTGAAACGAAGACAAGCACAATGGGGGAGATTGAAGAGACTTTAGAATTGTGCTTTGTTATTTTGTTATCCTTGTAATTAGGGGCGTAATTAGTAGTTTTGATAGTGTAGGACTAAATAGTAAATATACCATGTAAATATGTATAAATACAACGTACAATATCAAAATTAATACAAGTTCATTTTGAAAAAATACAAGCATTGAATTTACATTCTAAGAGAGAGAAAAGCAAGCGAGAAACTCTCTCTCCCAAGATCTTCAAAGAAGATATTCGACCGGAGGTATTTTACAAGATTTATCATTTGAATATCTAGAATTCATGCTTAGATCGATCAATAGTTGATATATGAGGCCCTAACAATTTCTAATTTCATCGTGATTGAGGCATTTTAGAATAATCTTGCTCGTACGCTTATAATCAGCACAAAGTGTTAATCATTGGGGAAGCTGTGTGTTCACGATGAACTGAAACCATGAATATTTCAGTTAGATGAATCATATTGGTGGAAAACCAAATGAAAAAGCTTACGAAAATGTTGCAACAACAACGAAGGAATTTCACAGGACGATGAACCTTGAAGACGCCAAACACTTGAATTAAATCATTGCAAAATAAAAGTTCGATGAATACCTATGCAATTGTTGGAGCCATAACAATATTTACTTGATGATTTATGCGATTTTCTCGTAAATTGAACTTGACGAACATTTGGTGAGGGGTAAAGCTGGTGGTAACTGACAATGAAATGTGTAGAATGAAATGACCGCCTGTAATCCAATGAGGAGAAGAAGAGCGAGTTTATTTCGAAAGTAAATTAAATTGCCTAAAAATTAAGTGAAACAATTTGGGAATTAAATCAAGCTTTTCCTATTTTGCCCAACATTTTTTTATTCTATTATTTAGATCAAATGTATTAAATTCATGAATTAAATATAAGACATACAATTACAGGTACAAGATTGTAACTAACATCAATGCTGAAAGACTGCTGATTCGATCGACTGTTGTACTATATAATGGTCAGATGATAATGGTATTGTAAGGCTGTTAGTAATGTTATAAGACTGCTTTGGGGATCAATTGTTATATTATATAATGACTGATAACGCAATTTAGTTTAAGATTCCATATTGTTATAGTAAAGTTTTCATCCTAAAACAATATTCCACACTAGTGCTTTTGTAATTTTGAAACCAGGAAGAAGACGGACGACAACAGACATTTCCTAACTTGTGTTTATGGTTTATGACTGCCAAATAATTATAACATATATAATAGATTAAAACCTGAATATTATCAAGCGTCTAAATTAAAATTATTGAAAAGCGTGATATTGATATTGTAAGACTGCAATTACAACAATGTGGTAAGACTCATTATATCAAATGTTGCACTATATAATAATCAGATGGTGATGATATTGTAAGGCTGGTACCAATGTTCCAAAACTGCTCTGGGGATCAGCTGTTATATTATATAACGATAAGACTAACAACGCAAGATTTCGTCTCAGATTTCATATTGTTATTACAACAATGTTGCAAGCCTGACATCTGATATTGTAATACTGTGATTACAGCAATGTTGTAAGACTGGTCATTAGATCGACTGTTATACTTATAATATAGATGTTACTGATATTGTAACATTGCTATTAATGGTAAGACTAATAACACAAGATTTCGATTCTGATTACATAATTTTAAATTATATTTTTTTTTCAAATACAATATTCTACACCAGTGCATGCAGTAATACATAGACACACTCCTTTGAATACAACCTTATAACACTGCTATAATGCCACGCCCATCAACTCCACATTTCTCTTCCCATTCCTCGCCTTCAATGACCACAAAAGACGGACAACGATGAAAGGGCATTCTTCCCTTGTTGCAAATTCATTGAGCATGCAATAATTCAGTAAGCGAACCATCAACAGAGAATAAGCCAAACCAATCGGAGTTGTTCGTGGAACTTATTCTTGGGACAAAAGAAGCCAAACCAACAACTGGACATATATACAGCCAAAAAAAATGGATGTATCCAAGTTACCAATACAACGCACAAATGGTGGGAATATTGGCCGAGAGATCTATTGCAAGGCTGTCTAACTAAACCGAAAGGCCGACGACTTACGAATGGCATTCCAAACAATGAAACAGGCATAAATTTGGCTAAATAATGAATTTGAACCGAGACATTAATTGTGGGTTGATCTTCTGAGGAATTTACTTTTATATTATGAGATTTAAGATGTAGTAATGTAATAAAAGCAATGTTATAAGACTCCTTTTGTTCGGCTGTTATGCTATACAATTGTCTGATGGTACTGTTATTGCAGGACTGCTACTAATGTTCTAAGGGTGCTAGAGGGATCGACTTTCATATTATATAACAGTAAGACTGCTATTGTAATATTTCGTTTCACAGTTCAGATTGAAAGAATAAACATTTCATGCATTTAAAATTAAAACTAATCAAACGCATAACGAAAGACAACAAACCAAGATGACACCCTACAATTTTTCTTCTTTTAATTTTTTCTTTCGCTCATACGTCGCAACACCCCCACGTTTTTTGGGCCCAAAGCAGGCTGGCGTTTTCGATTAGCAGCACAATCAAGAACATCCCTGAATGGAGCTTGTAATTCTTTCCCATGTGGTTGCACTACCAAAGGATCATGGCTAAACTATTGCATCGTAACATTCTTAACAAGATAAGACTCTCCGCATGTTGGTTTGCACACCCATATGTAGCAGAAGTGGTACATAACAGGACACCGACTGGGTATTTGGGGTGGTGTGCAGCCTCAGACGAACTGAAGACAATCTTGTTGCTGCTTTTACAACCGGGGGCGATAAACTGAAGTACAAAAATATTAGGAGCATCAGAACAAAGCTGAACATGCCAATGAATGAATAATGTCGAGTACCTCTTAATCACGTGGACCAGCTGATAAAACTTTATCAGAGATGGCCTCCGACATACGCAAAACTGCAAAGATGCGGTATGTGCTCCTAAAATCAAATCGTTTAATTTTTATTTGAAACTAGTTTTTTTCCCAACCAGATCTCGAATGCATCCAGGGATTTGATAAAACTACGAATTTGGATTGGAATCACTGGATTTCTGTGAGGGCAACAGTGAGACTGAATTAGACACGCATCAGGTAAATTCTGCAAACAATGCACAACACCAACCAGAGCATTAACCAATTCCTCGCTTGTAATGTTTGTATGTTTCTTGGAAGGACCATCAAATATGAGAAAATTTATTGTCTTGCAGTCATCGTCAACAACCTATATTCGAAAACTATGGAAGACAATTAAATCACAACATCACTTATTGCATATAAGAGCATTGGTGAAAACGGTGGCTGATAAAAACTAATGGAATACCGCAAGATTCCAATAACATTCAGATCCATGCACTTATTGCATATAAGTACAGCGGAAGACTTGCCCAATGCACTTGAACATTTTGCGCAACTGATGCAATTCCACCCACTCCGAGGAACAATATCCTTAATCCTTGCAACACAAACAAAAGAACGTTCCTGCAAAAAATGGATGGGGAAAATTTTTAAAAGTAAGGTCATAGAGGATCAAGGGCAAACAATCCAACGTGTCACTTGCTCTGTTTCATTCCGCAGAAATTCAAAGACATCAGCTATACTGCCCGAAGGGATGTGGCAGGCTTAGTGACCAATGGCATCATAGCTGATCCACCAACATCACTGAACCTGCAAGGAAAAGATAGGTAATGATGGAAAACAAAGCCTAAAAACGAAGACAAAATCCCAGTAAAAAATACCTCTTTATAAAGTCCAAAACTGCACGACAATTGTAATTTACAGTATTGGTCCGTTTTCTACCAAACAATGATCAAAAGATAGCTTTTAAGCTTAGAGAATGAAGAACATATTTTAGTGTGTCTTTGTGTGTGTTTCCTTTTAGAAAAAGTACAAGGTGGCTTCCTTAAGATTTCTTTTGATAAAACCCCTAAAAGGGTAAAGGAGGCCTTATATACCACATGTGTTGAAGGACTATGACCTAAACAATCTTATATTTAAGTAGAGGTCCATAACCTACTTCAATCTACTTAATTACAAAATAAACCCAAGACTTATAAGAATTAAAGGACACTACAAAATATTCGTAACAATCTCCCCGTTAGTGTCCTTTTCGCTTTGACGTCTTCTTTTTTCTTGGGTCTCACTAGCTCATAGACGGATCTTCTGAGTCCTAGTTTGTACTCGTAAGATCGTTCTCCTCGAACCTCAACTCCTCCAGAATTCGTCTGAGCTTATCTCTTATAATCAGGAGGGTTCCACAAGCATCTTGTAGCTTCCGACCATTTGATAGATGTCTTCTGCTCTGATGTAGAAGAGGCCCGCTTCACTCACTTCTTCGATCCATATCAGGCTGATAGGCTGAGGATGCCTTCTCTAGTATGAATCTGGCATTTTCCATCAACCCTTTGGCTAGTTTGGGAGTCACCGGTTCAGTCATCCACTCTTCGTTGAGTATATAGCTCTCCAACTTGTCGTGTGGGTTGTAGAGCTCTTCGACGGTCAAGATCGGCTCGTCAGTAGCAGGAGAGGGAACTTGTGAGGTAGAGGTTTGAAGAGGCATCAAAGGGCCTTTTTGGATGGAGGATCGAGATGAGGGGAGGCTTATGGTGGCTGGTGAGGGAGTGGTAGTATGGGCTACGGAGACAACTTCTTTTTGAGATGAAGAAGCCTGCAGTTGAGTGGTTTGGATGGTGGTAGTTTGGGTAGTTTGGGTGGTGGTGGATGAAGTGAGCTGCTGCTTCTGGGGTTCCGAGATTATTCTATGTCTCTTCTCCCTCTCGGGACGGCACTCATGAGTCGTCACGTGGTCTTTTGGACTGTTCCGCCTCTCCGCGGTAAGACATCATAGTCATTAGTCGAAGCTTGATATCTTGCTCCCTCTCATTTAGAGATAGGGTGGACTGTAGGGCTAGGAGGATGTCGCGGAGTTCTTTAATTGCAACGTCCCACGGACCCGATTATGAGGTGTGAGTTGGCGAAGCGGATGGAGGAAACGCAGTAGTTTCGGTTTCAGTGGCAGGTGCCTTTCCTTTGTCTCGGGCTGAGGTTTCGAGGGCCGTCTAGATTTTCGTCATGATAGAGTCCTCGAGCTTTTTGGCGAAGTCCGCGAGTCTGACCTCTATCACGCACGGGGAAAATAACGGGACGGAGTCACTAAGGCGTTCTGTCATCACGATGTCAGAAGATGGAACTTACACGCCGCCTGTTTGCACAGTACTTGAGAAACTGGGGCCACTCGGGCTCACCGTTGTAATCGAAACTGATACTGACTCAGTTTGATGACCCAAAGCAGTAGCTGCAGGAATATTGGCTGCTGTGGGACTTCTGCTCAGTCCTCTGCTGGTATCCCGCAAGGAGACATTGAGGAGCGTTCTGTCCAGATCATAGAGGTGCAATAGATCATGTATGTGTCCTAGGAAATGTAAAAATGTTGGATGGTGAGGACAGTAGACTCGATGTGGTTATGGAAGGTGCAGTCTGAGACGAAGGGCTACAAATTTCAACATCGATTGCCTCCAAGCGAGGCAGTGATGGCATGTGTGGTTCCTCGTGAGTAATTGAAATAACCATCTGTTGAGAGATGGTTGACTGGCTAGGTTCGGTTATTCGCGCGGTTGGACTAGATGCCGTATCTTCTACTCGGGAGACGACAATGTCGTCTCCTGCACCTAGGGGCTCGGTCCGAGTTATTTGTGGACTTAGGGGTGGAGGATTTCGGTCGCTTCGTTGTTTTGTGTGTCGTTCCTGTTGGCGGCTTACTGCATCCCCTTTCGATTTCTTCTTTTGTTTGTGAGCGGAGGATGCTGCCTTCCTAAACCTATATTAGGGTTGGTGCATTGGCTTGTTCCCGGGGTAGATCCAACTACAATATGTTGGACCATAGGAACCTCCTCAAGCGCGTTTTCCCGAAGATAAGCGATGACGATCACGTTGGTTGGTTCGGCGAGCCTTAGTAGTTCTCCGGGGATAGACATTGCCTCCCGGTCGAATTTTGTCTTGGGGGAATGGAGAGAGCCAAGGTTCGGTGGTTGGTATCCTTCGGATAGATCTCAGCTCTTGATCTCTGGGATGGTGTCCATGAAGTGCTTGACGAAGACTGGTAGCCACCTCATGTACGGAAGAACATTCTTTGTAGTTGAGGGGAGGTCGCGTATTCGTAGTTGATCAATCAGGTCCGACCAGATCAGTTAAACGACATCGTACTTTTTGTTAAAGACGATGTCGTGGAAGATGAGCATTATGTTGCGGTTACATCTGTCGGGCCCGCTGTGTTTTGGAGACAGACACTTGTTGACAATTAGGAAGTGGGTCCCCGCCAAGGTTTAGGAATGTCCTTGGCGGTGAAGTTGGGAAGTGGTGTTGTGGGCGTCAGGTTTGTATCCTCTGAAGAGGAAGTGGTGTTGGAGTTCCTCTCCAATGGGTTGTGGGTCGAAGTTTAGGGAGGACGGTAGGTTGAATAGAGAACGGAGTATGCAATGGTTTAAGACGACAGGGTTTGGTCAATTTGTGCAGTGAGGATGTTTGGGTTTTGTCGTGTGGTTTGATTTGTATGAGTGGCCCAAAATTATTGAACGTATCTTTTGGGACGCACTCGGAGATGGTGAGGGCGGTATTTAGTGGGTGGTTGCGTAGGATTTGGAAAATGATGGGGTCCGGGCATATGGTCGTCTCGAAGTCTAGTTCGAGGTTATTTGGAGTTCGTTGTGCCCAGTTGATGCAGGGAAATATTTCGTCAATGTTACGCCATGTTTGTTCTGAAAATAGATAAATAGAGAGTTAGTGCATTGAACAAATAGTCATATAAAGTTTATTTGAGTGTAAAAGGATATCGGGA
The DNA here is from genome assembly GCA_004919715.1 of Linderniella brevidens. NCBI lineage: Eukaryota > Viridiplantae > Streptophyta > Magnoliopsida > Lamiales > Linderniaceae > Linderniella > Linderniella brevidens. The sequence goes on from SWDC01000157.1 coordinate 17,396,312, forward strand.
CATAGAAATTTTCAAGTTCAATATAAGTCCAAATTTTTCAGGTGAGGTAATCAGTCGCCAATTATTGAAATTTCGGGTAATGCGATTCGAAATTCGGGTGTTGATTTTTCGGGCAATATAAAGGCCGAATTGCGGTTAATCATGAAGTGAAAATTGGGTAAATTGTGATTTTCGGTCAACAATTCAACATGTATTAAAAGTTGCCACCGATTTTAAGTAAAAATTCGGGAGAAGTTGAATTTTCGGTCAACGAGTCAACATGTATTAAAAGTTGTCGCTGATTTTACGTAAAATTTGGGTGATGAAAGTCAGGTAGGATTTTCGGGTATAACTCAATCATTTGCTACACTCAAAATTTGCTGAAAGGAAGAATTCGGGTAGGCTAATTTCGGGTGGACAAATTTCGGGTGGACAAAAAGTATGTCAACAGTGGATTTCAGGGAGAAATTAAAATTTCATCCGAAAACCGTCCGAAAGTTTAAACCCAAATTTGCGTAAATCGGGGAAAATAAGTTAGCAACATGTTAAAACTTGCAAATTTTTTCTGTAAAATCGAGAGGTTTTTAAGTTTCGAATGAGTTTGAATAGTAAAATGTGAATTGAGAAATTCGGTTAAGTCTGTATCTGTTAGGTCCTAATTCATCGATCAACAAGCAATCTAAGCATGAATTCTCGGTATTCGAATAAGAAATCTTACGAATTACGTTCGGTCAAATATCCGCGTTGAAGATCTTGAGAGAGGTTGTTAGATTTCCGAGATTCTTGATCGTATTCTCTCTCGTTTAAAATATGAATTCAATGCTTGTGATTTTCTGAAAAATGAACTTATATATTGATTTTGATAGTGTACATTGTATTTATACCTATTTACATGGTATATTTACTATTTTGTCCTACACTATCAAAACTACTAATTACGCCCCTAAGTACAAGGATAATAAAATTACAAAGCACAATAATAAATTCTCTTCAATCTCCCCCTTTGTTCTTGTCTTCATTTCAGCTCCTTTTATCCTTATCGGTCGTAAAAAGTTTTCGCAATTCTAATGTTGTCTCGTATCGTCGACCAGCATTCCTCAGTTCCAGTCTCTCATTTATTGCATCCAGAAGCTCATTTAAGAGTGGGGCCTCTTCTTCACAAAGATCTTCGAAGATTGTCTCTTCGGTGATCTCTCCCAATCTTTTCTAGATGTTCTTCCTCACTAATTTTAGTTTCCCGTCACAGAACTTGTGGATCTCTGACTTCATCATAGCCCTCGTCTTTCCAATGACTGAATTCCGATAGGTTATGGCGAGACCAGGTTTCTTGAAGATGTAGTTCTCGGGAAAATTATTGAGTGGGAAGCCCTTCATGCGCGGAGACTCCATTTTGACCTTCTTCATATTGTTCTCTAAAGGGATTTGAAGGTCGTGTGCGGTGTGATACTTGATCTGCTGCACCATGAATCTCTTCAGTCCCTCGAGTCCTTCAGTCTTGATATATCCGGAGTGAGTCTGGTATTTTCTCTTGTACATCTGATACAGATGGTAGACCTCATCCGGTGGAAGAAAAGAGAGATAGCTTTCATCAATCTCCTCTCGAGTGCGGAGAATCGGTGGCTTGTCCCTGAAATTCTTCTTCAGTTGATCAGTTGGGATGCCCCTCCGATCGGGTCCAAGATAGTTGAGCATGAAGATATGCTCCATTTTCTTCTTGTCTTCCCAGTGTGAGATGCCCCGTAGATTGAGTTCGTTGAGCTTCTTTATTTTTTTTCGAGCCTTCCATATCTGCTTTCTAATGTCTTTAATAAACGGAACTTCAATTATGACATTCTCCCATGGTGTCTCGACTCTAACCGTCCCTTTTGATAAGCGGGGAGGAGAGTCGACTCTGTGCCTAATCATCTCTGGTAGCTCTAGGAGAGCAGATCTGTAGTTCTCTCCTTCTTGAAGTTCTTCTTCTTCAAGAAGCACCAAGTCCACCGAAGCTTGTTGTAAGAAGTATCTGACATTGGAGAGTCGAGCTTGAGCAGCTTCTTATGGTTCCCATTGCGTCATCCACTTCTCCTTTAGGATATAGTCATCTACGATCAGATGTGGATCGTAGACAACTGCTTCTGGTTGGGCTTGGGAGGGGTTGGAGGTCGGGATTGGATTTGGATTTGTAGGAGAGAGAGGTAGTGTTTGGGATATGGTGGGTGGTGTGATTGTTTGTTGGTGGGTTGTAGGTTGTGTGGTTGGTGGGTTTGAGAACGATCCTCCAGCTTCATGAGTCTTTGTTTGTTCTTGACTCACTCCACGGCCGCTCCGTGTGACACATTGCCGTTTCTCCCCCTCATGATGATCCGGATCATCGGGATCGTCATGTCTACGCTTGGTGCGGGAGCTTTCTTCTCGGCACCTTGTTTGTGCTGGCGGCTTTGGTTCATCTATCAGCCTTCTATAGAGACTCTCCTCAGCGGAAGTCCTGGTCTCTAGGGCGAGTAGGCGGGAGATGAGTATATCGTGAAGCTGGGTGATCGGGATGGTATAGGGGTTTATTAGTGAAGATGATGGAGTTGAGGTGGTGAGGATAGGTTGTATTGGGGTGTGGAAGGTGGTGGTGAGAGGTGGTGAGGAGACGGGGTGGTTTGGATGTCGATTGGAGCAGCTTCGGAGACTGGTGTTTTCCCGGTATCTCTTCGGGAAGTCTCTAAGGCTTGGAGGATTCGGTTCATCAGACAATCTTTTAGAGAAGATAGGGCTGTGGAAAGTGCGTCTTGTAATCGTTGCTCCGTCACGAACAGTGGTGGAGTGGGGCCAGGAAGGCGCTCCACTGTCACAACATCGGAATATATTTCCGATGTGCCGCCTTGAGTAGGTCTTGATTGTCCGGAACGTCCGGGGACATCCGTTGTCAACCCTGAAGTCACCACTTCGATGGGTTGGCCTATTGTTGGCTCCGAAGATGTCGGGGGTCCAATAGGGCTTCCACCCAATCTTTGAGATGATACAATAGGTATCACCTCTATGATTGGTGCGGTTGGTTGATAAGTTGGTGGCAAGGTGTTTGCACAGAAGCCGGTATGATTGAAGGCGATACAGACGGGGCCGAGAGGTACGGTCGGCGAGAGCCCCTTCTTTGGAGTTTGTATGCTTCATTTAAGTCACTGGCCTCAGGAGTAATATCTCGAGGAACACCTTCGGGCTCGACAGCCGGTGTCTCAATCTCCTGAGCCGTGGCTTCGGGCTCCATTATTTCCACCAGTGATTCCCTTTGAGAAGGTGTCGGTGCTGGATCCAAGGCTCGTACCATCTCCACCGTGATGGAGTTATTTTGACACTAGTCTTGGTATGCCTCTTCTGTTGGATCAGCTAGTCGGAGCAGCTCCAATGGGATCAGCATTGGTTGGAGTGCTAGATCGGCGGCCTTCGGGTTGTGAAAAAATTGAAGGCGTGGCCGAGTGTATTTCCCAACTGGTGGTAGTCTCGGGATCTCTGGATGGATCTCCATGAAGTGTGAGATCAGCACCGAGAACCACCGTACGTAGGGGAGAAACTTGGCCTTCGACTTGGTGTCCCTTTAACGTATCTGGTCCGCTAGATCATTCCAAATTAGGCGGGCCCCGTCATACTTCTTTGAGAAGATCACTCCGTGAAAAATGCGAAGGATGTTCCTGTTCGCCTTGTCGAAGCCGGAGTGTTTTGGGGAGAGGCATTTGTTGATAATGCCGAACAATGTCTTCCACGGATTGGGAATTCCGTTGTTTTGGAAACTCGCCAATTTGGGCAGTGGGGGCTTGTATCCCATCTGGAGCATATCCGCTACAATCTCCGCTCTGTTGGAAGTTGATCATATGTTTCGTAGTGCGGAAGATCAAGCACCATGGCCATCAGATTGCGGTTCAGAACGACGTGTCTTCTGTTTATTTGTGTTGTATATTCCACGTCGTTTCCGACTACATGGCTCTCCATAAGCCCCAGAATTGTTGTAGGTAGACTATCGGTACGGAGGCCGTCATCGTTAATGCAGGCCATAGTGGGTGTCCTTTAAGGATGGAGATGATGACTTCATCTGGGCACCGGAATGTCGTAAGATCCAGTTGATAATTGTTGTCATGAACTGGCATGAAGCTTGATGAAGGATATATGTGAGGATAATTTGGAGTTGCCATATCTGTAAAGAAGAACATGAAGTTCATTAGTTGATAAATTTTCATATGCGAATCAACGGGATTAAGAATGAATTTAGAGAAAAATTGTATGTACTGAGGTTTATGTTCGAAAGACTTAGAGAAAATTTTTGAAAAACTTGTAAAATTGACTAAGTCTTAGAAGCCTGTTTTTATTCGATCGGAAATTTATTCGAAAGTTAATTTTTGCGATCGAAAATTTTCTAAGTCGTGAAAAATTTTCGAAGTCTTTTTCAGTGTGTTTTTATTCGAGTAACAATTTATTCGATCGTTAAATTTTGCGATCGAATAAAATGTTATCGAAAACAATTTTTTTTTGCTGACTAAGTTTTCGATCGAATAAAAAATTGTCGAAAAACTTAAGTTTTCGCCGCGTAGTTTTACGATCGAATAAAAGAATATCGAAAAACTTAAAGTTTTCGCCGCTGACTTTTGCGATCGAATAAAATATAATTAAAAAATCAAGTTTTCGCCGCGTAGTTTTTCGATCGAATAAAAGAATATCGAAAACAAAAGGTTTTCGACGTTGAGTTTTGCGATCGAATAAAACTTAACAAAAACAAAGTTCTTCGACGACACTGTTTGCGATACAAACTTTTTCGATCGAAAAATTTTCAAATCAAACAGTAAACGCGTGAAACGTAATCTTCGATTTCTAGGTAAATCATGAGTTAATCTGGGTTCGAAATGTTCAGAAAACAGTTGTGAATCCAAATATCATGATTTTAACCCAAAAGGTCGAGTTTAAACATGTTGATTTGAAGGTTTGAAATCGGTTTCAGTCGAAAAAGTATGAATATGAAATTTCCTCAAATACTTTCGTGAAACTGCTTGCGAATCGTATATTTTTGAACGAAAAATGTTTCGAAACTTGTTTTTATCTTCGAAATGGGCGATTTAAGGAAGAAAATCACAGAGATTGTTGAGATTTTGTTGAAATCGCCGGAGTTCGAAGTTTGTTTTTGCGGAAATCGAAAAGTTTTTCAATGGTAATGAGTTGCGTGTGATTGAGTTTTTCGATCGATAAAGTGGTGTTAATACTTTACGATAGGAAAAGGTAAAAATACATTGGGCTGTAAAAAAAGTATGGACTTTAGTTAAAATTTAGGTCTGATTAAACAAGAATTTAATCATTTATGGATTAACCCAAAAAATAAATTGCATAATACTCCCTGTATTTGTGAAAGAGATGAAATTATCTCTTAATGTTGATGAAATTCAACATTTGACTCCTCGGATGAGCTCTAAATTTTATGTGATGCTTAGAAAAAATGTTAGAAGTCATGTTTTATAAGTAAATCATATAGGAGATAATAACAAATTATCATATAAAACTCCCCCTCAACATTTGCACGATTTAACTTTTCGGCATTTTAAGCACATATTTAGTACAATTTGGCATATGAAAATGTACTATTTAAGAACAAGTAACGCATTTTAAACAATTTAGCATAGATTCAATAAATTTTTTGCATTTTTCAAAAAAAATTTCGCATTGTATCAATTCTTAGCCAATGCACGTATTTAGTGCATTTAAAATGTGCGGAAAATATTTTCAAGTTTCAAAAATATTTTTCTTTTGGGGTCAGATGGAACATTTTGAACACTATCACACAAAAATTTCTTATGACATATAAAATAATAATTTGCCATAAAATCATGTAACTAGACTTAATATTCTAAGATCATAGTATGAATCACTTCGACAACTCTCGCAAGTTTCGCTCATACCACTCAATTTATTTTTATCATGGAAATATTTAGCAGATATATTACTGATATCAACAAGACAAAGTAATATCAATTAATTTGTTATCGTAGCGAATTTAATCAACTTACTAAGTGAAAAATAATCATTTTGAATCAAAGGAACTTTGAAGGGATTTTATTTAGGCTCAGACTAAAGGGGTAGGAAATTTTGGGTTAGTGAGCTAAAAAAAATTCTTTAGTTCCAGGGGCCCTTTTGTGAAATTCTGTGTTGATCCTTTTGCTTTTCTTTTCAGGATGAGTCTCGTCTTCTTTACAAAACTTTGAGAGATCAGAACTTCTTTTGGGTCGAGACCATGTTCCCTTCGAAGGTTCCACAGTTATGGAATTCGACCCCAAGGCTGTGCTTCTCTTCTCGTTTTCTCTATTTATAAGATCTAGATTATCGTTGGAGAAATTCAGTTCGAGGTGCTTCTCTTCTAGGAGTATACGAGATTATCTAGGAGAAGTTCACAGTGAGATCCGTGCATCTTTTCTATAATGATTGAGACTTTCATCATGTGCATCTCTTTTTCTCTCCCCCTCTTTTTCTTGATTGAGTAACCCCGAATCTTGAGAATAAGGTTGAAGGCTTCATTGGGTTTGATAAAGAAAAAGAATGTTGAAGAAGGCCCAAAGAGGATTTCTATGGGAAAATTAAAGGATTTATAATTTGGGCTTAATGAGGAATTTCCTAATATGCCCTTATCATTTTCATGACGAAATAGTCACACAAGTAAGAATGAAGCTACAAAGTACAAACCAAAGAATAGTCATTTGAAGTGTGACACACAAAAAAAATATTATGGAGGTATAAATTCTCACATATATGATGTGGCTTTGTGTCTAGTGAAACAAACGAAGCTCTTTGAATAAAAGAATGTGACGTCACTTTTTAGGCAAATAACTAAGCATATATATCGAAGAAATATTTTTGTGAGGAATTCAAAATAGGCAAAATTATCGTCATCCCCCATTTTTTTTATTATTATTATATTTATATACTATTAAAATTTATGATAGAGTCACGCAAGATAATCAAAGAATATCAAGAAGCACATAGAATATTACATAGAAGCATAACCAACACTTTTCAAGTAAGATTGAGATTCAACATGCCTAACTTAGCAATAAGGAATTGAAATCGTTTTTCATCCAATGCCTTAGTGAATAAATCGGCAAGTTGAAGCTCCGTTTTTACAAAATACATATCTATAGTGCCTTTTTCTACAGATCTTTTATAAAATGATAACGAATATCTACGTGTGTCGTGCGTGAATGATGAACATGATTGCAAGTAATGGCTATAGGACTTTGAGAATCACTATAAATTGGAATGTTATTAAAATCAAACCCGTAATCGTGTAGTTGTGTCCGCATCCATAGAATTTACGAGCAACAGCTGGCAGCCGCGACGTATTCCGCCCCGGCCGTCAATGTTGACACACAATTTTGTTCATTTGAGGACCAGCAGACCAACTTTTCGCCTAAAAATTGTGCTCCGCAAAACGTGCTTTTTCTGTCCATTCGATAACCTGCATAATCAGCGTCAGTATAGCTAATTAATCTAAAATCAGTATTTTTAGGATACCATAGCCCTAAGTTGGGAGTTCCTTTTAGATAGCGTAGAATTTGCTTGACTGCTTTCATGTGGGACCCCTTTGGGTCAGCTTGAAAACGAGCAAAGAGACAAGTGGCAAACTTGATGTCGGGTCGGCTACACGTTAAGTAGAGAAGAGATCCGATAATGCTCCAATAGAGTGTGATGTTGATTGCCTTGCCAGATGAATCAGCATCCAATTTGCATTTTGTTGAGATGGGAGTATTCATCGGTGTGCTCTTGCCTTGATTAAATCTCTTCAGAATATCTCGAATATATTTGGTTTGACTGATGAAGATTCCTACTTCGAGTTGCTTTATTTGTAGTCCAAGAAAGAATTGGAGTTCTCCCATTAAGCTCATCTCGAATTTTGTCTTCATGAGTTCACCGAATTTCTGACAGAGACGTTCATTTGTCGAGCCGAAGATGATGTGATCAACGTAAACTTGAACGATCATCAGGTCTTTGCCTTTTCTTTTGATGAAGAGTGTCGTATCAATGGTGCCTCTTATGAAGTTGGACTTGTCTAAAAATTTGCTTAGGACATCATACCAAGCACGAGGGGCTTGTTTTAGTCCATAAAGAGCTTTGTCCAATCGATAGACATGATCAGGATGGTTCTCGTGCACAGAGCCATCGGGTTGAGCGACGTAGACTTCTTCCTCCGTTGAGAAAGGCGGTTTTAACATCCATTTGATAGACTTTGTAGTCTTTATGAGCCGCATATGCTAAAAATAGTCGAATTTGCTTCGATACGTGCCACCGGAGCATACGTCTCGTCGTAATCAATTCCTTCTTGTTGATTGTATCCCTTGGCTACGAGTCGTGATTTATTCCTGATAACTTCATCGTTTTCGTTCTTCTTATTCTTGAAAACCCATTTAGTACCAATTATTGTTTTGCCTTGCGGTCGAGGAACTAATGTCCAAACTTGTAGACGCTCGAATTGGTGGAGTTCATCTTGCATTGCTATTACCCAATCCGAGTCTTTAAGAGCCTTGGCTACCTTAATTGGTTCATTTTGGCTTAAGAAGCATGTGAATAAGCCGATTTGAGTGGACGTCCTACTGCGTACACCACTTGAAGGATCACCGATGATTTGGTCAATAGGATGAGCTCGAGTCCATTTGCGTTCGTGAGGAATAACCGAAGTTGATCCATCATTGGTTTGTAGATCGAGACATCCTGAATTGATGGGCTGATCATTCGTAGTTGGGAAATTCAATTCGAAGGATGAATCGGAAGGAATTTCCTCATCTGCATTTGTAGGGGCTGCAGCACTAGATGAAGATTCAGAATTAGGAGAATCTGGAACATTTGTCGGAGTTTGAGGATTAGGAGTCTCAATTTGAATTTCTTCCATTGAGGGAGAAGGAGTACTGCTTGGTATAGAATGGGACAAAGCAGGTATTTGAGACTCGTTCCGATAAAAATGTTCAAACAGTGAATCTAAATCTTTCAAGTCGGCGGAAATTGCTTCTCTTGACTTTGAGGTAGAAGTTGTCGAAAGTTGTTGACCTTGTGCCAACACGCCGATAAGCTCGGGTTCTGAACTATTTTGTTCATAGCCAAATCCGTCATTCACCTAGAGTCCGGTTCTTTCTTTCTACGACACCATTTTGTTGAGGCATTTTTGCGGCTGAGAATTGTTGAATAATTCCAAGTGATTGATAAAAGTTGCTGAGACGCCGATTCTTGAATTCAGTCCCGTTGTCTGTTCTGATTACTTGGATATTCTTTTGCAGGAGATTCTGAGTTGTATTCACAAAGCTTATTATCAAGTCTCTAGTCTCATCTTTAGTTCAGAGTTATCTTGTCGATGTGTAGCGAGCATAATCGTCGACAATTACTAACACATATTTACGACCGTTATGCTTTGTGTACGCATTGGTCTGCAAAGGTCCATGTGAAGTAATTCCAAGGGTTGAGATGTAGAAGCAACTTGCTTGAGTTTGTGTGATGCTCGCTTCATTTTTCGCATTTGACAAGCCGAACAGTGATGCTCTTGATGAGGAGAGATTGTTGGTAGACCGTTGACCAACGTTTTAACAAAGAGTTTGTGAAGAGCTTTGTGATTTAGATTAGACAAGCATTGATGCCATAAGCTGTTCCTCTTGATTGTAGTCTGTGAGATGAGGCAAACAACTGTCGAAGGTCGAACTGTTGTCAGATTGATTGTGTAGAGATTTGATCACGTGATCCTGTTAGAAGTTCTTGATTCTGACTATTTAAAATTATGCACTAATCAGCTAGAAATACCACTTGAAATCCTTTGTCGCAGAATTGTCCTATGCTGAACAGGTTGTGTTTAAGACATTTGACATAAGAGACATCTTTAATCGTCAGATTTGGCAGTAGAATGTCTCCAAAACCGAGTATTGGAGCTGAATCATTGTTGCCAAATCGGACTTTTCCATTGTAACGGTCTTGGTAGTTGCTCAACAGTTCTTGCCTTCCCATCATGTGTGTGGAGCAACCAGAATCTAAATACCACACATGATGGATGTGCATAGAAAGAGGTTAGAGAGATTTAGGTACCCACTTTTGAATGGGTCCTCACGGATTAGCAGTGATAAGTAAAGTTTGGTCATCTTTGGTTCCTAAATTATTGGAATGCTTAGGTACCCAAACCAACTTAGAAGTAGTTGATTTAAGTGGTACTTCTTTAGGCAACTTGGCCTTATTGGCTTGTGTTGGCCTAGGTGGTGTTTTAGGAACCCAGTGAGGTTGAACCTTACATGAGAGGTTAATTTCAGCACGAGCAAATGTCTGATTTGTCTTATTGCTTGAGAAAATATTTTCTCTAGCTAGTCTCCTAAGGTGTTTAGCTGAATGTACGTGGACAGGGTACCTTAAGTAAGGACAAGAATGTATGGAGCTATAAGCTTTCTTAATAGCCGGATCTTGTTTCCTACGAGACTTAAAAGTTGCATTTGACTTAGAATGATGGTCTTTAATTTTTGAAGTAGAGTCGATTTCAAAAATTGTGCTTTCAAAATTAATAGGCTTTAACACATAAGTGGAAGCAACAACATTAAAGATTGAAACGGCTGTCTTCCTGCGAGTGTCCATAGTTTTTGATACAGAAGAAAATTTTGAAAATAAGACATTTCTATCATATTTCTTCTGAAATTCTATCCTATGCACTCTTCCCTTTGCATGCTTCACCTCTTTTTCTACTCTACCTGTGGATGGAGTAGAAAAAGAGTTAGAAAAAATCTTTTTCCTTGTTGAAGCATTTAAGGACTCTTTTCCTCCCTTTATGGATTTTAAAGAAGATTTATCTTCGTTTAAAATATTTTGTAAAATAATGGGAGGTGTTGTCTTAGAGTTGATCACGTCCTTATTTAATGATGTTTCTTTTAAAGTAAAATCAGGACATTATTTTAAAATTGAGGAAGTTTTGAGATTAGAAATCTCCAATAAAAGCTCATTCTTTTCAGCTTTGAAATTCTTTCTTTCTGTTTCTAATGAAGCGTTTAAATCAGCTATTTACCTAATAATAGCTGGAATATAACATAAAGTGGAATTTTTTAAATGAACAGTATTTTCTTCCTTATCTTTAGAAAAATCTTCTCGGGGTATAATGAATTATAATCACTAGAGAAGTTGAGATCCCTTGTCTTGTAACTATTATTCAAATCGGTGTAGTCAAAGGGAATGTCAGTCTTATTTGTGGCTATTCGTTTAGATTCTTCTAAGGTATTTATTTCTGAAAAATTAGTAAATGCCCTTAGAGAAGTTAAACCTAATCTCATATACTAGATATCGTATAATTGTCTAACATTGACCTTTTTCAAGTTACAGGGATTGTTAAAACCTAAGCCCTCTTTAGAATTATAAAATTCTGTATCAAGAGGTTGAGTTAGAAAGATAGTTTGATACGTTTGACCCCGTTTTGTTAGAAGATCATCTAAAGTTTTAATTCGTGAATAAAGTTTCTTACGTTCATCAGAGATTTCTTTGAAATTATTTTTAAAATTTTCTAAGTTTCTCTGACAATCGATAAGAATCGTATTCAGTTCATTGAATTTTGTCTCAGAGGTAGCTATTGTTAATTCAAGACTAGATAATTTTTCTTTAGCGTTAGATAAGAGAATTTCTAGATGAATTTTCTTATCTAATTACTTTTGGAAATTGCTTTCGGTAAGAGCTAGTCTCTCTTCTAATTCATTTGATCGTTTCCGCTCATTTTTCATGTTAGAGTACTTAATCTGTAACGATTCTAACATGTTTAATAATGTGGAATGAGACATTGTTACCTCTTGTGATGAAGAGGATGCTTTATCGTCGCCGTCGTCAGGCCTTCATGAAGAGTTATCATTTGAGGCGTCGTCGAGGTATGCCATTAGAGTGAGATGTCGTCTTCAGAATCTGTGGTGTCTTCCAGCCAATGCTCTTGTTCGGCCATCAGTGCTACTCCAGCCTCTTTTTATTTAGTTAGTTGGAATTTTTTGGAGTAGTAGTTGGCGTCCTTTATCTTGGGAAGTTTGCATTCTCTAGCGAAGTGCCCTATCGTACCACAATTATATCACTTTTTGTGGTTCTTTGGCATTTTTAGATTCTGAGGACTCGGCCGGTCTTTCCTTGTGCTTGGAGCTTGATGTCCGAAGTCTATTTGCCGAGGAAGATGATTTATTTTTGTAGAACTTTTTGCTCATCATTTCAGAAATGAGAGCCAACTATTTCTTGGACTCCTTCATATCGGGTTCGGAGTCCGATTCAGATTCGTCTTTATCTTCTGAAGAACTTGGCAACTTGATGCTTTTTTCTTTGCGAGATCGACTTGTTTTTCTTTTAGAAACAAGAGCAAAGACGGCGATCTTATCAAAGACGGCGTGGATATCCATTTCGTCCAAATCCTTATTTTGACGGATTTGCATGGATATTTTCTTCCACTCCGGTTGAAGAGAAGAAAGAAATCGGATGTTGACCTCCATGTTGGTCTTGAAGATATCTATCCTCCTCATCTCATTAAGAAGAGTTAGATAGCGTTGATAGAGTTCATAAACGGTTTCCTCTGCCTTGACTTTGAATGAGTCGTAAGCGGTTAGAATATTTGCTTTCTTGGTTGACTCCAACTTCGGTCCGTTGCATCATCTTGTGGAGCTCGTCCCACATAGCTTTTGCACTAGATAGACTATCTATTTGCATATAAATGTCGTTAGGAATTCCTTGCATTAGGAAAGTTTTGGCTCCTAAATCTGCTTTTGCTTTAATCGCTCCCCCTCGGTGTATTCACTAGGGATTTTGAGTCTTCGTGAGGCGGGAATGGGAGGATTATTGGTGGCATCGCCTTCTTGGATGAGCCAAAATTGAGCGGGACCTTATTGAAGAGAAGCTATCAAATTTGTAGCTTGCTCTTTTGTTTCCAAGAAGTTCATGAATCGGCTTCTCCACACTGTGTATTCGCCTCTTCGTAGAATTGGAGGGCGAACGTCATTTCCGAGCGAGTAAGCATCCATTTGTAGTTGATTAGTTGGATCTTCGTGAAAGTTTGGAATTGTAATGAAAAGTGCTTCACAAGTGACAAACTTCGTTAGTAATGTTTGATTCGTACTTTAAACAATTTCCCTTTCGTACGTACCTATTTTTTAGGTTGTTAAAAAGAAATTATTTTGATTAAAAAAATATTTGATATGAGAATTGATACTTCAAATTTTTGCTAAATAATTTTGATTTTAGGATCGAAAATTTTGAGTATCATTGAAGATAATTCGTAGACAAATATTTTTCGTAAGTTTTGAAAATTATGAAATTTGATTTCTTTCAAAATAGTGTAAAATGTGTGTGTGTTTGAGCAGTAACCGAAAGGTTTTTCGAAAAATAAATTTTTCGATTAAAAAAATCCGAACCTATGATCGAAAAAGATTTTTTATTATATAACTTTTACATTGTATTTATCGAAAATTATTTTTCGAACGTAAGAGTTTTGCAGAGTAAATTTCCTGTCGAAAAGTAGTTTGTCGAAAAATTGTTTATCTAAAAAACGTTTATCGAAAAAATTTGTAATCGAATAATTAAGAGTGATCGAAAAATTTTGTTAAGTTTGACTCAAAGTTTTTTTTTTAGGGTGAATTATTTTGATCGAAATATGTTTTCGCTAAATTTTTTACTCGAAATTTAGATGATCGAAAATCATGAGATCGAAAACTTGTTTTAACTATTACAAGTTTTTCGAGTCAAAATTAGATATTTAGCGAAAACAGTATCCGTCGAACAAAAATACGCTTTATTACGCTCAAAAAAGATATTTATATATGAATCGAAAAACTAATTATTGAAATAGTGTTTTTCGAGTCATATATTTGAGTAAAACACACGAGAACAGTGTTTGTCATCGAAAAATTTCTCGGCTGCAAACTTATTCGAAAATTAATTTTCTAGCCAAGTTTTTCGATCGAAAATCTGATCGAAGAACAACAAAGTTCAATGTAACAGTGAAAATTCCAGATTCAACCGAGATGTTCAAGTTAGGTGATGAAATTCTGGATAATCACTCGTTTCTTCGTTCTTAATATGAGCAAACACAAGATTAACCACGTTTTAGAGCAAAATATATCAAATAATATGAAAGTCAAATCGAAATCAAAACTTAATCGCAAATGCAAATATCGATCTAAATCGAAAATTTGAATTAATATGACGTTCTAAGCGATTGAAAACAGTACGTACATCATTCCTAACATAAAATCTATCACTTAATCAGCAAGATCATCAACAAAATTCGCAAACATTAAGCATATTGATCAAAATACAAGTCACACAAGTTTTTCGATCGAAAAATCTGGAAAATTATTTTGAACTTAAAATTGCGAATTCAATCCAAAATCAATCACGTTCTACTCTGATACCAATTGTTAGGTCATAATTCATCAATCAACAAGCAATCTAAGCATGAATTCTCGGTATTCGAATAAAAATATACGAATTACTTTCGGTCGAATATCCGCGTTGAAGATCTTGAGAGAGGTTGTTAGATTTCCGAGATTCTCGATCGTATTCCTTCTCGTTTAAAGTATGAATTCAATGCTTGTGATTTTCTGAAAAAATGAACTTATATATTGATTTTGATAGTGTACATTGTATTTATACCTATTTACATGGTATATTTACTATTTGGTCCTACACTATCAAAACTACTAATTACGCCCCTAAGTACAAGGATAATAAAATTACAATGCATAATAATAAATTCTCTTCAGTATCTATAAGAGGTTACTGTGGATTTCGGGTGATTTGGATTTTCAGGTAACTCAATTTTCGCCGAGATTTGTATTTTTGATATTAAATAATGATTAAAGCAAGCCGAAAATTGAGACATACCCGAAACTTGGAAATTTAAGGATTTTTAACAGAAAATCATAATTTAAAAAATTTTCAAAGGCATAATATTGATAACAATTTTGCTAAGAAAAATTAAAGTATTTCAACGTCCCCCTCAATTTATGCATGTTTTTCAAAACCCCCCCTAGATAGAGTAGTAAACTCCCCCTCGACTTGTGCACACAAAAACACATAGAGAATAAGGGAAAAAATATGTAAGACATATATACACATCTATGTTTCATGGAGCCATTGATCATGCATTGAGGTTCACATGCCTAAGTTAGACACAAGGAATTTGAATCGTTTTGCATCCAATGTCTTAGTGAATAGGTCGACAAGTTGAAGCTCGGTGTTAACAAAATGCATTTCGATGGTGCCTTGTTCCACATGTTCCTTAATAAAGTGATGCCTAATGTCTATATGTTTTGTGCATGAATAATGTACGGGATTATAAGTTATCGCTATTGCACTATTAGAGTCGCTAAGTATGGGAATATTATTGAGTAAAAGATCACTCTTGTACCTGGGTTCTCATCCACAAAGTCTGCGAACAACAACTCGCAACAGCGACATATTCTGCCTGCGCTGTCGAGGTTGAGACGCAATTTTGCTTCCTAGAAGAGCAGCTCACGAGTTTAACCCTAGAAAGCGAGCAACCCCTGATGTGCTTTTTCAGTCCAGCTTACATCCCGCATAGTCTGCATTCGTGTATCCAACGAGTCTGAAGTCTGAATCCTTAGGGTACCATAGACCGAGGTTTGGGGTTCCTTTAAGGTACTTGAAGATCCTCTTTACTGCCAAAATATGGTACTTCGGATCGGCTAGGAAGAGACCACAAAGACATGTCCCGAACACGATGTCTGGTCGACTGTACGTGAGATAGAGTAAGGATCCTATCATGCCTCGATAACTGGTTAGGTTGACGGATTTTCCTGAGGTATCCGCATTTAGATTGCATGAAGGAGACATCGAAGTATTGGCAGGAGTTGAGTCGTCCAAGTTGTACTTCTTGAGGATGTCGTGAATGTATTTGGACTGGATGATGAATATTCCGTCGTGAAGCTGCTTGACTTCAAGACCTAAGAAGAAACGTAGCTCTCCCATCATACTCATTTCAAATTTCTGCTTCATCATGTCTCCAAAATTCCTGCAAAGTCTTGCGTCCGTCGAGCCAAAGATGATGTCATCGAGATATATTTGTACTAGCATTATATCTGGTCCGCTTCTTTTGGTGAAGAGAGTCGTGTCGATCTTCCCTTTCGTGAAATCGGAGGAGATGAGAAAATCCGAGAGGACTTCATACCAGGATTGGGGAGCTTGTTTGAGTCCATAGAAAGCTTTTTCCAGCCGGTACACTTAGTCAGGGTTCCCGTCGCTCACAAAACCTTCAGGATAAGAGACGAAGACTTCTTCCTTTAATACTCCGTTGAGGAAGGCCGTCTTGACGTCCATCTGATACACCGTGAAGTTTCTGTGGGTAGCAAAGGCTATGAAGATCCTGATGGCTTCACTTCTAGCAACAGGTGCATAGGTCTCGTCGTAATCGAGTCCTTCATGTTGATAGTATCCTTTTGCGACTAGCCTAGCTTTATTCCTGATCACGACCCCTTGTTCGTCCTTCTTATTTTTGAAGATCCACCCAATGTCAATTATGGTTTTCCCTTTCGTTCTAGATACTAGTTTCCAGACGTTCAGTCTCTCAAATTGCTAATTTCTTCCTGCATGGCAATGGTCCAATCGGGATCGGTAAGAGCGTCAGCTACTTTAGTCGGCTCCTTTTGACTTAGGAAAATGAGTAGAGACTTCCATTGATCGTTGAAGCGCAAGTGGTAACCCCACTGGAGGGATCCCCAACTATCTGTGAGTTCAGATGAACGCGGGTCCACTTTCTTTCGTGTGTTTGGGACGATGTAGTGGGATTGGTACCCACACGAATATCCTTATTTGGGATAATTAGTGGTTCCGTAGACTTAACATGTTGGGGTTCTAACTCTGCTGAAGACAATTTTATCGTGGAGTCAGTGGATTGGAATGTGTTGTCTTCTGAGCTTGCAATGATATCAGGGTCAGTTGGAGGTGTGTTGTCTTCGTAGATGTGGAGATTTTCCATCATAGGAGGCAAAAGTTCATTGCTTGATGCTGCAGAAGAAGTAGGAACAATGGGTGGCGGTGGTCTTGGATAGACATGCTCGAATAGCATATCAAGTTCCACATCTCTTGAGGTAGAAGTATTTGAAGGCGTGCCCACCGTACACGTACTAGGTTAATCTTTTGTCAACTCTCGTAAAAATCCAGGTTCTGGACTGATTGTGCAGAAGCCACTCGGGTCTACTTTGTCGAACATAACGTTGATACTTTCCATGACAGACCTTCTCTCTTTTAGGTATATTCAATAGGCTTTGGAGTTTGTCGAGTATACTGCAAGTACGCCTTCGAAAGCCTTTAAATCAAGTTTGCCCCGATCTTCACGGTCGTTGGCAATATAACACTTGTATCCGAAGACCCTGAGAGAGGAGATGTCTGGCACTCCACGATTGATTATCTCATACGGAGTTCTCATAAATCTTATGTGAAGCAAAGCACGATTCTGAGTGAAGCATGCCGTATTTAGTGCTTCAGCCTATAAGAAGTGTGGCAGTCCAGAATGAAACAGAATTAATCAGGAGAGTCATGGTTGCTTCAACTAGGGTCATGTTCTTGCGTTCGACAACTCCATTCTGCTGGGGTGTCTTTGCAAGTGAGAACTGTTGGGTAATGTCAAGCGATGCATAGAAGTTGCTGAACTTTCTGTTCTTTAATTTCGTCCCATTGTCAGTTATAATTATTTGCACGCTCAGCTTGTAAAGATTTTGTGCTGTCTTCACAAACTCGGTGATGAGATCCGGTGTTTCGTCTTTGGTTCGGAGAAACTTGGTCCATGTGAAGCGCGGGATATCGTCCACGATTACTACCACGTATATCTGCCCGTTGATGGTCTGAGTGCGCATAGGTCTACACAGATCCACGTGAATGAGCTCAAGAGGTTTAGAGGCTGATGACGTGTGTTTGGTGTTGTGGGACGCTTTCCTCATCTTCCCCATTTCGCACACCGAACAAAGATGTTCTTTGTGGTACCTAAACGAGGGAAGTCCTTTGACCATGTTGTCCGTGCAGAGCTTGTTTAGATCCATGAAGTTGAGATGTGAAAGGCACTGGTGCTAAAGGTCGTTCTGATGTAGAGATGATCGAGAGATGATGCACGTTGGTTGAGTAGTCTTCAGATCAATGGAGTAGAGGTTCGTCTTTCTGAAGCCTTGAGAAGCTCTGAACCTTTATCATTGATGACACTACATTTGTAAGATTCTAAGAGAACCTTTCTTAAGGAATCATTAGCCTTTTCAGAATCTGAAACGAAAATCTTAGCAGAAAATGTAGAGAATAGCGAAAGATAGGTTAGCGATGTTAATAAAAATTTGAAGAAAAGCAAAGAAGAACGTGTAAACGTATCTTCTCAATCCGAATTAATCACTAAAGAATGCGGTAGACTCTATAAGAAGGTCAAACAATTGGAGGACCTTCTTACAAAAAGTGGTCAAACTTATCAAACCATCTTTCTCAACCATCCGAAAGATGTAGGATTCTAAAATCCTCGCAAAAGTTTGAGGTTCCAAAGTAAAACGAACCCAGAGGAAGATGAAATGTTTTCTCTGTACGACAATAAACACTTTGGCCTAAGCCTGGAAAAGCTTATTCCTTTTGTTGAATCGACAAAGGTGATTGAATAATAAGAACAAACAAGGAGAAACAAATATTGGGCCGAAATTGCATTTAGTTATGCGGAGCTGAACGATAGTTATAAAACTACAAACACTTCGCTAACTACGGATTTTATTTTGCCTCTTGGACCCAAAAATCAGGAAAGTACTTCCGAACAGGCCAAACCTATTTATTCCTCCATTTATATTCCATAGATAATTCGCAATATGCGATAGAACTGCCTCTCTGGAATCTGAAAGGAAAGCCTATTGGGAAGAAAGAACTATTATTTTAAGCAAAATTTATACTCTTCAAAACTTTCCTGATGTATACAAACCTTCATCCTCTTATTCTATTTCCGAAACACCTACGTGTAAATGCAATAAAACAAATAAGAATGCCTCTTTGTCTCGTACTAACTCCATATTGCATGTGCCTCTTGTTTTCGACCGCTTTACCTTTTCAAAAAATTCGTCTTGTAATATCACAAACCATGTTTCTTTATTTTCTACTAAAGTGTCTAAGTCTTATTATGACAACTATGATGTACTTCCACGTTCTCATAACAATCTTTTCTGGAAAAATGCTTCCACTTTACAAAGCAAAAAAAATTTCTCTTCCCCTCTTAGTGATGGTGTATATCCGATGCAATACATGCAATCTCACAAAGCAAAGAGAAAGAGATACACCTCACCTGAAAATCTGGACAAAGACAAGCGTAATAAATTGTTAAAACATAGACAAATGTGGATTCCAAAATCCCTACTGCACCAAATAGGCTATAATCGAGTTGAGGTTCCCAAGTCAGTCATTCAACAAGCTGACTTCGAACTCGACACAACAACAAAAAGGTTGAACCCCTCACTTGCAATTAAAGAACCACCCGTCCTCATACGGGTACCTAAGCTTGCTTAACTTGTTTTGCAGGTCTGTCATGTGTGGTACTTAGACTCTGGTTGCTCCTGACACGTGACGGGAAATAAAGAGCTGTTGAGCAACTTTTCCGACGGCTATCTCGGGAAGGTCTACTTCGGGAACGGTGACTCTGCTCCCATGCTAGGAACATGCAACCTCATTCATGACAGACTCACCATCAAAGGAGTTTCGTACGTCGAAGGCCTAAGCTACAACCTATTCAACATTGGACGCTCTGTGACAAAGGCTTCATAGCTATCTCTTCATGTTGTTTGTTTAGTAAGGCGTACTTATTGTCAAATTTGTTTTTAGTTATGAGTAATCCCTACGTTCCATGCACAACTTTTTAGTCCTTAGGGGATGAAGTGTATACCTCAAGGCCGGATGTGGAATGATCAGTTCTATCGGAGCCGGAGCCCAACTCTTCTTCATCCGAGCCACAGTCCTTGCTCTTGACCATGAAAGCTTTTTCCTGTTTTTCCTCGTCCGACGTGTCCTCAAGCCACTCCTCTTCCTCAGCTACCAGAACAATTCCTGCATCTTTGCACTGGAAAAATTGAAGCTTCCTCTTGTAGTACTTGGTATCCTTTGTCTTGGTCTGTAGCAGTCCTTGGCAAAGTGACCCGATTTCCCACAGTTGAAGCATTTCCTTGGAACTTCAGTTCCTTGTTCACGATTTCCTCGGGAGCAATGAATTTTAGTTTACCACTTGAGGTTCGCTGCCTTTTGTAAGAAGATGAAGATTTCTTGGAGAATTTCTTATTCACCATCTTTGAGAGCATGGCCACTTGCTTCTTGAGGTCGTTGAGTTCTTCGTATGATTCAAAGTCCTAGTCAGCATTGTCTGAAGAGTCGGATAAGGTGACTTGATTTCCTTTAGAAGCCTTCAAGCTTTTGTTGGTAGGCTTGTTGGTCACGAGAGCAACGAGTTCCACGTAAGCATTTTCCTTTCTTTAGTTCTTGATTTCTTTGGCGTATTCGATGCATTGAGAAAGGTTATCATGCAAGACATGAATATCCATGGCATCCTGAATGTATACATCGTTGGGAAGGACCAGAGGACTTAATTTATGGCAAGCTTGTTTGCGCTGGCCCGTGCCTTCTCTGCATCTGAGTAACGACTGAGATGTTTGAGTGTTTTTCTCTCCAAGAGAGGAGGGACTGCGTTAGGCCGAGCTTCACTGACAGTCTAAAATTGAGTTGGCCCGTCGAAGATTGTGGCGACCCTACTTCCTAATTAAGTTAATTGGCGGATTTCCCCGCAACAGAACACGCGGAAGACCCGATAAAATTTTTATTTAAACAACCCACATAGTATTATATCGGGTTTACAAAAATATCTACTATTAATACTTTGGGCCGAAGCCCCAAAATTTCAAACCCAATATCAAACACTATGCCACTCCACAGGTCGCGTCCCATGTACTGCGCCACCCTCAAAAGTCCGTGGAGTCACCGCTGCCAGCTCGCCATGAATCTCAACCCTGACACTAGTCGGTGTCGGGTTCATTCTTACCTACAAACAAAAATAGGATAGAACCCTGAGCTATTGCCCAGTAGGTGATTACATAACATGCAATACGTGCGTGCACTCCACCCAATCCCGATTCCTCACAATATAATATAATGCACACTCGACAAATCTCATCTATCAATTCTCAATTCTCAACAGGGCCCTAGGTCAGACTCGGCACCCACGCGCGCAATGGCAAAGTACACCATCAACCATGCGGTAGCCCACACCGGCCGCGCCGGGTCGCTCCTTCCGCACACAATCTCAACCCGACGGCTTTTTCCCCGAATGTTATACCACAAGTTCGGGTAGACAGGAATCTCACATCTGTCTGCCGTCCCTGAGCCAAATAATATCCGGTGGTTTACACCTCGGGTGGCTCAATCCCGAGTAGATGGGTGTCGCAAACCCCCTCTCCCACCAAGTGCATAATCGAGTCTGAACCTGACTGCCAAAATCGGCAACTCTACCCTTCTCACATTCGACACAATATCGTGTCACCGTATCATTACGGTACCTTCACCTCTCTTATGCATGTCGTGAAATGCATATCACATTCGTCACATATATCACGTATTATTTCTTACAAATAATACCCCAAAATACTCTCGTATCTTAAAATAAGGGTTGACCCGAAAGTTCTAGTCAAAGTATGAATATACTTTGATTTAAAGATAAAATGAACTTAAAATAATTTTATTCAAAGATGTGGGCTATTACCCGAATTTAACCTTTTAAATTCGGCGAAATTTAAATATTTCGCTTAGATATCGAAATTCTGCCCGAATTTGAAATATTAAATTCGGCGAAATATAGTGCCCGAATTTAACCTTTTAAATTCGGCGAAATTTAAATATTTCGCTTAGATATCGAAATTCTGCCCGAATTTGAAATATTAAATTCGGCGAAATATAATGCCCGAATTTAACCTTTTAAATTCGGCGAAATTTAAATATTTCGCTTAGATATCGAAATTCTGCCCGAATTTGAAATATTAAATTCGGCGAAATAAAATGCCCGAATTTAACCTTTTAAATTCGGCGAAATTCAAATCTTGGCCCGCGGCCCTCTTTACTCACTCACCACCTCATTAATCTTTTCGGCCCGCGAGCTCCTTTTTCAGCCCGCGAAATTTCTTTCCTCTCTCACGCTTCACGAACCTTTTTGGCCCGTAAATCCGTTCCAGATGTCACATAAACATGTAATAACTTTACAGAACTCATATTGAGTTCGAACTTCACATAATTCATCAAAAACGTCAAATAACATATCAAAATACCCGAAATTCATAAATTCGGATGACCTTTCATCCAAATTCGTTTAACTATAAAAATCAACATAAGAAATGTTTGTAGGGGTTAAAAACCACCTACCTCACTTCCAAGTTAGCCGAAATTGCTTAGTTCTTCTCTGCTTTTCTTCGTTTGTTTTCTTTCGTTGATATTTTCGTTTGTCCTTATCACCTTTTGAGATAAACCTTTAAAAGGAAAGTTACGTTTCCTTTCTCTTAAGGAAATCTCTTATTGGGCCTACTTTAAATTAATTTGGGCCCATATCTATTTATTTTACTCAAAGAGTATTTTTCTTATTTTTGGTTCAATTTCCCGAAAATTCGCTTTGTCCGAAAATTAACTTCATAATTTTCCGAAACTTACAGAATAATTTTCACGCTAATTGCGCATTATTCCCGTATTAATTTTACGGGTATTACAAAGATAGAGAAGAGCATGTCATTGGCAAGGTCACCATCCTTGATTTCTATGAAGGTGCTGAAGCGATTCTTCCCAATGACATACTCGCCCCATCTTAGCATTGGGGGGCGAGTGTCAGATCCAATCGCAAAGGAGTTCACATTCTTTGGTACTGATCGTAACGTGAAAGAGATGTGAAATGAAAGGTCAGTTTCGAACAATTATATTGTAAGTATCTGACCAAAATATATAAGAAATTTCAAAGTCTTTAAAGTAGAAAATTGTTGTATTTTAGACTTAGAAGTTTCTTGAAAATTTGTTAAATAATTCTCGGGCAACGAGTAATTTAAATTGCGTAATCGGAGAGAATTGTGCATTTCATGTGTTGACTTTCGGTCAAAAATTCAGTCGAAATTCGTTTAACATACGTTGAAAGTCGGGTAAGTATGAAATTCGGGTAATACGTCCACTGTCGGGTGAATCTTTCCAAGAATCCATAATTTTCGAATGATTTTTGGGCAAGAAACAAAAATTCGAGTAAATTAGACGAATTTTAAATATCGGGTAAGGATGGCCGATTTTTGAAAATTGGATATTCATGGCCGAAATTTAAGAATAGGGTATTTCAGGATGAAAGTTAAAAACCGGGTTATCCTGACGGATTTTTGAAAATCGGGTTAGCCGAATTTTGAAAATCGGATAAACCTAGTTGAATTTTGAAATTCGGGTAATCCTACCCTAATTTTGAATTTCGCCGAGAGTTTTGAAAATCAGGCCAATTTCAGATCTTAGTTGCGCGAAAACTAACTAAATTAGACTGATTTTCGACGTGTTGAAAAATTTTCGGGGAGATGAGCCGAATTTTTTGACACTGTTACATTCATCTACCCAAAAATCAAAATTGTGGCAGAAAATACGAGTTTCATACTCGATTTTGGCTCAAATCTTACTCAAACTTCACTGAAATCGATGAAAAAGAGTAGAAAATAACTCATAAATGGTTTAATCAAGTAAGGGGATAAAAACAGTAAAAGCAATTCAAAAAACCAAATTGAACAAGAAATAACCGAATATAATGTTTATCAAAAAACTATTTTAAATCATATTGAAATCGAATGAAACTGGATTCAAATCGTGTTGATTGATCCACGCTAGGTTCTGATACTACTTGTTGGTCCGTTTTCTACCAAAGAAGGATCAAGAGAAAATTTTTAAGCTTAGAGAATGAAGAACAGCTTTTAGTGTGTGTTTGTGTGTGTTTCCTTTTTGAGAAGGTACAAGGTGGCTTCCTTAAGATTTCTTTTGATAAAAACACTAAAAGGGTAAAGGGGGCCTTATATACCACATGTGTTGGTATATTAAGGCATATCGTCTAAACTATCTTATATTTAAGTAGAGGCCCAAAACCTACTACAATCAACTTAATTACAAAATAGACCCAAGACTTATAAAAATTAAAGGACACTACAAAATATTCCTAACATACATAGAGCTTCGTCGAAGAGGTTGTATTCAGATACAAATTACCTGAAAGTGCCATGACATTCATCCACGGATCAAAAATTTAAAACGCATGAAAATAGTGTTACCTCCGAAGGTCTTTGGGTTAACACTTGTTATAACGACGACAACATCATTCCCCACAACAGGGCGTAAGACATTGAAGAACTCAACAGCCTAGTCCTCCCAAAGCATAATAGACACACTCCCACCGCTAAACATGGGACAACCAAATATAAGGCAAAACACAATTAAGATATGTATAGGAACAAAGTGAGAGGATGAGAATCAAACAGACCCTTCCATCAAAATCTTCAATACGGCACGCTTAATATTATCGTGGCCACTGGCATCAGGTTCCTCGTAGGAGGACAATAATCCAATGACACCTACAAAAAAGCCTTTAAAATAACATGAACATGTGAAAAGTGTTTAAATTTAAATGTGTGCCCGACAGCTCTTGATTCATGCCTGCAAGACGCCAGAAATCCTCATGCGAACGTAATTGAAAATTCTCTTCATTTATAATGTAATCACCATCATCAATAGAAATCATTATCGTACGATCCGTGAAGCGGATCATATAGCGATGATGCATCATGCGAAACCTTAAAGGAACACTGCTAACATCAAAGTCAGATATAGAAAAAATGCGCCCTTCTACAAGCAATTCCTCTAAAACGATCAACCGGCATGCAGTGAATGGATGCATGCATCAGTGTATCCTGCTTGCCAACATCACCATGGAAATATAAGTCTCTAAAGAGTAAATGTGTTAGGACATTTTTTATTGTTTTCAAATATATATGTTATCTTAATCTTTAGTATAAGTAGTAGTTTGGTCTTAATTGTAATTAAGCCATAGATTAGGACTACTTAGAAAATATACCAAACTTGTTTGGTATATAAGGAACATTAATGTGATGTATTAGGATGAAGAATTCATTTTAATAGAAAACCGAGCTTTACGAAGAACACGTTTGAATTTGGCGCGGAAGCATGAGAGCGTTCTTCACGTTTAAAGCTCGGTTTTCTATTAAAATGAATTCTTCACCCTAACTCATCATATTAGGATTCCTTATATACCAAACAAGTTTGGTGTATTTGCTAAGTACTCCTAATCTATGACTTAATTACAATTAAGCCCAAATTACTACTTATACTACAAGACTAAGATAACATATATACTTGAACACAATAAAAAATGTACTAACAATCTCCCCTTTTGTGTTCAATATTCACGTGAGCGTATGTTATCTTGTCTTGTTTTGAAAAGATTCATCGAGTCATAACAAACTCCCCTTATGAAATTATTTTTATAATCTCTTCCTTTATATATTGTCTTGTAATCTCTTCCTTCTTTGCAGATCTTTAAGCGTACCATGTCTTGTTCTTTTCTCTTCTCGACATCGTGTGAAAGTGTGTGAAGTTGCTTGTCGGATTAGAAGAATCTCCTCTTTTGTGTTCCATCTCTCCCTTTGATAGCGGTGAAACTCCCCCTATTTTAGTTCAACCTTATGTTGGGATCGGGGAATTCGATTTGAAATTTGGAGAGACGTACATGAGCGGCAACTTCAGTCATTGAAGCTCGTGGTGTTTGCTTGATTCAACGACGCTTAAAAATTTAGTATTTCCAATCAATTTTGCACTTTCGTTGTTGGATTGCTCCCATTTCTTTAGTACTATTATATATATATATACTATTTTATTTTTATTTTTCGTTTTGTATATTAAAAAAATTGAAAGATAGAATCACGCAAGATAATCAAGGAATATCAAGAAGCACATGGAATATCATATACAAGCATAATAGAGCATGTAAAGCACATCTCAAGTAAGATTGAGATTGAACATGCCTAACTTAGCAATAAGGAATCGAAATCGTTTTTCATCCAATGTCTTGGTGAATAAGCCGGCAAGTTGAAGCTCTGTTTTAACAAAATACATATCTATGATGCCTTTTTCTACATGATGTTTTATAAAATGATAGCAAATATCTATGTGTTTTGTGCGTGAATGATGATCAGGATTGCAAGTAATGTCAATAGCACTTTGAGAATCACAATAAATGGGAATGTTATTAAATTCAATCCCGTAGTAGCGTAGTTGCGTCCATAGAACCTGCGAGCAACAGCTGGCTGCCGCGACGTACTCCGCCTCGACCGTTGAGGTTGACACGTAATTCTGCTTCTTTGAGGACCAGCAGACCAACTTATCGCCTAAAAATTATGCTCCGCCGTGCTTTTTCTGTCAATTCGACAACCTGCATAATCAGCATCAGTATAGCTAATTAATCTAAAATCAGTGTCTTTTAGGATACCATAGCCCTAAGTTGGGAGTTCATTTGAGATAGCGTAGAATTCGCTTGACTGCATGTATATGTGGAACTTCTTCAGGTCAGCTTGAAAACAAGCACAGAGGCAAGTGGCGAACATGATGTCGGGTCGGCTTGACGTCAAGTAGAGAAGCAATCCGATAATGCTCCGATAGGTTGTAATGTTTGCTGCCTTTCCAGACGGATCAACATCCAATTTGTAGTTTGTTGACATCGGTGTGCTCTTGTCTTGATTAAATCTCTTCATAATATCATTGGTTTGACTGATGAAGATTTCATCTTCGAGTTGCTTTACGTGTAATCCAAGAAAGAACTGGAGTTCTCCCATTAAGCTCATCTCGAATTTGGTCTTCATGAGATCACCAACTTTCTGATAGAGACGTTTATTCGTCGAGTTGAAGATGATGTCATCAACGTAAACATGAACGATCATCAGATATTTGCCTTGTCGTTGGATGAAGAGTGTCTTACCGATGGTTCCTCTTATGAAGTTGGACTTGACTAAAAATCCACTTAGAACATCATACCAAGCACGAGAAGCTTGTTTTAGTCCATACAGAGCTTTGTCCAATCGATAGACATAATCAGGATGATTCTCGTGCACGAACCCGTCGGGTTGAGCGACGTAGACTTTTTCTTTTAACACGCTGTTGAGAAAGGCGGTTTTAACATCCATTATATAGACTTTGAAGTCTTTATGAGCTGCATATGCTACAAATAGTCAAATTATTGCGATATGTGCAACTGAAGCATACGTCTCGTCGCAGCCAATTCCTTCTTGTTGATTGTACCCATTGGCTACGAATCGTGATTTATTCCTGATATTTTCACCGTTCTCGTTCTTCTTATTTTTGAAAACCCATTTGGTTCCAATAATTATTTTGTCATGCGGTCTAACTAATGTCCAAACTCGTAGATGCTCGAACTGGTTGAGTTCATCTTGCATCGCGATCACCAAATCCGGGTCTTTAAGGGCTTCGGCTGCCTTAATTGGTTCGTTTTGGCTTAAGAAGCACGTGAATAATCCTCTTTGTGTAGACGTCCTGGTGCGTACTCCGCTTGAAGAATCACCGATTATTTAGTCGATAGGATGAGCTCGAGTCCACTGGCATTTATGAGGAAGAACCGAAGTTGATTCATCGTTGATTTGTACATCTAGAGATCCTGAATTGATAGGTTGATCATTCGTAATTGGGAAATTCGATTATGAACTTGAATTAGTAGGAATTTCCGTATCAGCATTAGTAGGAGCTGCAACACTAGTGGAAGATTCAAAAGTTGGAGAATCTGGAACATTTGTTGGAGATTGAGGGTTGAGAGTCTCAATTGGAATATCTACCGTAGAGAAAGGAGCACTGCTTGGTATTGAATGAGACGAAGTAGACATTTGAGACTCGTTCCGATAAAAATATTCAAATAGGGATTCCAAACTTCCAGCTCGGCGGGAATTGCTTCTTTTGACTTCGAGGGAGAAGTTGTCGAATGTTGTTGACTTTGTGCCAACACGCCTATAAGTTCGGGTTCTGAACTTTTTTGTTCAGAAGCCAAATCGGTCACTTCTTGAAAAGTGATGTTGTAGCTTTCGAAAATAGAAAGTAAAGACTTGATATAGAAGTGGTATGCTATAGAAGTGGATGAATATCCAACAAAGACGGCTTCAAATTCTTTAGGGTCGAACTTGCTTCGATGCTCCCAATCGTTGGCCACAAAGCATTTGCATCCGAAGACTTTGAAGAAGGAGTTATTTGCATCCGACATCTTTTCAAAGCGTTTGTGAATAATCATCCGATTTTACGTAAAGCATGCTATACTCACTGCTTCAGCCCATAGAAAGTGAGGGAGACCGGAATGTATTAGCATTATTCTTGCAGCTTCAACTAGAGTATGGTTCTTCCGTTCTACGACGCCATTTTGTTGAGGCATTTTAGCGGCTGAAAATTGTTGAATAATTCCAAGTGACTAATAGTAATTGCAGAGACGTTGATTCTTGAATTCAGTCCGGTTGTCAGTCCGGATTACTTGGATTTTCTTTTGCAGGAGATTCTGAGTTGTATTCACAAAGCTTATTATCAAGTCTCCAGTCTCATATTTAGTTCGGAGATATCTTGTCCAGTTGTAGCGAGAATAATCATCGACAATTACTAACACATATTTACGACCGTTGATACGTTGTGCACGCATTGGTCCACAAAGGTCCATGTGAAGTAATTTCAAGGGTCGAGATGTGGAAGCAACTTGCTTAAGTTTGTGTGATGCTCGCTTCATTTTTCCCATTTGACAAGCCGAACAATAATGGTCTTGATGAAGGAAAATCGTTGGTAGACCGTTAACCAACTTTTTGCTAAAGAGTTTGTGAGGAGCTTTGAGGTTTAGATGAGACAAACGTTGATGCCATAAGTTGTTCCTCTTGATTGTAGTATGTGAGATGAGGCAAATAGCTGTCGAAGGTCATACTGTAGTCAGATTGATGGTGTATAGATTAGATCTTCGAGATCCTGTAAGTAGTTCTTGATTCTGACTATTTAAGATTATGCACTGATCAACTAGAAACACCACTTGAAATCCTTTTTCGCAGAATTGTCCTATGTTGAACAGGTTGTGTTTAAGACCTTGGACGTAAGAGACATCTTTGATTGTTAGATTCTGCAGTAGAATATCTCGAAAGCCTAGTATTGGAGCTGAGTCATTGTTACCGAATCCGACTTTTCCATTGTAACGGTCTTGGTAATTGCTCAACAGTTCTTGATTTCCCGTAATGTGTGTGGAGCAACCGGAATCTAGGTACCATACATGATGGATCTGCAAGGAAAGTTTTTTAGAGAGACTTAGGTACCCACTTAGTAATTGGTCCTCTCGGATTAGCAAATTTGGTAGGTAAGGATTGTTCATTTTTGGTTCCTAAACCATTTGTGCTTTTAGGGACCCAAACCAACTTGGAAGTAGTTGGTTTAAGTGGTACCTTTTTAGGCAACTTGGCCTTGTTGGCTTGCGTTGGCCTAGATGGTGTCTTGGGAACCCATTGAGGTTGAACCTTAGATGGGAGATTAATTTCAGCGTGGACAAATGTCTTATTATCTTATTAGTCTTAGTGGATGAGAAAATCTTTTCTCTAGCTAGTCGCTTAAGGTGTTTGGCTGAATGTACTTTGACTTGATACCCTACGAGACTTAAGATTTGCATTTGTCTTAGAATGATGGCATATGTTTTTAGAAGTAGAGCCGATTTCAAAATTTGTGTTTTCAAATTTAATAGGCTTTAACGCATAAGTGGAAGCAACAACAAGAAAATTGGAAACGACTGTCTTCTTACGAATGTCTTTAGTTTTTGTTACAGAAGAAAGTTTTGAAAACAAATCATTTCTATCATTTTTCTTCTAAAAATCTATCCTAGACACTCTTTCATTTGCATGCTTCACCTCTTTTTCTACTCTACCTGTGGATGGAGTAGAAAAAGAGTTAGTAAAAATCTTTTTCCCTTTTGAAGCATTTAAAGACTTTTTTCCTCCCTTTACGCTTTTTTTTTTTAAAGAAGATTTATCTTCTTTTAAATATTTTGTAAAATAATGAGATGTGTTTTCTTAGATTTGATCTTGTCCTTAATTAATAATTTTTCTTTCAAAGCAAAATCAGGATAAGATTTTAAAATTGAGGAAGTTTCGAGATTAAGGAGGCCTGACGACGAAGAAAAAGTATCAACCTCATCACAAGAGGTAACAATGCCTAATTATACATTATTAAACATGCTAGAATCTTTACAAATTAAGTATTCTAACATGAAAAATGAGCGGAAAAGAACAAAAGAATTAGAGGATAGACTAGTCCTTAGTGAAAAAAATTTCCAAAAGCAACTAGATAAGAAAGTTCACATAGAAATTCTCTTATCTAATGCTAAGGAAACAATCACTAGTCTTTTATCCAGGTTAGCTACTTCTGAGACAAAAATCAATGACCCTAGTCATCTTAGTGATTGTCAGAGAGATTTAGAAATTTCTAGAAATAACTTTAAGGAAATCTCTGACGAACGTAAGAAGCTTTACTCTAGGATAAAAACTTTAGACGATCTTCTAAATAAACCTCATGATATAGAATTTTATAATCCTAAATAAGGCTTAGATTTTAACAATCCATGTAACTTGAAAAAGGTCACTGTCAAACAATTATATGATATCAAGTATATGAGATTAGGATTAAGTTCTCTAATGGCCTTTACTAATTCTTCCGAAATAAATGCCTTCGAAGAATTTAAACGAAAAGCCACATATATGACTGATACCCCCTTTGACTACACTGATTTGAATAGTAATGACAAGACACGGGAAATAAACGTGTCTAGTGATTATAATTCATTATATCCGCTAGAAGATTTTCCTAAAGTTAAGGATGAAAATATTGATCATTTTAAAAATTCCACTTTCTGTTATATTCCTGCTATTTATTAAGAAAATAGCTGATTTAAACGCTTCCTTAGAAAACATAAAGAAAGAATTTTGAAGCAGTAAAGAATGCGCTTTTATTGGAGATATCAAATCTAAAAAATTCCTCTCCTTTACCTGTTTTAAACTACATTTCTAAAAAATATCTTCTTTTAAACAAAATAATGCAATGCAAACGGACATTTTTGTTCCTAAAATCGAAAAGACTTTTACTAATACTTCTATGTCAATTTTGACCGAGAGATTCAAAGTAAAAGCCAACAACTTCAAATTGCTAAGAAACAAATACAACTTAGAAAAGAGAAAGGGAGATCTACATTATTTTCAAAAGTTACGGAACGGAAATTTATAGAATACAAATTTTCCTCTCCTATTCCTATAAAGAAAAATTTTCACGAAAAGGCTCCAAGTTCTAGCAAACAAACTTCATCGTGTGCTTCAAACGATTTTAATAATTCTCTATTTACAAAGCCTTGACTTGGAAATAATTTTCCTAATTCTTCTCATCATTCTAATGAGAATTGTGTGAATTCTCAAAGTAGGATACACGACTTATATGCTAGCGATGCTTATAATTCTATATGCTCGTATTCCTACATGAAGTATCCAGTCAAAGTTCATTCTAAGAAACATCTTATGCGACTGGCTTCGGAGAAACTATTTAAATCTTCTCAGAGACACACTTTCACCAAAGCTGAAATTTCTTTTCCGTGTCAAATCACTCCTACATGGGTTCCTATGTTCTACTATTAAGTTAGAAAATCCCACACGAATTTCGGTACCTAAACGCACATTAATGAATTATTTAGGACCGAAATTAACTTTGACTTCATCTATGCTTAACCCTTTTTCTGCTATTAAAGGAGGACCCACATTAATGGGTACGAAAGTCCCGATAATGTTTTGCAGATTTCCTCATGTATGGCATTTGACGTAGTGGCTCCACATACATGATAAAGGGAAGAGGCGTGAGCTACTACAACTACACTTCAACGAGGTACATATTAAATATGCATTTTCAAAACATTAAGAGATTTTAAATTCTAAATGCATATTACACACGCAAATGATAAATACCATTTATTTTTTCAATATAACATTTTTAAATGAGCTTAATATGAGGGGGGACTACTTTTTTATTTTAAAGAGGAATGACTGTTATTTCTTTCAAGAGGGAGTTAAAATTTTAAACGACAGAATAAAGAGAAAGAGATTCGTAATATTTTTTTAATCTTACTACACAACTTTCTAAAGGGAGAAACTTTATTTTGGAAGCATTATTTGAGAGGGAGAAATAAAAATATAGAGATAGTTTTCAATATTGAATTTTTCTAAAAAATTCTACCGACAAAGTTTAGCGATAAATTTTCTACACTTTCTGAGAAATTTTCTCGCAAGACTTTCTCGACATATTTTTTACCGACAAACTTTCTCGAGACGTAATGGCAAAATTTTATCGACAATTTTTTTTTTCGTATAACTCTCTCGTGAAATTATTCTCAAAGAACGTTAACATAAAATTTTTATCGAGAAATCTTCTCCACTATGTCGAGAATTTTTTTTTCAATAAAGGCTTACATATCGAGAAATTTTATCGCAAACCTCATTCGAAAATTTTTTTCTCGATACACCTCATCCGAATTTTTTTCGATAGCTCTACTTCTCGACTCCGACCCGACAACCTCTCTCCCGCAAACCACATATATATAATATCATATACTAATATATATTACTAATAAATTCCGACAACTTTCGACGGACTTCAAGTAAGAAGCTCGAGTTTACAACGACCAAATATTTCCAAAAGGCAAAGGTGACAATCTTCATGAAGATCCAAATGCTCATTTTCAACGACCAGCTTCGGCTTGCTGATTCAAATAAAGCAGCACTCACCTCGTATCCGATTTCTAGTTCCCATGGTTCAGTCTAAACCGACTTGATCCTAACCCCGGAACGCGATCGAGCATTAATGACGATACAACCTACCACCTATCCTACATTATCCGAACAACAAGCAAGATGACTTCGATGATGACTTGGAAATTTTTGAAGGTACATAAATCCCTTCTCTCACAAAATAATTCAGACCATATCCCCATAGGTACAGGTGCTAATTTTATTAGCTCCCGGGTATAAGACGTTGCGTTAGGTCCAATGGCGCATGCACATCCGAGCCTTACGCACGCATCATCTCCTAAAAGACCGATGTTTCATTTTCTCACGGGGAGCCACGTCTACTATCACCACTTCACTCGGAAGTGGGAGATATTGAACTAAGTGGTAATCCGCCCCGTACCACACTTTCATTGATCACATCGTGTCTAGTGTATCCTCATTTCCTAGATTCTTATAATTTTCTAGGACACTTACACTTTTTATATACTTGGTCTTTGTGATCAAGTTATAACTTTCGTAGACAAGTCATTCTCAAACATGCTTCGATGATGGAAAGGAAGTCTTGCCGTTGCAACATCAAAACAACAACGGTATTAGGCCATCTTCTACGAGCAACGGTCCTAGAACGATGTCAACGGGAAGCCTATGTGGCCCCAGCTTTATATTGACGGAACGCCTTCATGGCTCCGTCGGGTTATTACCGAATTTGATTTTCTACGAAGTCTACAAATTCCATCTCCTTGTCACGACGATACAATCTTCTTGCCAAACGAAGATGCCCCATTTTGATACATCGCCATGATGATCTCCGCACTCGATCATAATGAGGGGGAGTAGTTCTAAAGAAATGGGAGCAATACAACAAAAAAGTGCAAAATTGATCGAAAATACTAAATTTTTAAACGTCGTTGAATCAAGGAAATACCACTAGCTTCAATGACCGAAGTTGTCGCTCGTGTACGTCTCTCCAAATTTCAAATCGAATTCCCCGATCCCGACACAAGGTTGAACTAAAATAGGGGGAGTTTCGCGGCTATCAAAGGGAAGAGAGATGGAACACAAAAGAGGAGATTCTTCTAATCCGGCAAGCAACTTCACACACTTTCCGACGATGTCGAGAAGAGAAAAGAACAAGACATGGTACGCTTAAAGATCTCTAAAGAAGGAGGAGATCACAAGACAAGATATAAAGGAAAAGATTATACAAATAATCTCATAAAGGGGAGTTTGTTAGGACTCGAGGAATCTTTTCAAAACAAGACAAGATAACCTACGCTCAAGCGAAGATTGAACAGGTATAAGTAGTAGTTTGGGCTTAAGTATAATTAAGCCATAGATTAGGACTACTTAGCAAATATACAAAACTTGTTTGGTATATAAGGAACTCTAATGTGATGTATTAGGGTGAAGAATTCATTTTAATAGAAAACCGAGCTTTACAACGTGAAGAAAGCTCTCAAGCTTCCGCGCCAAATTCAAACGTGTTATTCGTAAGTTTTACATTTTCTATTGGATTCGTCACCGAACTTAATCGTGTTAAATATAATAGGACATAGCAGAATAAAACTCCGAAGGCAAAACCACATAACATACCTTTTCGTCCAACAACATGAGATCCACACTCAGTAACTCTCCATATTTCTTTGAATTCCTCGCCTTGCATGACCGCAAAAGATGGACGACGATGACAGGGCATTATGTCCTCGGTGCCAATGCATCGAGTATGCAATAACTCAGCACGTGAACCATTATCAGGGAATAAGCCAAACCAATTGGAGTTGTATTTGCAACTTATTCTTGGGACAAAATAAGCCAAAACAACAACTAGACATATATATAGAAAAGAAAATGGGTATACCTTCCATTTTGGATAAAGATACTGATACATTGTTAACTGCTAGGAATATGAGCCGAGCCATTAATTGCAAGACTGCTTAAGTAAACTATAAGGCCGAATGCTGACCAATGGCATTCCAAACAATGAATCTGCCTTTCATTTTGGCTAAATGCATGAAATGCTAGAAGATTAATTACATGACAACGAACTCGGTTTTCTAATTGCACAGCCCTGTGGTAGCCAAGACACATATACATTGTACAACTGCTAGGAATATGAGCCGTGCCATTAATTACAAGACTGGTTCAACAATTTATGAGGGTAGAAATATTAATTAAACATTAACTGCATGATGACATTCAAAACAATGAATCTGAGCAGAACTAGATCAACCGAAGCTTGTAGTCCTCTCCTTTTTGAAGTTCTTCGTCTTCGAGCAGAACTAGATCAACCGAAGCTTGTTCCAAGAAATATCTGACGTTGGATAGGCGAGCTTGAGCAGCTTCCTTTGGTACCCAATGCGTCAGCCATTTCTCGCTTAAGATGTAGTTGTCTACGATGGCGTGATGATCGTAGTTGACTGTTGAGGGTTCTGGTTGATCTTGGAGCGTAGAGTATGAGGTTGGGATATGTTTGGACTTTTATGGGGTGTGGTGGTCATTTGTTGGCGGGTAGTAGGTTATGTGGATGTTGTTGGTGGGCTTGTTGACGAGCCTCCATCATCACGAGTTGAAGGTGTCTTTTCTCGTCCTTGACCACGACCGCTATTATGTCTTCTGCCGCTTCTCCCCCTCAGGGCGATCCTGATCATCAATATCGTCAATGTCGCCTTTTGGAGCGGGAGCTTTTTTCTCGGTAGCTCCTCCGAGCAGACGGTTCAGGGTCATCAACCAGCCGTCAGTAGAGATTTTCCTCGACAGGGGTCCTTTCTTCGAGGGCTAGGAGACGATAAATTAGAATATCGTGAAACTGGGTGATTGGGATGGTGTATGGATTGATAAGGGAGGAAGATGGGGTTGGGGTGGTGATTATGGGTTGGATATGGGTATTTGTGGTGGGTTGTGGTGGTGAGGGAATGGTTTCGGACGGAGTGGCCTCGGAGACTGGTGTTTTCCCAATATCCCGTCGGGAAGTCCCGATGGCTTGTAGGACTCTCTCCATCAACCGATCTTCGAGGGAATTTAGTGCGGTGGGGAGAGCTGCTTGTAGTCGTTCGTCCATCACGAAGGGTGAAACCTCCGGAGTGGAGCCAGGTAGGCGTTTCACTGTCACAATGTCAAAAACAATTTCGGACGTGCCGTCTAGAATAGGACTTATGAGACCGGGACGCCCGAAGGTGCCCGTTGTCAATCCGGAAGGCACCACTTTGGTGGGTTGGCCCCTTGTTTCTTCCGAAGATGTCGGTGAAGCAACAGGACTTCCATCCAATCGTGGAGATGAAACCATATGAATCATCTCTATGTATATTGTGACAGGCTCGGTGTGAACCTGTGTAGTTGTCAAGACAGGTTGTTGCGGAGGCAAAGCGGGAGCGGTTGTAGTAGGCGAGGATGAAGACGGGACTTGGGATCTTCGTCGGCTTGAGTCCCTTTGAATTAGACAGCCATCGAAGGTGTTGGCACGCGTGCTTTAATCTCGGGCTCACTGGCTGCTATTTTAGGCTCTTATGCCTCCACGATTGGCTCTTGACTAACGGGCATCGGGGCAGGGTCGGTGGGGATGGACCGAACCAAGGCCTCGGTGATGATGTTGTTCTTGCAGTAGTCTTGATAAGCTTCATCTGAAGGGTCTGCCAGACGGAGGAGTTCCAACGGGATGAGCATGGGTTGGAGCTCCAAGTCCGATGCCTTTGGATTTTGGAAGAACCACAGCCTCGGCGATGTGTATCCTCCAACGGGTGATAAGGGGGGAGGGGAATCTCCGGATGTACTTCTATGAGATGCGTGATGAGCAAGGGGAACCATCGGACATAAGACATAAATTTGGCCTTTGAATTGGTCTCATGTTGACGCATCTGGTCGGCCATGTCATTCCAGATAAGCTGGGCCACGTTATACTTTTTGGAGAAAACCACTCCATGGAAGATCCTTATAATGTTCTCGTTCGCCTTGTCGAATCCCGAATACTTTGGGAAGAGACACTTGTTGATGATCAAACAAAGTCTTCCAAGAATGAGGGATCCCGCTGTTCTAGAAGTTGGCGAGCTTGACCAGCAATGGCTTGTATCCCATCCTAAGCATATTAGCAATGATCTCCGCATCGGAATGTAAGGGATCCTAGACATCATGATGCGGGAGATCAAGGAATATTCCTAGGAGATCTTTGTTGACGACGACTTTTTCTGGTTGATCTTTGTTGTGTAGACTGTGTCGTCGCCTACTGTATGACTCTTCATACATCCCCAAAATTGCTGGAGATAAACCATCTGTACGGAAGCCATCAGTGTTAGAGCTGGCCAAAGTGTGTGCCCTTTGAGCATGATGTCATCAGGGCATCAGAAGGTTGTCAAGTTCAGCTGATAATTGTTGTCGTGGACTTGTAGCCAAAGCTCGGATGGATAGATAGGGGAATATCCTTGATGTGCCGTCTCTAAAAAAAACTGAATAGAGATCATTAGAGTATAAAGTTCAATTCATAGTAAGCAATTGAAAATTTGTGTGAAGTAATTCAAATTTTATTGCGCGCAAACATTGTTAATTTGGAAAATATTTGGCATTTGTGTAAAGTATGGTTTGTAAAACGACATTAAAAAATTTCTAAGTGTTGAATGTGTGTACTGTTTGCGGCGCCTTCTTATTCGAACGGGATTTTATTCGAACGTTATGTTTTGCGGTCGAATAAAATTCGATCGAAAATAAAGTTTTCGACGCTTATTTTTGCGATCGAATAAACTATTATCGGAAACTAAAGTTTTTCGCCGCAAAGTTTTGCGATCAAATAAAAACTTATCGAAAACTAAAGTTTTATGCTGCTTAATTTTGAGGTCGAATAAAAACTTATCGAAAACTAATGTTTTTCTCCGCTAAGTTTTGCGATCGAATAAAAACTTATCGAAAACTAAAGTTTTTTTGCGCTACTGTTTGCGATGAAAAGGTTTTCGACCGTAAAAGTTTCAGAAATCGAACAGTCAAATTTTAAATTGCAAATGATGATTTTTCGAGAAACTATATTTTATCTAGACTCAAAATGTTCAAAAACCATTTCTGAACCCAAGTATTACGCACTTTATCAACATGTTTAAGTCTAAATCGCAAGAAATCAGAACATATTTCTCAAACATAATCTGTCGAAGAACTGAGAGTCGAAAATCGCTCGAAAAATTTTAAATACAGATGACATTCGTGTTTTAAGCTGTCGAAAAACTAAAATGCTAGTAGGATCTGGATTTTACCTACAAAGCTATCGAATTTTCAGAAGAAATAAGAAGATTATTTGATAATTTTGGGTTTCGCCATTTGAACTTTCAGAGAATCGAAAACTCTTTGCGTTTGATGTTTTTGCGTGTAAAAGAGTTTTTCGATCGAAAAGTAGATAAGTAGTTTTGGGCCGAAAAAATTATTTTGGCTTTTGTTAGACCAAGCCTGTTTAGTTTTGCGATCCTTTTCAGAGAAAAAAACTTTACTTTTGCACCCTTAAATTTTTAAAGAAAAATGTAAACAGAACTCCCCCTAAGTTTCTGAAGTAAATGCAACTAACTCCCAATGTTGATTAAATTCATCAGTTGACTCGTCGGGTGATTTCGAAATTCTCTGTCATACATAGAAAAAAAGTGAGAAGTCGTAATTGCAAGTAAATCATTTATGAGATAATAATAAATTTACATGTAAGCTCCCCCTGAACAAGTGCACATATATTGTTTGGCTATTTTCCATGGATACACATATGTACCACAATATGTATATGAAAATTTGACAATATATGACATAATCAAAAGTAACTCATTTAATCATGATCCCCTTATCATGCATATGAAAATTTGCGTTAGCATGTATTTTCGAAAATTTTGCAATTTGACAATTCCGTACCAATGCATGTGCTAATGCATTTAAAAATGTGCGATCATATTTTGGGGTCAGAATATGTCATATTTTATCATTATCACGCAAAAATTTCACATGGCACATAGAATAATAATTTTCCGTCAAATCATGTCACTAAACTAATATCCTAAGATCATAATATGAATCATTTCGACAACTCTTGCATGGTTCGCTCATAGCGCTCAATTTATTTTTATAATGGGGATAATTAGTATATATACCACTCATATCAACATGACAAAAGTTTATCAATTAACATGTTATCATGGCACATTTAATCAACTCACCAAACGAAAGTCCATCAATTTGAATCAAAGGGACTTTGAAGGGAATGATTATTATTTTAGGCTATAACTTAGAAGGGTAGGATAATAATTTGGAATTAGTGAGCTTAAAATTCTTCCATTCCAGAGGCCGTTTTAATATTCATTTCTGCTCCTTTTTCTTTTTTATTCTTTTGCACTTGCTCAAGCTGAATCTCTTCTTCTTTACAAGGCTTGAGCGATTAGATCTTCTTTTGTATTTCTCGGGCCGAGACCGTGCTCCTCTTAAAGGTTTTAAAGATTATCTTTTGAGAGGTTCACATTTATGGAATTCGAACCCAAGATCGTGCTCCTCTTCTCGTTCTCGATATAAGAACAAGATTATCGTTGGAGAAGTTCACTTCGAAGTGCTTCTCTTCTAGCCGTTTTGACGAGTATACGAGATTATCTAGGAGATCCATGCTTCTCTTTTATAATAATCGAGAGATTTTATTGAGCATTCATCGTGTGTGTCTTCTATCTCCTTTTCTCCCCTCTTTTTCGTGTTTGAGCAGCCCTCGAAACTTATGGAATAAGGTTGAAGGCTTGATCGGGTT
Source organism: Linderniella brevidens (assembly GCA_004919715.1). Lineage (NCBI taxonomy): Eukaryota > Viridiplantae > Streptophyta > Magnoliopsida > Lamiales > Linderniaceae > Linderniella > Linderniella brevidens. The sequence continues at coordinate 17,435,891 of SWDC01000157.1, forward strand.
TTAACTGAAAAAGGGTATTGGAGAAGGCTCAAAAGGGATTACTAGAGGAAGATGGATTATATATTATAATTTGGCCAAGTGAGGAATTTCCTAATTGCCCTTGCGATTTTCATGACGAACTAACACAAAGCAAGAATAAGGTCTCGAAGCACGAATCAAGAGACAAGCATTTGAAGTGTGACACACTCAAGGATAAATACTTCGAAAAAAAATATTGAGGCTCAAATTCTCACATATATGATGTGGTTTTGTGTCTACTGAAACATATTAAGCTCTTTTAGACAAAAGAATGTAACTTGAATTTTTAAGCAAATAACCAAGCATGTATCACAGAAATATTTTTGTGAGTAAATCAAAATGAACAAAGTCATCGCCATTCCCTATATTTTTTATTATATTTATATATATATATATATATTTTATTATTATCATATATGTATTTTTATATTTATTTTGTTTTTATAATTAGTTTTCTTAATTAAAACTAAATGCGATATTCAAATAACTAATATATCTTTTTTGTGTTTATTTATTTATTATTATTAAACAAATTTCAAAAATTATTTGAAAAATAAAATCACGCACGAGATGACAAAGGGTATCAAGAAGCACATAGAATACCACACAAAAACATAATAGATCATGTGAAGCACATTTCAAACAAGATTGTGATTCAACATGCCTAACTTAGCGATAAGGAATTGGAATCGTTTATCATCCAATGCCTTAGTGAATAAGTCGGCAATGAAACTCAGTTTTAACAAAATACATATCTATAGTGTGTTTTTCTACATGATCTTTTATAAAATTATAGCGTTTATCTATGTGTTTCGTGCGTGAGTGATGAACATGATTGCAAGTAATGGCAATAGCACTTTGAGAATCTGAAGAAGACTTAGAAATTGTGCTTCATTTATTAGTTATCCTTGTAATTAGCGGCGTAATTTTATTTTTGATAGTGTAGGACTAACAAGTAAAGCTACCATGTATATAGGTATAAATACAATGTAAACTATTGAAATCAATACACAAGAATTCAGAAATTCACAAGGCTTGAAATTCACATTCTAGAGAGATAAATACAAACAAACTACTTTCTCACTCTAAGTTTTTCTCTATCGTGATCCTCAACGGAGATATTTGACCGAAGGTAACAAATCGATAATCTATATTCTAATATTTAGAATTCATGTCTGAATCTCTCGTTAGTTGATGAATTTGGACCTAATAATTTGTATCAGAGCAGATCATGATTGTTTTGGATTGATTTCGGTATTTTTAGATCAAATTTATTTTCCAGATTTTTCGATCAAAATTGCGCGCGAAATGCAAATTTGATCTACATGCTGAATCTTGCGAATTTTGTTGATGATTCTGATGCAAAAATGATAGAGTATATGTTAGTAATGAATTGCTTACTGATTTCAATCACTTAGAACATCAATTTATTTTTCTGATTTTCGATTTCGATCGATTTTCATGTTTGCAATTGAGTTTTGAATACGATTTGATTTTCGTCATAATTGATATATTTTGATGTAAAACGTGGTTAATATTTTGTTTGTTCATGTTCATTACTCATATTAAAGTGATTATCCAGAATTTCAGCGTCTAATTTGAGTTTTCAGTTGAATCTAAGATTTACTCTTCCATGAACTTGTGTTGTGTTCTTCGATCGTTTTTCGATCGAAAACTTGGCTCGAAAATCTTTTCCGGTTAGTTCACTGACAGGAATGTTTTTCGATAATTACACTGTTTTCGCGACTTTCACTCATATATAGACTCGAAAAATTTTATTTTCGACAAATAATTTTTCGATTCTCACATATTTTTTTTTCGAGTGTAACTAAGCGTAAATTTTTTTCGAAGAATACTGTTTTGGCTATGTACATATTTTTTTTTGGCACGAAAAACGTGCTTTACGATTACAAGTTTTTTGATCATCTAAATTCTCGAGTCAAAAATTAGCAAAAACATATTTCAATCGAATATTTTACACTCGAATAATTTTTTAGTCAATAAATTGAGTCAAATTATCGAAAATTTTAAAGACATTGTTTTTCGATCATTTTAATTTTTCGAAACGAATATTTCGATAAAAGTTTTTGCGATTGACAAATTTTTTCGATAAACTATTTTTCGATAAGATACTTTTGGGAAACTTTTATCACTCGAAAAATAATTTTCGATAAACATACTTCGAAAAACTTATACTTTCGAAAATCATTTCGATTAAAAGGATCGAAATTTTTCAAATCGAAAATCTTAGTGCTCGAAAAACTTTTACAAAAACTGAACTTTCAAACGCACACACATTTTACATTGATCAGAAGTTTTCTTTAAAGAATTAAAATCGAAATTTTCAAAACTTACGAAACATATTTCACATTGCATAAACATTCACAATATTTAATTTTTGTGCTAAATATTTTTCGTATTCAAAAACGATTTTTTAACCTAAATATATGTCCGAAATGAAATTGCTTAAAGTACGAACCAATCATTAATAACAAGTTTGTCACTTGTGAAACACTTTTACAACTCAACTCCAAACTTTCACGAGATCCTACCATTCAACTACGACAATTGATGCTTACTCACTTGGAAACGATGTCCGTCCTCCAATTCTAAGAAGAGACGAATATACCGTTTGGAGAAGCCGATTTATGAATTTCTTGGAGACGAAAGATCAAGCTGCAAATTTGATAGCTTCTTTCCAAGAAGGACCCGCTCAATTCTGGCTTATCCAAGAAAGCGACGCCACAAATCATCCTCCCATTCTAGCCTCTAGAAGACTTAAAATTCCTAGTGAATACTCTGCGGGGGAGAGATTAAGAGCTAAGGTGATCTAGGAGCTAAAACCTTTCTGATGCAAGGCATCCCCAATGATATCTATATGCAAATAGATAGTTTATCAAGTGCTAAGGCTATGTGGGACGACCTTCACAAAATGATGCAAAGGACCGAAGCCGGAGTAAAGGCAAAGAAAGCAAACATACTCACATCCTACGACTCGTTTAAAGCTATGACGGAGGAAAATCTATACGAACTATTTCAGCGCTATTTGAGTCTTCCGAACGAGATGAAGAAAATAGAAATCTTCAAGACAAAATGGAGGTAAACATCCGATTTCTATCATCTCTTCATCCAGAGTGGATGAAAATATCCATGCAAATCCGTCAGAACAAGGATTTGGAAGAGATGGATATCCACGACGTGTCCAACAATCTCGCTCAACACGAGGAAGATATCAGCGAGATTCAAAAAGAACAAAAGGGCAAACAGATCGAAGACTCAATAGCTCTAGTTTCGGAAAGAAAAACTAGTCGATCTCGTAAAGATAAAAGTATCAAATTGCCGAGTTCTTCAGAAGAAGAAGACAAGTCAGAATCGGATTCCGAGCCTGACATGAAAGAGATCAAGAAGCTAATGACTCTCATTACAAAAATGATGAGCAAAACATTTTACAAAAAGAAGTCCTCCTCCTCAGCTAATCGACTTCGAACCTCAAGCTCTAAGCACAAAGAAAGACCACCCGAGTCTTCAGAATCCAAAAATGCCAAAGAGTCACAAAAATGCTACAACTGTGACAAAGGCATTTGCTTGGAAATTATTGCGATACGTGGACACGAGCAGTTTCAACCCGCAATCTAAGATCACGCGCATTTTCAATAGGAAATTATAAAACACAATTACTGTTCAAATTGATTTTTTCGAAAATTTAAAATTCACGAAATCCATATATGTTGGGAGTAGAAAGTAACAATGTCAGTATTTTGCTATAGTAATATTTGTACCATATGTACTATTACGCGTTCGGCAAAGAATGCAGTCTTTCGAAGAACAAAAAATGCCAACTACTACTCCAAGAAATTACAATTAACTAAACAAAAGGAAGCTGGAGTAGCTCTAATGGTTGAACAAGAGCATTGGCTAGAAGACACAACTGATTCTGAAAAAGACAACTTAGCTCTCATGGCATTTCATGACGATGCCGAACGAGGTGGTCTGACGATGACAAAGCATCAACCTCATCTTAAGAGGTAGCTACACCTGATTCTACATTATTAATCATGTTAGAATATTTACAAATTAAATATGCTAACATGAAAAATGAGCGGAAAAGTACAAAAGAGTTAGAGGAAAGACTAGCACTTAGCAAAAATAATTTCCATATGCAATGGATAAGAAAGTTCACTTAGAAATTTTCTTATCTAATGCTAAAGAAACTATAACTAGTCTTGAATCTAGATTAGTTACTTCTGAGACGAAAATTAACAACCTTAGTAAAATTCTTAGTGATAGTCAGAGGGAGCTAGAAATTTCTTGAAATAATTATAAGGAAATCTCTGATGAACGTAAGAAGATTTACTCAAGGATTAAGACTTTAGACGATCTTCTAACAAAAAGGTGACAAACGGATTAGACTATTTTTCTAAATCAGCCACATGATATAGAATTTTATAATCATGTTGAAGGCGTAGGTTTCAATAATCCTTGTAACTTTAAAAAGGTAACGTAAAATAATTATATGATATCAAGTTCATGGGTTTAGGATTAACTTCTTTAATGGCTTTTACTAACGCTTCAGAAATAAATGCATTAGAATAATCCAAAAGAAAATCCAAAACGAGGACTGACATCCCATTTGATACTTATATGAATAATAGTTACAAGACACGGGAAATAAACCTACCTAGTGACTATAATTCATTATATCCTCTAAAAAATATTCCTAAGGTCGAGGAAGAAAATAGTGATCATTCTAAAAATTCTATTTTCTGTTATTGTTAAGAAAATAGCTGATTTAAACTCCTCCTTAGAAACATAAAGAAAAAATTTTGAAACAGAAAAAAATGCACTTTTATTGGAGATTTCAAATCTAAAAAATTCCTCAGTTTTCACTAACGTTATAAAATCTTGTCCTGATTTAATTTTGAAAGAAAAATCATTAATCAAGGACAAGACCAACATTAAGAAAACTTGTCCCGTTATTTTACAAAATATTGAGGGGCATTCCGAGAAAACGAGAGAAATATTTTCTTGAAAAAATGTAAAGACAGAAAAAGAGTCTTTAAATGCTTCGAACGCGAAAAAGACTATTTACTAATTCTTTTTCTACTCCATCCACAGGTAGAGTAGTTAAAGAGACTAAGCATGCTAAGGTGAGAGTGTCTAGTATAGAAATGAAGAAGACAATTGATAGAAATGACTCATTTTCAAAATTTTCTTCTGTGTCAAAAACAAAGAACACTCGTAAAAAGAGAGCTGTTTCTAATTTTCATATTGTTACTTCAACTTATGCTTTAAAATCAATTAATTTTGAAAGCACAAATTTTGAAATCGGCTCCACTTCCAAAAAAATTCATTCTAAGACAAATGTGAGTCTTAAGTCTCGTATGAGACAAGATTCGGCTATTAAGCAAGCTTATAGCTCGATTCACTCTTGCCCTCACCTAAGGTATCCTGTCCAAGTTCATTCAGCCAAACACCTTAGGAGACTAGTTAGAGAAAAGATATTCTCCTCAACTAAGACTGATAAGACATTTGTTCGAGCTGAAATTAATCTACCATGTAAGGTTCACCCTCAATGGGTTTCCAAAACACCATCTAGGCCAACACAAGCAAAGAAGGCCCAGTTGCATAAAGAGGTACCGCCTAAACTAACTACTTCTAAGTTTGTTTGGGTACCTAAGAATAACATTGGTTTAGGAACCAAAAGTGAACAACCTTGAACTACTAAATCTGCTAATCCGAGATGACCCATTTATAAGTAGGTACCTAAGTCTCTCTACACATTTCTTTGCAGATCCATCATGTGTGGTTTCTAAATTCAAGTTGCTCCACACACAGAACGGGAAATCAAGAATTGTTGAGCAACTATCAAGACTGATACAACGGTAAAGTCAGAGTCGGCAACAACGATTCAGGTCCAATTATAGGCTTTGGAGATATCATTCTGAAGAATCTGACAATAAAGGATGTCTCTTACGTCAAAGGTCTCAAACACAACCTGTTCAGCATAGGACAATTCTGCTATAAAGGCTTTCAATTGGTATTTCTAGTTGATCACTGCAGCAGTTTAAATAGTCAAAATCAAGAACTTCATACAGGATCTCGAAGATCTAATCTCTACATCATAAATCTGACAACAGTATGACATCGACGACTATTTAACTCATCTCACAGACAACAATTAAGAGGAATAACTTATGGTATCAACGAATGTCTCATCTAAGTCTCCATACTCTTCACAAGCTTTCTACTAAAAAGTTGGTCAATGGTCTGCCAACTATTTCACTTCACCAAGAGCATCAATGTTCGTCTTGTCAAATGGGAAAAATAAAGCGAGCGTCACACAAACTCAAGCAAGTAGCTTCCACATCTAGACCTTTGGAATTACTACTGTTCATTGAGTTTCTTTATCCTGTTAGGAGCCCTCCATATCTGTTTCCGAATATCTTCAATGAACGAAACCTCAATCCTTATGTTCTCCCACGGCGTCTCGACTCTTACTGTCCCTTTTGATAAGCGAGGAGGATAGTCGACTCTATGCCTGATCATTTTTGGTAGTTCGGGGAGAGCGGAGTTGTAGTTCACGCCTTCTTGAAGTTCATCATCTTCAAGCAGCACCCAGTCCACAGAAGCTTGTCGTAAGAAGTATCTGACGTTGGAGAGTCGGGCTTGAAAAGCTTCCTTTGGTTCCCATTGCGTCATCCACTTATCGTTTTTAATATAATCATCTACGATCGTATGTGGATCATAGACGACTGCTTCTGGTTGGTTATGGAGGAGGTTAGAGGGAGGGATTGGATTTGGATTTGTGGGAGAGGGAGGTAGTGTGTGGGATGTGGTGGGAGATGTGGTTGTTTGTTGACGGGTTGTGGATTGTGTGGTTGGTGGGTTTGTGGATGATCCTCCAGCTTATTGAGTCGTTGTTTGTTTCTCTTGACTCATACCACGGCCGCTACGTGTGATTCTTTGTCTTTTCTCCCCCTCATGATGATCCAGATCATCGGGATCGTCATGTCTTCTTTAGGTGCGGGAGCTTTCTTCACGACACCTTGTTTGGGCGGGCGGCTTGGGTTCATCGACCAACCTTTTGTAGAGACTCTCCTCAGCTGGGGTCCTGATCTCTAAGGCGAGGAGTCGGGAAATAAGGATGTCATGAAGCTGGGTGATTGGGATAGTGTATGGGTTGATGAGGGAAGGTGATTGAGTTGGGGTGGTGAGGGTGGGTTGTATGGGGGTGTGTATGGTGGTGGTTAGAGGTGGTGAGAAGACGGGGGTGGTGTGGGCTTCAGACGGAGCAGCCTCGGAGACTAGTGCTTTCCCGGTATCCCTTTGGTAAGTCTCAATGGCATGAAGCATCCTGTCCATCAGTCGATCTTGAATCAGTGTGGTTGGCTGATCCATTATTGATGGAGGAGATGTCACCGAAGCCATATGTGTTGAAGGAGATACAGAGGGGGACGAGATATGCTGTCAGCGTGAGCCCCTTCTTTGAAGTCTGTATTCACAGATTTGGTGGCCTCATGAGACTCGTCATGAGGGACACCTTCGGGCTCAACAGCCGGTGTCTCTGTCTCCTGAGCCACGGCTACGGGCTCGGTTATTTCCACCAAAGATGCCCATTGAGAAGGCACCAGAGCTTGATCCACGGCCCGTACCATTTCCTCCGTGATGGAGTTATTTTGACAGTAGTCCTGGTAGGCCTCATCAGTTGGATCAGCTAGGCTGAGCAGCTCCAATGGGATCAACATCAGTTGGAGTGCTAGATCGACTGCCTTCGGGTTGTGAAAGAAGCGAAGGCGAGGCGAGATATATCCTCCAACAGGTGGTAGATGCAGGATCTCCGGATGAACGTCCATGAAGTGGGAGATCAGCACCGGGAACCACCGAACGTATGGAAGGAACTTCGCCTTCGATTTAGTCTCCCCTTTACGTATCTGGTCCGCTAGATCATTCCATATGAGTTGGGCCACGTCATACTTCTTTGAAAATATCACTCCATGGAAGATGCGAAGGATATTTTCGTTCGCCTTCTCAAATCCGGAGTGCTTTGGGGAGAGGCATTTATTGATGATGCCGAACAGAGTCCGCCACGGATGTGGGATCCCGTTGTTTTGGAAATTTGCCAATTTGGTCAACGGGGGCTTGTATCCCATCCGGAGCATGTCTTTCACGATCTCCGCATCCGTTGGAAGTTGGTCGTAGTGTTCGTGGTGCGGTAGATCGAGCACCATGACCATTAGGTTCTTGTTCAGGATGACGTGTCTTTGATTGATCTTCGTAGTGTATTTCACGTCTTCGCCGACGACATAGTTCTGCATACATCCCCAGAATTGCTGGAGGTAGACCATTTGTACGGAGGCGCTCATTGTCAGAGCTGGCCAGAGAGGATGTCCTTTGAGGATGGAAATTATGACTTCATCTGGACACGAAAAGTGGCAAGGTCCAGCTTGTAGGTGTTGTCGTGAACCGTCATCCAACTTATAGACGGGTAGATGTGAGAATATTCTGGATGTGCCATTTCTGTAAAGAATAAAATAAATTTCGTTAGATGAAATATTCATATGAGAATTGACCAAATTAAATGTGCACTTAGAGAAATTTCAAAATTTTCTAAGTGTTAAAGTTTATTAGCGAAAGACTTAGTGTAAAATTTGAAAAACTTGCTAACCCTTGTTAGGGTATTTTTATTCGATCGGGAGTTTATTCGAACGTTAAGTTTTGCGATCGAAAATTTTCTAAGTCCTAGAGAAAAAACTTGAAAAATTTTCTAAGTCTTTCAGCGTGATTTTATTCGAGTGTTAATTTATTCGATCGCTAAAGTTTACGATCGAATAAAAATGTATCGAATAACTCAAGTTTTTCGCCAATGACTTTTATGATCGAATCAAATGTTGTCGAAAACAAGAGTTTTTCGCTGAGTAATTTTGCGATCGAATAAAAATTGTCGAAAACTTAAGTTTTTCGCCGCGTAGTTTTGCGATCGAATAAAAGTAAAGTTTTCGTCGCTTAATTTTTTGATCGAATTAAAATTTAATCGAAAACCAAAGTTTTCACCGCGAAGTTTTTCGATCAAATAAAAAATATATCAAAAACATAAGGTTTTCGACGCTGAGTTTTGCGATCGAATCAAACTTAACGAAAAATAAAGTTCTTCGACGACACTGTTTGCAATACGAACTTTTTCGATCGAAAAATTTTCAAATCAACAGTAAATGCTTAACACGTAAATGTCGATTTCTGGGTAAATCACGAGTTAATCTGGACTCAGAATGATCAGAAATCGGTTGTGAATCCAAATATCATGATTTTAATCCAACGGTCGAGTTTAAACATGTTAATTTGAGAGTTTAAAATCGTTTTAGTCGAAAAAATATCAAAGTAAAATTTTCTTCTAATGATTTTGAGAAATAGTTTGCGAATCGTGTGTTTTTGACGGGCAAGTGATCCAAAACGGGTTTCTACCTTCGAAATCGACGAGTTTAGGAAGAAAATGAATTAGATATGAGTGGTTTTGATGAAATCGCAGAAGAGAGTTCGAAGAGAGTTTGGGAAGTCGAAAAGTTTTTCGATTGAGAGAAGTTGCATGTGAGGGAGTTTTTTTATCGAAAAAAGTGGTATTAATACTTTATCATCGGGTAAGGTAAAAAATACTTTGGGCCGTAAAAAAATGTTTTGGGCTTTCGTTAAAATTCAGGTCTGATTAAAGTAAAATTTAATCTTTTATGGATAAACCTAATAATAAATTGCATAATACTCCCTGTATTTCTGAAATGAATGCAATTATATCGCAATGTTGATGAAATTCAACAATTGACTCCTCAGATGAGCTCGAAATATTTTGTGATGCTTAAAATAATATTGGAAGTCGTGTTTTTGCAAGAAAATCATACATGAGATAAGAACAAATTCTTATGTAAAACTCCCCCTCAACAAATGCACGTTTTAACTTTTCGGCATTTAAGCACATAGTTAATACAATTTTGCATATGAAAATTTACTATTTAAGCACAAGTAACGCATTTAAGAAATTCAGCATAGATTCATTAAAAGTTTGCGTTTTGCAAGAAAAGTTTTTCATTTTATCAATTCTGAACCAATGCATGTGTTAATGCATTTAAAATGTGCGAGCAGTATTTCCAAAAAAAAATTCAAAAAATATTTTTGTTTTGGGGTCAGATTTTTCATTTTGAACATTATCACGCAAAATTTCTCATGACATATAGAATAATAATTTAACGTCGAATCATGTAACTAAACAAATAATTCTAAGATCATAGTATGAATCATATTGACAACTCTCGCAAGTTTCGCTCATAGCACTCAATTTATTTTTATCATGGATATATTTAGTATATATATCACTCATATTAACACGACAAAATTATATCAATTAATTTGTTATCGTGGCATATTTAATCAACTTACCAAGTGAAATTCCATCATTTTGAATCAAAGTGACTTTGAAGGTATTATTTTTAGGCTTTGAATAAAAGGGTAGGATAATTTTGAGGATTAGTGAGCGTAAAAATACTTCAATTCCAAGGGCCCTATTTGAAATTCATTCATATCCTTTAGCTTTTCTTTTCTTCTGTACTTGTTCAAGATGAGTATCGTCTTCCTTACAAAACTTTGAGAGATGAGATATTCTTTTTGGGCCGAGACCGTGTTCCGTGTGAAGGTTCCACAGTTATGGAATTCGAACCCAAGGCCGTGCTCCTCTTCTCGTTTTCTCTATATAAGATCTAGATTATCGTTGGAGAAATTCACTTCGAGGTGCTTCTCTTCTAGGAGTATATGAGATTAGCTAGGAGAAGTTTCAATCGAGATCCGTGTTTCTCTTTTATAATGATTGAGACTTTCATCATATGTATCTCTTTTTCTCCCCCTCTTTTTCTTGATTGAGCAACCCCAAAACTTAGGAATAATGTTGAAGGCTTGATCTGGTTTCAAAAGAAAAAGAATGTCGGAGAAGGCTCAAAGGGGATATCTAGAGGTAAAAGTAAAGGTTTTATAATATGGGCCTTGTGAGGAATATCCTAAGTTGCCCTTATCATTTTCTTGACAAACTAACACGAAAGCAAGAACGAAGCTACAAAGTACAAACTAAAGGATAGTCATTTGAAGTGTGACACACTCAAGAATAAAAAGTATTGGGGTTCAAATTCTCACATATATGATGTGGCTTTGTGTCGAGTGAAACAAACGAAGCTCATTGAATAAAAGAAAGTCACATGAATTTTTAGGCAAAAAACTTAATCATATATCAAAGAAATATTTTTCTGAGTAGTTCAAAATAGGCAAGATTATCGTCATCCCCCATTTTTTTATTAGATATATATATACTATTTTATTTTTATATTTATTTTTATATAAAAAATTTGAAAGATAGATTCACGCAAGATAATCAAGAAGCACATATAATATCATATAAAAGCATAGTAGAGCAAGTAAAGTACATCTCAAGTAAGATTGAGATTGAAAATGCCTAACTTAGCAATAAGAAACTGGAATCATTTTTCATCCAATGCCTTAGTGAATAAGTCGACAAGTTGAAGATCCATTTTAACAAAATACATATCTACAGTGTCTTTTTCTACATGATCTTTTATAAAATGATAGCGCATATCTATGTGTTTCGTGCTTGAATGATGAACATGATTGCAAGTATTGGCAATAACACTTTGAGAATCACTATAAATGGGAATGTTATTAAATTCAAACCCGTAGTCGCGTCCGCATCCATAGAACTTGCGAACAACAGCTGGCAGCCGCGACGTACTCCGCATCGGCCGTCGAGGTTGACACGCAATTCTGCTTCTTTGAGAACCAGCAGACCAACTTATCTCCTTGAAATTGTGCTCCGCCAGACGTGCTTGTTCTGTTCATTCGACAACCTGCATAATCCGTGTCAGTATAGCCAATTAATATAAAATCAGTATCATTTGGATACCATAGCCCTAAGTGTGGAGTTCCATTGAGATAGCATAGAATTCGCTTGACTGCATGCATGTGGGACTCCTTCGGGTCAGCTTGAAAACGAGCACGGAGGTAAGAGGCGAACATGATGTCGGGTCGACTTGACGTCAAGTAGGGAAGAGATCCAATAATGCTCCGATAGGTTGTGATGTTGACTGCATTTCCTGACGGATCAACATCCAATTTGCAATTTGTTGACATGGGAGTATTCATCGGTATACTCTTGTCTTGATTAAATCTCTTCAGAATATCTCGGATATATTTCGTTTGACTGATAAAGATTCCATCTTCGAGTTGCTTTACTTGTAGTCCAAGAAAGAATTGGAGTTCTCCAATTAAGCTCATCTCGAATTTGGTCTTCATGAGATCACCTAATTTCTGACAGAGACGTTCATTCGTCGAGCCGAAGATGATGTCATCAACGTAAACTTGAACGATGATCAGGTCCTTGCCTTGTCTTCTGATGAAGAGTGTTGTATTGATGGTTCCTTTTATGAAGTTGGACTTGACTAAAAATTTGCTTAGAACATCATACCAAGTACGAGGGGCTTGTTTTAGTCCATAGAGGGCTTTGTCCAATCGATAGACATAATCGGGATGATTCTCGTGCACGAACGCGTCGGGTTGAGTGACGTAGACTTCTTCTTTTAACACACCGTTGAGAAAGGCGGTTTTAACATCCATTTGATAGACTCTGAAGTCTTTATGAGCCGCGTATGCTGGAAATAGTCGAATTGCTTTGATACATGCAACCGGAGCATATGTCTCGTCGTAGTCAATTCCTTCTTGTTGATTGTACCCCTTGGCTACGAGTCGTGCTTTATTCCGGATTACTTCACCGTTATCGTTCTTCTTATTTTTTACAACCCGTTTGGTTCCAATAATTATTTTGCCATGCGGTGTAGGAACTAATGTCCAAACTCGTCGACGCTTGAATTGGTTGAGTTCATCTTGCATTGCGATTACCCAATCCGGGTCTTTAAGGGCTTGGACTACCTTAATTGGTTCGTTTTGGCTTAAGAAGCATGTGAATAATTCGCTTTGTGTAGTGTCCTAGTGCGTACTCCACTTGAAGGATCACCGATAATTTGATCGATATAATGATCTCGAGTACATTTGCGTTCATGAAGAAGAACCGAAGTAGATCCATCGTTGATTGGTAGATCGAGACTTCCTGAATTTATGGGCTGATCATTCGTAATTGGAAAATTCAATTCTGAAGTTGAATTGTAAGGTATTTCTGCATCGGCATTGGTAGGAGATGCAGAACTAGTTGAAGATGCAGAATTTGAAGAATCTAGAACATTTGTTGGAATTTGAGGATTGGGAGTCTCAATTTGAATTTCTTTCGTAAAGGGAGAAGGAGCGCTGCTTGGTATAGAATGAGACGAACCAGGCATTTGAGACCCGTTTCGATAAAAATGTTCAAATAGAGAGTCTAAATCTTCTAGGTTGGTGGGAATTGCTTCTTTTGACTTTGAGGTAGAAGTTGTCGGAAGTTGTTAACTTTGTGCCATCACGCCTATAAGCTCGGGTTCTGAACTGTTTTGTTCAGAAGCCAACTCGATCACTCCTTGAAAAGTGACATTGTAGCTTTCGAGAATAGTACGAGAAGACTTGATATAGACGTGGTATACTTTAGAAGTAGATGAATATCCAACAAAGACGGCTTCAAATGCTTTAGGGTCGAACTTGCTTCGATGCTCCCGATCGTTGGCCACAAAACATTTGCACCTGAATACTTTGAAGAAAGAGATATTTGAAATCCTTTGATTAATTATCTCATACGGCGTCGTTTCAATGCGTTTGTGAATAATCGTCCGATTTTGCGTAAAGCACGTTGTACTCACTGCTCAGCCCATAGAAAATGAGGGAGACCGAAATGTATCAGCATTGTTCTTGAAGCTTCAACTAATGTCCGGTTCTTCTATTTTACGACGCCATTTTGTTGAGGCATTTTGGCGGCTGAAAATTGTTGAATAATTTCAAGTGACTGATAGTAATTGCTGACACGTTGATTCTTAAATTCAGTCCCGTTATCAGTCCGAATTACTTGGATTTTCTTTTGCAGGAGATTCTGAGTCGTATTCATAAAGCTTATTATCATGTCTCCAGTCTCATCCTTAGTTCGGAGATATCTTGTCCAGGTGTAGCGAGAATAATCATCGACAATTACTAACACATATATACGACCGTTGATACTTTCTGTACGCATTGGTCCACAAAGGTCCATGTGAGTAATTCCAAGGGTCGAGATGTAGAGGCAACTTGCTTGAGTTTTTGTGATGCTCGCTTCATTTTTTCCATTTGACAAGCCGAACAATTATACTCTTGATGTATGGAAATCGTTGGTAGACCGTTTACCAACTTTTTGATATAGAGTTTTTGAAGAGCTTTAATGTTAAGATGAGACAGACGATGCCATTAGTTGTTCCTCTTGATTGTAGTCTGTGCGATGAGACAAACAGATGTTGAATGTCGTACTGTTGTCAGATTGATGGTGTATAGATTAGACCTTCGAGATCCTGTTAGAAGTTCTTGATTTTGACTATTTAAGATTCTGCACTGATCAGCTAGAAACACCACTTGAAATCCTTTATTGCAGAATTGTCATATGCTGAATAGGTTGTGTTTAAGACCTTGGACGTAAGAGACATCTTTGATTGTCAGATTCTGCAATGGAATATCTCCAAAGCTTAGTATTGGAGCTGAATCGTTGTTGTCGGATCTGACTTTTCCGTTGTAACGGTCATGGTAGTTGCTCAACAGTTCTTGATTTCCCGTCATGTGTGTGGAGCAACCGGAATCTAAATATCACACATGATGGATCTGCATAGAAAAATATTTAGAGAGTCTTAGGTACCCATTAGTAATGGGTCCTCTCGGATTAGTAGATTTGGTAGGTAAGGTTTGTTCATTTTTTGTTCCTAAACCATTTATGCTTTTAGGTACCCAAACCAACTTGGAAGTAGTTTGTTTAAGTGGTACCTCTTTAGGCAACTTGCCCTTGTTGGCTTGCGTTGGCCTAGATGGAATCTTACGAACACATTGAGGTTGAACCTTACATGGGAGGTTAATTTCAGCGCGGACAAATGTCTTATTAGTCTTAGTGCGTGAGAAAATCTTTTCTCTAGCTAGTCTCTTAAGGTGTTTGGCTGAGTGTACTTTGACTGGATACCTCAATGAAGACACGAATATATCGAGCTATAAGCTTTCTTTATAGCCATATCTTGTTTCTTACGAGACTTAAGATTTGCATTTGTCTTAAAATGATGGAATATGTTTTTAGAAGTAGAGCCAATATCAAAATTTGTGCTTTCAAAATTAATAGGCTTTAATGCATAAGTGGAACAACAACATTAAAATAAGAAACGGTTGTCTTCTGAGTGTCCATAGTTTTTTATACAGAATAAAGTTTTGAAACTAAATTATTTATATTATTTTTCTTCTGAAATTCTATTATATACACTCTGTTCTTTGCATACTCCACCTCTACTCTACCTGTGGATGGAGTAGAAAAAGAGTTAGTAAAAATCGTTTTTCCTTTTGAAGCATTTAAGGACTCTTTTCCTCCCTTTACGCTTTTTAAAGAAGATTTTTTGTAAAATAATGGGAGGTGTTTTCTTAGATTTTGTCTTGTCTTTAATTAATGATTTTTCTTTCAAAGTAAAACCGGGACAAGATTTTAAAATTGATGAAGTTTTGAGATTAAATCTCCAATAAAAGCTCATTCTTTTCAGCTTTGAAATTCTTTCTTTCTGTTTCTAAGGAAGCGTTTAATCAACTATTTTCTTAATAATAGCAGGAATATAACAGAAAGTAGAATTTTTAAAGTGATCATTATTTTCTTCCTTAACTTTAGGAAATCTTCTAAAGGATATAATGAATTATAGTCAGTAGATGGTTGATTTCCCGTGTCTTGAACTATTATTCAAAACGGTCTAGTCAAAGGGGATGTCAATCCTATTTGTGACTTTTCGTTTAGATTCTTCTAGGGCATTTACTTGGAAGAATTAGTAAACGTCATTAGAGAAGTTCGTCCTAATATCCTATACTTGATATCATATAACTGTTTGATATTGACCTTTTTCAAGTTACAGGGATTATTAAAACCTAAGCCTTCTTTAGGATTATAAAATTCTATATCAAGAGGTTGATTTAGAAATATAGTCTGATCCGTTTGCCCCCTTTTTGTTTGAAGATCGTCTAATGTTTTAATCCTAGAGTAAAACTTCTTACGTTCGTCAGAGATTTCCTTAAAATTATTTCTAGATATTTCTAATTCTCTCCGACAATCGCTAAGAGTCTTACTAAGGTCATTGATTTTTATCTCAGAGGTAGCTATCCTAGATTCAAGACTAGTTACGGTTTCCTTAGCATTAGATAAAAGGATTTCTAAGTGAATTGTTCATCTAATTGCTTTTGAAAATTATTTTCACTAAAGGCTAGTCTTTCCTGTAATTCGTTTATACTTTTCCGCTCATTTTTCATGTTAGCATACTTTATTTGTAAATATTCTAACATATTTAATAATGTAGAATTAGGCATTATTACCTCTTGTGATGATATTGATGCTTTTTCTTCGTAATCTGACCTCCTTGATGAGTTACTGTTTGAGGCGTCGTCGAGGTATGCCATTAGAGCGAGATTTTCGTTTTCAGAATCTGTGGTGTCTTTTAGCCAATGCTCTTGGTCTGCCATTAGAGCTACTTCACTTCGTTTTTGTTTAGTTAGTTGGAATTTCTTGGAGTAGTAGTTGGCGTCTTTCTTCTTGGGAAGATTGCATTCTCTGACGAAGTGCCCTATCTTTTCACAATTCTAACACTTTTGTGGTTATTTGGCATTTTTAGATTCTGACGACTCGATCAGTCTTTCCTTATGCTTGGAGCTTGATGTTCGATGTCTATTAGCCGAAGAGGAGGATTTCTTTTTATAGAACTTTTGCTCATCATTTTAGTAATTAGAGCCAA
Organism: Linderniella brevidens; assembly: GCA_004919715.1. Lineage (NCBI taxonomy): Eukaryota > Viridiplantae > Streptophyta > Magnoliopsida > Lamiales > Linderniaceae > Linderniella > Linderniella brevidens. The sequence goes on from SWDC01000157.1 coordinate 17,452,852, forward strand.
TTGTTTCTTGAACTATTTCATATCAAGCTCGGAGTCCGATTCTTATTCGTCTTCATCTTCTGAAGAACTTGGCAACTTGATGCTTTTATCCTTGCGAGATCTACTTTTTCTTTCAGAAACTAGAGCTAAAAAGTATTCGATCTGCTTGCCCTTAAGTTCTTTTTGTATCTCGCTTATATCTTCCTCGTGTTGAGCGAGATTATCAAAGACGGCGTGGATATCCATTTCGTCCAAATCCTTGTTTTGACGGATTTGCATGGATATTTTCTTCCACTCTGGTTGAAGAAATGAAAGAAATCGGATGTTGACCTCCATGTTGGTCTTGAAAATTTCTATCTTCCTCATCTCATTGAGAAGAGTTAAATAGCGTTGATAGAGTTCATAAACGTTTTCCTCCGACTTTTCTTTGAGTGAGTCGTAAGCGGTAAAAATATTCGTTTTCTTGGCTTTGACTCCGACTTCGGTCCGTTGCATCATTTTGTGGAGTTCATCCCACATAGCTTTTGCACTAGATAGACTATATATTTGCATATAGACGTCATTCGAAATTCCTTGCATTAGGTAAGTTTTGGCTCCTAAATCTGCTTTGGCTCTTAATCGCTCCCCCTCTTTGTATTCACTAGGAATTTTGAGTCTTCTAGTGGCGAGAATGGGAGGATTATTAGTGGCATCGCCTTCTTGGATGAGCCAAAATTGAGCGGGACCTTCTTGAAGAGAAGCTATCAAAATTGTATCTTGATCTTTTATTTCCAAGAAGTTAATGAACCGGATTCTCCATACGCTCGGAAACGACGTCCGCCCTCCAATTCTACGAAGAGGCGAATACACTTTATGGAGACGCCGATTCATGAACTTCCTGGAAACAAAAGAGCAAGCTACAAATTTGATAGCTTCTCTTCAAGAAGGTCCCGCTCAATTTTGGCTCATCCAAGAAGGCGATGCCACCAATAATCCTCCCATACCCGCCTCACGAAGACTCAAAATTCCTAGTGAATACACCGAGGGAGAGCGATTAAGAGCAAAAGCAGATTTAGGAGCCAAAATGTTCCTAATGCAGGGAATTCCTAACAACATCTATATGCAAATAGATAGTCTATCTAGTGCAAAACCTATGTGGGACCTCCACAAGATGATGCAACGGACCGAAGTTGGAGTCAAAGCCAAGAAAGCAAATATTCTAACCGCTTACGACTCATTCAAAGCCAAGGCAGAGGAAACCGTTTATGAACTCTATCAACGCTATCTAACTCTTCTTAATCAGATGAGGAAGATAGATATCTTCAAGACCAACATGGAGGTCAACATCCGATTTCTTTCTTCTCTTCAACCGTAGCGGAAGAAAATATCCATGCAAATCCGTCAAAATAAGGATTTGGACGAAATGGATATCCACGCCGTCTTTGATGATCTCGCCCAACATGAGGAAGATATCAGCGAGATACAAAAAGAACTTAAGGGCAAGCAGGTCGACGATTCTATAGCTCTTGTTTCTGAAAGAAAAACAAATCGATCTCCCAAAGATAAAAGCATCAAGTTGCCAAGTTCTTCAGAAGGTTAAGACGAATCTGAATCGGACTCCGAACCCGATATGAAGGAGTTCAAGAAACAGTTGGCTCTCATTTCTAAAATGATTAGCAAAAAGTTCTACAAAAAGAAATCCTCTTCCTCGGCAAATAGACTTCGGACATCAAGCTCAAAGCACAAGGAAAGATCGACCGAGTCCTCAGAATCTAAAAAAGCCAAAGAACCACAAAAAGTGCTATAATTGTGGTAAGATAGGGCACTTCGCCAGAGAATGCAAACTTCCCAAGAAAAAGAACGCCAACTACTTCTCCAAACCAACTCACTAAACAAAAAGAGGCTGGAGTAGCACTGATGGCCGAAATAGAGCATTGGCTGGAAGACACCAGAGATTCTGACGATGAAAATCTCGCTCTCATGGCATACCTCGAAGACGCCTCAAATGATAACTCTTCAAGAAGGCCTGACGACGACGACGATAAAGCATCCTTTTCATCACAAGAGGTAACAATGTCTCAATCCACATTATTAAACATGTTAGAATCATTACAGATTAAGTACTCCAACATAAAAATGAGCGGAAAAGAACTAAGGAATTAGAAGAGAGACTAGCTCTTAGTGAAAACAATTTCCAAAAGCAATTAGATAAGAAAATTCATTTAGAAATTCTTTTATCAACGCTAAGGAAAAAATATCTGTTCTTGAATTAACAATAGCTACCTCTCAGACTAAAGTCAATGACCTTAATACGACTCTTATCGATTGTCAAAGAGATTTAGAAATTTCTAAAAATAATTTCAAAGAAATCTCTGACGAACGTAAGAAACTTTACTCAAGGATTAAAACTTTATATGATCTTCTAACGAAAAGGGGTCAAACGGATCAAACTATTTTTAAAATCAACCTCTTCATATAGAATTTTATAATCCTAAAGAAGGCTTAGGTTTTAACAATCCTTGTAACTTGAAAAAGGTCAATGTTAAACAATTATATGATATCAAGTACATGGGATTAGGATTAACTTCTCTAATGGCCTTTACTAATTCTTCAGAAATAAACGCCTTAGAAGAATCTAAACGAAAAGCCACAAATAGGACTGACATTCCCTTCGACTACACCGACTTAGAAACAGAGAGAAAGAATTTCAAAGCTGAAAAGAATGAGCTTTTACTGGAGATTTCTAATCTCAAAACTTCCTCGACTTTAAAAACTTGTCCTGGTTTTACATTGAAAGAAAAATCATTAATTAAGGACAAGATTACATCTAAGAAAACACATTCCATTATTTTTCAAAATATTTTAAAAGAAGATAAATCTTCTTTAAAAATAGTAAAGGGGGGAAAAGAATCCTTAAATGCTTCAAAAAGGAAAAAGACACTTTCTAACTCTTTTTCTACTCCATCCACAGGTAGAGTAGAAAAAGAGGTGAAGCATGCAAAGGAAAGAGTGTATAGGATAGAATTTCAGAAGAAAAATGATTGAAATGTCTTATTTTCAAAATTTTCTTCTCTATCAAAAACTATGGACACTCGCAAGAAGACAGTCGTTTCAAACTTTAATGTTGTTGCTTCCACTTATGTGTTAAAACCTATTAATTTTGAAAGCACAAATTTTGAAATTGTCTCCACTTCAAAAATTATAAACAATCATTATAAGACAAATGCAACTCTTAAGTCTCGTAGGAAACAGGATCCAGCTCTTAAGAAAGCTTATAGCTCCATACATTCTTACCCTCACCTAAGGTACCCAGTCCACGTACATTCAGCTAAACACCTAAGGAGACTAGCTAGAGAAAATATTTTCTCAAGCAATACGACAAAATCAGACATTTACTTGTGCTGAAATTAACCTCCCATGTAAGGTTCAACCTCACTGGGTTCCTAGAACACCACCTAGGCCAACACAAGCCAATAAGGGCAAGTTGCCTAAAGAAGTACCACTTAAATCAACTACTTCTAAGTTGGTCTGGTTACCTAAGCATTCTAATAATTTAGGAACCAAAGATGACTAAACCTTACTTATCAAATCTGCTAATCCGAGAGGACCCATTCAAAAGTGGGTACCTAAATCTTCCCAACCTCTTTCTATGCAGATCCATCATGTGTGGTATTTAGATTCCTGTTGCTCCAGACACATGACGGGAAAAGGAGAACTGTTGAGCAACTACCAAGACCGTTATAACGGAAATGTCCGATTTGGCAACAATGATTCAGCTTCAATACGCGGCTTTGGAGACATTCTACTGCCGAATCTGACGATTAAAGATGTCTCTTACGTCCAAGGTCTTAAACACAATCTGTTCAGCATAGGACAATTCTGCGACAAAGGATTTCAAGTGGTATTTTTAGCCGATCAGTGCAGAATTGAAATAGTCTTCAAGAACTTCTAACAGGATCACGAAGATCAAATCTCTACACTATCAATCTGACAACAGTTCGACCTTCGACAGCTGTTTGCCTCATCTCACAAACTACAATCAAGAGAAACAGCTTATGGCATCAACGCTTGTCTCATCTAAATCACAAAGCTCTTCACAAACTCTTTGTTAAAAAATTGGTCAACAGTCTACCAACAATCTCTCCTCATCAAGAGCATCACTGTTCGGCTTGTCAAATGGGAAAAATGAAGCGAGCATCACACAAACTCAAGCAAGTTGCTTCTACATCTCGACCCTTGGAATTACTTCACATGGACATTTGCGGACCAATGCGTACACCAAGGATCAACGGTCGTAAATATGTGTTAGTAATTGTCGACGATTATTCTCGCTACACATGGACAAGATATCTCCGAACTAAAAATGAGACTGGAGACTTGATAATAAGGTTTGTGAATACAACTCAGAATCTCCTGCAAAAGAAAATCCAAGTAATCAGAACGGACAACGGGACTGAATTCAAGAATCAGCGTCTCAGCAACTTTTATCAATCACTTGGAATTATTCAACAATTCTCAGCTGTAAAAACGCCTCAACAAAATGGTGTCGTAGAAAGGAAAAACCGGACTTTAGTTGAAGCTGCAAGAACAATGCTCCTATACTCCGGTCTCCCTCACTTTCTATGTGCCGAAGCAGTGAGTACAACATGTTTTACTCAAAATAGGACAATTATTCACAAACGCTTCGAAAAGAAGCCATATGAGATAATTAATCATAATCCCGAATATATCATTTTTCAAAGTATTTTGTTGCAAATGTTTTGTAGCCAACGATCGGGAGCATCGAAGCAAGTTCGATCCCAAAGCCTTTGAAGCCATCTTTGTCGGATATTTCTCTACTTCCAAATCCTATCGCGTCTACCTCAAGTCTTCTCGTACAATTCTTGAAAGCTACAACGTCGATTTGGCTTCTGAAAAAACAGTTCAGAACCCGAGCTTATAGGCGTGTTGGCACAAGGTCAACAACTTTCGACAACTTCTACCTCAAAGTCAAGAGAAGCAATTCCCGCCGACTTGGAAGATTTAGATTCACTATTTGAACATTTTTATCGGAACGAGTTTCAAATGCATGCTTCCTCTCATTCAATACCAAGCAGTGCTCCTTCTCCCTCTACGGAAGAAATTCCAATTGAGACTCTAAATCCTCAAATGATGTAGATATGGGTTGGATATCTTCCAATCGTATGCGAGACTCCGACAAGTTGGAGAATCGGTGGCTTGTTCTTGAAGTTTTCCTTCAGTTGATCAGCTGGAATGCCACTTCGATCGGGTCCAAGATAATTGAGCATGAAGATATGCTTCATTTTCTTCCTATCTTCCCAGTGTGAGATGCCCCTTAGATTAAGTTCATTGAGCTTCTTGATTTTGTTTGAAGCCCTCCAAATCTGCTTTCTTACGTCTTCAATGAACGGGACTTCAATTCTAACGTTCTCCCATGGCGTCTCGACTCTAACTGTCCCTTTTGATAGACGGGGAGGAGAGTCAACTCTGAGCCTTATCATTTCGGGTAGCTCTGGGAGGGCAGAACTATAGTTCTCTCCTTCTTGAAGTTCTTCTTCTTCAAGCAGCACCAAGTCCACTGAAGCTTGTTGTAAGAAGTATCTGACGTTTGAGAGTGGAGCTTGAGCAGCTTCCTCTGGTTCCCATTGCGTCATCCACTTCTCGTTTAGGATGTAGTCATCTACGATCAGATGTGGATCGTAGGCAACTGCTTCTTGATGGACTTGGGGGAGGTTTGAGGTTGGGATCGGATTTGGATTTGTAGGAGAGAGGGTTAGTGTTTGGGATATGGTGGGAGGTGTGATTGTTTGTTGGCGGGTTTGAGATTGTGTGGTTGGTGGGTGTGAGGACGATCCTCCAGCTTCTTGAGTCTTTGTCTGTGTTTGACTCAATCCACGGCCGCTCCGTGTAGTTCGTTGCCGTTTCTCGCCCTCATGACGATCCGGATCATCGGGATCGTCATGTCTACGCTTAGTGCAGGAGCTTTCTTCTCGGCACGTTGTTTGTGCTGGCGGCTCCTGTTCATCTATCAACCTTTTGTAGATACTCTCCTCAGCGGGAGATCTGGTCTCTAGGGCGAGGAGGCGTGAGATGAGTATATCGTAAAGCTGGGTGATCGAGATGGTGTAGGGATTGATAAGTAAGGGTGAGGGAGTTGGGGTCGTGAGGATTGGTCGTAGTGGGGTGTGTAGAGTGGTGGTAGGAAGTGGTGAGGATATGGGTGTGGTTTGCGTGTCGGTCGGAGCAGCTTCTGAGACTGGTGTTTTCCCGGTTTCTCTTCGGGAAGTCTCGAGAGCGTGGAGCATACGGTCCATCAGACGATCTTCTAGAGAAGATAGGGCTGTGGAGAGCGCTTCTTGCAGTCTGTGCTCCGTCACGAACATTGGTGGAGTGGGGCCAGGGAGGCGCTCCACTGTCACAACATCGGAGTAGATTTCCGATGTGCCGCCTAAAGTAGGTCTTGAAGTTCCGAAACGTCCAAGGACATCCACTATAAACCTTAAATCACCACTTCAATGGGTTGGCCTATTGTTGGCTTCGAAGATATCGGGGGTCCAATAGGGCTTCCACCCAATCCTTGAGATGATACGATAGGTATCATCTCTATGAGTGTTGAGATAGATTCAATTTGAATATTTTCAGTAGGCTGATCACTTGGTGGTTGATGTGTTGGCTCCGAAGCTGGTATGAGTAAAGGCACTGCAGACGAGGCCGAGAGTTGTTGTCGGCGAGGGCCCCTTCGTTGGAGTCTGTGTGCTTCATCAGAATCAGTTGCCTCATGAGAGATATCTTGTGGGACACCTTCGGGTTCAATCTCCTGAGTCGTGGCTTCGGGCTCCGTTGTTGTCACCAAGGATTCCCTTTGAGAAGGCACCGGAGCTGGATCCAAGGCACGTACCATCGCCTCCGTGATAGAGTTCTTCTGGCAGTAGTCTTGGTATGCCTCTTCAGTTGGATCATCTAATCGGAGCAGCTCCAATGGGATCAGCATTGGTTGGAGTTCTAGATCGGCGGCCTTCGGGTTGTGAAAAAATCAAAGGCGTGGCGGAGTGTATTCCGCAATTGGTGGTAGTGTCAGGATCTCAGGATTGATGTCCATGAAGTGCGAGATTAGTATCGGGAACCATCGTACATAAGGAAGAGATCGGGCCTTCGACTTTGTCTCCCTCTAACGCATCTGGTCCGCGAGATCGTTCCAAATCAGCTGAGCCATGTCATATCTTTCGGAAAAGACCACTCCGTGAAAAATGCGAAGAATGTTCTCATTCGCCTTGTCGTAGCCGGAGTGTTTTGGGGAGAGTCATTTTTTGATGATGCCGAACAATGTCTTCCACGGATGGGGAATCCCGCTATTTTGAAAGTTCGCCAATTTAGTTAACGGAGGTTTGTATCCCATCCGAAGCCTGTCTTCTACGATCTCCGCATCCGTTGGAAGTTGATCATATTCGTCGTAGTGCGGGAGTTCGAGCACCATGGCCATCAGATTTTTCGTCAGGGCGACATGTCTTGTGTTGAGCATTGTCATATATTCCATGCTATCGCAGAATTGCTGGAGATAGACCATTGGTAAGGTGGACGTCATGGTCAAGGCTGGCCATAGAGGGTGTCCTTTGAGGATGGATATTATGACTTCATCCGGACATCGAAACGTCGTTAGGTTCAGTTGAAAGTTGTTGTCTTGGACTGTCATATAACTTCCAGAGGAGTAGATATGCGGGTAGTTAGGAGTTGCCATATCTCCAAAAATAACATAAGTTTCATTAGTCGATAAATTCATCTGTGAATAAATTGGATTAAGAATGAATTTAGAGAAAAATTGTATGTTTTAAGGTTTATGTTCGAAAGACTTAGTGAAAATTTTGAAAGATTTGTAAAATTGACTAAGTCTGAGAAGCGTGTTTTTATTCGCGAGTAACAATTTATTCGATTTTTAAATTTTGCGATCGAAAATTTTCTAAGTCTTGAAAAATTTTCTAAGTCTTTTTCAGCGTGTTTTTATTCGAGTAACAATTTATTCGATCGGTAAATTTTGCGATCGAATAAAAATGTGTCGAATAACTCAAGTTTTCGCCGATGACTTTTACGATCGAATAAAATGTTATCGAAAACAATAGTTTTTCGCTGAGTAAGTTTTCGATTGAATAAAAATTGTCGAAAAACTTAAGTTTTTCGCCGCGTAGTTTTGCGATTGAATAAAAGAATATCGAAAAACTTAAAGTTTTCGCCGCTGACTTTTGCGATCGAGTAAAATATACTCGAAAAATTAATTTTTCGCCGCGTAGTTTCGATCGAATAAAAGAATATCGAAAAAAAAGTTTTTTTCGACGTTGTGTTTTGCGATCGAATAAAATTTGAACAAAAACTAAAGTTCTTCGACAACATTGTTTGCGACACAAACTTTTTCGATCGAAAAGTTTCAAATCAAACAGTAAATACATAAAACATAACCTTCGATTTCTGGGTTATGAGTTGATCTGGGTTCGGAATGTTCAGAGAACAGTGGCGAATTCAAATATCATGATTTTAACCAAAAAGGCCGAGTTTAAACACTTTAATTTGAGGGTAGAAAAACCATTTTTCGTCGAAAATATAAACATGAACTTTCTTCAAATGTTTTTCGTGAAAATGCTTGAGAATCGGATGTTTTTGAACAGAAAATGATTCGGAACAAGTTTCTACCTTCGAAATCGGCAAGTTTAACCTAAAAATTTCGAATATTGCGGGATTTTGTTTGAATCGCCGAAGTCGGTTCGAAGATTTCGTAGAAGTCGAAAAGTTTTTCGATTGGAAATGTGTAGCGTGTCAAAGAGTTTTTCGATCGATAAAGTGATATTAATACTTTACGATCAGGTAAAGTACAAATTCCTTTGGGCCGTAAAAAAAATATTTTTGGGCTTTAGATAAATTCAGGTCGGAAAAAAAATTTATGAATTAACCCAAAAATAAATTGCTTAGTACTCCCTGTATGGAAAGAGATGAAATTATCTCCTAAAGTTGATGAAATTCAACATTTGACTCCTCGGATGAGCTCTAAATTTTCTGCGAGACTTAAAAAATGTTAGAATTCATGTTTTACTAGTGTAAAGGATAATAAAAATTTCTCATATAAAACTCTCCCTCAACAATTGCATGAGTAAACTTTTCAGTACCTACGCATATTTTCAGTACAAATTGGCATATGAAAATTTCCGATTTAAGTACAAGTAACGCATTTTAAGCAATTCAGCATAGTTTCATTAAAAATATTGCGTTTTTCAAAATAGTTAATCGCATTTTATCAATTCTGAACCAATGCATGTATTAATGCATTTAAAATGTGCGAATAATATTTTTCAATAAAAAAAAATTGTTTTGGGGTCAGATGGGACATTTTGAACATTATCACGCAAAAGTTTCTCATGACAGATAAAATAATAAATAAAAAAATTAAAAAATAATAATTTGCCATAAAATCATGTAACTAAACTAGTATTCTAAGAGCATAGTATGAATCACTTTGGCAACTCTCGCATGTTTCGCTCATATCACTCAATTTATTTTTATCAAGGAGATTTTTAGTATATATATCACTCTTATCATCACACAAATTTATATCAATTAATTTGTTATTGTAGTATTTTTAATCAACTTACCAAGTGAGAGTTCGTCATTTTGAATCAAAGGGAGTTTTAAGGGATTATTTTTAGTCTCTGACTAAAGGGGTTGGAATTTTGGGTTAGTGAGCTTTAAAAATTCTTCTCTTCCAGGGGCCATTTTTGTGAAATTATGTTCTGATCCTTTTGCTTTTCCTTTCTTTAGTAATTTCATTTCAAGGCTTTGAGAGATGAGATCTTCTTTGATTTTGGGTCGAGACTGTGTTTCTTTAGAAAGTTTCACAGTTATGGAGTTCGAACCCAAGACTGTGCTTCTCTTCCCGTCTTCTCTACATAAGATCTAGATTATCATTGGAGAAGTTCACTTCAAGGTGCTTCTCTTCTAGGAGTATACGAGATTATCTAGGAGAATATCACAGTGAGATCAGTGTTTCTCTTCTATAATAAATGTGAAATGCATAATGTGCATCACTTTAGCTCTCCCCCTCTTTTTCTTGAATTAGTAACCCCGAATCATTTGAAGAAAAAGAATGTCGGAGAAGGCTCAAAGGGGATTTCTAGAGGAAAAAGTAAAGGATTTATAATATGGCCAAGTGAGGAATTTCCTAATATGCCCTTATCATTTTCACGACAAACTAAACACAAAAGCAAGATTGAAGCTACGAAGTACAAACCAAAAGATAGTCATTTGAAGTGTGACACAAAAAAAATATGGAGATTCAAATTCTCACATGTATGATGTGGCTTTGTGTCTAGTGAAACAAACAAAGTTCTTTTGAGTAAAAGAATGTCATATGAATTTTTGAGAAAAGAATTTAACCATATATATCGAAGAAATATTTTGTGAGTAATTTAAAAAATAGTCAAAATTATCGTCATCCCCCATTTTTTTAATTATACTTTTTATATATATATATATTATTATATATATTTAATTTTTTTTTCTTTTACGTAAAAAAAATATTAAAAGATAGAGTCACGCAAAATAATCAAGGAATATTAAGAAGCACATAGAATAGCAAATTGAAGCATAGTAGAGCATGTAAAGCGCATTTCCAGTAAGATTGAGATTCAACATGCCTAACTTAGCAATAAGGAATTGGAATCGTTTTTCATCCAATGCCTAAGTGAATAAATCGGCAAATTAAAGCTCTGTTTTAACAAAATACATATCTATCGTGTCTTTTTCTACATGATTTTTTATAAAATGATATCGAATATCTATGTGTTTCGTGTGTGACTGATGAACAGGATTGCAAGTAATGGCTATAACACTTTGAGAATCACTATAAATGGGAATGTTATTGAAATCAAACCCGTAATCGCGTAGTTGTGTCCGCATCCATAGAATTTGCGAGCAACAGCTGGCAGCCGCAACGTATTCCGCCTCGGCCGTCGATGTTGATACACAATTTTGTTTCTTTGAAGACCAGCATACCAACTTTTTGCCTAAAAATTGTGCTCCGCCAGACGTGCTTTTTCTGTCCATTCGACAACCTGCATAGTCAGCATCAGTATAGCCATAAGTCGAAAGTCAGTATTTTTAGGATAACAAAGCCCGAAGTTTGGAGTTCCTTTGAGATATCGTAGAATCCTCTTGACGGCATTCATGTCTCTTTTGGGTCGGCTTGAAAGCGGGCGCATAGGCAAGTTGCAAACATAATGTCGGGTCGGCTGGATGTCAAGTAGAGAAGAGATCCGATAATGCTCCTATAGGTGGTGATGTTGACAGTCTTTCCAGACGGATCAACATCCAGTTTGCAATTAGTAGACATTGGAGTATTCATCGTTGTGCTCTTGTATTGATTAAATCTCTTCAGAATTTCTCGGATATATTTGGTCTGACTGATGAAGATGCCATCATCGAGTTGCTTGACTTGTAATCCCAGAAATAATTGGAGTTCTCTCATTAAACTCATCTCGAATTCGGTCTTCATGAGATTACCAAATTTCTGACAAAGACGTTCATTCGTTGATCCGAAGTTGATGTCATCAACGTAAACTTGAACGATCATCAAGTCTTTGCTCTGCTTTTGATGAAGAGAGTCGTATCGATTGTTCCTCTGATGAAGTTGGATTTGACCAAAAATTCGCTCAGAACATCATACCAAGCACGAGGGGCTTGTTTTAGTCTATAGAGAGCTTTGTCCAATCGATAGACATGATCAGGAAGGTTCTCGTGCATGAACCCTTCGGGTTGAGCGACATAGACTTCTTCTTTTAATACGCCATTGAGAAAGGCAGTTTTGACGTCCATTTGACAGACTTTGAGGTCTTTGTGAGCCGCGTATGCTAGGAATAAGCGAATAGCTTTAATACGGGCGACTGGAGCATACGTCTCGTCGTAATCAATTCCTTCTTGTTGATTGTATCCCTTAGCAATGAGTCGTGTTTTATTCCTGATTACTTCACCGTTTCTCATTTTTTTTGTTCTTGAAAACCCATTTAGTTCCAATTATGGTTTTGCCTTGTGGTCGAGGAACCAATGTCCAAACTTGTAGACATTCGAACTGGTTGAGTTCATCTTGCATTGTCGGATTTTGAAGAAGAGGAGTCTCAAATTTAATTTCTTCCATTGAGGGAGATGGGGCACTACTTGGTGTTGAGTGAGACGAAGAAGGCATTTGAGACTTGTTCCGATAAAAGTGTTCGAATAGAGAATCTAAATCTTCATGGTCACGGGGAATTGCTTCACTTGACTTTGATGTAGAAGTTGCCCAAAGTTGTTGATCTTGTGCAAACACACCTATAAGCTCGGGTTCTGAACTGTTTTGTTCAGACGCCAATTCCGTTATTTCTTGAAAGGTGACGTTGTAGCTTTCAAGAATTGTACGAGAAGACTTGAGGTAGACGCGATATGATTTTGATGTAGAGGAATAACCGACAAAAATGGCTTCAAAGGCCTTGGGATCGAACTTGCTTCGATGCTCCGATCGTTGGCCACAAAACACTTGCAACCAAATACTTTGAAGAATGAGATATTCGGGATTCTTTGATTAATTATCTCATATGGCGTCTTTTCGAAGCGTTTGTGAATAATTGTCCTATTTTGAGTAAAACATGCCGTACTAACTGCTTCAGCCCATAGAAAGTGAGGAAGACCGGAGTATATGAGCATTGTTCTTGCAGCTTCAACTAAAGTCCGGTTCTTCCTTTCTACGACACCATTTTGTTGAGGCGTTTTTGCGGCTGAGAATTGTTGAATAATTCCAAAGTTGTTGAGACGCTGATTCTTGAATTCAGTTCCGTTGTCTGTTCTAATTACTGGGATTTTCTTTTTCATGAAATTCTGAGTTGTATTCACAAAGCTTTCTATCAATTCTCCAGTCTCATCTTTAGTTCGGAGATATCTTGTCCATGTGTAGCGAGAATAATCGTCGACAATTACTAACACATATTTTCGACCGTTGATGCTTTGTGCACGCATTGGTTCGGCTTGATTTTGTGTGATGCTCGCTTCATTTGTGCCATTTGACAAGCCGAACCGTGATGCTCTTGGTTAGATGAAATTATTGGCAGACCGTTAACCAACTTTTTAACACTGAGTTTGTGAAGAGCTTTTAAGTTTAGATGAGACAGACGTTGATGCCATAAGTTGTTCCTCTTTATTGTTGTATGAGAGATGAGGCATACAGCTGTCGAAGGTCGAACTGATGTCAGATGGATTGTGTATAGGTTAGATCTTCGTGATCTTGTAAGAAGTTCTTGATTCTGACTATTCAAAACTCTGCACTGTTCAGCTAGAAATACTACTTGAAATCCTTTGTCACAGAATTTGCCTATGCTGAACAGATTGTGCTGGAGACCTTGGACGTAAGAGACATCTTTAATCGTCAAATTTGGCAGTAAAATGTCTCCAAATTCGAGTATGGGAGCTGAGGCATTGTTGCCAAATCGTACTTTGCCATTGTAGCGGTCTTGGTAGTTGCTCAACAGTTCTTGTTTTCCCGTCATATGTGTGGAGCAACCAGAATCTAAATACCACACATGATGGATCTGCATAGACAGAAATTAGGGAGACTTAGGTACCCACTTTTGAATGGGTCCTCTCGGATTAAGAAATTTGATAAGTAAGGTTTGTTCATCTTTGGTTCCTAACTTATTAAAATGCTTAGGTACCCAAACCAACTTAGACGTAGTTGGTTTAAGTAGTACCTCTTTAGACAATTTAGCCTTATTGGCCTGTATTTGCCTAGGTGGTGATTTAGGAATCCATCGTGGTTGAACATTACATGGGAGGTTAATTTCAGTACAAACAAATGTCTGATTTGTCTTATTGCTGGAGAAAATATTTTCTATGGCTAGTCTCCTAAGGTGTTTAGCTGAATGTACGTGTACTGGATATCTTAGGTGAGAACAAGAATGTATGGAGCTATAAGCTTTCTTAATAGTTGGATCTTGTTTCTGACGACACTTAAGACTTGCATTTGTTTTAGAATGATGATTATTGTTTTTAGAAGCAAAGCCAATTTCAAAGTTTGTGCTTTCAAAAATAATAGGCTTTAACGCATAAGTTGAAGTTACAATACAAGAAATGGTTGTCTTCGTACGAGTGTCCGTAGTTTTTGACATAGAAGAAATAGATAACAAATCATTTTTCATCTGAAATTTCATTCTATACACTCTTTCCTTAGCATACTTCACCTCTTTTACTACTCTACCTGTGGATGGAGTAGGAAAAGGGTTAGTAAAAATCTTTTTCCTTTTTGAATCATTTAAGGATTCGTTTTCTCTCTTTACAATTTCTAAAGAAGATTTATCTTCTTTTGAAATATTTTGAAAAATAATAGGAGAGTTTTTCTTAGTTTTAATCTTGTCCTTAATTAAAGATTTTTCTTTCAAAATAAGATCATGACAAGTTTTTAAAATAGAGGATGTTTTGAGATTGGAAATTTCCAGTAAAAGTTCGTTCTTTTCAGCTTTGAAATTCTTTCTTTCCGTTTCCAAGGAAGCGTTTAAATCAGCTATTTTTCTAATAATAGCTGGAATATAACAGAAATTAGAATTTTGAGAATGATCATTATTATCTTTCTTGTCGTTAGAGAAATCTTCTAGGGGATATAATGAATTATAATCACTAGACAAGTTGAGATATCTTGTCTTGTAACTATTATTCAAGTCGGTATAGTCAAAAGGAATGTTAGTCCTATCAGTGGCTTGTCGTTTAGATTCTTCTAAAGCATTTATTTCGGAAGAATTAGTGAATGCCATTAGAGAAGTTAAACCTAATCCCATATACTTGATATCGTATAATTGTCTAACATTGACCTTTTTCAAGTAACATGGATTGTTAAAACCTAAGCCTTCTTTAGGATTATAAAATTCTGTATCAAGAGGTTGATTTAGAAATATAGTTTGATCCGTTTGACCCCTTTTTATTAGAAGATCATCTAACGTTTTAATCCTTGAATAAAGTTTCTTACGTTCGTCAGAAATTTCTTTGAAATTATTTTGAGAAATTTCTAAGTCTCTCTGACAATCGATAAGAATCGTATTAAGTTCAGTAATTTTTGTCTCGAGGTAGCTATGGTTAATTCAAGACTAGAGATTTTTTCCTTAGCGTTAGATAAGTGAATTTCGAGATGAATTTTCTTATCTTATTGCTTTTGGAAATTGCTTTCGCTAAGAGCGAGTTTTTCTTCTAATTCATTTGTTCATTTCCGCTCAATTTTCATGTTAGTGTACTCAACCTATAACGATTCTAACATGTTTAATAATGTGGAGTTAGACATTTGTACCTCTTGTGACAAAGAGGATGCTTTGTCGTCGTCGTCGTCAGGCCTCCTTGATGGGTCATAATTTGAAACGTCGTCGAGGTATGCCATAAGTGCAAGATTTTCGTCTTTAGAACTTGTGGTGACTTCCATCCAATGCTCTTGTTCTGCCATCAGTGCTACTCCAGCCTCTTTCTGTTTAGTAAGTTGGAATTTTTTGGAGTAGTAGTTGGCGTCCTTTTTCTTGGGTAGTTTGCATTCTCTGGAGAAGTGTCCTACCTTTCAACAATTATAGCATTTTTGTGGTTCTTTGACACTTTTAGATTCTGAGGACTCGGCCGGTCTTTCCCTTTGCTTGGAGCTAGATGTCCGAAGTCTATTGGCCGAAGACGAGGATTTCTTTTTGTAAAACTTTTTACTCATCATTTTAGAAATGAGAGCTAACTGTTTCTTAAACTCCTTCATATCAGGTTCGGAGTCCAAGTCAGATTCTCCTTCATCTTCTGAAGAACTTGGCAGATTGATACTTTTATCCTTTCAAGATCGACTTTGCTTTCTTTCAGAGACAAGTGCTATAGAGTCGTCGATCTGCTTGTCCTTTAGTTCTTTTTGGATCTCGCTTATATCTTCTTCATGTTGGGCGAGATTATCAAAGACGGCATGGATATCCATTTCGTCCAAATCCTTATTTTGTCGGATTTGAATGGATATTTTCTTCCACTCCGGTTGAAGAGAAGAAAGAAATTTGATGTTGACCTCCATGTTGGTCTTGAATATATCTATCTTCCTCATTTCATTAAGAAGAGTTAGATATCTTTGATAGAGTTCATAAACTGATTCCTGTGTCTTGGCTTTTAAAGAGTCGTAAGCTGTTAGAATATTTGCTTTCTTTGCTTTGACTCCAACTTCGGTTCGTTGCATCATCTTGTGGAGCTCGTCCCACATAGCCTTTGCGCTCGATAGACTATCTATTTGCATATAGATGTCATTCGGTATTCCTTGCATTAGGAAAGTCTTGGCTCCCAAGTCTGCTTTGGCTCTTAAACGCTCCCCCTTGGTGTATTCACCAGGAACTTTAAGTCTTCTGGTTGCATGAATATGAGGATTGTTTGTGGCATCTCCTTCTTGGATGAGCTAGAATTGAGCTGGACCTTCTAAAAGTAGCGCGATCAAATTTATGGCTTGATCTTTCGTTTTCAAGAAGTTCATGAACCGGGTTCTCCATACCGTGTAGGGCGGACGTCATTTGCGAGTGAGTAAGCATCCATTTTTGTTGATTGGTAAGATCTTCGTGAAAGTTTGGAATCGTAATGAAAAATGTTTCACAAGTGACAAACTTAGTTGGAAATATTTGATTCGTACTTTAAACAATTTCCTTTTTTAACCTATAATCCGGTCGTGAAAGGGAAATTGTTATGGTTTTGAAAATATTTGGTAAGTAAAAATTGATACTTCAAGATTTGTTAAAGAAATTTGAGTTATTGATCGAAAATATTGAGTATCAAAATAGATAGTTCGGAAACAAATATTTTTCATAAGTTTTGAAGTTCACAATTTTTTATTTCTTTTGATTGCAGTGGTCGAAATGTTTTTCGAGCAGTAAAGTTTTTTCGATTTAAAAATGTTAAACTTTTTAATCGAAAAAGTTTTTCGAACGTTTAATGATTTAGTTATATGTTTATCGAAAAATATTTTTGTAAACAAAATGTTAAGTTTTTCGAACGTTTAATGATTTAGTTATATGTTTATCGAAAAATATTTTTGTAAACAAAATGTTAAAAAGATGATCTTGTCGAAAAATATTTTGTCGAAAAACTATGTGGATCACAAAAACTCTTATCGAATAACTTGTGATCGAAAAATTACTAGTGATCGAAAAACTTTGTTTTTAGTTTGACTCAAATTGTTGACTGTAAAATTTTTCGATGGAATATTTTTCGTTCGAAAATATGTGTTAGCCAATTTTGGATCGAAAAATTTATTCCCTCGAAAAAGATATTTATATATGAACCGAAAAACTAATTATTGAAATAATGTTTTTCGAGTCTTAAATTTGAGTAAAACACTCGAAAATAGTGTTTGTCGTCGAAAAATTTCTCGGCTGCAAACTTGGTCGAAAAATATTTTTCGATCCATGTTTTTCGATCGAAGAACTGATCGATAACAGGTAAGTTCAATGTAACAGTGAAAATTCCAGATTCAATCGAGATATTCAATTTAAGTGCTGAAATTCTTGATAATCACTCGTTTAACAGTTCTAAATATGAACAAACACAGAATCAACCACGTTTAATAGCAAAATATGTCGAGATTTAAGAAGATCATATCGGACTCAAAACTTGATCGCAAACGTAAAAATCGATCTAAATCGAAAATCTGAATTAATATGATGTTCTAAGCGATTGAAATCAGTACGTAAATCAATCCTAACATATAATCTATCACTTAACCAGCAAAATCAACAACAAAATTCGCACAATTAAGCATATTGATCAAAATATAAGTCACGTGAGTTTTTCGATCGAAAAATCTGGAAAATTATTTTGATCTGAAAATTGCGAATTCTATCCAAAATCAATCACGATTCGCTCGGATACCAATTGTTAGGTCCTGATTCATCAATCAACAAGCAATCTAAGCACGAATTCTCGGTATTCGAGTAAGAAATCTTACGAATTACGTTCGGTCGAATATCCGCGTTAAAGATCTTGAGAGAGGTTGTTAGCTTTTCCGAGTTTCTCGAACGTGTTCTCTCGTTTAAAAAATGAATTCGATGCTTGTTATTTTCTGAATAATAAAACTTGTTTTTTTTGTAACTTTGATAGTGTACATCATATTTATACCTATATCTAAGGTATAATTACTATTAGGTCCTACACTATCAAAACATCTAATTACGCCCCTAATTAGAAGGATAATGAAATAATAAAGTACAATTCTAATATTCTCTTCAGATCTCTTCTCTACTTAACGTCCAGCCGACCCGACATCATGTTTGCCACTTGTCTCTGTGCTCGTTTTCAAGCTGACCCAAAGGAGTCCCAAATGCAAGCAGTCAAACGAATTCTATGCTATCTAAAAGGAACTCCCAACTTAGGGCTATGGTATCCTAAAAATACTGATTTTAGATTAATTGGCTATACTGACGCTGATTATGCAGGTTGTCGAATGGACAGAAAAAGCACGTCTGGCGGAGCACAATTTTTAGGCAAAAACTTGGTATGTTGGTCCTCAAAGAAACAAAATTATGTGTCAACATCGATGGCCGATGAAGAGAATATTATAATTGTGCTTTATTATTTCATTATCCTTGTAATTGGGCGTAATTAGAAGTTTTGATAGTGTAGGACTTAAGAGTAATTATACCTTAAATAAAGGTATAAATATGATGTACACTATCAAAGTTAATAAGTTTTTTCATTATTCAGAAAATAATAAGTTTTGAATTCATATTTTAAACGAGAGATCACGCTCGAGAAATTCGGAAACATCTAACAACCTCTCAAGATCTTCAAAGCGGATATTCGACCGATCGTATATCGTAAGATTTCTTACTCGAATACCGAGAATTCGTGCTTAGATGTTGATTGATGAATCAGGACCTAACAATTGGTATCAGAGCCAATCGTGATTGATTTTGGACATAATTCCCAATTTTCAGATCCAAATAATTTTCCAGATTTTTCGATCGAAAAACTCACGTGACTTATATTTTGATCAATATGCCTAATCTGCGAATTTTCTTATTGATTTTTTTGATTAAGTGACAGATTATATGTTTGGATAAATTTACGTACTGATTTCAATCTCTTAGAACGTAATAATAATTCAGATTTTTGATCTAGATTGATTTTTGTATTTGCGATCAGGTTTTGAGTCCAATCTGATGTTCTTAAATCTCGATATATTTTGCTATTAAACGTGGTTGATTCTGTGTTTGTTCGTATTTAGAACTGTTAAACGAGTGATTATCCAGAATTTCAGCGTTTAAATTGAACATCTCGTTTGAATCTGGAATTTTCACTGTTACATTGAACTTAACTGTTCTTCGATCAGTTCTTCGATCGAAAAACATGAATCGAAAAATATTTTTCGACCAAGTTTGCAGCCGAGAAATATTTCGACGACAAACACTATTTTCCAGCGTTTTACTCAAAATAAAGACTCGAAAAACATTATTTCAATAATTAGTTTTTCGATTCATATATAAATATATTTTCGAGTGAATAAATTTTTCGATCCAAAATCAGGCATAACATAGTTTAGATCAAAAAATATTCCATCGAAAAATTTTACAGTCAACAATTTGAGGCAAACTAAAACAAAGTTTTCCGATCACTAGTAATTTTCTATCACAAGTTATTCGATAAGAGTTTTTGAGATCAACGTAGTTTTTCGACAAAATATTTTTCGATAATATCATCTTTTCAACATTTTTTTGAAAAATATTTTTCGATAAACATATAACTAAATCCTTAAACGTTCGAAAAATTCTTTCGATTAAAAAGCTTAATATTTTTAAATCGAAAAACTTTACTGCTCGAAAAACAATTTCGACCACATCATTTAAAAGAAATCAAAAATTGTGAACTTCAAAACTTACGAAAAATATTTTTCTCCGAACTATCGATTTTGATAACTCAATTCGATCAATAATTCAAATTTCTTTAACGAATCTTGAAGTATCAATTTTTTAATTACCAAATATTTTAAAAAACATAACAATTTCTCTTTCACGAACGGATCATAGGTTCAAAAAGGAAATTGTTTAAGTACGAATCGAATATTTCTAACTAAGTTTTTCACTTGTGAAGCATTTTTCATTACTATTCCAAACCTTCACGAAGATCCTATCAATCAACAAAAATGGATGCTTACTCACTTGGAAATGACGTCCGCCCTCCAATTCTTCGAAGAGGCGAATACACGGTATGGAGAAGCCGGTTCTTGAACTTCTTGGAAACGAAAGATCAAGCCTCAAATTTTATCGCGTCACTTCAAGAAAGTCCAGCTCAATTCTGGCTCATCCAAGAAGGAGATGCCACAAACAATCCTCATATTCCTGCAACCAGAAGACTTAAAGTTCCTGGTGAATATATTGAGGGGGAGCGTTTAAGAGCCAAAGCAGACTTGGGAGCCAAGACTTTCCTAATGCAAGGAATACCGAATGACATCTATAGGCAAATAGATAGTCTATCGAGCGCAAAAGCCATGTGGGACGAGTTCTACAAGATGATGCAACGAACTGGAGTTGGAGTCAAAGCAAAGAAAGCAAATATCCTAACGGCTTATGACTCTTTCAAAGCCAAGACGGAGGAATCAGTTTATGAACTCTATCAAAGATATCTAACTCTTCTCAATGAAATGAGGAAGATAGATATATTCAAGACCAACATGGAGGTCAACATCAGATTTCTTTCTTCTCTTACCGGAGTGGAAGAAAATATCCATTCAAATCCGACAAAAGGATTTGGGCGAAATGGATATCCACGCCGTCTTTGATAATCTCGCCCAACATGAAGAAGATATAAGCAAGATCCAAAAAGAACTAAAGGGCAAGCAGATCGACGACTCTATAGCACATATCTCTGAAAGAAACCAAAGTCGGCTCGGACTCCGAACCTGATATGAAGGAGTTCAAGAAACAGTTAGCTCTCATTTTTAAAATGATGAGTAAAAACTTTTAATAAAAGAAATCCTCGTCTTCGACCAATAGACTTCGGACATCTAGCTCCAAGCAAAGGGAAAGACCAGCCGAGTCCTCAGAATCTAAAAGTGTCAAAGAACCACAAAAATGCTATAATTGTGGAAAGGTAGGACACTTCTCCAGAGAATGCAAACTACCCAAGAAAAAGGATGTCAACTACTACTCCAAAAAATTCCAACTCACTAAACAGAAAGAGGTTGGAGTAGCACTGATGGCAGAACATGAGCATTGACTGGAAGATACCACAGATTCTGAAGACGAAAATCTTGCACTTATGGCATACCTCGACGACCCTTCAAATGATGACCCATCCAGGAGGCCTGACGACGACGACGACAAAGCATCCTCTTCGTCACAAGAGGTACAATTGTCTAATTCCACATTATCAAACATGTTAGAATCGTTACAGCTTAATTACACTAACATGAAAATTGAGCGGAAACAAACAAAGGATTTAGAAGAGAAACTAGCTCTTAGCAAAAGCAATTTCCAAAAGCAATTAGATAAGAAAATTCATCTCGAAATTCCCTTATCTAACGCTAAGGAAAAAATCTCTAGTCTTGAATTAACCATAGCTACCTCTGAGACAAAAATTACTGACCTTAATACGATTCTTATCGATTGTCAGAGAGACTTAGAAATTTCTAAAAATAATTTCAAAGAAATTTCTGACGAACGTAAGAAACTTTAAGGATTAAAGCGTTAGATGATCTTTTAATAAATAGGGGTCAAACGGATCAAACTATATTTCTAAATCAACCTCTTGATACAGAATTTTATAATCCTAAAGAGGGCTTAGGTTTTAACAATCCCTGTATCTTGAAAAAGGTCAATGTTAGACAATTATACGATATCAAGTATATTGGATTAGGTTTAACTTCTCTAGTGGCATTTACTAATTCTTCCGAAATAAATGCTTTAGAAGAATCTAAACGACAAGCCACTGATAGGACTAACAATCCTTTTGACTACACCGACTTGAATAATAGTGACAAGACACGAGATCTCAACTTGTCTAGTGATTATACTTCGTGATATCCCTTAGAAGATTTTTCTAAAAATAAGGAAGAAAATATTGATCATTCTCAAAATTCCAATTTCGGTTATATTCCAGCTATTATTAGAAAAATAGTTGATTTAAATGCTTCATTGGAAACAGAAAGAAAGAATTTCAAAGCTGAAAAGAACGAACTTTTACTGGAGATTTCCAATCTCAAAACTTCCTATAATTTAAAAACTTGTCCTGATCTTATTTTGAAAGAAAAATCTTTAATGAAAGACAAGATTAAAACTAAGAAAAACTCTCCTATTATTTTTCAAAATATTTCAAAAGAAGATAAATCTTCTTTAAAAATTGTAAAGAGAGAAAACGAATCCTTAAATGCTTCAAAAAGGAAAAAGATTTTTACTAACTCTTTTTCTACTCCATCCACAGGTAGAGTAGTAAAAGAGGTGAAGCATGCTAAGAAAAGAGTGCCTAGAATATATTTTCAGAAGAAAAATGATTTGTTATCTATTTTTTCTATGTCAAAAACTATGGACACTTGTACGAACACAGCTATTTCTAATATTGTTAATTCAAACTATGCGTTAAAGCCAATTATTTTTGAAAGCACAAACTTTTAAATTGGCTCTACTTCTAAAAACTATCATCATTCTAAAACAAATGCAAGTCTTAAGTCTTGTCAAAAACAAGAACCATCTATTAAGAAAGCTTATAGCTCCATACATTCTTGTTCTCACCTAAGATATCCAGTACACGTACATTCAGCTAAACACCTTATGAGACTAGCCATAGAAAAGATTTTCTCCAGCAATAAGACAAATCAGACATTTGTTTGTACTGAAATTAACCTCCCATGTAAGGTTCAACCACGATGGATTCCTAAGTCATCACCTATGCAAACTCAAGCCAATAAGGCTAAATTGTCTAAAGAGGTACTACTTAGACCAACTACTTCAAAGTTGGTTTGGGTACCTAAGCATTCTAATAAGTTAGGAACCAAAGATGAACAAACCTTACTTATCAAATCTGCTAATCCGAGAGGACCCATTCAAAAGTGGGTACCTAAGTCTCCCTAATTTCTGTCTATGCAGATCCATCATGTATGGTATTTAGATTCTGGTTGCTCCACACATATGACGGGAAAACAAGAACTGTTGAGCAACTACCAAGACCGCTACAATGGCAAAGTACGATTTGGCAACAATGATTCAGCTCCCATACTCGAATTTGGAGACATTTTACTGCCAAATTTGACGATTAAAGATGTCTCTTACGTCCAAGGTCTCCAGCACAATCTGTTCAGCATAGGCAAATTCTATGACAAAGGATTTCAAGTAGTATTTCTAGCTGAACAGTGCAGAGTTTTGAATAGTCAGAATCAAGAACTTCTCACAAGATCACGAAGATCTAACCTATACACAATCAATCTGACATCAGTTCGACCTTCGTTAGCTGTATGCCTCATCTCTCAGACAACAATCAAGATGAACAGCTTATGGCACCAACGTCTGTCTCATCTAAATTTAAAAGCTCTTCACAAACTCAGTGTTAAAAAGTTGGTCAATGGTCTGCCAACAATTTCATCTAACCAAGAGCATCACTGTTCCGCTTGTCAAATGGGAAAAATGAAGCGAGCATAACAAAAAATCAACCAAGTTGCTTCTACATCTCGACCCTTAGAGTTACTTCACATGGATCTTTGTAGACCAATGCGTACACAAAGCATCAACGGTCGTAAATATGTGTTAGTAATAGTCGGCAATTATTCTCGCTACACATGGACAAGATATCTCTGAACTAAGGATGAGACTGGAAACTTGATAATAAGCTTTGTGAATACAACTCAGAATCTCATGCAAAAGAAAATCCTAGTAATCAGAACGGACAACGGGACAGAATTCAAGAATCAGCGCTCAGCAACTTTTATCAATCACTTGGAATTATTCAACAATTCTCAGCCGCAAAAACGTCACAACAAAATGGTGTCGTAGAAAGAAAGAACCGGACTCTAGGTGAAGCTGCAAGAACTATGCTCATTTACTCCGGTCTTCCTCACTTTTTATGCGCTGAAGCAGTGAGTACATCATGTTTTACTCAAAATAGGACAATTATTCACAAACACTTCGAGAAAACGCCATATGAGCTAATTAATACAAGAATTCCAAATATTTCATTCTTCAAAGTATTTGGTTGCAAGTGTTTTGTGGCCAACGATCGGGAGCATCGAAGCAAGTTCGATCCCAGAGCCTTTGAAGCCATTTTGTCGGATATTCCTCTACTTCAAAATAATATCGCGTCTACCTCAAGTCTTCTCGTACAATTCTTGAAAGCTACAACGTCACCTTTCAATAAATGACGGAATTGGCTTCTGAACAAAACAGTTCAGAACCCGAGCTTATAGGGGTGTTGGCACAAGGTCAACAACTTTCGGCAACTTTTACATCAACGTCAAATGAAGCAATTCCCGCTGACCATGAAGATTTAGATTCTCTATTCGAACACTTTTATCGGAACAAGTCTCAAATGCCTGCTTCGTCTCACTCAACACCAAGCAGTGCCCCATCTCCCTCAATGGAATAAATTAATAATGAGACTCCTCCTCTTCAAAATCCGACAAATGTTCGAGAATCTACTTATTCAGAATCTTCATCTAGTAATGCAGTTCCTACAAATACAAATGAGGAAATTCCTATCGACTCAACATCTGAATTGAATTTCCCAACTCTGAATGATCAACCCATTAATTCAGGATATCTCGATCTCCAATCCAATGCCGAATCTACTTCAGTTATTCCTCACGAACGCAAATGGACTCGAGCTCACCCTACTAATCAGATTATCGGTGATCCTTCAAGTGGTGTACGTATTAGGACTTCGACAGAAAGCGGTTTATTCACATGCTTCCTAAGCCAAAACGAACCAAATAAGGTAGCCGAAGCTCTTAAAGACCCGGATTGGGTAATTGCAATGCAAGATGAACTCAACCAGTTCGAGCGTCTACAAGTTTGGACATTGGTTCCTCGACCACAAGGCAAAACCATAATTGGAACAAAATGGGTTTTCAAGAACAAGAAAAATGAGAACGGTGAAGTAATCAGGAATAAAGCACGACTCGTTGCTAAGGGATACAATCAACAAGAAGGAATTGATCGTGACGAGACGTATGCTCCGATTGCAGGTATTGAAGCTATTCGCTTGTTTCTAGCATACGCGGCTCACAAAGACTTCAAAGTCTATCAAATGGACGTCGAAACTGCCTTTCTCAACGGCGTATTAGAAGAAGAAGTCTACGTCGCTCAACCCGAAGGGTTCATACACGAAAACCATCCTGATTATGTCTATCGATTGGACAAAGCTCCCTATGGACTAAAACAAGCCCCCCGTGCTTGGTATGATGTTCTGAGCGAATTTTTGGTCAAATCCAACTTCCTCAGAGGAACAATCGATACGACCCTCTTCATCAAAAGGCAAGGCAAAGACTTGATGATCGTTCAAGTTTACGTTGACGACATCATTTTTGGATCGACGAATGAACGTCTCTGTAAGAAATTTGGTAATCTCATGAAGACCAAATTCCAGATGCGCTTAATGGGAGAACTCCCATTTTCTTGGATTACAAGTCAAGAAACTCGATGATGGAATCTTCATCAGTCAGACAAAATATATCCGAGATATTCTGAAGAAATTTAATCAAGACAAGAGCACACCGATGAATACTCGAATGTCTACTAATTGCAAACTGGATGCTGATCCGTCTGGAAAGGCTGTCAACATCACCACCTATCGGAGCATTATCGGATCTCTTCTTTACTTGGCATCCAGCCGACCTGACATTATGTTTGCAACTTGCCTTTGCGCCCGCTTTTAAGCCGACCCAAAGGAGTCCCACATGAATGCCGTCAAGAGAATTCTACGATATCTCAAAGGAACTCCAAACTTAGGGCTTTGGTATCCTAAAAATAATGACTTTCGACTTATTGGTTATACTGATGCTGACTATGCAGGTTGTCGAATGGACATAAAAAGCACGTCTGGCGGAGCACAATTTTTAGGCGAAAAGTTGGTCTGCTGATTTTCAAAGAAACAAAATTGTGTGTCAACATTGACGGCCGAGGCGGAATACGTTCCGGCGGCCAGCTGTTGCTCGCAAATTCTAAGGATGCGGACACAACTACGCGATTACGGGTTTGATTTCAATAACATTCCCATTTATAGTGATTCTCAAAGTGCTATAGCCATTACTTGCAATCCTGTTCATCATTCACGCACGAAACACATAGACATACGATATCACTTTATAAAAGATCATGTAGAAAAAGGCACGATAGATATGTATTTTGTTAAAACGGAGCTTCAACTTGCCGACTTATTCACTAAGGCATTGGATGAAAAACGATTCCAATTCCTTATTGCTAAGTTAGGCATGTTGAATCTCAATCATTATAGAAGAGAAACACTGATCTCACTGTGAACTTCTCCTAGATAATCCCGTATACTCCCAGAAGTGAAGCACCTCGAAGTGAACTTCTCAAATTATAATCTAGATCTTATGTAGAGAAAACGAGAAGAGAAGCACAGTCTTGGGTTCAAACTTCATAACTGTGAAACTTTCTAAAGGAACACAGTCTCGACCCAAAATCAAACAAGATCTCATCTCTCAAAGCCCTGAAAAGAATTTACAATAGAAAGGAAAAGCAAAAGTATCACAATCGAATCTCACAAAAAGGACCCCTGGAAGAGAAGAATTTTTAACCTCACTAACCCAAAATTTCTACCCCTTAGTCAGAGCCTAAAAATAATCCCTTAAAAGTCCCTTTGATTCAAAATGACGAACTCTCACTTGGTAAGTTGATGAAAAATACTACGATAACAAATTAATTGATATAATTTTCTTGTGATGATAAGAGTGATATATCTACTAAAAATCTCCTTGATAAAAAATAAATTGAGTGATATGAGCGAAACTTGCGAGAGTTGTCAAAGTGATTCATACTATGCTCTTAGAATACTAGTTTAGTTACATGATTTTATGGCAAATTAATGTTATATATATGTCTTGAAATTTTTTTGTGATAATATTCAAAATAAAAAAATCTGACCCTGAAACAAATTTTTTTTTCTATTCGCACATCTTGATGCATTAATACATGCATTGGTTCAGATTTGATAAAATGCGAAATTATTCTTGAAAAATGCAACATTTTCATAAACTATGCTGAATTGCTTAGAATGCGTTAATTGTACTTCAATCGGAAATTTTCATATGTACCGAAAATATGTGTAGGTACTGAAAAGTTTATTCAGGCAATTGTTGAGGGGGAGTTTTTATATGATAATTTGTTATTATCTTCTACATTCGTAGAAACTTGAATTCTAACAATTTATTAAGCCTCGCAGAAAATTTAGAGCTCATCCGAAGAGTCAAATGTTGAATTTCATCAACATCAGGAGATAATTTCCTCTCTTGCGGAAATACATGGAGTATTATACAAATTATTTTTGGGTTAGTTCATAAATTATATTTCCGACCTGATTTTATCTAAAGCCCAAGAATATTTTTTTTTCGGCCCAAAAGAATTTTTACTTTACCCGATCGTAAAGTATTAATATCACTTTATCACACGAAAAACTCTCTCACACACTACAAATTCCCAATCGAAAAACTTTTGATCTTCTAAGAACATCTTCGAACCGACTTCGACATTTCAATCCAAATTCCTCATTTATCAGAATTTTTAGATTAAACGTGCGGATTTCGAAGGTAGAAACGTGTTCCGATTCATTTTCTGTTCAAAAACATCCGATTATCAAGCATTTTCATGAAATTTTTTTGAAGAAAGTTCATGTTTATTTTTTCGACGAAAACTGATTTTTTGAGCTTCAAATCAAAGTGTTTACACTCAATCTTTTGGGTTAAAATCATGATATTCGGATTCGCCACTGTTCTCTGAACATTTCGAACCCAGATAAACCCATGATTTACCCAGAAATCGAAGATTATGTTTTACGTATTTACTGTTTGATTTGAAAATTTTCGATCGAAAAAGTGTGTGTCCCAAACAGTGTCATCGAAAAACTTATTTTTCGTTAAAATTTTATTCGATCGTAAAACTCAGAGTCTAAAATCTTTTGTTTTTGACATATTTTTAATCTATCGCAAAAATACGCGGCGAAAAACCTATTTTCGTTTTTATTTTATTCGATCGCAAAACTAAGCGGCGAAAAACTTAAGTTTTTCGACAATTTTTTATTCGATCGAAAACTTAATCAGCGAAAAACTATTGTTTTCGATAACATTTTATTCGATCGTAAAAGTCATCAGCGAAAACTTGAATTATTCGACACATTTTTATTCGATCGTAAAACACCACAATCGAATAAATCTTTACTCGAATAAAAACACGCTGCAAAAGACTTAGAAAATTTTTCAAGACTTAGAAGAATTTTCGATCGCAAATTTTTAAAAATCAAATAAATTGTTACTCGAATAAAAACACGCTTCTAAGACTTAGTTAATTCTACAAATTTCTCAAATTTTTACTAAGTCTTCCGCGATAAATCTTTAAATATACAATTCTACTCTACATTCATTCTTAGTCAAATTCATTCATTCATGAAACTTTATCGACTAATGGACCTAATATTATTTTTGCAGATATGACAACTCCCAACTACCCTCATATTTACTCCTCTGGACAGTCCAAGACAACAACTTCCAACTGGATTTAACAACGTTTCGGTGTCCGGATGACGTCATAATATCCATCCTCAAAGGACACCCTTTATGACCAGCTCTGACCATGACGGCCACCGTACCAATGGTCTATCTCCAGCAATTCTGGGGATGCATGCAGAGCTTCGTCAACGGCAACAACGTGGATTATATGACAAAGCTCAATATAAGACACATTGCCCTGACGAAAAATCTAATGGCCATGGTGCTCGATCTCCCCCACTACGATGAATACGACCGACTACCAACGGATGCGGAGATCGTAGAAGACATGCTCCGGATGGGATACAAACCGCCGCTAACTAAACTGGCCAACTTTCAAAATAGCAGGATTCCTCATCCGTGGAAGACACTGTTCGGCATCATCAACAAATGCCTCTCCCCAAAACACTCCGGCTTCGACAAGGCGAATGGAAACATTCTTCGCATTTTTCACGGAGTGGTCTTCTCCAAAAGATATGACATGGCCCAGCTGATCTGGAACGATCTCGCCGACCAGATACGTCAGAGGGAGACAAAGTCGAAGGCCTGATCTCTTCCGTAGATCCCGAAACTACCACCAATTGCTGACTACACCCCGCCACGCCTTCGATTCTTCCACAACCCGAAGGCCGCGGATCTAGCACTCCAATCAATGTTGATCCCATTGGAGCTGCTCCGTTTAGCTAATCCAACTGAAGAGGCCTACCAAGATTACTACCACAACAACTCTATCACGGAGGCGACGGTACGTGCCTTGGATCCAGCTCCGGTGCCTTCTCAAAGGGAATCCTTGGTGACAACAACGGAGCCCGAAGCCACGACTCAGGAGATTGAACCCGAAGGTGTCCCACAAGATATCTCTCCTGAGGCAACTGATTCTGATGAAGCACACAGACTCCTACAAAGGGGCCCTCGCCGACAACAACTCTCGGCCTCGTCTGCAGTGCCTTCACTCATACCAGCTTCGGAGCCAACACATCCACCACCAAGTTATCAGCCCACTGAACAGATTCAAATTGAATCTGTCTCAACACCCATAGAGGTGATACCTATCGTATCATCTCAAGGATTGGGTGGAAGCCCTATTGGACCCCCGATATCTTCGGAGCCAACAATAGGCCAACCCTCTGAAGTGGTGACTTCTGGGTTGATAACGGATGTCCTTGGACGTACCGGACCCTCAAGGCCTACTATAGGCAGCATATCGGAAATCTACTCCGATGTTGTGATAGTGGAGCGCCTCCCTGGCCCCACTCCACCGATGTTCGTGACGGAGCACAGACTACAAGAAGCACTCTCCTCAATCCTATCTTCACTAGAAGATCGTCTGATGGACCGAATGCTCCATGCTCTCGAGACTTCCCGAAGAGACACCGGGGAAACACAAGTCTCAGAAGCTGCTCCCACCGACACACAAACCACACCCGTCTCCTCACCACTTCCTACCACCACTCTACACACCCCACTACAACCAATCCTCACCACCCCAACTCCCTCACCGTCACTTATCAACCTATACACCATTCCGATCACTCAGCTTCACGAAATCCTCATCTCGCGCCTTCTCGCACTAGAGACAAGAACTCCCGCAGAAGAAAGTCTCTACAATTAATAGATGAACCAGAGCCGCCAGCACAAACAACGTGCCGTGAAGAAATCTCCTGCCCCAAACGTAGACATGACGATCCCGATGATCCAGATCGTCATGAGGGGGAGAAATGGCAACGAACAACAAGGAGCGGCCGTGGATTGAGTCAGACAAAGACTCAAGAAGCTGGAGGATCGTCCTCACACCCACCAACCACACAAACTCAAACCCGCCAACAAACAACCACACCTCCCACCATATCCCAAACACTAACCCTCTCTCCTACAAATCCAAAGCCTATCCCAACCTCAAGCCTTCCCCAAGTTCATGAAGAAGCAGTTGCCTACGATCTACATCTGATCGTAGATGACTACATACTAAGCTTCAGTGGACTTGGTACTGCTTGAAGAAGAATAACTTGAAGAAGGTGAGAACTACAGTTCTTCCCTCCCAGTGCTACCCGAAATGATAAGGCTCAGAGTCGACTCTCCTCCCCGTCTATCAAAAGGGACAGTTAGTGTTACGACGCCATGGGAGAATGTCATAATTGAAGTCCCCTTCATTGAAGACATAAGAAAGCAGATTTGGAGGGCTCCAAACAAGATCAAGAAGCTCAACGAACTTAATTTGAGGGGCATCTCACACTGGGAAGATAGGAAGAAAATGGAGCATATCTTCATGCTCAACTATCTCGGATCCGATCGTAGTGGCATTCCAGATCAACAAGCCACCGATTCTCCAACTCGTCGGAGTCTCTCATACGATCGGAAGATATCCAACTCCTATCTACATAATTGAGCGAGCGGACAGCAACCGCACTCGAGAAGAGATAGATGAAAGCTATCTCTCATTCCTTCCACCGGATGAAGTCTACCAAATATATCAAATGTACAAGAGAAAGTACAAGACACATCATGGATATATCAAGACTAAAGGACTCGAGGGGCTAAAAAGATTCATGGTGCGGCAGATCAAATACCATACCGCACATAACCTTCAAATTGCAATAGAGAACAACATGAAGAAGGTCAACATGGAATCTCCGCTTATGAAGGGCTTCCCACTCAACAACTTTCCCGAGAACTACATTTTCAAGACCCCTGGCCTCGCCATAACCTATCTAAATCCAGTCATTGGAAATACTAGGGCTATGATGAAGTCAGAAGTCCATAAGTTCTGCGACGGGACGCTAAAGTTAGTGAGGAAGAACATTCATAAGAGATTGGGAGAGATCACCGAAGAGACAATCTTCGAAGATCTTTGTGAAGAAGAGGCCCCACTCTTGAACGAGCTTCTAGATGCTATAAATGAGAGATTGGAGCTGAGGAATGATGTTCGACGTTACGAGACAGCATTGGGATTGCGGAAGTCATTTTACGCCCGACAAGGATAAAAGGAGCTGAAACAAAGACAAGCACAAACGGGGAGATTGAAGAGAATATTAGAATTGTGCTTTGTTATTTCATTATCCTTGTAATTAGGGGCGTAATTAGTAGTTTTAATAGTGTAGGACCTAAGAGTAATTATACCTTAATATATGTATAAATACACTATTAAAGTTAATAAGTTTTTTCATTATTCAGAAAATAATAAGTTTCGAATTCATATTTTAAACGAGAGATCACGCTCGAGAAACTCGGAAACATCTAACAACCTCTCAAGATCTTCAAAGCGGATATTCGACCGATCGTATATCGTGAGATTTCTTACTCGAATACCGAGAATTCGTGCTTAGATTGTTTGTTGATTGATGAATCAGGATTTAACAGCCGAGGCGAATACGTCGCGGTTGCCAGGTTGGTCGCAAATTCTATTGATGCGGACACAACTACGCGATTACGGGTTTGAATTTAATAACATTCGCAATTAAAGTGATTCTCAAAGTGCTATTGTCATTACTTGCAATCCTGTTCATCATTCACGCACGAAAACATATAGACATTCGCTATCATTTCATAAAAGATCATGTAGAAAAAGGCACTATAGATATGCATTTTGTTAAAACGGAACTTCAACTTGCCGACTTATTCACTAAGGCATTGGATGAAAAACGATTCCAATTCCTTATTGCGAAATTAGGCATGTTGAATCTCAATCTTACTTGACATGTGATTTACAAGCTCTAATATGCTTCTATTTGATACTCTATATGCTTCTCGATATTCGTTGATTATCTTGCGTGACTCTATCCCAAATTTAAGTAAAAAAATAGTATATAAATATAATAATAATAATAATAATAATAATAATAAAAATGGGGGATGACGATAATTTTGCCTATTTTGAATTACTCACAAAAATATTTCTTCGATATATATGCTTAGTTCTTTGTCTAAAAATTCATGTTACATTCTTTTTTCAAAGAGCTTCGTTTGCTTCACTAGACACAAAGCCACATCATATATGTGAGAATTTAAACCTCAATAAATTTTTTTTAGTGTGTCACACTTCAAATGACTATTCTTAGGTTTGTACGTCGTAGCTTCATTCTTACTGTTGTGATTATTTCGTCATGAAAATGATAAGGGCATATTAGAAAATTCCTCACTAGGCCCAAAATTATAAATCCTTTAATTTTACCACTAGAAATCTCCTTTTGGGCCTTCTCCGACATCCTTTTTCTTTATCAAACCCAATTGCCTTCAACCTTATTCACATGATTCGGGGTTAATCAATCAAGAAAAAGAGGGGGAGAGAAAAAGAGATGACATGATGAAAGTCTCACTCATTATAGAAGGAGAAACACGGATCTCACTGTGAACTTCTCCTAGATAATCTCGTATACTCTTAGAAGAGAAGCACCTCGAAGTGAACTTCTCCAATGATAATCTAGATCTTATAAATAGAGAAAACGAGAAGAGAAGCACGGCCTTGGGTTTGAATTCCATAACTGTGGAACCTTCGAAAGGAACAGGGTCTCGACCCAAAAAGAAGTTCTAATCTCTCAAAGTTTTGTAAAGAAGAAGAGACTTATCTTGAGCAAGAAAAGCTAAACGATCAGAAATGAATTACATAAAGGGCCCCTGGAACTGAAGAATTTTTTTCTAGCTCACTAACCCAAAATTTCCTACCCCCATAGTCAGAGCCTAAAAATAATCCCTTAAAAGTCCCTTTGATTCAAAATGATGAACTTTCACGAGGTAAGTTGATTCAAAATACTACGATAATAAATTGATTGATATAATTTTGTCGTGATGATATGAGTGATATATCTAGTAAATATTTCCATGATAAAAATAAATTGAGTGGTATCAGCGAAACTTGCAAGAGTTGTCGAAGTGATTCATACTATGATCTTAGAATATTAGTATAAATACATGATTTTATGGCAAATTATTATGTTATATGTCATAAGAAATTTTTGTGTGATAGTGTTCAAAATGTCCCATCGACCCCAAAAACAAAAATATTTTTGAAATTTTTTACTTGAAAATATCTTTCGCACATTTTAAATGCACTAATACGTGCATTGGCTCAGAATTGATAAAAATGCGATATTTTTTTGAAAAACACAAAATTTTATTGAATCTATGCTAAATTGTTTAAAATGCGTTACTTGTCCTTAAATAGTAAATTTTCATATGCCAAATTGTATTAAATATGTGCTTAAAATGCCGAAAAGTTAAATCGTGCAAATGTTAAGGTGGAGTTTTATATGGGAATTTGTTATTATCTCTTATATGATTTACTTATAGAACATGACTTCTAACATTTTTTCTAAGCATCACAGAAAATTTAGAGCTCATCCGAGGAGTCAAATGTTGAATTTCATCAACAATAGGAGAAAAATTTCATCTCTTTCAGAAATACAGGGAGTATTATGTAATTTATTTTTTGGGATAATCCATAAAAGATTAAATTCTTGTTTAATCAGACCTGAATTTTAACTAAAGCCTAAAATTTTTTTTACGGCCCAATGTTTACCTTACCCGATCGTAAAGTATTAATACCACTTTATCTATCGAAAAACTCACTCACACACAACTCATTTCCATCGAAAAACTTTTCGACTTCTGAAAAATACTCTTCGAACTCCCGCAATATTCACCAAAAATCATCTTATCTCTGTGATTTCTCACTAAACTCGTCCATTTCGAAGGTAGAAATACGTTTCGAATCATTTTATGTTCAAAAACATACGATTCGCAAGCAGTTTCACGAAAACATTTGAAGAAATTTCGTATTAATACTTTTTCGACTGAAACCGATTTCAAACTTTCAAATCAACATGTTTAAACTCGACCTTTTGGGTTAAAATCATGATATTTGGATTCGCAACTGTTTTTTAAATGTTCTGAACCCAGATTAACTCATGATTTACCCAGAAATCGAAGATTACGTTTCACGCATTACTGTTTGCTTTGAAAATTTTTCGATCGAAAAAATTCGTATCGCAAATAGTGTCATCGAAGAACTTTAGTTTTCGTTAAGTTTTATTCGATCGCAAAACTCAGCGTCGAAAACCTTTTGTTTTCGATATATTTTAATTCGATCGAAAAACTACGCGGCGAAAACTTAATTTTTCGATTATATTTTATTCGATCGCAAAAGTCAGCGACGAAAACTTTAAGTTTTTCGATATTCTTTTATTCGATCGCAAAACTACGCGGCAAAAAACTTAAGTTTTTCGACAACTTTTTATTCGATCGAAAACTTACTCAGCGAAAAACTAATGTTTTCGATAACATTTTATTCGATCGTAAAAGTCATCGGCGTAAACTTCAGTTATTCGACACATTTTTATTCGATCGCAAAATTTAACTATCGAATAAATTGTTACTCGAATAAAAACACTCTGAAAAAGACTCAGAAAAATTTTCAAGACTTAGAAATTTTTCGATCGCGAAAATTAACTTTCGAATAAATTTTCGATCGAATAAAAACATGCTTCAAAGACATAGTCAATTTTACAAATTTTTCAAAATTTTTCACTAAGTCTTTCGAACATAAACCTTAGTACATACAAATTTCTCTAAATCCAATTTAATCCCGTTTAGTTGCATATGAAATTTCACAACTAATGAATGATCTTTCATTCTTTCCAGATATGACAACTCCAAACTACCCAAACATCTATCCCATTGGAAGTTATATGCCAGTTCAAGATAATAACTTCCAACTGGATCTTACAACGTTTCGGTGTCCGGATGAAGTCATCATATACATCCTCAAAGGACACCCACTATGGCCAGCCTTAACTAGGACTTCCATCGTACCAATGGTCTATCTCCAGCAATTCTGGGGAAGCATGAAGAGTTTCGTCAGCGGCGATAGCGTGGAATATATGACGAAGATCCACACAAGACATATCGCCCTGACGAAAAATCTGATGGCCATGGTACTCGATCTCTCGCACTACGACGAATATGATCAACTTCCAACGGACGCGGAGATCGTAGAAGATATGCTCCGGATGGGATACAAACCCTCGCTGACAAAACTGGCGAACTTTCAAAATAGCGGGATCCCCCATCCGTGGAAGACGTTGTTCGGCATAATCAACAAATGCCTCTCCCCAAAACACTCCGGATTCGACAAGGCGAATGGGAATATCCTTCGCATCTTTCATGGAATGATCTTCTCCAAGAAATACGACGTGGCCCAGCTAATTTGGAATGATCTAGCGGACCAGATGCGTCAAAAGGAGACAAAGTCGAAGGCCAAATCTCTCCCCTATGTACGATGGTTCCCGGTGCTGATCTCACACTTCATGGACATCCATCTAGAGATCCCGAGACTACCACCAGTTGGGGAATAGATTCCGCCACGCCTTTGATTCTTTCACAACCCGAAGGCTGGCGACCTAGCGCTCCAACCAATGCTAATCCCATTAGAGCTACTCCGATTAGCTGATCCAACGGAAGAGGCCTACCAAGACTACTGTCAAAACAACTTCATCATGGAGGAGATGGTACGAGCCTTGGATCCAGCTCCGACACCTTCTCAAAGGGAATCACTGGTGGAAACAACAGAGCCCGAAGCCACGGCTCATGAGATAAAAACACCGGCCGTCGAGCCCGAAGGTGTTCCTCGAGATGTCTCTCCTGAGGCCACTGACTCAGATGAAGAATACAGACTCCAAAGAAGGGGCTCTCGCCGACAGCAACTCTCGGCCCCATCTGTATCTCCTTCAACAATACCGGCTTCGTTGCCAACATCTCCACCACCAACGGATCAGCAAACCACACAGATTCCAATTGAATCTATCTCAACGCCCATAGAGGTGATACTTATTGTATCATCTCAAGGATTGGGTGGAAGCCCTATTGGACCCCCGATATCTTCGGAGCCAACAATAGGCCAACCCATTGAAGTGGTGACTTGACAACGAATGTCGCAGGACGTTCCGGACAATCAAGACCTACTCAAGGCGGCACATCTGAAACCTTTTTCGATGTTGTGACAGTGGAGCGCCTCCCTGGCCCCACTCCTCCAATGATCGTGACGGAGCAACGCGTACAAGAAGCGCTCTCCACAGCCATGTCTTCTCTTGAAGATCGTCTGATGGATCGCATGCTAAAAGCCATCGAGACTTCCCGAAGAGATACCGGGAAAGCACCAGTCTCCGAGGCTGCTCCGACCGACACATAAACCACCCATGTTTCCTCACCACCTCTTACCACCACCATACACACCCCCATACAACCCACCCTCACCACGCCGACTCCGTCACCTTCTCTCATCAACCCCTATACCATCCTGATCACCCAGCTCCACAATATACTCATCTCCCGCCTCCTCGCCTTAGAGACCAGGACCCCTGCTGAGGAGAGTCTCTACAAAAGGCTGGTAGATGAACCAGAGCAGCCAGCACAAACAAGGTGCCGAAAAGAAAGCTCCCGCACCAAACGAAGACATGACGATCCCGACGATCCGGATCGTCATGAGGGGGAGAAACGACAACGAATCACACGGAGCGGCCATGGAGTGAGTCGAGAACAAACAAAGACTCAAGAAGCTGGAGGATCGTCCTCAAACCCACCAACCACACAACCAACCACACAACCCACAACCCGCCAACAAACAACCACACCTCCCACTACATCCCACACACTACCACTCTCTCCTACAAATCCAAATCCAATCCCGACCCCTAACCTCCTCCCAGCCCAAACAGAAGCAGTCGTCTACGATCCACATCTGATCGTAAACGATTATATCTTAAATGAGAAATGGACAATGCAATGGGCACCAGACGAAGCTGCTCAAGCTCGACTCTCCAACGTCAGATATTTCTTACAACAAGCTTCAGTGGACCTGGTGCTGCTTGAAGATGAAGAACTTCAAGAAGGCGAGAACTATAGTTCTGATCTCCCAGAGCTACCAGAGAAGATTAGGCACAGAGTCGACTCTCCTCCCCGCTTATCAAAATGGACAGTTAGAGTCGAGATGCCGTGGGAGAATGTCAGAATTGAAGTCCCGTTTATTGAAGACGTTAGAAAGCAGATCTGGAGGGCTCCAAACAAAATAAAGAAGCTCAATGAACTTAATCTACGGGGCATCTCACACTGGGAAGATAGGAAGAAAATGGAGCACATCTTCATGCTCAACTATCTTGGCCCCGATCGGAGTGGCATCCCAGCTGATCAACTGAAGAAAAATTTTAGGGACAAGCCACCGATTCTCCAACTCATCGGAGTCCCGCACACGATCGGAAGCTACCCAAGCCCTATCTACATCATTGAGCGAGCGGACAACAACCGCACTCGAGAAGATATAGATGAAAGTTATCTCCCTTTCCTTCCACCGGATGAGGTCTACCGTCTGTATCAGATGTACAAGAGAAATTACCAGACGCACTCCGGATATATTAAGCTGAAGGACTCGAGGGACTAAAGAGATTAATGATGCGGCAAATCAAATATCACACCGTACACGACCTTCAAATTGCTATAGAGCACAATATGAATAAGGTCAACATGGAGTCTTCGCTCATGAAGGGCTTCCCACTCAACAATTTTCCCGAGAACTACATCTTCAAGAAACCTGGCCTCGCCATAACCTATCGGAATCTAATCATTGGAAAGAAGAGGGATATGATGAAGTCAGAGATACACAAGTTCTGTGAAGGGACACTAAAGTTCGTGAGGAAGAAAATCCAGAAAAGATTGAGAGAGATCACCGAAGAAACAATCTTCGAAGATCTTTGTGAAGAAGAGGCCCCACACTTAAATGAGCTTCTGGATGCGATAAATAGTGATTGGAGCTGAGGAATGTTGTTCGACGATACGAGACAGCATTGGGATTGCGAAAATCGTTTTACGCCCGACAAGGATAAAAGGAGCTGAAACAAAGACAAGCACAAAGGGGGAGATTGAAGAGAATTTATTATTGTGCTTTGTAGTTTTATTATCCTTGTAATTAGTGGCGTAATTAGTAGTTTTGATAGTGTAGGACCAAATAGTAAATATACCATGTAAATAGGTATAAATACAATGTACACTATCAAAACGCCACAACAAAATGGTACTCAAATTTGATAAGGTAAACGGGAACATTCTACGGATCTTCCATGGAATCGTCTTCTCAAAGAAATATGACGTGGCCCAGCTCATCAGAAATGATCTGGCGGACCAAATGCGTCAACAGGAAACCAAATCAAAGGCAAAGTTCATGTCTTACGTCCGCTGGTTCCCGGTGCTGATCTCCCACTTGATGGAAGTAGATCCAGAGATTCCCCGCCTACCACCTGTCAGAGGATACACACCGCTAAAACTGCGGTTTTTCCACAATTCGAAGGCAT
This sequence comes from Linderniella brevidens, assembly GCA_004919715.1. Taxonomy (NCBI): domain Eukaryota; kingdom Viridiplantae; phylum Streptophyta; class Magnoliopsida; order Lamiales; family Linderniaceae; genus Linderniella; species Linderniella brevidens. The sequence goes on from SWDC01000157.1 coordinate 17,491,876, forward strand.
CGGATCTGGCATTCCAACCAACGTTGATCCGTTAGAGCTTCTACGTCTAGCAGATGCTACCGATGAGGCCTGTCAAGACTATTGCCAAAATAATTCTATCACAGAGGCCATGGTACGGTCCGCCGATCCCACTCCGATGCCTATCCGAAAAGAACTACCAGTAGAGACACAAGAGCTTGAAGCTAAGGCAAGGAGCATGAAGCAGCGGCCATTGAGCCCGAGGGTGCAGCACGTGTGCCCACACCGCCAACAACAGTATCTCTTGAAGCCAACGACTCAGATGATAGGTAGGGGTTCCCTCCGACAACAAACTTCTACCCCGTCTGCATCTCCCTCCACTACAATGGCTTCGCTTTTACCTCCTCCACCACCACCGGTCCTGACGACCACGCAGGTTCCCATTGAACATGTCCCAACATCCATAGAGATGATTCCTCCGGTTTCATCTCAAGGATTGAATGGAAATCCCGTTGGTCCCCCGACATATTTGGAAACAACAAAAGGCCAACTCACCGAAGTGGTGACTTCTGGGTTGTCAACGGGGGTCTTTGGAGGCCCCGGAATCACGAGTCCTTTCATAGGCGGCACGTCAGTTATATTTTCTGACGTTGTGACAGTGGAGCGCCTCCCTGTCCCCACTACGAAGGTACCACAGTTCGTGACAGAGCATAGATTACAAGATGCTTTTTCCACATCCCTCAACTCTCTCGAAGACCGGCTGATGAAAAGAGTCTTCCACGCCATCGAGACTTCCCGACGGGATACCGGGAAAGCACCACTCTCTGAGGCCGCTCAGTCCGAACCCCTTTCCCACCCATTTCCTCACCACCACTAACAACCACCATACACACTCCCATCCAACCCATATTAATCACCCCAACCCAATCTCCTTCCCTCATCAACCCATACACCACACCCACCACCCAGCTTCATGATATTCTAATATCTCGCCTCCTAGTCATCGAGACAAGGACCCTGCCGAGGAGAGTCTCTACCACCGGCTAGTGGATGACCCCGAGTCGCCCGCTCAAACACGCTGCCGAGAAGAAAGCTCCCCAACAAAGCAAAAACATTACAATCCTGACGATCCGAATCGCCATGAGGGGGAGAAAAGGCAGAAGACCACAAAAAGTGGTTGTGGTCAAAGTCGAGAAAAGACATCATCAACACGTGAAGCTAGAGGATCGTCAACTAACCCACCAACCACACAACCCACCATTACCCGCCAACAAACAACCACCACATCCCACACACATACAACACCTCCGTCTCCCAAAAGTCCAAATCCAATCGCAACCTCCATCCTCCAAGATCAACCTGAAGCAGTCAACTACGATCCCCACGAAATCGTAGACGACTACATACTGAGCGAAAAGTGGTTGATGCACTGGAACCAGGGGAAGCAGCTCAAGCTCGCCTCTCCAACGTCAGATACCTCCTACAACAAGCTTCGGTCGATTTAGTTCTGCTTTAAGATGAAGAACTTCAAGAAGGCGAATACTACAATACCGAACTCTTGGAGCTGCCAGAGATGATTAGGCACCGAGCGGACACCACTCCTCTGTTTCAAAGGGGACTGTCCGAGTCGAGACGCCATGGTAGAACATTCAGATTGAAGCGCCCTTCCTTGAAGACATAAGGAAGCAGATCTGCACAGCACCAAATCGTATCAAGAAGTTGAACGAGTTTAATCTACGGGGGATCTCTCATTGCGAAGAACGAAAAAAAGATGGAACACATCTTCATGGTGACTTACCTTAGACAGAATCGAAGTGGCATCCCAACGGATCAACTCAGAAGAAACTTCAGGAACAAGCCACCGATCCCCCAACTCGTGGGCGTATCACACATGATTGGAGAATATCCATCCCCGATCTACATCATAGAGCGAGTGGATACCAATTACACTCGACAAGAGATAGACGAAAACTATCTACCTTTCCTTCCACCAGACGAAGTCTACGGTCTATTCTAGATGTACAAGAAGAAATACTAGACACCTGTTGGGTACATCAAGAAGGAAGGGCTCGAGGGATTGAAAAGATTCATGGTGTGGCAGATTAAATTTCACACTGCATACGACATTCAAATAGCTGTTGAAAATAACATGAAGAAGGTCAATATGGAATTGCCGCTCACGATTGGCTTTTCGCTCAACGACTTCCCGGAGAACTACATTTTCAAGAAGCCGTGCCTCGCCATCACTTATCGGAATACAGTCGTTCGCAAGACGAGAGCGATGATGAAGTCTGAAGTACAGAAGTTATGTGACGGGACGTTGAAGCTCATAAGGAAGAACATCGAAAGAAGTTTGGTGAAGATCGATGAAGAAACAATCTTCGAGGACCTTGGAGAAGAAGAAGCCACGCTCCTAAATGAGCTCCTAAATGCGATTAATGAACGGTTGAGGCTGATGAATGATGTCCGACACTACGAGACAACATTGGGATTGAGGAAGTCCTTCTACGCCCGACATGAATAAACAGAACTGATGAGCAAACGAGCACAAAAGGGGGAGATTGAAGAACACTTAGAAATTGTGCTTCGTTTATTAGTTATCCTTGTAATTAGGAGCGTAGCTTATATTTTTGATAGTGTAGGACTAACTAGTAAATATTCCATGTATATATGTATAAATACAATGTACACTATTGAAATCAATACCCAAGAATTCCGAAATTCACAAGGCTTGAAATTCACATTCTAGAGAGAGGAATACAAACGAAATACTTTTTCACTCAAAGCTTTTCTCTCTCGTGATCTTCAACGGAGATATTCGACCGAAGATAACACATCAATAATCTATATTTGAATATCTAGAATTCATGTGTGGATCTCTCGTTAGTTGATGAATTAGGACCTAATAGAATCACTATAAATGGGAATGTTATTAAAATCAAATCCGTAGTTGCGCAGTTGTGTCCGCATCCACAGATCATGTGAGCAGCAACTGGCAACCGCGAAGTTGATACGCAATTTTATTTCTTTGAGGACCAACAAACCAACTTATTGCTCAAGATTTGTTCGACAATCTGCATAGTCAGCGTCAGTATAGCCAATTAGTATAAAATTTGTTCCTTTTGGATACCATAACCCTAAGTGGGAGTCCCTTAAAATAGCGTAGGATTCGCTTGACCGCGTGCATTTGAGACTCCTTCGGGTCAGCTTGAAACCGAGTGTAGAGGAAAGTGGCGAACATGATGTCGGGTCGGCTTGACGTTAAGTAGAGAAGAGAGCCAATGCTACTCCGATAAGTCGTGATGTTGACTTCCTTGCCAGAAGGATCAACATCCAATTTAAAACTTGTTGACATGAGAGTACTCATATGTGTGCTCTTGTCTTGATTAAATCTCTTCAGAATATCTCTTATATAGTTGGTTTGACTGGTGAAAATTTCATCTTCGAGCTGCTTGACTTGTAGTCCAAGAAAGAATTGAAGTTCGCCCATTAAGCTCATCTCAAATTTGGTCTTCATCAGGTCACCAAATTTATGACAGAGTCGTTGATTAGTCGAGCCGAAAATGATGTCGTCGACGTAGACTTGGACGATCATCAAGTCCTTGCCTTGCTTTTTGATGAATAGTGTCATATCGATTGTTCCTCGTATAAAGTTTGACTTTACTAGAAATTCGCTTAGGACATCATACCAAGCTCGAGGGGCTTGTTTTAGTCCATAGACAGCTTTGTCCAATCAATAGACATAATCAGGGTGCTTTTCGTACGCGACCCTTCGGGTTGAGCAACAAAGACTTCCTCCTTTAACAGACCGTTTAAAAAGGCGGTTTTTACGTCCATTTGATAGACGTTGAAGTCTTTATGAGCCGCGTATGCCAAAAAGAGTCGGCTAACTCCTAGTCGAGCAACATGAGCATACATTCGTTGTAATCAATGCCTTCGTGTTCGTTGTACCCTTTGGCTACGAGTCGTGTTTTGTGCCTGATAATTTCACCGTTCTCGTTCTTTTTATTTTTGAAGACCTATTTGGTTCCTATAATTGTCTTGCCGTCCGGTCGAGGAACTAGTGTCCAACTTGTAGATGCTCGAATTGGTTGAGTTCGTCTTGCATAGCGATCACCCAATTCGTGTCTTTAAGAGCTTCAGCTACCTTAGTTTGTTCGTTATGGCTTAAGAAGCACGTGAAAAGTCCGATATGTGAAGATGTCATAGTGTGTTTTCCGCTCGAAGGATCACCAATTATTTGATTGACAGGATGAGCTCGTGTCCACTTGCGTTCATGAGCTCGTCCACTTGCGTTCATTTCCCGTCAAGTTGAAGAATATCCAATATAGACGGCTTCGAATGCTTTAGGGTCGAACTTGCTTCGATGCTCTCGATCGTTCGGCACAAAGCACTTGCACCCGAAGACTTTGAAGAATGAGATATTCGGAGTCCATTAATTTATTATCTCGCACGGCATCTTTTCAAATCGCTTGGGAATAATTGTCCAATTTTGCGTAAAGCAAGCTATACTCAATGTTTCAGCCCATAGAAAGTGAGGGAGACCGGAATGTATAAGCATATTCCATGCAACTTCAACCAAAGTCCGGTTTTTCCGTTCTACGATGCCATTGTGTTGAGGCATTTTAGCGGCTGAGAATTGTTGACAGATTCCAAGTGACTGATAGAAAGTACTGAGACGCTGATTCTTGAACTCAGTCCTATTGTCAGTCCTGATTACTTGGATTTTCTGTTGTAGGAGATTCTGAGTTGTATTCACAAAATTTATTATCAAGTTTCCAGTTTCATCTTTAGTTCGTAAAAACCTATTCCAAGTATAACGAGAATAGTCGTCGACGATTACTAGCCCATACTTGCGACCGTTGATACTCTGTGATCGCATCGGTTCACATAGGTCCATGTGTAGTAATTCCAAAGGTCGAGATGTGGAAGCTACTTTCTTGAGTTTGTGCGACGCTGGCTTCATTTTCCCATTTGACAAGCCGAACATTGATGCTCTAGGGACATGGTTGGTAGACCATCAACTAACGTTTTAGCAGAAAGTTTGTGAAGAGCTTTGAAATTTAGATGAGACATACGTTGATGCCATAATGTGTTCCTCTTAAATGTGGTCTGAGAAATGAGGCAAACAACAGTCGAAGGTCGTATTGTTATCAGATTTATGGTGTAGAGATTAGATCTTCGAGCTCCTGTAAGAAGTTTTTTATTCTGACTGATTAGAATTCTACACTGATCCGCTAGAAAAACTACTTGAAAGCCTTTATTGCAGAATTGTCCTATGCTGAATAGGTTGTGTTTGAGACCTTTGACGTATGAGACATCTTTTATTGTCAGATTCTCCATAATGATATCTCCAAAGCCTAGAGAATTGGAGCTGAATCGTTGTTGTCGAATCTGACGTTATCGTTGTATCGATTTTGATAGTTGCTCAACAGTTCTTGATTTCCCATCATATGTGTGGAGCAACTTGAATCTAGATACCACACATGATGGATCTGAATAAAAAGTTTAGAGAGACTTAGGTACCCACTTATAAATGATCCTCTCGGATTAGCATATTTAATGATTAAAGTTTGTTCACTTATGGTTCCTTAACCAATGTTATTTTTAGGTACCCAAACCAACTTAGAAGTAGTTAGTTTAGGTGTTACCTCTTTAGGCAACTGAGCCTTTTCGGCTTGTGTTGTCCGAGATGGTGTTTTAGGAACCCATTGCGGGTGAACCTTACATGGTGAATTAATTTCAGCTCGGACAAATGTCTTATCAGTATTAGTCGAGCAGAATATCTTTTCTCTAAGTCTCCTAAGGTGTTTGGCTGAGTGAACTTGGACGGGATACCTTAGGTGAGAGCAAGAGTGAATCGAGCTATAAGCTTGCTTAATAGCTGGATCTTGAGTTCTATGAGACTTAAGACTCACATTTGTCTTAGAATGATTATTTTATTTTTGGAAGTGGAGCCGATTTCAAAATTTTTGCTTTCAAAATTAATAGATTTTAAAGCATAAGTTGAAGCAATAACATGAAACTTAGAAACGACTCTCTTTTTACGAGTGTCTTTATTTTTCGGTACAGAAGAAATTTTAGAAATGAGTCATTTCTATCAATATTTTTCTTCTTTATTTCTAAGATAGACACTCTCTCCTTAGCATGCTTCATCTCTTTAACTACTCTACGTGTAGATGTAGTAGAAAAAGAATTAGTAATAGTCTTTTTAGCTTTCGAAGCATTTAAAGGCGCTTTTTCTCCCTTGACACGTTTTAGAGAAAAAGTTTCTTCTGAAATATTTTGTAAAACAAAGGGAGAATAATTCTTAAATTCGGGCTTGTCCTCGATTAATGAATTTTCATTTAAAATTAAATCAGGACATGATTTTTAAACTTTAGTCAAAGTTGATAAATTTTTTAGATTTGAAATCTCCAATAAAAGTGTATTCTTTTCTGCTTCAAAAATTCTTTCTCTATGATTCTAAGGAGTAGTTTAATTCAGCTATTTTCTTAATGATAGAAGGAATATAACATGGAGTAGAATTTTAAGAATGATCATTATTTTCTTCCTCGACTTTAGGAATATTTTCTAGAGGAATTATAGTCACTAGACATGTTTATCTCCCGCGTCTTGTAACTGTTATTCACATCACATCAGTGTAATAAAAAGGGATGTCAGTCCTAGTTTTAGATTTTCTTTTGGATTCTTCTAAGGCATTTATTTCTGAAGCGTTAGTAAAAGCCATTAAAGAAGTTAATCCTAAACTCATGTACTTGATATCATATCATTGTTTTACGTTAACATTTTTCAAGGTACAAGGATTATTAAAATCTAAGCCTCAACATGATTATAAAATTCTATATAATGTGGCTAATTTAGAAAAATCGTCTGATCCGTTTGTCCCCTTTTTGTGAAACGATCATCTAAAGTCTTAATCCTAGAGTAAAGCTTCTTACGTTCATAAGAGATATTCTTATAATTGTTTCTAGAAATTTCTAAATCTATATCGCTAAGAGTTTTACTAAGGTCGTTAATCTTAGTCTCAGACGTAGCTATCCTAGATTCAAGACTATTTTGAATTTAAGATTTTTAATCGTAAATTTTGAGTATTGAGAATGATTATGCGAAGAGAAATATTTTTGTATGTTCTGAAAATGACGATTTTGATTCATTGATTAGAAAATGACAAATCAGTGTAAAAAATGTGTGCTATTGAAAGTTCAGTAAGTGTAAAAAATTTTCGCGCAGTAAGTTTTTCGATTTGAAAATTTTCGATCCTTAAAATTGAAAATGATTTTCGTAAGTATAAGTTTTTCGAAGAATATTTATCGAAAATTATTTTTGACTGATAAAAGTTTTGCGAAAGTATCCTGTCAAAAAATGGTTTTTCGAAAAAATTTGTCGATCGCAAAAATTTCTATCAAATTATTTGTTATCGAAAAATTAGAATAATCGAAAAACTAAGACTTTTAAAAAAAATCGATAAGTTTGACTCAATTTGTTGACTAAACATATTCGAGTGCAAAATATTCAATTCAAATACGTTTTCACTAATTTTTAATTCGAGAATTAGAACGATCGAAAAACTTGTAATCGAAAAACAGGTTTTTCGTGTCAAAGGTAAATATGGATATAGCGAAAACAGTATCACTCAAAAAGAATATTTTACGCTTAGTTACACTCGAAAAAGATTATTGTGTGAGGATCGAAAAACTATTTATCGAAAATAAAGTTTTTTGCGTCAGTACATGAGTGAAACTAGCGAAAACAGTTAAATTGTTGAAAAACATTTGCGCCAGTTAACTATTTGAAAAAGATTTTCGAGCCAAATTTTCGATCGAAAAATTATCGAAGAACACAATGCAAAATCAATGGAACAGTAAATCACAGATTCAACTTAGAAACATCAAATTAAATACTGAAATTCTGGGTAATCACTTGAATTTGTGTACTGAACAAGAACAAACACAAGATTAAACACGTTTTACAGCAGAATACATCAATTTTGATGAAAATCAATTCGTATTTAAAACGCAATCGCAAACAGTAAAATGATGTCTCCTCATTACAAATGGTTCATGGTCAGGAACCAGATATTTCCCATCTAAGAATTTTTGGATGTGCAATATATGTTCCAGTTGCTTCACCACAACGAACAAATATGGGACCTCAAAGGAGGTTGGGAATATATGTCGGATATGAATCTCTATCGATAATAAAGTATTTGGAACCTCTAACTAGAGATTTATTTACGGCCAGATTTGCCGACTGTCATTTTGATGAATTGAATTTTCCGACATTAGGGCGAGAAAAGAAACAGCTGGAGAGAAATGTTAGTTGGAATGAATTATCGCTAAATCATTATGATCCTCGAACTAAAGAATGTGAACTAGAAGTTCAAAAGATAATTCATTTACAGAGTTTAAAAGTCGATGGGCATAAAAGATAATGAGAATGAAACTCAGGCACCTGAACGTTCAGAAAATAATGATAATGAAGAGATCTCGATAAACTATGCCCGAAATGGAATTAGATGGAACCGAGACGAAGTCAACGTTGAGGATAAATTCTCATTTAACGTAGCGCTACATGAAATGAATGAGATTAATGAGGATCATGAACCAAAGTCTGTACAAGAATGCAGACAAAGAAATGATTGGTCAAAATGGAAAGATGCAATCGAGACCGAATTGAAATCACTTGAGAAACGAAAAGTTTTCGGACCTGTAGTCCGTATACCAGAAAATGTAAAGCCGGTTGGATATAAATGGGTTTTCATTAGAAAGAGGAATGAAAACGGCGAAATTGTAAGATACAAAGCACGGCTTGTTCCGCAAGGTTTTTCGCAACGACCAGGTATTGATAATGAGGAGACGTATTCTCATGTGGTGGATGCAACTACTTTTCGTTATATAGTAAGTCTGGCAGTACGAGAAGGTCTGGATATGCGTCTTATGGATGTTGTCACTGCTTATCTATATGGAACACTTGACAGTGACATATATATGAAGCTTCCCGAGGGATTTCAGTTGCCTAAAACTTCAGGGCCCAAAAACGAGTACTCAGTTAAGTTGAATAAATCGCTTTATTGATTAAAGCAATGTGGGCGAATGTGGTATAATCGCCTAAGTGAATTTTTAGTGAAAGAAGGATATCAGGATGATCAAACTTGTCCCTGCATATTTCTGAAAAGATGTAAAAATGAGTTTGTCATTATAGCAGTCTATGTTGATGATATCAATATAATTGAAACTCCTGGAGAGTTGACCAAAGCTGTTGATTGTTTGAAAAGGGAGTTTGAAATGAAAGATTTGGGAAAAACAAAATTTTGTCTTGGATTGCAAATTGAATATTTGAGTGGAATACTTGTACATCAAGAGACTTATATGAAAAAGGTATTGAAAAGATTTTACATGGATGAATCTCATCCACTTGATACTCCAATGATTGTTAGATCTTTAGACATGAATAAAGATCCCTTCAGACCACGCGAAAATGATGAAGAGCTACTTGGTCCTGAACTACCATATCTTAGTGCTATTAGAGCATGGAGCACTAATATATCTTGCGACCTGATATAGCGTTTGCTGTAAATCTATTGGCGAGATATAGTTCATCGCCGACTCGTAGACACTTGAATGGAGTTAAACGGATTTTTCGATACCTTAAAGGAACATGTGATATGGGATTATTCTATTCTAATGAGTCGAAAGCAAATTTAGTTGGGTATGCAGATGCTGGATATTTGTCTGACTCACATAATGCTCGATCGCAAACAGGTTATTTGTTTGCATATGGTGGAACCGCTAAATCATGGCGGTCAGTGAAACAAACTTTAACAGCTACTTCATCTAACCATGCGGAAATTCTCGCTATTCATGAAGCTAGCCGAGAATGTGTTTGGTTGCGATCGATAATTGAGCATATCCAACATACTTGTGGGTTGCTTTCTGAGAAATTACTTCCAACGATCTTATATGAAGATAATGCGGCATGCATTGCCCAATTAAAGGAAGGAAATATTAAAGGGGATAGAACAAAGCATATTTCACCGAAATTTTTCTTCACCCATGATTTGGAGAAAAATGGTGATATTGATGTACAACAAGTGCGATCAAGTGAAAATCTTGCAGATTTATTTACGAAAGCACTTCCCCCAATTATTTTCAGGAAATTGGTATATTCACTTGGAGTTCGAAGACTCCGAAATTTATAATGATGTTATCATCAGGGGGAGAAATACGCGTTGCACTCTTTTTCCCTTTACTGTGGTTTTTCCCATGTGGTTTTCCCAGTAAGGTTTTTAATGAGGCAACAAATGAAAGCGTATCAAAAGGAATTATGTACTCTTTTTCCTTCACTAGGTTTTTATCCCACTGAGTTTTTCCTAGTAAGATTTTCACGAGGCAAATTCGTTGAAAAACATCAAAGGGGGAGGATTATGAAATTATTATAAATAATATGTGGATGTTTTTAATGTTGTAAAAGTTAGTTGATTGTTGATGAGATGAGATGAGATAAAATAAGATAAGATGTATTTAATGTTGTAAATGTTAGATGAAATAGTAGAAATTTTTCTACTATAAATAGACCGATGTATTTGTATTGAATCATATCGAAAACATCAATAATACTCGGTCTACAATTCCCGTGTTTATATTTTTTGTTCTTGTCCAGTTGTAATAATTTCATAACAAAGTCAAAGGACTAAAACAAAAATAATAATACAAATAGATTAAAATCATATCAAATTCAAATCCAAATCATTAAAGGCGTCATATTCTCATTGATGATGATTGGTGGTTGCTCATCAACCAAATATTTTATGCCTATAATTTGAGAATTGATGTATTAATGTAAAATATGAAAAATTACATAAAACATGCAAATAAATTCGCGTAAAAAAATATTGTATTCCCTTTTTCCAAAAAAATAAAAACTTGGGCAATTATTATATGAAATCTAGGTCATTATTAATTTTTTTTGTGTTTTTTCAAAATGTAAAACCGGATAGTGAATACTCGCATTTTAGGTCGGGTATTATCCATTTTCGATCCGATTTAATTTAAATAAGCAAATCAGAAATCTGATCTAATTTTTTAAGTCGGATATCCAAATTTTCAAATTTTAAAGCCCGAATATCCGATTTTTTCGAATTTTAAAAAGCGAATATGGGATCAAATCCATTTGTTTATATTTTTGTTCACCCCAACTTGTAGAGGTGTTCCACATTTCAGAAAAACCGCTACTAATCGATCAAAGGTTCAATCAACCATCTTCAATGGTTACGTTCAAACCGAAACCATAACCTTGATTTTCACGTTTTGGAGACGGTTTGTTAAAGCTGAAACTGCAACCGACAGTTCAAGCCGCAAGTTAAACCGTCGGTTCAATCCAACAGTTTAACATGTTCATGTCAATCACCGTTGGTTTGAACGGTGAACCGGCGATTTTTAAAAACCAATTCATGTCAAACACCATTAATTTTGTAAAGAAACTAAGAAGGTTTGGAAAAAACACTGTTCAACCGTAAACAAGTAGTTTGAACCAAAACCGCCGGGTTCAAACCCGTGACCATAACCATCCAGGGGAAGGTTCCGCTAAGATTTAACCGTTTCCAAAACCGTAACAAGTGGTGTTGAACCGGAACAAACTGTGTCTTTTAATTAATAAATATTTACTATTTAAAGTAGCATCCAACATAAAACAATTTGACCGACAGTTCGATGTCGAAAGAAAAATACAAACACATGCAAAAATAAATATTTAATGCATGGTATGAATATCATTGAAATACCATCACAACCTCATTTCGTTTTTCTAGTAAGAATGGTGGGCTGCACAAAACGAGTAACCAATCCGCAAGTAATTTTATAAGAAAATTCTCATGCGGCTTGTATCCATGTCAGGTTGCTCATGAGAACAGAATATTAAGAACAATGTTATGAATATCGATACTGAAAATTTCAAAAAACGAAGAGACTACTATGATGAAAATGAAGCAAAATATTACCTTGTGTACCCATTCGTATTCGCCTCCTTTTGTATCGAAAGTCCCGTGTTGTAAACTGACGAGATTCAACGTGAAGCGAGGGCCACATTCCTGTAAATATGAATCAAATAATGATGTCGTTCATTCAGACATAGCAATATAAATAGAAAATAATGACAGAACGGAGATACACACCTGAAGCCGGGCAATGACTCTTTCCTTTGCCTTAGTTTCTTTCACTTTCTTGTCTCTCTCTTTAGGATCGGTCTCCTTAAACGAAACTGTAGGATTGAATAATTGTATCAATTCAATTACTGATGACATGCCCTTCATTAGATACGATAACTTCAGCGAGCAAATATGAAATAAATCACAAAGTCGAGGGACGTGAAACACGCTCTCCTGAAGACGAAATTGCCCGCCTAATACCCACGGTTCAAGCAAACGTCTCCGAGAATTATCAACCAAGTTCACTTCTTGGATCATGGCGGTGAGATCATGCTCTAATAAATCAGTGTGAATTGATTTGTTCTCAACCATATGAGTGCTTTCCTTAATCTTCTTCGGGAGACGACACTCTTTCGCAAGATGCCCAGATTTACCACAATTGTAACAATTTTCCTTGAACTTCTTGGAGCCTGTTGGTGGTTGCTTACTGCCCGTAGGCTTTTTGCGCTTTTTGTTGAAGCTAGATTCGGCCAAGTTTGCCTTAACCTGAAAGTCGCTTCGGATTTTCGATTATCTTCCTCAATCGGAAGTCGAACTATCAAATCTTCAAGTATTTCTTTACATTTGTGTATAAGACAGTTCTTGAAATCCTTGGCGGTAATTTTTCAATTATTGCGGCCACTTGGAAAGCCTCGTTAACGATTAATTTTTCGGCCGACAGATCGTGCAGAATAATATGAATTTCTTGCACTTGATTAACCACCGATTTGGTGTCGACCATCACATACTTTAGGAATTTGCCGACGAAAAATTTCTTAATCCCGGCATCTTCCGACTTGTACTTTACATCCAAAGAATCCCATAATTCTTTGGCCGTCTCAATCGGACTATAGACATTGTAAAGAGAATCGTCTAGTCCATTGAGAATGTAGTTTCTACACAAGAAATCACTGTGATGCCACGCATCCGAGGCCGCATGCTTTTGAGCATCGGTTTCCTTTTCGGGAAACGGGTCCTCCGAAAGGAATCGAGAGAGACAAAGTCATTAGGTAGAATAACATTTTTTGTTGACACCTTTTGAAGTCGGTGTCGTTGAACTTATGAGGGTTTTCACCATAAGCCGGAGTGGTGGTCACCATAGGAATGACAGGGGCGGTAGGCAATGTTGTATTTTTATTTCCTTGGGTTGCCATAGTAGAAACGTGCTTGCTGCCTTTTTTTTGTTTTATTTCCAGCAGAAACAACTATTGGTCCATTGCCTGCTTATAATCAACAGAACCAAGCGAATGTGTCATATGGGGAGAGCAGCGTGCTTCTGATATTTGGACCAGCATGCTTTGAAATGGTTTTGTTCAGACTGCTACAAACCACCAGAAACGATGAATTTCGTCTTTCAGATTGTAATATTTAAAACAGTCTTCTGTTTAGATACGATAACTTCATCGAGCAAATATGAAATAAATCACAACGTCGAGGCATGTGAAACACGCTCTCCTGGAGACGAAATTGCCCTCGCTAATACCAACGGTCCAAGCAAACGTCTCCGAGATACAACGACTTACGTTTGATGTATAGCGGTATCTCAAATACACCAAACTTCGGCGAACCTTACTTTTGTTTGGGACTCACAAACGAAGTAAAAAATGCTACAAATTTTTCTCAAATGCAAAGAGCTCTTTTATGAAATTATTTTTGGATGATCAATATGATTTCTCAAATGGGGTATTTATAGATGTAGGGAACCACCAATAGTTATCAAAACCAAGAGATACAATTCTTGAGGCATCTCACGTACAAGATCAAACCACCCTTTCAAGTATAAGTGAGAGCCACCTTTTCAAGTACAAAAGAAAGCAACTTTTCATACATGCCTCTTAGACTTGCACCTTTCCAAAGAACCCCTTTATTTTTATTCATAATATCTAACAATCCCCCACATGAATGAAATTAATGCACACATGCAATTTTTGAGAGTCCCGACGAACCATCATTGCACCAAGAAAGATAGCTTGTGACTTTGAATCTTCTTTAGTGAAATACTATCGGATACACTGTACGGTTAGTAGCGCGATGCTTTGAACTTACCGGCCATTTGTTTGCACCAAGCAACTTGTTGGAGAGTTCTAACAATTTATTGTTCTCACGTTGTGTCCATTTCGGCCTTGGACCATGTCTCGGTTTAGTAAGTGTTCGTTTATAAGCGGTCAGTTTAATTATTCACTTACAAAGGTGGTTCTCCTATAAAGAGTATCATGCCTTACTCCACTATCAGGTATAGGAATCATTAAAAGTCCTAGACTTAACCTCACCACTTAAGCAGATTTCACACTTGTCGGTTCTTTGGAATGAGGCATTTACAAGGGTTTCACTGAACTGTCAAAACTTAGTTTTCCCATTGAACCAAGGTCTCAAGGTGGGATTACCGCTAAGACTGTTCTTATGTTGTGGATTTTAAACCCATTCTACCTACCAGTTTGTACATTTGATCTCGGTTAATGCCTTTTGTAAGCAGATCCGCTAGGTTTTCCTTTAACTTTATATAGTCAACCAAAATAACCCCACTCGAGAGTAATTGTCGTATGGTATTATGTCTTCGACGTATATGTCGAGACTTTACATTGTAAAAGCTACTTTGTGCCCTTTCGATCGCCGATTGATTATCGCAATGTATCATCACGGCGGGCACCGGTTTATTCCAACATGGAATATCTTCTAGGAAATGTTCAAGCCACTCAGCTTCTTCCCCGGTTTTGTCCAAAGCTATAAACTCAAACTCCATCGTGGATCTAGCTATGCATGTTTGTTTAGACGATTTCATGACACAACTCCTCCACCTATAGTGAACACGTAGCCACTGGTGGACTTGGAGTCTTTGGTGTCCGATATCCAATTTGCATCACAATATCCCTCAAGTACTGCTGGATATCTGATATACGTTATTCCAAAGCTCATTGTATGTTTCAAGTATCATAATACTCGAATAAGCGCATTGCAATGGTCGTCGCTAGGGTTGCACATGAACCTACTTAGTTTGCTTACTGAATAGG
This sequence comes from Linderniella brevidens, assembly GCA_004919715.1. NCBI lineage: Eukaryota > Viridiplantae > Streptophyta > Magnoliopsida > Lamiales > Linderniaceae > Linderniella > Linderniella brevidens. The sequence continues at coordinate 17,507,026 of SWDC01000157.1, forward strand.
CTATATCGGGATGTGTACAATTCATCATGTACATCAAGCTCCCAATTATTCGAGAATATTCTAGCTGACCAACTGGTTCACCTCGATTTTTAGCTAAGTGTTGAGTTAAATCAACATGCGTCTTACCCGGAGGCCTATCAAATTCATCAAACCTCTTCAATATACTTTCAACATAATGGGATTGACAAAACTATTCCTTTAGAATTTTTTGGAGATTTTAATCCCTAAGATAACATCGGCTTTTCCCATATCTTTTATGTCGAAATTCTTTAACAACTTCTTGGTACTTTCAATTAAATTGACATCTTTACCACGAATTAACATGTCATCCACATACAGACACACAATTAAAAATGAATCGGCGTTACCTTTAATGTAGACGCATTTGTCACATTCATTGATTTTAAATCCATTTGACAACATTGTTCTGTCAAACTTCTTATGCCACTGTTTAGGTGCTTGTTTTTAGTACATAAAGGGACTTCACTAGTCTATACACCTTGGCTTCTTTTTTTTTTTTCTGGGTGCAATGAGCCCCTCGAGTTCTTCCATATAAATTTCTTCCTCGAGGTCTCCATTTAGAAAGGTCGTTTTCACGTCCATTTGGCGAATCCCAAGGTCATGCAAAGATGCAATTGCAATGAGAACACGTATAGATGTGATGTGAGTCATAGGGGAGTACGTATAAAAGAAATCGTATCCCTCTATCTGTTTAAACCCTTTTACAACTAATCGGGCTTTATACTTACCAATAGTTCCATCAGCCTTATATTTCCTTTTCAGGATCCATTTACATCCTAAAGGTTTGCAACCCGGTGGGAGATCAACTAACTCTCATGTATTATTAAGCATGATGAACTCTATTTCACTATCAATAGCCTCCTTCCAGACAGGAGTCAGGACTCGTCAGAGCTTCCCGAATAGTTCTCGGCTCGTTCGCCGACATACAAATTGTACAATCAGGACCTGAGGATTTAGGTACCTTAGTCATTTTACTTTGCCTCGGCTCTTCCTCACTTTCATGAGGTAGCTCGGCCTCTTCGACTGTCCTTTTTCGTGGGACCATTTCTTTCTTATTTTTAAGAGGAAATATGTTCTCAAAGAACACATCATTCCGAAACTCAATAATCATTTCATTATGAATCTCAGAAATTTCCAATTTGTTCACCAAAAATCGATACGCACTACCATTGTTAGCATAACCTATAAATATGTAATCAATAGTCTTAGGTCCTATCTTGACCTGCTTCGGCTTTGGTATTTCAACCTTTGTCAAACACCCCCACACTTTTAAGTATTTGTAGGTAGGCTTGTGTCCCTTCCATAATTCATATGGTGTTTCTTCCCTACTTTTAAGGGGTATTTGATTAAGTATATAATTTTCCGAAAGAATTACTTCCCCTTACAAATTTTGGGGAAGACCCGAACTTACTAAATGTTAGGAATTAATTGTAGTGTCCTTAGTTAGTATTTGAGTTTTGGGTCAATATTAGTTAATTTATTGTATTTGGGGTCAAATTGTAAATATTTTATTGTTTGAGTCCCAAGCCTTAATATACCAACTCATGTGGTATATAAGGCATCCCATTAACCCTAATTAGGGTTGGTCAATGTATAATTCTTAAAAGTAAGTTCTTAATTTCGGCACACACACACAAACACACACTGAAGGTGTTTTAAGAACTTTATCATTTTTAAGCCTTTGATCCTCTCTTGAGTGAGTAATCGGACTAACAAGTGGTATCAGAGCAAGACACGGATCGATCTGTGCAAATCTATACCAATTTCGTTTGATTTCGTCAAGATCGAAAGAGTTTACTAAGCAAATTTTATTTTCGATTTTTTTTCAAGTATTTTGGGTTAGATCTTGCTGTTATTGATGTTTTTAAACCTTTAAATGCTTGATTATCAGTCTTGGCTTGTTTAGGAACTCGTTTAGATTAATTTTCGTCAAGTTTGAGAAATTTCTGGGGAGAAATCGATTGAAATTGGTGTGTTTTAAAGTTGCTGGAAAAATTTCGGGCGTTTCTCTAGAACAGTGTTTATTCACTCGAAGTTCGTTCTTGAACCCGAAAATTAACTCATATTGCCGAATTTCAATTGAAATTCGCCGAAATTGAGAAAATTTTCGATCAGAAAATTGACCGAATTTGAGTAAGCTAAGTTTATTCGCCGAATTTGCTTTCTACTGTTTAAAATTCACGGCGAATTTGGTCGAATTTTAAAATTAAGATTGCCCGAATTTCAACTTAAAATTTTCGGCGAAGTTTTGATTTAAGTCACCCGAATTTCTTAATTCTCGGCGAACTTTTATCAGAAAGTCACCCGAATTTTGATTTTTTTTAATTCTCGACTGAATTTAGTTTACCCGAATTTTGAAAGTAATTTTCGATAAAATTTTTCCTACCTTAATTTAATCCTGAACTTCGGCGAACTTATATTTGTCACCCGAATTTTGATTTCCTTTGATTTCAAAATTCTCGACAAAGTCTTTTCATCCGAATTTCAGAATTCAAATTTCGGCAACAACTCTACAAGTGCCCGAATTTTACTCTTTCAAATTAAAATAAAAAGTCGATCACTTAAAACAATTTCTATCCAACCAAAATTTATTCAAACTTAACGTTAATCTTTGACGTTATTTCTCGAAACTGACCATTTAGGATTGCAGATCACGACCGTGAACGATCATTAAAAGGCACTCAACTACATCCATGGATATCATAGCAATCGGAAGTGATAACAGACCCCCAATTCTAACAATGAAAAGGGGGGAGTCTACATATAAAGATATGGCCAAGAATGACATCATCTTGGCCAAAACACAAAATTTGGTCACTGAGCTAGAAAATAAACTAGCTACTTCAGAAAAATCACTAGAATTAGCTGAAGCTAATCTAGTAAAATCTGAAGAAAAAGTAGTTTCCCTGACATCAAAACTGACCGTGCTTGAGCATATCCAGAATTCTCCATTAGAACACTTGCAAAAACTAGAAGCTCTGGAAAAGAAAAACGCAACAAATTATCAATGTGTGCTCAAACACTTAGGTGAAAAAGCAACTCTCAGATGTCATTTAGAAAATGCATCTGAGAAAATCTCGAAGCTTGAATCCGAGACTAATATGCTGAATGCAAATATTAGTCAATTAACCACTAGCCTGCGAATTAGTGAAGAAGAGCGTATTGGTAAAACAGATCAATACAATCTTCTAATGGAGGAACGTAAGAAGCTTTACTCCAAAATCAAAAGTCTGGAGGACCTCCTTACGAAAAGGGGACAAACCGACAAAACGATTTTCTTGAATCAGCCTAAGGACACGAGATTTTACAATCCACGTGAGGGCTTAGGTTTTAAGCCAAACCAACCAACCACTGATAAACGGCCACTTGCTCTTTACAATGCTGCATACCTAGGACTAGGAATACCTAGCTTGTTAGCCTTTCTCAGATCATCTGAAGAAGAAGATAACCTAGAACAGGAAAAGCGCAAGAACAAAAGCAAGGCCGAAATATCCTTGGATTACAAGGAAATCAACGATAGTTATGGAAGTAGGGAAATTCCTCTTTCAAATGACTATCTACATATGTTTCCCCATCCTCCCTCTGAATCTGATCAGCCCATGACAGAAACATCTAGCTCAAAGAACTCAGATCTTTGCCGAATTTACATTCCTCAAAAGATCAAGAATATTCAATCCACGATAGAGCTCGAACGGAAAACATTTCAAGCTGAAAAGGAGAAACTCCTTGAGAGAATTTCCTCACTTGAAAATCAATCATATGCTGATCTCGCTAAATCTTCTAAGTCGGAGTCTGTTACTATAACACCAATAGATTCCTCATCCATGAAGAATAGGCTAACTAAGAAGATTCTCATTCAAGCAACAACTAACATCCCTTCACCATCTATGACAGATCTGAGACGGACAGAGACTGCTGGGAAGAAAAATTCAGGAACGCAAGAGAAGGATGCCAAAATCTTTGATAAAAAGACGAAGCAAAATTTGACTAGTGTTTCTGATTTAAAATTATTTCCAAAAACATTTAGAAATCTTTCTTCATGTAGTTCGAACTATGCTTCCGCTTATTCCCGTATTCCTTCCACAACAAGTTCTGTTAAGAATGTCAGTGATTATCTTACCTACGATAAGTGTATAGCTATGAATGCTAAATTTATACGTCGTAGAGATATGATTTCAGGAACACACACGAAAACGGTTCTACCATCCAAAACGTCCAACCTAAAAGTTGACGAAAAGGTAGCTAGAACATTCAGAAGGCCAACTCCCACTGAAACAAAAGCTAAAGCTCAAGCTTTAGAGAAAAAGGTCAAAAACGTGACCAAATCAGACCCAAAAATACCTGAGCAATCGAAAACCCGAGCTGAAGCTAAGGGAAAAGATTGCAAACAAATCTGGGTAATTAAAACAGTGCTTGCTGCATGCACAAAGCTCTGTTTTCCTTTAGGGGTAAAGAAAATTTGGGTACCGAAAAACTCAGGAAAGATACAAGCCAACCTGGTACACAATTCATCCAATCTTGCATGCACTTTAACCTCTGCAAATGCGAGGACCCGTCTTAAACGGGATCTCTAACACTGCTTAAACTTATCTTGCAGATAAGTCATGTGTGGTACTTAGACTCGGGTTGCTCCACACACATGACTGGAAGAAAAGAACTGCTGAGCAACTACACATAGAGATTTGGTGGAAAGGAGGAGTTTATTTCATTTTTATTAAGGGGGAGTTTATTTCATTTTTATTATGGGGGAGTATATTTCATATTTATTAAGGGGGAGCATATTTCAATTTTATTAAGGAGGAGCTTATTTTTATTACGGGGGAGTATATATCATTTTATTGAGGGGGAGCTCTTTGACATAATATAAAATTCCGAATCTGCAATTTATTTGCCAAAATTTCATCCAAATCACGATGGAATCGACCTATTTTAATTTTTAGGTTTCGGGCGAAATTCGAGTAAAATTCAAATTTTCATCCGAATTTCTGCTTTTCAATCCAAAATTCGGCGAATTTCTACTGTTCACTCGAAATTCGGCGAATTTCTACTGTACCCCGACTCCTCACAGTCGAATTCCATCGCCCGAATTTGTCAATTTCGGCAAATTCAATTTTAAAGACAAGCACCCGAATTTGATGAATGATGATAACAAATTCGATTTAATTTTTACTTACCCGAACTTCATTACAATTCGGCGAACAAAAATTTCAAATCCTCATTACCCGAACTTCATCAAATTCGGCGAACAAAACCTTTCAAATCCAAATTCGGCCAAATCAAACTTCGAGTATTAAACTTTTCAATGTACTCTTAGCCGAATTTGTGAACTTCGCCGCTTGTATTTCAAAAGTATAATCTTATTTACTTAAGCAAATTTCGGGCACTTTCATATAAAATTTTTCAAGTCCGAAATTTTTTTTCTAAGTAACGTCTTTAGTTACTCTGCCTATGCTAACAATTTTCTGTGTTTCCTTCTTAGCAGATTGAATAAAAATGTTACGAGAAATTGACGAAGTATTCCCTCAAAGTCAATGGGCCACTAAAATTCCCAACAACCCGGCCATTGACTTTGACAATATCTCGGTCCCAGCGCCGATATCCTTGACCAACTCCGCCGAAGGGACTTATCCACCAAAAATAAAACCCGACAAGTCCTTCCCTACCTTCGGTGGTTTCCAGTGATAATAACCCACTTTCAAGACCTACACCCCGAGATAACCCGTCGACCGAGATCGGAGGGATACCAAATTCCCAAGCTAGCATCCCTCCATTCTTCCAAATCCAAATTTGATCTCGAGTCGATGCGGATCCCTGACCACCTCCTACAAATCGCTAATCCTTCCAACCCAATAGTAGCGAGGTACCTCCAATCCATCACCCTTGAAGACACTCCTATGGTTCGACAAAACCCAGTCGAACCTACCCCGGGAATTAGCCTACCCCAGCCTCAGTTAGGTCTAGGAAGCGCCGCTTCCCCTCCTCGTTCCTCACGAAAAACAAAACGAGGGGAAGACGTAAGACGCATACAGGAGCGTCGCACCAAACAAAAACATGATCGACCTCCTCAGTCCTCTAACCCACTACAAAGCCGGGCCGAACCGTAGGAACAGGAGACGACACGATCGTCTCCCGAGTAGCAGTCGTGCCATCAGGCCCAAGCACGCAAATAACCCTTCCAACCCATTCGGTCGTCTCCCAACAGACGACCGTCTCAATAGCACCGGAGGAGCCACGACAACCATCATTGCCTTATTCGGAGGCAATAGATGTTGAATTAAGCAGTTCACTTCCTCCGACTGCGCCCTCCTTGATCACAGGTCTAGTGTCCGCACCAACTAAAATTTTTTCCATTTCTAGGACACATACACTATTTTCCGCACCTCTAAGTCTTCCAGACTTAGACAGAACGCTCTCTGACGTCACTCTGGGGTTAATCTCCGAGGGACTGAGCGGAAGCCCCGAAACGATCAACATCCCACCAGTCGTCTCGGGCCAACGGTCTGAGTTTGTCTTAGCACCGTTGCCACCGGTGTGCCTTGGTGGCCCCGGAAGACCCACTACAGTGGGCGGCACGTCAGAAATCTACTCTGACGTCGCGACAACGGCACGCCTCAGTGGCTCCGTTTTATTTCCCGATCCGTTTGTGACGGAGTCTCGGCTACGATCTTTTGGCGACGAACTAGTGGAAAAAGTCCGGGCCATGATCGAAACATCAAGACAAGACAAAGGCAAGACTCCAGTCACACACGAGACAGCTGCTGCTGTTCCTTCACTCACACAACCAGAAGAAGGACCGTGGGACGTGCCCATTGAAGAACTCTTCAACATTCTTTTGGCACGTATCCGGTCGGCGCCACACCTGACACCGAAGGAGAAAGAAATCCAGAGGCTGATTGACCCCACCAGCTGCCGAACACAAGCCGGGGGCCTATCTGGATCGCGGGACGACCCTGAAGACGAGGACCGTCCCGAGGGGGAGAACCGACAGCGTGGAGTCGAATCCCCTCACCAGCAGCAGCCAACAACCAAAACAGTCCAAGAATCCAACCCGCTGGATACCTCAAGCTCAAAAGGCAAAACAAAACAAGTCTCCAGCACCACAATAATATTCCCTACCATGGAGATCTCAACCACAACCGAACAAAATACACAAGAGATCTCCAATACACTTTCCCTTTCGACACCCACTCCAGTCACTATAAGCCTTAGCTCACCAAGAACCTTCTACCGACAAAGTCCACCTCAAGCCACATCTATTGACCTCCAAATCTCGGAAGAAATCAGCCAACTCTACAATCCACATGATGTGGTAGAGAAATATATATTTGAAGAAGGATGGCTGAAGCAACCGATGGACCTCCAGCTCGAAGCCAGATTTCGAGAAAACGCCAGACTATTCCTCGAAAAGGCGTCGATAAGCCTGGTGAAAGTCCATGAAGATGAGGAGCTGGAAGATCTGCAAAGTGACCTCCCCGATCTACCGGAACTACTCAAACATCAAGTCCAAAATGAGGATGCTCCACTTCTCATGTCAAAGATCGGGGCAACGGTGATCTTCCGTGGCAAAACGTCAGAATCTTAGTTCCATACCAAGAAGAGATAAGGAAAAGAATCTGGCGTAAAGAGGATCAGCTCGTCAAATTGAACGAGCTGGAGCTACGTGGGATGACGCACCTGTCAGAGCGCAGAGCCAATCTCTACCTTCTTTCCCTAAGACGTCTTCATATGTTCTTAGGGAAAGGAAATGATCTGGCTGCTCTCAGGCGAGAGGAAAAGCAGAGGCCCCGAATACAAGCCGTAGAAAGAGTTGGAATAGATCGGCTCGGGACCTTCCTACTAAGCGTCTACCACGTAGTGAGGGAAGACGGTACAAGAGAGACCTTGACAGAGGCTGACTTCCCGTACATCAGAGCTGAAGACATCTCACAGATGATTGGAAGCTACCGATACGTGGGAACGCTGCAGGACCAGGACGTCAAATTAGGATACATGACGATCAAAAGGTTCATGCTCCGACAAATCAAGTACGGAGCGACGCACGACCTGCAGCTAGCACTGGAGTCAAATGTCAGAAAGGTCAACCTCATCAAACCATCATTCGAGCTCCCTGAACAAGTTGAATATGGTGAAGGCCACGTGTTCGAAAGTGAAGATCCAGCGGTGGTCTACATCAACTACAAGGGAGAAAAGCGAATATTGAAGACATCGGAGATACCAAAATTCTCCGACGGAACGCTCCTCATCATACGAGAGAAGTTGAGGAGCATACTGGATAAGATGGAAGGTGAAGGACCGGACACAAAAGCCAAGATACTGAATATTCTGAACAACATACAAGAAAGGCTTTCGTTCCGGAGGGAAATAAGGACGTACGAGCACAAGCTTGGACTACGGAACTCCGTGTACGCCCAGCAACGACCCAAAGGCTCAAAGAAACAGACAAAGACGAAGAAAGGACACTAAGGGGGAGAATGTTAGGAATTAATTGTAGTGTCCTTAGTTAGTATTTGAGTTTTGGGTCAATATTAGTTAATTTATTGTATTTGGGGTCAAATTGTAAATATTTTATTGTTTGAGTCCCAAGCCTTAATATACCAACTCATGTGGTATATAAGGCATCCCATTAACCCTAATTAGGGTTGGTCAATGTATAATTCTTAAAAGTAAGTTCTTAATTTCGGCACACACACACAAACACACACTGAAGGTGTTTTAAGAACTTTATCATTTTTAAGCCTTTGATCCTTTCTTGAGTGAGTAATCGGACTAACACTAAAAATGCATTCATCATCTCCTTAAGAGTTCGATTCTTTCTCTCGGCTATTCCATTAGATTGAGGGGAATATGGAGCCGTCTTTTGATGAATGATGCCAGATTCTCTGCACAATTCTTCAAATGGGGAACATATTCGCCTCCTCGATCGCTTCGAATCGCTTTAAGTTTTCGATTAAGTTGATTCTCGACCTCTGCTTTATATTTCTTAAATGCTTCTAAGGCCTCGTCTCTACTCTTTAGTAGGTAGACATAGTAATACCTTGTGCAAATGTCTATAAACGTTATAAAATATATCATTTTGCCTCGAGTTTGCACAAGTTTCAAATCACAAATATCACTGTGAATTAACTCGAGCGGGTTTGTGTTTCTAGCCACTGATTTAAACGGCGCTTTTACCATATTTGCTTCAACACATGTTTCACATTTGTTGTGAGAATCGATTTTAATTTTTGGTATCAAATCAAGATTCACCAACCTTTTAATTGTGTTAAAGTTTACATGTCCTAGTCTATCATGCCATAGATTAGAACACTCCAACAAATAATAAATATTTTCTTTATTCTTCGCCTCTTGGCGGATTACATTCATAACATTCAATATAAAAAAGCCCTCATTTAGGTACCCTTTTGCTAAAAAGACTAGTCTAAAGCCAGCTTTACTCAAAAGAGCGCCAGAGACCAAATTTTTCTGGATGTCTGGAACATGCAGCACTTCCGTTAGCGTCTACTCTTTGCTCGATGTCATCTTTAGCACCATCTTGCATGTCCCCACGACATCGGATGTTGAAGAATTTCCCATGAATAGCTTCTTTCCGTCATTAGGGGCGTACGACGAGAACATATCTCGATCAGCGCAAATGTGCAGAGTTGCTCCCGTATCGATCCACCATTCTCGAGGATTATCAACCAAGTTCACTTCTTGGATCATGGCGGTGAGATCATGCTCTGATAAATCAGTGTGAATTGATTTGTTCTCAACCATATGAGTGCTTTCTTTAATCTTCTTCGGGAGACGACACTCTTTCGCAAGATGCCCAGATTTACCACAATTGTAACAATTTTCCCTGAACTTCTTGGAGCCTCTTGGTGGTTGCTTACTGCCCGTAGGCTTTTTGCGCTTTTTGTTGAAGCTAGATTCGGCCAAGTTTGCCTTAACCTGAAAGTCGCTTCGGATTTTCGATTATCTTCCTCAATCGGAAGTCGAACTATCAAATCTTCAAGTATTTCTTTACATTTGTGTATAAGACAGTTCTTGAAATCCTTGGCGGTAATTTTTCAATTATTGCGGCCACTTGGAAAGCCTCGTTAACGATTAATTTTTCGGCCGACAGATCGTGCAGAATAATATGAATTTCTTGCACTTGATTAACCACCGATTTGGTGTCGACCATCACATACTTTAGGAATTTGCCGACGAAAAATTTCTTAATCCCGGCATCTTCCGACTTGTACTTTACATCCAAAGAATCCCATAATTCTTTGGCCGTCTCAATCGGACTATAGACATTGTAAAGAGAATCGTCTAGTCCATTGAGAATGTAGTTTCTACACAAGAAATCACTGTGATGCCACGCATCCGAGGCCGCATGCTTTTGAGCATCGGTTTCCTTTTCGGGAAACGGGTCCTCCGAAAGGAATCGAGAGAGAGACAAAGTCATTAGGTAGAATAACATTTTTTGTTGACACCTTTTGAAGTCGGTGTCGTTGAACTTATGAGGGTTTTCACCATAAGCCGGAGTGGTGGTCACCATAGGAATGACAGGGGCGGTAGGCAATGTTGTATTTTTATTTCCTTGGGTTGCCATAGTAGAAACGTGCTTGCTGCCTTTTTTTGTTTTATTTCCAGCAGAAACAACTATTGGTCCATTGCCTGCTTATAATCAACAGAACCAAGCGAATGTGTCATATGGGGAGAGCAGCGTGCTTCTGATATTTGGACCAGCATGCTTTGAAATGGTTTTGTTCAGACTGCTACAGACCACCAGAAACGATGAATTTCGTCTTTCAGATTGTAATATTTAAAACAGTCTTCTGTTTAGATACGATAACTTCAGCGAGCAAATATGAAATAAATCACAACGTCGAGGCATGTGAAACACGCTCTCCTGGAGACGAAATTGCCCTCGCTAATACCAACGGTCCAAGCAAACGTCTCCGAGATACAACGACTTACGTTTGATGTATAGAGGTATCTCAAATACACCAAACTTCGGCGAACCTTACTTTTGTTTGGGACTCAAACAAAGTAAAAAATGCTATGATTTTTTCTCAAATGCAAAGAGTTCTTTTATGAAATTATTTTTGGATGATCGATATGATTTCTCAAGTGGGGTATTTATAAATGTAGGGGACCACCAATGGTTATCAAGACCAAGTGATACAGTTTTCAGGCATCTCACGTACTAAGAGCAAACCACATTATCAAGTATAAGTGAGAGCCACCTTTTCAAGTACAAAAGAAAGCAACTTTTCATACATGCCTCTTAGACTTGCACCTTTCCAAAGATATCCCTTTATTTATTTTATTCATAATATGTAACAAATTCGTACTCAACTAGGGATCGGTCGAGATTGGCTAGGCAGTTACCGAACCCTTGGATTCCTTCCAAAGCCGATTGAGACAAACCAAGAGGGTCGGGCTTAAAAAGGATCACCAAAGTAGTGCCAATCAAAAGAGAGATCGGACTTAGAAGTCCATTTCAGTTTTGGACCGAAAATTATAAATTAATTTGTGCTTGACCGAAATTAATAAATTAATTTGGGGCTTCGCTGAAATTAATTATATAAGTGGTATAATATTTATTTTATTATTTAATAATAGGTTTAAATATTGCGAGGCAAAATTGAAATTGTGCAGTGATTTACTTAAATGGGTAAACTGGGTATTTACCTTAATGGATTTTCGAAATAATTAATATTTTATACTAATATTTTCGAAATTATATATAAAGATGTGATTTTTGAAATAATATTATGTATCTTTTGGTAAGATTTAAGTAAGTCAAATATTTAAAAGATTTGATTTTTGAATTGGGAGATAACATAACCAACTCAGAGAGAATATCTCAACCGCTTTGGAAAAAAATATCTCCACCACTTACCCTATATAAGGGGAGGACAAAAATTACACAAAGGTGTGAATTTTCGAGCTCCATATGCTTGAATAAGAAGAAATCGAAAAACACAAAGTGCTCGGACCAATCTCTCTCTCGGTTCGATTCTCCTCTAGCCATCCGAGGGAGTTTCATTGACCAAACACACCGTGGGTCGGCGTGATCTGTCTTGCCATCACCATCATACCAACACGCACGGATCTTCGAGACGGGATTGGAGAAAAGCTAGCCATCGTCGATTCGCTCCGTATTATGGACGAAACTTTTCTCTTTGGGTTTAAGGTTGTTACGTTATCTTTGTGCACATCCGAGCAATCCTAGAGAAACGTGGTCGCTGGAAAATTTTTAAATTCCGCACGTTCTCAGGGAACACAAATTTGGAGAATCCTCCGGCCGGTCCCCAACATGAGCTTACCTTAATGTTCTTCCGCAGAACTAGCTTTGATAGTTTGAAGTGAGCTTTTTCAACAAAATAAAGCAAAAAAAAATACCGATTTATAAAATAAGGCTCTTTCCGCAGTTATTAACAAAATAGAGCGGTTTGTGGGTATTACCTGCGACTTCACGCCTAATGGACGCGATTTTTTCTTGGCCCGTCACAACACCCTGTAAATGGGCTTAGAAGGATATTAGGCCGCTCGTCGCGTTTAATATGCGCGACGTCGCGTCCGTTGGTCGCGACGACAGAGACACTTCATTCACGCGTACTGCAGTTTGCTTTTGGCTTCAAAACTGATGTGGACCAAACGTTCACGAATTCTGGAGGAGAATCGTCGTGTCCAATAGATGCGACGTCGCTTTTTTTAAATGCGACGAATTTTCCTATGTAAAGCACTATATTCCATATACTTTGATTTGTAAAAAACAACTTGCAGTAGTTAAATTCCTCATCATATTATGAATCTCGTAAAATTCAAGTCTCTATCTACTATGGCGGCGAATCATTACCGAATCAAACTCCGTTCGTTACAGCCTCCCACCCATTGATTTTCGACGAATTCGTCGCGACACTAGCTTTGCTCAATTTCTAGGCATGCTGTATAAGGTTATTCGCCTCGACAACAAGTTTTTCTCCTTAACCATCAGCATTCTCGACTCTATCAAAGGCTCTTCCAAATTTCAAGCGACGCGGAGCTGTCGTACTTTTTGGATGCTGATGCGGAACTTAATTTAATTGAAGTGTTTGTTGAGGCCAGCCAGAACGTTCATTCCGACCGTTATAAAGAGGCACCCGACGTGTTCACCAACATCACCTCCAGTCGCTCGTTCCCTAATTTCACAACAGTCATGCAGGATTGAGTGACTTTTCACTCCATGCTCCTCATATAGACATATCTTCGAGCAGTCGTGTTGTTCCTGATATGTTGACTGTGTCACATCCTGAGCCCGTGCCTGAAGACTTGCAAAATAGTGACGCTAGCGACTCTGAAGCTGATGACGTGGATGGTGCATTGGATGATTTTCCAGATCCCGCAGATGATAAAAATGATGGCGACGTTGATGGAAACAATGATGGTCTCGGGAATGACATTCCATTGCAGGCGGATGATGCTCGTGCGCCTTATCATCCCGTGCCTTTTTATTCGACATATCAAACGGTGCCTCCAGAAGCCAACAAGGTCGGCGGTGATTTTTACAGTAGGGACAATCCCAGGTTCAGAGTCGGTATGACATTTAGTACCAAGTCTCACTTACAAGAAGTTGTAGGCGATTATTCTAACAGGGTGGCTAGACGTGAGTTTCACGTCTCAGAAAGTAACAAAACCGTATGGGGCATGAAATGCAACCATAGCGACGACTGTCACTGGAGGTTACGAGCCTGCTTCAAACCGAAAAAATGTTATTGGAAGATTGCGATATATGGGGGGCCACACACATGCTACATGAACGAGTTGGCGAGAACACATCGTAACATTTCGCGAAACACAATTGCGAGAATGTTGATTGGAATAGTGAAGACTGACCCTCAATTTCTACCAAAGAATGTAAAGCAATTGGTGAAGGACAATACCGGGTACGACATCTCATACATTCAAGCATGGCATGGCCTCAAAATGGTGAAAGAAAATATTTACGGCACTTGGGAAACTTCAGTCCAACAACTTCCATGAAAGCTTTGCAACGTTACAACCCCGACACGGTCGTCAAATGCTTGAATATTCCAACTGAGGCCCCCGGCGTGAAGAAATTGGGGTATGTTTTCTGGGCTTTCAAACCTTGTATTGATGGCTTTAGGCATTGTCGTAGAGTTATTTGCATTGATGGTACACACTTATACTCCAAATACGAGCATAAAATGTTGATTGCATCTGGGCTCGATGCAAATCAAAATATTCTTCCCCTTGCTTTTGCCATTGTTTCAACGGAAAGCAGACATTCTTGGCACTGGTTCTTGAACTTACTTAGCATCCACGTGTTAGATCAACAAGGTGTATGCCTCATTTCGGATAGTCATCGAGGTATTTGTATTTTCATACAGACATTCATGTATCTATTTTGACATCATTTTCATCGATCGATCGTAATTTATTACATTGTATTTGTTATAGGAATATTGACTGCGGTAAGCAAATTAGCAGCGTTTAGCCCGCCGAATGGTGTGCACCGGTTTTGTCTACGCCACGTCGTATCAAACTTCAACACTGAATTAAAAAACAATGACCTAAAATTGTCATAGAACTGGATACGTAGAGAAGTTCAATCGCATTATGGAACACATTAAAGTTCTCAATGAACCAGCCTGGAAGTGGTTAGATAAGATTGACAAAGAACAGCGGACGTTTGCTTACGATGGTGGATTCCGATGCGCGGTGATGACCACTAATATCTCCGATGCCCTTAACGGCGTGTTCTAAGGGGCGAGGTGTTTGCCTCCGAAAGCAATAGTGGACTTAGCTTTCATCGATGCGTTGAATACTTTCGCAATCGATTTACGGAGTGCTCTGCAGCGATGGCTAACACCGAAAGCGATTGGTCTCCGTATGCGTGGAATAAGTTCAACGACTGGACAAGTCGTTCTTGGTGTCACGTCGTCTTTAATTTTGACCCACGTTTGCAAACAGTCGAAGTTTATACTTCGGCTGTGAATTGATCAAGCGGATCGAGTTATAAAAATAAAACGACTATCGACAAACTATTCTACGCTCAACAGGCAACTGTACCTATCGAAAATAGCACAGAAATGGCAAGTATTCGAGTATCGAACCCAAAGGAACTATTTGTTTCTGAAAAACCGTCGTTTAAATATCGTAGTAAAATATTGTTGATTTGATAAAAATATAAATAACAATAAACAAAAGTAAAAGGTTGATAAAGATAAAGATAACGGAGATGGGGCGACCTTATGTTGTTTTTGTATTATTATTATTTTTTAAATATGTTATGTACCACCTTTAATGTCTTTAGCGTACCATTGAGATAGAGCTTATTGTACTTTGTACAAACTATTACCGTATCTTATCGCGGTGCAGCACCGTACCATTTATAAGTAATTTGTATTACCAAAATCTTGAGAGACAAGCTGACATATAATATTATTTTCAACATGTGGAACATTCTATGAAGTATCATTTTAATGAGTTTGAGGTTTAACCCGCTAAATACGACACGAAATGAAATGTTAAAAAGATTTACATATGCTAAAGTGTTTCTTTAATCGATCTTATATTTCGTTTCTAACATCCAACAGCCATGTGATTAGTTTAATGTAAGAAACATCGTATTGAGATCGAACACATATATAAGGGATCGAACAACACAGATAGAAGCAAATAAATTGTAGACAAAAGAGTTTGTACATACGGGTTTACAATACCATTTTAATGTGGTTGCAGTAACTAACGTACATATATTGTAGTACCATTTTACTGTGATTGTGGTACCTAATTTAGATATGTTATAGTACCATTTTAATGTGGTTGTAGTACCTAAGGTAGATTAGATGTGGTACCATTCAAAAACCAAAAAAAAAAAAAAATAACATCCACACCAGCTTAAATTCATGGAGGAACTTGCATCAAGTAATCCCAAACATTTTAGTAAACTAGAAGAGAGGCAAAATGCATATATGAATCTATAATTTTAATAGGACATATGGTACCATCAAAAGAAATTTATCTTACTATAATCATATATATATATATATATTGTACCAATCTATACAGTCACGCAGTACCCAAATACAAAAACATAAAAATAAATAAACGAATCAATTTACACAGACTGCAATCAAAACCTACAAATCTTAGTTTACACAAGAAAAATACGTAATAGAACAAAATTGAGAGAAACTCGGATTTGATCCTGAAGCCTAGTTGACCAAAACCAAAAAATTGTCAATCAAACCTTGGCATCATCGAAACTTTAAGAAAACCTCAATCGAAATTAAATCAATGCACCAATTACACTACAATCGATATCGACAAGGCATGAAACATTAATCTGAAAAAGTGACTGTGAAATTGAGACATAGATGAAAAAAAAAAACATACAAGAGAAATAAACAAAGTTCGGAAATTTTGGTGCTTTCGGATATAAAACCTTATGTGTCCGACAATTTGGCCTATTGAATGCTTAATTTTTGGACAAATTCCCTTAATCGGTGTGAGATGTCGTATGATATTGGTTTTGAGCAAGTGATATTTTTCAAGTAGGCACCGAGCGATGGTTTGTAATGGTGTTTTTCCCCCTTTTTAATGATAAATGTTAATATCTAGGTAAAATTGTAATATCATGTTATGGCAGGGGTTGTTTTGTCCATTAGGTACCTAAGAAAAAGAAAAGTTTCAACTAGGTACTTTAGGCAAAAAAAGTTCTGACAGGGTACTGACATGCAAAACTTTTTAGGTCAATAGGTATTTAAGTTCAATTTTCCGTATTCTTTAATAGTTTTAAATTTTAATGATTACTAATACTAATTTTTATTTTCAGAAAAAAAAAAGATCGGAAAACCGCCGTTTTGGAACTACAAGTGTCCAAACCGGAACCGGCGATTATGATAAACTGCAATCGGCTTTCACCAACCGTAGCCGTCCGGCCGTCCCTAAGACCAAGGCCGTTCGCGCGGTGGTTCGACTTCCATCCAAAACCAGAACATTCGGTTCCACGGAAACACCGATTTATGAATCGTGAGGTAGTCTGCATCGAATCCAATCCACAAAATAAACAAAACCACCCAAAAATACAACAAAGCCAAGAAAGCAAATCAAAACGCACAAAAAACATCGTCGATCCTCATGGCCTCCACGGTGCCGGTGGCGGCGGGGAAGGGGTGGTAAGGGGAGGCACGGCGGAGAAAATCGAATTCTTATCCACTCCAATGCCACCGTCCACGGTCAGAGAAACTAATGCCGCCACCAGACCGGCATTTCCGGCCAATGTGGGCTCTGTGTGGCTGTAATTGCCCCGAACATCCTTAAAGTTATCGAAACGGTCTGGGCCGCCCACCATCGCCCCGTTGACCGTGTTAGGGTTCGGCGTCGTAGCATCGCGCCATTTCCATCCACCGGTGCAAGAGTACTTGACGTGGTCGCGTGGGATCGACGCGCCTCGGTGGTGGACGTGTTTCGGGTATTTCCGTCCGTATCCGACGACGTAGCTCGTGTGCATGGGATTGTCGCCAAGTATGTAATTTATCTACAAAAATGTTGTGCTCTTTAGGATTTGTGTTCCATGTAAAATTGCTTTCCCCCCCCTCTTTTTCTTAAATTTTTGCGGTTAACACGGAACGTACCTGAGAACTTGCAAAATCTTTTAGATCGCTACTACGGAAGAAGGTTGGGCCACAATTCCACCCGGGGATATTGTTTGCGCTCAAATAATCAGCAAATAATGAGGATACAAATGCAGCATTGGCCACATATTGCAGATTTTGTGGTCTTCCATGGCTTAGATCTATCAATCCACCTAATGAAAAAAAACAACCCCACAAAACAACGGCGTCCATCATATATATATATATATATATTTGCATTCCAAGGGACAAAAAAAATTTAAGCAGAGAGAGTATCTCACTTACCTTTCGTGAAGTTGAACACGTTGAACCTCTTCATGTAAGAACACATGGTGCGCTCGGTCAAGTTATGATAACTGTGAAGCATGTCGTCGTACGGAAACCCTGGACTTAGGAACATCCTCATCCTCGTCAGAAGAAGCATCGCTGCCGGCAGCTTGTTGTCCCAACTCAAGACCTTCAGGTCCGGGATGTTGAGGAACGCCTTCGAGTGCCTCGGGACCCCGGGATTTGTCGCCAGTGAAAAATAGGACGTGTTTCCCGTTGCATAGTAAAGCCACGTGGAGCCCCACATGTATTCGTCGTAGTAGCCGGTGGAGTTGTAGTAGGGCTCGATGAAGAGGTTTCCTCGAGAGTAAGAGGACCTCTTGCCCGAATCTCTGGCGAAGGAAAAGACCGTCTCGGCTCCCTTGACCAGCTTCTGGGAATAGGCGGGGTCGTCCCGGAAAACGATGGATGCGGCAGCAAAAGCGGCCGCCATCTCTCCGGCGAGGTCGGGGCCGGAGGATGCGGTCTGGACCTTACGCGGGTAGTCCATGTCCTCGGCACGCTGCCAGCAGTAGTGGTCGTCCGGAGTCCTCGACCCGTTCATCGACCCGCCCACCTAGAAGCGATTTGGATATTATCGTTCGTCAATTAAAATTTGAAGTTGTTATACATGTTTGTTGAATGACCACTTCATCTAAAATCTTAAGCTTAAAAATAGTGTATCATTTTTTAAATTTCTATATATTATTTCCAACACGCCAATCATGTATAGGCTGAGTTCTTTTTTTTTCTATTATTAGATGCGTAGTTTTCTTAAATGAGTGGTCGTGAGAAGTCGTACCCATGACCTCTTGGATCTGAGCTTCGCTACCATGTTGAGTGACCACTTCACCTAAAAACCTAAGCTTGAATGTGGTATATCATTTTTAAATTCATATATGTTATTTCCAACAATTTTCGAATATTAACATAATTATAATTTGTATAAACCATAACAATAACATGAACATGATAATCTTCATAGTAATATTCACCTGGCTGTAAACTTTGTCAATTCTAGTGGCGGTATTGTTGAAGGTAAGCAGCAAATAGTCTGTGCCCCATTTGATAAGGTCTCGAACATGGTTATACTGTCCGATGTCGCGGTACTTGGCCTCATACTCGATCGTGCTCCAGCTCAGCATCGTCATGGCGAACGACATCGGGAAATGAAACTTTGTGTTGTCGCCGGCGTCATAATAACCTCCGACCAAGCCCCACGGGAGGTCGGTTTGGTTCATTCCGTCTTGTAGACCCGAGTCTCCCCTCCACGTGATGTTGAGGTTCTTGGGCAATTTTCCCGCTGATAAAATTTGAAAAAATACATTTTGTTCATCACTCATTTTTTCGATGACGTCATTATTTCATCATTTTAATATATTATACACGAGTAGTATACCATGTATAGATTGGACAACTGAAGATGCCAAAATGGCCGAACGTGCATAATGAACGACAAAAGGCAAGATCTGAAAAAAAAATCTATATTATATATATAGTTTATTATAAGGTCAAAACTTCATTTTTTTATTTATCGTTGACGTATAAAGCTATGACTTCCTAACTACAGCTAGCTAAGATATACCAAACATTAGATCATAATACACATATATAATTAATTACTACCGGCATAATTATTCTTTTCAAGTTATTATACTTTTTGCGAAATTATAGATCTGAATCATTCTGGTTTTTCAATTTTGATCAATTAGAAAATTAGACAACTAATATATTGGAAGAGATTTGAGTCCCAGATCCTTTTTGGGACAAAATAAGTAGAGATTCCTACTAATAATAAAGATGGTAGGGAAATTCCAGCTGCGAAGTAGTGATCGAAGGCCTAATTTTTTGTTGAAATAATGTTCAAAGATCTTAAATTTATTCGGACCTAGGAAGTTAGTGATATCTTGTACAATTAGAAGTATGATCCAACATCGAAGATCGACATAACTAATCATCCAGATTTATAATTTGCCTTTGTTTATATGTTCATAAATTATTTTAAATTTTAATTCATTTTTTCTTCAGCGAAGCGAAACTTCATATAACTTTCTATCTTCCTCAATCAGAGCGACAAGTCAACGCTTCTCCAAAAGATTATAAATACGTATATAACATACCAAGACTATTAATATGTGCATATCACATGGTTTTGAGAATTCACGCCCCTATGTTTTCGCCCTATATATCGTGCCATCCTTAGTAGATTTAATTTAAAATTATACCTTAATTTTTCAAATTCAACGAAAAAACAAAATAAAAATAAATCATCGATCACCAAAACAACTCTCTATCACTACGATGAATCATAGTTGCAATTGATGACTCTATCGTTACAAGCAGAGAGCACAAAGTCAATTACACGATCTATCACATATACCTTACCTTCATCCATAGACTTTATAAGCATTTAGTCCATTCATACAAGAAACGCAAGAAAGTCAATGAATTAACGTAGTAGGAATAAGTAAAACCATAAAATAAAATCGGAATTATTACTTACACTTTTGCGCATCGAAGAAGTTGAGAGCGAGGCGAAGGGCTTTCGAGTAATCAGACATTCCCGGCTTATGCGATTTGTGTTTGGGCAAAGATTTGGCTATGATGATGGGGAGCACGATCACGAAGAAAATGATCACTATAGTCCACAGCGTCCACTTAAACCCTTTCCTGCTGCAAACTACGCATCCAAGATCGATGTACTTTTTCTTCTTGTTCTCGGTGGGCCCCAATAGCCAGCTCTGTTGGGTCTCGTCTAAGTTGCTGCGGTAATCCGGGTGCGAAATCGACGCTCGATCCCACTCCATGTTTCGGGATTTCTCATCTGCTGCCGATGTTGAATCTACGCTGTTGAGTTCTAACGATCCTCCCCAGTTGCCTCTCATTTTGATCTCTGATAGATTTTTATTTTTAAAAAAAAAAGAAAATAAAGAAGAACAAATTCACTACAGGGAGAAAAATGATGATGGTTTGATGAAGAGATTGGTAACTTAATATGTCAATGTTTCATATTCTCAAAGTCTGTGTTCAGGCTTCTCTCTATCTATATATATACACACACAAATGCACAACTGTATATTTATATATATAATATATATATCTTTCGGATCGGATCTACTGAATGAATTAAAATCGTCGGATACAAGGGATAAGTTTGCATAATAAAATTCTGGTACGATGAATTCCATCGGTAACAGCCTTCGCCCTCAAACGCCTTTCATTGCGGCAACACGGGCTAGCCAAACGCCGATATAGAATTAATCGTAATTCAGAATTTATTATAACCTTTATCCAGAACTTAATTCTTTCAATCGATTTTTCACCATAAAATAATATAAAACCATGTTTTTAGGGTATTAAGGCATCAAGGTGTAGTTTAACGTCTTATTCTTATGAATTTGATGAGAAGAAAAGATACTGTTAAAAACAGTATTGAAGAGGAGTATGATATTCCTCAAAATTTAGATCAATTAAATCGATGGACAATTCCTAAGATAGATTACAAAGTAATCTATGAATTAGGAACCTTCGAAAAATTAGGCCTAAAACAGGTAGTCAAAACTACCGAAGAAACTATTTCTCTCAACAACGAAGAAATGGTTATTAGACTTCTAAGCAATAGAGACTTAGAAAAATATAGAATAAACCATAAGTTTATTCATATTGGATCAGTACAAGTTGCTTTTAAGCCTTTAACTTTAGAAGGTTTACCTGAGAGCTTTATAGCAGCTCTTAGAGATGGTCGAAATCTCGACTGGAAACAATCCATTATGAGAATAATTCAGTCTAGTCTCGCCCATGGCCCAGTATACTTTAATGTATACCCAAATCTCCAATTATCGTTAACAAATGTCAATATATTTGACGCTCTAACATTAAATGTAAAAACTCACGGATATAATTACGCTCCAGGATCGGAAGTAATTTGTATCTGTTATAGGATTTATTATAAGCCTCTTTATACACTGAATCCTCAGTGTAAAATCGTTGATAAACCCATCAACGAAACTGTTCTTATAGAGACCAATTTTAGTAGATCTAATATTACAACTCGTAGATCTATTAAATGGGAAGAAATTCAATTCCCAGAAAATTGGGTTATTGAACGAGCTACGCCTCTTCAGCCCAAAATCGAGAATAAACCAACTCAAATAATACAAGCAACAGATGGATCTGTTCAAATACAATTTGAGCAGAATAGAAGATCTATCGATATTAAAACTCCAAGATCTAGAAATACTAGGTCAATATCTTCTCGTTATCGTATATCACCATATGATTATATGGTAAGATCTCCTTCTAGAGCTTCGACTTCTCAAGTTAGAGAATCAATCCCTAGCGATTACCTATCAAATAAAGTCGAAGAATTAAGAATTAATTCAGATAATATTGTTCACGGTGTTTTTAAACATCAAGACGAGGAAATAACCGAGTCAGAAATGGATTTTCGTGTTTAATGGATTTTAAATCAAAATTTGATTTTAGCCCGGATCACCGGCAAGAAAGAAAATTCAACAAGAATTCTTTCAACCCAAATGGGAACCTTTTCGAAAATGGTTTTTTGAAAATTTTAATAAAGAAGATAAAAATATTATTCAAGAAAAATTTTATAAAAACCTTGAAAAACGGAATGAAAAATTACCTTTTGTTCCATGGTTTCTATCAAAATATTTTAAAAATATGATTTCTGTTCTTGAAAGAAATTATAAGCTTTCAACGGGAAAAAATCTTATTTCAGTTTTTCCTCCTCAGACTAGTTTTCAAATGGAAAAGGAAAATGAAATTAGGTTTTTTAATGCTTTTCAAAAATTATTTGAAAACGATACACTTTCTATTACTATTAATCATATTAATAGTCTTTTAAAACAACAAAATTATACTAATATGTATGTTATTGTTTTAGGAGAACAAATTTCTTTATTAAAGAAAAATATTGAGGAAATTTCGTCCTCAGTAAAAGACATAAAAAATTTTTATTAAAAGAAAAAAATAAGATTGAATTGGTTGATATTGCGTCTCCCAGTATTCAACCTCCTCCTGAAGTTACAGATTTTAAATTAAAATCTATTTCTCATATTGAGAAACTTCTTGAAGAAAAATTTCAACATCTTAAGCTTAATACATTAAGCGAAGAATTTGAAGATCGTTTAGAAAATTCAGATAATCTTCAACATACATTTAATCAAGAAATTAATAAACTTAAGCATACAAAATATGCTGATAGGCCAACCCAAAGTAAATATTACTATCCTAGGCCTACTCCCCAAGATATCTTGTTCGAAGAACAAGAATTCATGCTCAACAATTCGTATAATGGTAGATGCATATACGAATGGAATCTTGATGGTTATACCGAAAGACAAATTTATAATATGATACATAGAATGCTTATGTATAGCACGATTTGCAAAGCTAATCAAAATAATGATAGAGCTGTTGCAAAAATGATCGTCGCTGGCTTTACTGGTCAGTTAAAAGGATGGTGGGATAATTACTTATCTCAACGCGAAAAAGACGATATCTATCTGACCATGAAAGAAGAAGATGGTCAACAAGTGGATAATGTTGTCTATACACTTTGTGTAAACATCATTGAACACTTTACAGGCCGATGGTCTGATAATTCTGAAAATATCAGAACTCTTCTTCAAAATCTTAGGTGTAAAACTCTTACATCCTTTAGATGGTACAAAGATACCTTCCTTAGCCGAGTTATGGAACTCCCTGAGTCAAATAGTACTCACTGGAAATCTAAATTTATAGATGGTCTTCCTTCTCTTTTCGCAGAAAGAGTTAGGAATAACCTTAGAAAAGGAGAATCGAGTATCGATTATAACTCCTATACTTATGGTAAACTTATTGGAACTTGCATACAAGAAGGCTTAGCCTTATGCAATGAAATTAAATTAAATAAACAAGTCAAAAGACATTCTTTAGATGAAAAGAAACAATTAGGAGAATTCTGTGGCCAATTTGGCATGGAAAATCCCTCTACGAGTAAAACTCGTAAAGAACATAAAACTAAAAAATATTCTCCTAAGCAATACGAAAAGAAAAAATTTAGAAAATCTAAAAGAAGAGAACAAAAATTCTCTAAAGAAAATAATTTTCAATACAGAAATAAATTCCCTCCTATTGTCTGCCGAAAGTGCGGAAAAATTGGTCATAAAGCAAGTACTTGCTGGACCAAAAAGAAAATTAATAATCTTGAAATTGATAGTGAATTAAAAGAAACACTATCAAAAATCCTCCTTAATTCTGATAGTGATTCAGAATACTCTTCAAATAATGAAAATAACATTATTGAAGATATTTCATCAGAATCTGATGAATGCCGTAACTGTCAAATAGGACAACCTTGTTCAAAAAATTCAGATAAATCAGAATCTGAATCAGAAAATGATAATTTGTATCAAATTATCTCCCAATTTCAAGAGGTTAATGTCCTCGACAATAATCTCTTAGAAATCTTAAAGAAACTGATGATCCAGATTTAAAAAATCTAATCATCAAAAGAATTATTCAAAATGAAGAAACTTCTAAAGAAGTTATTCAAAAATCCGAACCCTATAAAATGTCAGAAGTAATGAAATTACATCGAAATAAAAATAAATACGAATCCCCAGTTAATATTAAAGACTTAACTGTTGAAATTTCAATTCTTAAAACAGAAGTTAACGAATTAAAATTAAGTAACAATAATTTAGAAAGAAGACTTTCTAAACTTGAAAAGGGAAAAGAAATCCTTGATGAATCATCTTCAAGATCCCTTGAAGAATTTACCAGTACGATTGAAAATGATAATTTTCTTTCTACTTTAGAAGTTATTACTTCTCAAAAATGGCTAGTAAAAATATCATTACTAATCGAGAAAAATTATCAAAAAGATCTTATTGCTCTTACTGATAGTGGTGCAGATTTAAACTGCATCCAAGAGGGTTTAATACCTACCCAATATTTTTATAAGACAACTCATTCTCTCAGCTCTGCTAGCGGAGAAAAGTTGCAAATTAATTATAAAATCCCAAAGGCCTATATTTGTAAAAATAAGGTCTGTATTCCTACATCATTCTTGCTAGTCAAAAATATCACGAACCAAGTAATTCTTGGTACACCATTCCTTAGGAAAATATTTCCTATTACCAAAATTGATGAATATGGATTTAAAGGAAACTTCGAAAATAAAGAAGTATACTTTAAGTTCATTACTGAACCAATTTCACGAATTCTTAGTGAAATAAAAGATTATATTCTAATTAGAGCAAAAGAAAATCAAATAAATTATTTGAAACAAGAAATCAGTATACTTACGATTGAGGATAAAATCCAAAATCCTAAGTTACAACAAAAAATTAAACTAACTCATAATGAATTCACATTGCAAATATGCAATGATCTTCCAAACGCATTCTGGAATAGGAAGAAGCATATTGTTTCTTTACCCTACGAGGAAGATTTTAGTGAGAAAAATATTCCCACTAAAGCTCGTCCCTGTCAAATGAATGCTGAATTATTAGAATTGTGTAAGAAAGAAATAAATTCTCTCTTACAGAAAGGTTTAATAAAACCTTCGAAATCTCCTTGGTCTTGTACCGCCTTTTATGTTAATAATGCAGCAGAAAAGGAAAGAGGAGCACCCAGGTTAGTAATTAATTACAAACCTTTGAATAAAGTTTTGAAATGGATCAGGTATCCTATTCCTAATAAAAAGGATTTGCTTGATCGATTGCATAATGCAATTTTATTTTCAAAATTTGATTTAAAATCTGGTTTTTGGCAAATCCAGGTTGAAGAAAAAGATCGGTATAAAACCGCCTTTACTGTCCCAATTGGACAATTTGAATGGAACGTTATGCCCTTTGGTTTAAAAAACGCTCCTTCCGAATTTCAAAACATTATGAATGATATTTTCATTCCTTATAGTAATTTTATTATCGTTTATATTGATGATATTTTAGTATTTTCTAAAGATATCGAAACACATTTTAAACATCTCGATATGTTTAAAAAAATAATTATCCAAAACGGATTAGTTATATCCAGTCCAAAAATGATTTTATTTCAAACTAAAATTAGATTTTTGGGTCATACTATTGAAAAGGGTAGTATTACTCCAATTAATAGAAGTATTGAATTTGCGTCAAAATTTCCTGACCAAATTTTTGATAAAACACAATTACAAAGATTTCTAGGAAGTTTAAATTATATTTCTCCCTATTATAAAAATCTTGCAATTGATACATCTATTTTATATGATAGATTAAAAAAGATACCTTGTCAGTGGACAAATAGTCACACTGAAGCAATTAAAAAAATTAAAAGTAAAGTAACGCATCTTCATTGTCTCATGCTTGCTAATCCCTCTTGGCAAAAAATTATTGAGACAGATGCGTCTGATATTGGCTTCGGAAGAATATTAAAACAAATTTCTCCAGAAGATAAATTCGAGCATCTTGTTAGATTCCATTCAGGAAAATGGAATAATGCTCAGAAAAATTATGCTACTATAGCCAGAGAAGTTCTCGCTATAGTTAAAAGTGTTTTAAAATTCCAGGATGATCTTTACAATCAAAAGGTTTTAATAAAAACAGATTGTCAAGCAGCAAAATTTATGTTTAATAAGGATTTTAAACATAATGTCTCCAAACAAATGTTTGCGAGATGGCAGGCACATTTAGCCCCTTTCGATTTTGAAATAATTTACAAAAAGGTAAGTGATAATAGTCTTCCTGATTATCTTACTCGTGAATATCTAACATGAGTTTTATGCAAATTGCAGCAATGTCCCAATATGGGAGAGGTTTCGCCTCTAATAGAGGTGGACGTGGTGGTCGTGGTCACGTTATTGCCCAAATGGGTAATAAGAAACTTGTGAAAGAAAATCTTTCACAATTTTCTGCATCTTCAAGTAATACTTGGAGTAAAGAAGATCCAACATACAAGGAGTTTCTTGAATACAAGAAACAAAAAGCGCAATCGCAAGAAAAGGAAGGTACTTCCTATGCAAAAATTATTGCAGACGACGACGAAGACGTCGACTATGAAAGAAAGAATCATACAGAGGTAATACTTCTGTTAGAATTCAAAGATCTAAAATGGTCTGATGAACCTTGGACAATTATGTCAAGGTATTTGGAGAAAGCATCATATGCTGCTCCTTTCTATAAATCTCGTGACAATTACGAGAATATTTTAAAGGCCACTGGTACGGCTGATTTTGAGCATTTTAATGCGGGTAATACCCAAATTGCTCAACGAAAAGGTTATACCTTTAGCAAAATTATTTTTAAGCAGATAATTACTGCTGAAAATTGGGCACTTCATCCAGTAAAGGATAGAGAATATCTCCATCCCGAATCAAAAATTTTGATCAAATTTAATTATTATGATTATATCGATGCCTTTAATAAGGTATTTTTATATCAAAATGATAATAAAAAACATTCTTGGTGGATTAAAATCTGCTCAGATGTTTATAAAAAGATATTCCAAATTGGTTTTATCAATGGTGGCTATCATATGGCGCATCCGTTGAAATTTTAAAGGAACCTTTCTTTGGTCTTTACCAAGAATGGGTCAAAGTTTCTCCGTTTCTAATAGAGGCGGAACATAATAAACAATGTATTGAAGGAATGGCTTCTTTACACTTTTATATTGAATTTTCCATTCCATGGATTTGGAGATGGACTCCCGAAGTGGGTTATACCCAACAAAAACTTCCTTGTCTTCAGAGGAATTTTTATACAAAATTCTGGAAAAAAATGATTAGGAAAAATCAGACTGGCGAATACGAAAGTCAGCAAACGATTGATAAAATCGAAGAGAAAATTTCTCTTTATAAAACTGCGATTAATAATCATCAACAAAGGGAAGCCCCTAGTCCCTTTGAAACAATTTCTCGAAGACTTAATCTTCAAAAGGGTAAAATGAAGACCAACGAAATTATTGACGCATATCTTGAAGAAATGAAAAAAGATATTGCAAAAAACTTTGGAATGGACATTTCGGACATTTCAATGGACACGTCATCAAAAGATGACGAAATTTGCCTTGCTGGAGAAGGACAAAGTCCGGAAAATTCGGACGACATCTTTATTGAAGATATGGATGATGCTCATGACCGCATCACACAAGAAATATCACTAATTAAGGACAAGGTGGCGCAAATTACCAAGTCCCGTGAAGAATTTGAAGGGCTTAAAGCCAAAGGAGTACTCAATATGGACAAGAATAATTAAAGATTGATCATGACATCCACAAAGGAGCACTCAAAATGGACAAAACAATTAAAGGTTGATTGGGACATCAACGGTGAAAAATTTTCCACAACTAGCTTTAATAAAGCTAAAGTCAAGAATGAAGACTTTCTTGCCATTTTTATTACAGCTGGCAAGATTCCCTCAACAAGTGGAATGGCTACGAAGAAAAAATTTTTTCTTCTTTAATTTTTGTATTTCTATAAATAGCATTGAAACCCAAATGTTTAGGGTGTGCTTATTTTTAGATACTCTTTTGTATTCTCTCCTACGCTCTCCCTTACTCTCTCCCTCATCTTTCTTGTAATTCTCTCTCTCTAAAGAATAAAAGTTGAAGTTCGCTAAGCTACTCTGAAAGTAAGTTTTTATTTTGTTTTTATATATATATATATGTGAGCTGCACATTCGGGAAAAAATTTACGTGAAATCGAAGAGAAACGTTGACTTAGATTTGAGTTTCTGTACATGTATTTGATCGAGTGTGCAGGGTTGTACATAGTCTGAAGTAGAGAATGAAAGCTGAAATTTACGGAACCAGATCCTCTCTGTCCCACTTTTTTTGTGCCACTTTTTGTGCCACTTTACAGAAATATTATTATATCCCGTCCGACCAGTGTTAAAACACCCGTAAATAATATTATACAATAAATACTATTATATTGAGTGCTTAAACACACAAAAAATTATATAATATTGGTCGGAACACAAAAAAGTAAATATAACACAAAAAATATGTATCAAGTGCTTATCAATGTTTTAATAATTTTTTTGTGTGTTTAAGCACTGGTTATAATAGTATTTAAGGTGTAATATAATTTACGGATGTTTTAACAATGATCGGGACGAGATATAATGATATTTTTATAAGTGGCACAAAAAATCACACTAAAGTAGGACCCAGTATATATATATATATACGAGTATTTTAGGCACTGTAAGAAACTAATAAATATATAATTTTATTTCATTTAATTGTTCTTTTTAATTTAAAATGATTAAATCATGAAATTTTAGTTTTTTTAATTGTATTATTATTAGTGATATAATAGGAATGAGTCAATTATGGAAGTGTAAAGTTGTAATTATGTGACGGACCAAATTAATTAACAGTATTATGTGTTCCTTTAGAAATAATACGGCTATATATTATACACTATACATAACAGTACAGATAATATCGCTTATAGTAGTATAATGAGATTTATTTACTTTTAAATTGGACAAATACTTGCTGAGTTGGAATTTCCTCGGAAAGACCTTTCGTAGTGATATATATATATAGAGAGAGTTGCTATGGTGCACAACCGCCGTGAGCACCATAACAATTTTCTCGTTTATTTTGCTTTTCCTCCATCTCTGGGGTCACCATCATCTTCCCCGCCCCTCCCGGAACCACCGTCACCTTCGCCTTCCTCCCCGACCCGTTGCTTCACGTAGGTTTTTTTATTTTCGATTTTCTCGTAAAGAGCAAATATGATGAATTTCGATGAGAATTGCTATGGTGCACAACCACCGTGAGAACCATAGCAATTTTCTCGTTTATTTTGCTTTCTCTCCATCTCTGGCGTCACCATCATCTCCCCGCCCCTCCCGGAACCACCGTCACCTCCCCCTCCCCTCCCTGACCCGTTGATTCTCGAAATTTATCATATTTGCTCTTTACGAGAAAATCGAAAATAAAAATACCTAAAGAGTAAATCAACGGGTCGGGGAGGGGAGGCGGAGGTGACGGTGGTTCCAGGAGGGGCGGGGAAGATGATGGTGACGCCAAAGATGGAGGGAAAGCAAAATAAACGAGAAAATTGCTATGGTGCTCACGGTGGTTGCTCACGGTGGTTTTGCACCATAGATATTCAATTAATAAATCTCGAGGATTACCTTCGGTCGAATATCGTGTTTGAAGATCAGGAGAGAGAAACTGTTAGGTCATATTATATCAACTAATGATCAATCTAAGCATGAATTCTAGATATTCGAATGAGAAATCTTAGGAATTACATTCAGTCGAATATCGGCTTTGAAGATCTTGAGAGAGAGAGTTTTTCGATTGTTTCTCTCTCTCTTAGAATGTGAATTCAATGCTTGTGATTTTTCCGAAATGAACTTGTGTATTGATTTCGATAGTGTACATTGTATTTATACCTATTTACATGGTATATTTACTATTAAGTCCTACACTATCAAAACTATTAATTACGCCCCTAATTACAAGGATAACAAAATAACAAAGCACAATTCTAATATCTCTTCAATCTCTCCCTTTGTGCTTGTTCTCCTTTCAGCTCTGTTTATCCTTGTCGTAGTGTCGGACATCATTCCTCAATCCCAATGCTTTCTCGTAGTGTCGGACATCATTCCTCAGCTCAAATATTTCATTAATTGCATCCAGAAGCTCATTTAGGAGCGGGGCCTCTTCTTCTCCAAGATCCTCGAAGATCGTCTCTTCAGTGATCTCAGCCAACCTCTTCTAGATGTTCTTTCTCACTAGCTTCAACGTCCCGTCACAGAAGTTGTGGATTTTTTACTTCATCATAGCTCTCGTCTTCCCAATTATTGGCTTCCGATAAGTTACGGCGAGGCTAGGTTTCTTGAATATGTAGTTCTCGGGGAAGTCGTTGAGTGGGAAGCCCTTCATGAGCGGAGACTCCATGTTGACCTTCTTCATATTGTTCTCTACATCAATTTGAAGGTCATGTGCGGTGTGATACTTGATCTGCCGCACCATGAATCTCTTTAACCCCTCGAGTCCTTCTATCTTGATGTAACCGGAGGGCGTCTGATATTTTCTCTTATACATTTGATATAGACGGTAGACCTCGTCCGGTGGAAGGAAGGGAGATAGCTCTCATTTATCTCTTCTCGAGTGTGGTTGTTGTCCGCTCGCTCAATGTGATAGATTGGGGTTGGATAACTTCCAATCGAGTGCGAAACGCCCACGAGTTGGAGGATCGGTGGCTTGTCCCTAAAGTTTTTCTTGAGTTGATTCGTTGGGATGCTACTTCGATCTGGACCATGATAGTTGAGCATGAAGATGTGCTCCATCTTCTTCTTATCTTCCCAATGAGAGGTACCCGTAGATTCAGTTCATTGAGCTTCTATATGCGGTTAGGAGCCCTCCATATTTGCTTCCTTTTATCTTCAATGAACGGAACCTTAATCCGTATATTCTCCCAATGCGTCTCGACTCCGTCTGTCCCTTTTGATAAGCGGGGAGGAGAGTCGACTCTATGCCTGATCATTTCTGGTAGTTCGGGGAGAACGGAGTTATAGTTCTCGCCTTCTTGAAGTTCTTCATCTTCAAGCAGCACCAAGTCCACAGAAGCGTTGTAAGAAGTATCTGAGGTTGGAGAGTCGGGCTTGAACAGCTTCCTCAGGTTCCCATTGCGTCATCCACTTCTCGTTTAGGATATAATCATCTACGATCGCATGTGGATCATAGACGACTGCTTCTAGTTGGTTTTGGAGGAGGTTAGATGTCGGGATTGGATTTGGATTTGTGGAAGAGGGAGGTAGTGTTTGTGTATGGGATATGGTGGGAGTTGTGGTTGTTGGTTGGCATGTAGTGGGTTGTGTGGTTGGTGGGTTTGTGGATGATCCTCCAGCTTCTTGAGTCGTTTGTTTTTCTCGACTCTGACCACGACCGCTGTGTGTGGTCCTTTGCCTTTTCTCTCCCTCATGACAATACGGATCATCGCGATCGTCATGTCTTCTTTTGGTGTGGGAGCTTTCTTCACGTTGGGCGGGCAGCTCAGGTTCATCGACCAGCCGTTTGTAGAGACTCTCCTCAGCTGGGGTCCTGGTCTCTAAGGCGAGGAGTCAGGAAATAAGGATGTCATGAAGCTGGGTGATTGGGATAGTGTATGGGTTGATGAGGGAAGGTGATTGAGTTGAGGGAGGGTGGATGGGGGTGTATATGGTGGTGGTTAGTGGTGGTGAGGAGACGGGTGTGGTGTGGGCTTCGGACGAAACAGCCTCTGAGACTGGTGCTTTCCCGGTGTCCCGTCGGGAAGTCTCAATGGCTTGGAGCATCCTGTCCATCAGTCGACTTCTAGTGAAGAGATGGATGTGGAGATGACTTCTTGTAAGCGTTGCTCCGTCACGATCATCAGTGGTGTTGGAGTGGGGCCATGGAGGCGCTCCACTGTCACAACATCGGAAAAGATTTCCGATGTGCCGCCCGGAAGAGGTCTTGAAATTCTGGAACGTCCAAGGACATCCGTTATCAACCCTGAAGTCACCACTTCAGTGGGTTGGTCTATTGTTTGCTCCGAAGATATCGGGCGTCCAACAGGACTTCCACCCAATCCTTGAGATGATATGGTATGTATCACCTCTATGGGTGTTGAAAAAGATTCAATTTGAATCTGTGTGGTTGGCTGATCCGTTGTTGGTGGAGGAGATGTCACCGAAGCCATTTGCGTTGAAGGAGATACAGACGGGGCAGATAGTTGCTGTCGGCATGAGCCCCTTCGTTGAAGTCTATATTCTTCATCAGATTCGGTGACCTCAAGAGATTCGACTTGAGGGGACACCTTCGGGCTCAACAGCCGGTGTCTCGGTCTCCGGAGCGGCGGCTTCGGGATTGGTTGTTTCCACCAAGGATGCCCGTTGAGAAGGTGCCGGAGCTTGATCAACGGTCCGTACCATTTCCTCCGTGATGGAGTTATTTTGACAATAGTCTTGGTAGGTGTAATACCCGTAAAAATTTAATCGGGGTTTATGTAAGTTAATACGATGTAAATTAAGTTGTAATTTTCGAAAAGGAGTTTAAATAATTATTTTGGAAGGGAGCCGATAATTTAAGGACCAAAATAAAAAAAAATATAATTATTAGAAAACTTTTGGGTAAGGAAAATAATTATAATAAAGGGACTAAGAAGTGATAATGAATTAAGTTAGGATTTTAAGTGCAATAAACAAACTTAATAAAGAAGAAAGTTCACGTGGATGTTATTAGTAGCTTAATCATCAATATGTCACCTTTAGACAAATGATTTTATATATATATATGTACTTCCTAGGCAGAAAAAAAAAGCAAACACTTTAAAAAAAAAAGAGAAGGCCGTGGGGAAAGGAGGAAAGAAAGGAGAGAAAAGAAAGGGAAGGAAAGAAAGAAAAGAAGAAAGGTCAAAGAAGTCCAAAGCGATTTCGCGTGCGAGGATCCGAAATTTGTCGAAACATTAGCGAATCTTCGGAGGAAAGGTAGGTGAAACGCACCTACGATACGCAAACGCGAAGTTCAGATAATTATGCGTGTAATTTGGAGTGTTTATATGTGATAAGTTCATGTTAGAATCAAATGAGAACATAGGTTGCATGGAGAAGTTCGGAACGGGTCGAAACAGGCACGGCGTGCGCCTTGGTCGCGCGCGCCCTGCAGCTGCCGCGCGCGTACGCTGCGCTGCGGCAGCACAGCACGCACAGTGCCGCGCGCGCACGCTGATCTGCAGCAGCCGCAGCCCGCACAGCCGCAGCCCGCACCGCACCGCGCGCGCACGCTGCGCTGCGGCAGCACGCCCAGCGCCGCCCTCGCGCCCCGCGAACGTACGCGCACCCCACGCTCGGCGTCCCACGCCATGTAGGCGGGCTCCCTGCGATGGTGGGCTGTTCCCCTGCTCCTCGGGAGCAAAGGCAATCAGGCCGGCGCTGCGGGCGCCAGCGCCACACACTCTGGCCGGCATGCGCCCTTTTGCGACTGCACGGGTCTCTCGAGCAAGCGCGCGGACACCTCGCGCTTAAGTGCGGGTTTTCCTCACGGTCGAGGCCGAATTTCTTGTTTGTATGTATGTGCTTGCCTAAAGGCGTGGATCCCCGATTTCATGGGACCCTTACTTTTTGAACTATGACATGTTCCTTATATCTTACATTTTTTTTTATGTGCACGCCATATGCATTTCATGATAGTCTGAGAGGTGATAACCGGGTTGATACGGTGGCACTTTACAGTGCCGATAAGCGGGGTAGATTTTTGCCGATATTGGCGATCGACTCATTGTAGAGTTGAAGGTTGGTATTAGTACACCTAGCAGTGTGATTTGGTAGGGGGCGACCTGGGGTACCCTATCAGTGAGTGCATTGTCGAGACAGAGCAGACTAGCAGGGGGCGACCCGGGGTACCCTATTGGCATGTGAGCCTGTCTGATCGGCGGAAGGGGCGACCTAGCAGGGGGATGCTCCGGGACACTACTAGCGTGGGCACCGCCGGAGCCGGAGGGGATTCGGGAAGGAGCGACCTGTGTAAACAGCGTAGGCTATCCGGGGGCGGATTCCTGGCTTGGGATTTGATTTATTGATTTGTTATGCGTGCGAAGTGGCTATACCAACCTTGGGCCCTGATTTATATTTGATAGGAAGTGCATTTATTGTGAGATGAGTTGGGATGGGATTTGAGCGCATATTGCATTCATGCATGTTTTACCTACTGGGCAATTGCTCATTTGTTTGCCTGTTGTAGGTATGACTGAACCCGACGTCGATGAACGTCGCGATTGAGATGGGCTGGCGGCGGTGACTCCATGGACTTTCGAGAGGGCAGCGGTACATGGATGAAGACCTGTGGAGCGTTGTTAGGCTGTTTTGACTTTTGGAAACGCTAGCCCTTTTTACGATGTTTTAAAATATTTATGTGAAATATTTTTATGAAAAAAAAAATGTTTGTTTTTGTAAAATGGGTTTTCTGCGGCTTTCGTTGCGAAAAATCCGCCACTAATTATCTTTAGAAAATGGGGGTCGCCACAGTAGGCCTCGTCAGTTGGATCAGCTAGGCTGGGATCAGCATCGGTTGGAGTGCTAGGTTGGCTGCCTTCGGGTTATAAAAGAAGCGAAGGCGAGGCGGGATATATCCGCCACGGGTGTGGGATCCCGCTGTTTTGGAAAGTTGCCAGTTTGGTCAGCGACAGCTTGTATCCCATCTGGAGCATGTCTTCCACGACCATCGCATCGGTAGGTAGTTGGTCGTATTCTTCGTGATGCGGTGGATTGAGCACCATGGCCATTAAGTTCTTGTCCAGGATGACGTGTCTTGTATTGATTTTCGTTGTATACTGCACTTCATCCCCAACGATGTGGCTCGTCATACATTTCCAAAATTGCTGGAGGTAGACCATTTGGACGGAGGCCGTCATCGTCAAAGCTGGCCATAGTGGATGTCCCTTTAGAATGGAGATAATTACTTCATCTGGACATCGGAATGTGGCGAGGTCCAGTTGATAGTTGTTGTCGTGGACCGGCAACCAGCTATCAGAGGGGCAGATATGGGAGTATTCTTGATGTGCCATTTCTGCAAAGGATATAATAAAATTCGTTAGATGAAATTTTCATATGCAAATTTTACTAAGTATTTGTATATGGCGAAAACAACTTAGAAAAATTTGTAAGTGATAGTGTTTAGTATCGAATGACTTACAGAAAAATTTGAAAAATTTTAAAAGTCTTGTTAGCGTATTTTTATTCGATCGGAAATGTATTCGAACGTTAAGTTTTGCGATCAAAAATTTTCTAAGTGGTATAAAGACTTAGAGAAAAATTTGCTAAGTCTTTTTAGCGTGTTTTTACTCGATCGTTAAGTTTTGCGATCGAATAAAAATGTATCGAATAAGTCAAGATTTTTGCCGATGACTTTTACGATGGAATAAAATGTTGTCGAAAACAAGAGTTTTTCGCTGAGTAATTTTGCGATCGAATAAAAAATTGTCGAAAAACTTAAGTTTTTCGCCGCGTAGTTTTGCGATTGAATAAAAGTATATCGAAAAACTTAAAGTTTTCGCCGCATATTTCTGCGATCGAATAAAACTTAATCGAAAACTAAAGTTTTCGCCACGAAGTTTTTCGATCGAATAAAAAATATATCGAAAACATTAAGTTTTCCACGCTGAGTTTTGCGATTGAAGAAAACTTAACGAAAAAACTAAAGTTCTTCGACAACAATGTTTGCGATAAGAACTTTTTCGATCGAATTTTTTTGAAATCAAACAGTAAACGCTTAAGACGTAAATGTCGATTTCTGGGTAAATCATGAGTTAATCTGGACTCGTAATGATCAGAAATCAGTTGTGAATCCAAATATCATGATTTTAACCCGAATGGTCGAGTTTAAACACGTTAATTTTGAGAGTTTAAAATCGTTTAGTCGAAAACATATCAAAGTAAAATTTTCTTCAAATGATTTTGAGAAACAGTTTGTAAATCGTGCGTTTTTCACCGGAAAGTGATCCGGAACTGGTTTCTACCTTCGATTTCGGCGAGTTGGATGGAAAATTACTGAAGAATGAGAAGTTTCGATGAAATCGCCGAAGAGAGTTCGAAGAGTGTTTTGGAAGTCGAAAAGTTTTTTGATTGAGAAAAGTTGCGTGTGAGTGAGTTTTTCGATCGAAAAGTGGTATTAATACTTTACGATCAGGTAAGGTAAAAAAAATACTTGGGGCCGTAAATATGTTTTGGGCTTTCGTTAAAATTCAGGTTTGATTAAACTAAAATTTAATCTTTTATGGATGAACCCAAAAACAAATTGCATAATGCTCCCTGTTCTGAAATAAATGCAATTATCGCCCAATGTTGATGAAATTCAACACTTGACTCCTCGGATGAGCTCGAAATATTCTGTGATACTTAAAAAATATTAGAAGTCGTGTTTTGCAAATACATTATATAGGAGATACGAACAAATTCTCATGTAAAAATCCCCCTCAACAAATGCACGTTTTAACTTTTCATCATTTAAGCACATAGTTAATACAATTTTGCATATGAAAATTTACTATTTAAGCACAAGTAACGCATTTAAGCAGTTCAACATAGTATTAAAATTTTGCGTTTTTCAAGAAGAATTTCCCATTTTATCAATTCTGGACCAGTGCATGTATTAATGCATTTAAAATGTGCGTAGAATATTTTCAAAAATAAAAATATTTTTATCATAAAAATTTTGTTTTGGGGTCAGATTGTACATTTTGAACATTATCACGCAAAAATTTCTCATGACATATAAAATAATAATTTGCCGTTAAATCATGTAACTAAGCTAATATTCTAAGATCATAGTATGAATCATTTCGATAACTCTCGCAAGTTTCGCTCATAGCACTCAATTTATTTTTGTCATGGAGATATTTAATAGATATATCACTCATATCAACACCACAAAATTATATCAATTAATTTGTTATCGTAGTATATTTAATCAACTTACCAAGTGAAAGTCCATCATTTTGAATCAAAGGGACTATGAAGGGATTAAAAGGCTCTGACTAAAAGGGTAGGATAATTTCGAGGATTAGTGAGCTTAAAAATTCTTCAGTTCCAGGGGCCCTTTTTGAAATTCATTTCAGATCCTTTAGCTTTTCTTTTCTTCAGTGCTTGCTCAAGATGAGTATCGTCTTCTTTACAAAACTTTGAGAGATGAGATCTTCTTTTTGGGCCGAGACCGTGTTCCATTCGAATGATCCACAATTATGGAATTCGAACCCAATGACGAGCTTCTCTTCTCGTTTTCCCTATATATAAGATCTAGATTATCGTTGGAGAAGTTCACTTCGAGGTGCTTCTCTTCTAGGAGTATACAAGATTATCTAGGAGAAGTTCACAGCGAGATCCGTGTTTCTCTTCTATAATGATTGAGACATTCGTCATGTGCATCTCTTTTTCTTCCCCTTTTTTTCTTGATTGAGCAACCCCGAAACTTACGAATAATGTTGAAGGCTTAATCGGGTTTCAAAAAAAAAAAGAATGTCGGAGAAGGCTCAAAGGGGATTTCTAGAGGTAAAAGTAAACGATTTATAATTTGGGCTAAGTGAGATGCTAAGTTGCCCTTATCATTTTCATGACAAATTAACACAAAAGCAAGAATGAAGTTACGGAGTATAAATCAAAGGATAATCATTTGAAGTGTGACACACTCAAGAATAAAACATATTGAGGTTCAAATTCTTACATGAATTTTTATTTTTATTTTATTTTTATTTTTTTAAAGCAAAGAACTAGATATTTATCAAAGAAATATTTTTGTGAGTAGTTCAAAATAGGCAAAATTATCGTCATCCGCCACTTTTTTATTATTATATACTATTTCATTTTTATTTTTCTTTTGGTATAAAAAAAAATAAAAGATAGAGTCACGCAACAAGATAATCAAGGAATATCGAGAAGCACATAGAATATCATATAGAAGCATAATAGAGCATGTAACGCACATCTCAAGTAAGACTGAGATTCAACATGCCTAACTTAGCAATAAGGAATTGGAATCGTTTTTCATCAAATGCCTTAGTGAATAAGTCAACAAGTTGAAGCTCCATTTTAACAAAATACATATCGATAATGCATTTTTCTACATGATCTTTTATAAAATGATATTGAATATCTATGTGTTTCGTGCGTGAATGATGAACATGATTGTAAGTAATGGCAATAGCACTTTGAGAATCAATGTAAAATGAGAATGTTATTAGATTCAAACCCGTAGTCGCGTAGTTATGTCCGCATCTATAAACTTGCGAGAAACAGCTGGCAGCCGCGACGTATTCCGCCTCGGCCGTCAAAGTTGACACACAATTGTGCTTCTTTGAGGACCAGCAGACCAACTTATTGCCTAGAAATTGTGCTCTGCCAGACGTGCTTTTTCAGTCCATTCGACAACCTGGATAATCAGCGTCAGTATAGCCAATTAATCTATAATCACTGTCTCTACGATACCATAGCCATAAGTTTAGAGTTCCTTTGAGATAGCGTAGAATTCGTTTGACTGCATGCAGGTGGGACTCCTTTGGGTCAGCTTGAAAACGAGCACAGAGGCAAGTGGTGAACATGATGTCGGGTCGGCTAGATGTCAAGTAGAGAAGAGATCCGATAATACTCCAATAGGTTGTGATGTTGACAGCCTTTCTAGACGGATCAACATCCAATATGATGTATGTTGACATGGGAGTATTCATCGGTGTACTTTTGTCTTGATTAAATCTCTTCAGAATATCTCGGATATATTTGGTTTGACTGATGAAGATTCCATCTTCGAGTTGCTTTACTTGTAATCCAAGAAAGACTTAGAGTTCTTGTAAGGTCCTAATTCATCAATCAACAAGCAATCTAAGCATGAATTCTCGGTATACGAATAAGATATCTTACGGATTATGTTCGGTCGAATATTCGCGTTGAAGATCGTGAGAGAGGTTGTTAGATTTCCGAGATTCTCGATCGTATTCTCTCTCGTTTAAAATATGAATTCAATGCTCGTGATTTTCTGAAAATGAAACTTGTGTTATATTTTTTTATTTTGATAGTGTACATTGTATTTATACCTATTTACATAGTATATTTACTATTTGGTCCTACACTATTAAAACTACTAATTACGCCCCTAAGTACAAGGATAATAAAATTACAAAGCACAATAATAAATTCTCTTCAATCTCCCCCTTTGTGCTTATCTTCATTTCAGCTCTTTTTATCCTTGTCGGGCGTAAAAAGATTTTCGCAATCCCAATGCTGTCTCGTATCGTCGAACAACATTCCTCAGCTCTAATCTCTCATTTATCGCATCCAGAAGCTCATTTAAGAGTGGGGCCTCTTCTTCACAAATATCTTTGAAGATTGTCTCTTCGGTGATGTCTCCCAATCTTTTCTGGATGTTCTTCCTCACTAATTTTAGTGTCCCGTCACAGAATTTGTGGATCTCTGACTTCATCATAGCCCTCGTCTTTCCAATGACTGGATTCCGATAGGTTATGGTGAGACCAGGTTTCTTGAAGATGTAGTTCTCGAGAAAATTCTTGAGTGGGAAGCCCTTCATGAGCAGAGACTCCATGTTGACCTTCATATTGTTCTCTAAAGCAATTTGAAGGTCGTGTGTGGTGTGATACTTGATCTGCCGCACCATGAATCTCTTCAGTCCCTCGAGTCCTTCAGTCTTCATATATATCCGGAGTGAGTCTGGTAGTTTCTCTTGTACATCTGATACAGATGGTAGACCTCATCCGGTGGAAGGAAAGGGAGATAGCTTTCATCTATCTCCTCTCGAGTGCGGTTGTTGTCTGCTTGCTCAATGATGTAGATAGAGGTTGGGTATCTTCCGATCGTATGCGATACTTCGATGAGTTGGAGAATCGGTGGCTTGTCCCTAAAATTTTTCTTCAGTCAATCAGTTGGGATGGCACTCTGATCGGGTCCAAGATAGTTGAGCATGGAGATATGCTCCATTTTCTTCTTGTCTTCCCAGGTGAGATGCCCCGTAGATTGAGTTCGTTGAGCTTCTTTATTTTGTTTGGAGCCCTCCATATCTGCTTTCTAACATCTTCAATGAACGGGACTTCAATTATGATATCCTCCCACGGCATCTCGACTCTGACTGTCCCTTTTGAAAAGCGGTGAGGAGAGTCGACTTTGTGCCTGATCATTTATGGTAGTTCTGGGAGAGCAGAATTGTAGTTCTCGCCTTCTTGAAGTTCTTCTTCTTCAAGAAGCACCAAGTCCACTGAAGCTTTTTGTAAGAAGTATCTGACGTTGGAGAGTCGAGCTTGAGCAGCTTCTTCTGGTTCCCATTGCGTCATCCACTTCTCGTTTAGGATATAGTCATCTACGATCAGATGTGGATCGTTGACAACTGCTTCTTGTTGGGCTTGGGAGGGGTTGGAGGTCGGGATTGGATTTGGATTTGTAGGACATAGAGGTAGTGTTTGGGATATGGTGGGTGGTGTAGTTGTTTGTTGGCGGGTTGTAGGTTGTGTGGTTGGTGGGTTTGAGGACGATCCTCCAGCTTCATGAGTCTTTGTTTGTTCTTGACTCACTCCACGGCCGCTCCGTGTGATTCGTTGCCGTTTCTCCCCCTCATGACGATCCGGATCATCGGGATCGTCATGTCTACGCTTGCTGCGGGAGCTTTATTCTCGGCACCTTGTTTGTGCTGGCAGCTCTGGGTTATCTACCAGCCTTTTGTAGAGACTTTCCTCAGCGGGAGTCATGGTCTCTAAGGCGAGGAGGCGGGAGATGAGTATATCGTGAAGCTGAGTGATCGGGATGATATAGGGGTTTATTAGTGAAGATGATGGAGTTGAGGTGGTGAGGATAGGTTGTCTTGGGGTGTAGAAGGTTGTGGTGAGAGGTGGTGAGGAGACGGGGGTAGTTTGGGTGTCGGTCGGAGTAGCTTCGGAGACTGGTGTTTTCCCGGTATCTCTTCGGGAAGTCTATAAGGCTTGAAGCATTCGGTCCATCAGACGATCTTCTAGAGAAGATAGAGTTGGGGAAAGTGCGTCTTGTAATCGTTGCTCCGTCACGAACAGTGGTGGAGTGGGGCCAGGAAGGCGCTCCACTGTCACAACATCGGAATAGATTTCCGATGTGCCGCCTTGAGTAGGTCATGATTGTCCGGAACGTCCTGGGACATCCATTGTCAACCCTGAAGTCACCACTTCGATGGGTTGGCCTATTGTTGGCTCCGAAGATGTCGGGCGTCCAATAGGGCTTCCACCCAATCCTTGAGATGATACAATAGGTATCACCTCTATGGGTGTTGAACAGATTCAATTGGAATCTGTGCTGTTGGCTGATCAGTTGGCGGTGGAGGTGTTTGCACAGTAGCCGGTATGATTGAAGGCGATACAGACGGGGCCGAGAGGTGCGGTCGGTGAGAGCCCCTTCTTTGGACTCTGTATGCTTCATATGAGTCAGTGGCCTTAGGAGAAATATCTCAAGGAACACCTTCGGGCTCGACGGCCGGTCTCTCAATCTCCTGAGCCGTGGCTTCCGGCTCCATTGTTTCCACCACTGATTTCCTTTGAGAAGGTGCCGGTGCTGAATCCAAGGCTCGTACCATCTCCTCCGTGATGAAGTTATTTTGACAGTAGTCTTGGTATGCCTCTTCTGTTGGATCAGCTAGTCGGAGCAGCTCCAATGGGATCAACATTGGTTGGAGTGCTAGATCGCCGGCCTTCGGGTTGTGAAAAAATTGAAGGCGTGGCGGAGTGTATTCCCCAACTGGTGGTAGTCTTGGGATCTCTAGATGGATCTCCATGAAGTGTGAGATCAGCACCGGGAACCACCGTACGTAAGGGAGAAACTTGGCCTTCGACTTGGTGTCCCTTTGACGTATCTGGTCCGCTAGATCATTCCAAATTAGGCGGGCCACGTCATACTTCTTTGAGAAGATCACTCCGTGAAAAATGCGAAGGACGTTGTTTTGGGGAGAGGCATTTGTTGATAATGCCGAACAATGTCTTCCACGGATGGGGAATGACGTTGTTTTGGAAACTCGCCAATTTGGGCAGTGAGGGCTTGTATCCCATCCGGAGCATATCCGCTACGATCTCCGCGTCTGTTGGAAATTAATCATACGTTTCGTAGTGCGGAAGATCGAGCACCATGGCCATCAGATTGTGGTTCAGAACGACGTGTCTTCTGTTTATTTGTGTTGTATATTCCACGTCGTTTCCGACTACATGGCTCTCCATAAGTCCC
The DNA here is from genome assembly GCA_004919715.1 of Linderniella brevidens. Taxonomy (NCBI): domain Eukaryota; kingdom Viridiplantae; phylum Streptophyta; class Magnoliopsida; order Lamiales; family Linderniaceae; genus Linderniella; species Linderniella brevidens. The sequence goes on from SWDC01000157.1 coordinate 17,549,669, forward strand.
CAGAATTGTTGTAGGTAGACCATCGGTACGGAGGCCGTCATTGTTAAAGCTGGCCATAGTGGGCGTCCTTTAAGGATGGAGATGATGACTTCATCTGGGCACCGGAATGTCGTAAGATCCAGTTGATAATTGTTGTCATGAACTGGCATGAAGATTGATGAAGGATATATGTGAGGGTAATTTGGAGTTTCCATATCTGTAAAGAATAACATAAAATTCATTACTTGATAAATTTTCATATGCGAATAAACGGAATTAAGAATGAATTTAGAGAAAAATTGTATGTACTAAAGTTTATGTTCGAAAGACTTAGTGAAAAATTTTGAAAAATTTGTAAAATTGACTAAGTCTTTGAAGCGTGTTTTTATTCGATCAGAAATTTATTCGAAAGTTAATTTTTGCGATCGAAAACTTTCTAAGTCGTGAAAAATTATTAAGTCTTTTTCAGCGTGTTTTTATTTGAGTAACAATTTAGTCGATTGTTAAATTTTGTGATCGAATAGAAATGTGTCGAAAAACTCAAGTTTTTACTGATGACTTTTACGATTGAATAAAATGTTATCAAAAACAATAGTTTTTCGCTGCGTAAGTTTTCGATCGAATAAAAAATTGTTGAAAAACGTATGTTTTTTGCCGCGTAGTTCTGCGATTGAATAAAATTTTATAAAAAACATTAATTTTTCGCTGCGTAAGTTTTTGATCGAATAAAAAATTGTAGAAAAACATAAGTTTTTCGCCGCGTAGTTTTGCGATCGAATAAAAGAATATCGAAAAACTTAAAATTTTCGCCGCTGACTTTTACGATCGAATAAAAGAATATCGAAAACCTTAAAATTTTCGCCGCTGACTTTTGCGACCGAATAAAAGAATATCGAAAAACTTAAAATTTTCGCCGCTGATTTTTGCGATCGAATAAAATATAATCGAAAAATTAAGTTTTCGCCTTGTAGTTTTTCGATCGAATAAAAGAATATCGAAAAACTTAAAATTTTTGCCGTTGACTTTTGCGATCGAATAAAATATAATCGAAAAATTAAGTTTTCGCCGCGTAGTTTTTCAATCGAATAAAAGAATATCGAAACAAAAGGTTTTCGACGTTGAGTTTTGCGATAAAAAAACTTAACGAAAACTAAAGTTCTTCGACGACACTGTTTGGGATACAAACTTTTTCGATCGAAAAATTTTCAAATCAAGCAGTAAACGCGTGAAACGTAATCTTCGATTTCTGGATAAATCATGAGTTAATCATGAGTTAATCTGAAATCATGAGTTGAGATCATGATTTTAACCCAAAAGGTCGAGTTTAAACATGCTGATTTGAAGGTTTGGAATCGGTTTTAGTCGAAAAAGTATGAATATGAAATTTCTTCAAATGTTTTCGTGAAACTGCTTGCGAATCGTATGTTTTTGAACGGAAAATGATTCGAAACTTGTTTCTACCTTCGAAATGGGCGAGTTAAGGAAGAAAATCACAGAGATTGTTGAGATTTTGTTGAAATCGCCGGAGTTCGAAGTTTGTTTTTGCGGAAGTCGAAAAGTTTTTCGATGGTAATGAGTTGCGTGTGAGTGAGTTTTTTGATCGATAAAGTGGTATTAATACTTTACGATCGTGTAAGGTAAAAATACATTGGGCCGTAAAAAAAAATTTGGGATTTAGTTGAAATTCAGGTCTGATTAAACAAGAATTTAATCTTTTATGGATGAACCCAAAAACTAAATTGCATAATACTCCCTGTATTTATGAAATAGGTGAAATGTTCTCCTAAAGTTGATGAAATTCAACATTTGACTCCTCGGATGAGCTCTAATTTTTCTGTGATGCTTAGAAAAAATGTTAGAAGTCATGTTTTATAAGTAAATCATATAGAAGATAATAACAAATTCTCATATAAAACTCCCCCTCAACATTTGCTCGATTTACCTTTTCGGCATTTTAAGCACATATTTAGTACAATTTGGCATATGAAAATTTACTATTTAAGAACAAGTAACACATTTTAAACAATCTAGCATAGATTCAATAAAATTTTCCGTTTCTAAAAAAAAATTCGCATTTTATCAATTCTGAGCCAATGCACTATTTAATGCATATGTGCGAAGAATGTTTTCAAGTAAAAAAAATTTCAAAATTTTTTTTGTTTTGGGTTCAGATGGGACATTTTGAACACTATCACACAAAAATTTCTTATGACATAAAATAATAATTTGCCATAAAATCATGTACCTAGACTTAATATTCTAAGATCATAGTATGAATCACTTCGACAACTCTCGCAAGTTTCGCTCATACCACTCAATTTATTTTTATCATGGAAATATTTAGCAGATATATCACTCATATCAACACGACAAAGTAATATCAATTAATTTGTTATCGTAGCGTATTTAATCAACTTACTAAGTGAAAAATCATCATTTTGAATCAAAGGGACTTTGAAAGGATTTTATTTAGGCTCAGACTAAAGGGGTAGGAAATTTTGGGTTATTGAGCCAAAAAAAAAATTCTTCAGTTCCACGGGCCACAATTATGGAATTCGAACCCAAGGCTGTGCTTCTCTTCTCGTTTTCTCTATTTATAAGATGTAGATTATCGTTGGAGCACTTCACTTCGAGGTGCTTCTCTTCTAGGAGTATACGAGATTATCTAGGAGAAGTTCACAGTGAGATCCGTGTATCTCTTCTATAATGATTGAGAAATGCATCATGTGCATCTCTTTTGCTCTCCTCCTCTTTTTCTTGATTGAGTAACCCCGAATCTTGTGAATAAGGTTGAAGGCTTCATTGAGTTTGATAAAGAAAAAGAATGTTGGAGAAGGCCCAAAGAGGATTTCTAGGGGAAAAATTAAAGGATTTATAATTTGGGCTTAGTGAGGAATTTCCTAATATGCCCTTGTCATTTTCATGACGAAATAGTCACATAAGTAAGAATGAAGCTACAAAGTACAAACCAAAGAATAGTCATTTGAAGTGTGACACAAAAAAAATTATGGCGGTATAAATTCTCACATATATGATGTGGCTTTGTGTCTAGTGAAACAAACGAAGCTCTTTGAATAAAAGAATGTGACGTGACTTTTTAGGCAAAGAACTAAGCATATATATCGAAGAAATATTTTTTTGAGGAATTCAAAATAGGCAAAATTATCGTCATCCCCCATTTTTTTATTATTATTATTATTATATTTATATACTATTAAAATTTATGATAGAGTCACGCAAGATAATCAAAGAATATCAAGAGCACATAGAATATCACATAGCAGCATAATGGAGCATGTAAAACACTTTTCAAGTAAGATTGAGATTCAACATGCCTAACTTAGCAATAAGGAATTGAAATCGTTTTTCATCTAATGCCTTAGTGAATAAATCGGCAAGTTGAAGCTCCATTTTTACAAAATACATATCTATAATGCCTTTTTCTACATGATGTTTTATAAAATGATAACGAATATCTATGTGTTTCGTGCGTGAATGATGAACATGATTGCAAGTAATGGCTATAGCACTTTGAGAATCACTGTAAATGGGAGTGTTATTAAAATCAAACCCGTAATCGCTTAGTTGTGTCCGCATCCATATAATTTGCTAGCAAAAGTTGGCAGCCGCGACGTATTCCACCTCGGCCGTCGATGTTAACACACAATTTTGTTTCTTTGAGGACCAGCAGACCAACTTTTCGCCTAAAAATTGTGCTCCGCCAGACGTGCTTTTTCTATCCATTCGACAACCTGCATAAGCAGCTTCAGTAATCTAAAATCAGTATTTTTTGGATACCATAGCCCTAAGTTGGGACTTCCTTTTAGATAGCGTAGAATTCGCTTGACTTCTTGCATGTGGGACTCCTCTGGGTCAGCTTGAAAACGAGCACAGAGACAAGTGAAAAACATGATGTCGGGTCGGCTAGACGTTAAGTAGAGAATAGATCCGATAATGCTCCGATAGAGTGTGATGTTGACTGCCTTGCCAGACGGATCAATATCCAATTTACAGTTTGTTGAGATGGGAGTATTTATCGGTGTGCTCTTATCTTGATTAAATCTCTTCAGAATATCTCGGATATATTTGGTTTGACTGATGAAGATTCCTTCTTTGAGTTGCTTTACTTGTAGTCCAAGAAAGAATTGGAGTTCTCCCATTAAGCTCATCTCGAATTTTGTCTTCATGAGTTCACGGAATTTCTGACAGAGACGTTCATTTGTCGAGCCGAAGATGATGTCATCAACGTAAACTTGAACGATCATCAGGTCTTTACCTTATCTTTTGATGAAGAGTGTCGTATCGATGGTGCCTCTTATGAAGTTGGACTTGACTAAAAATTCTCTTAGGATATCATACCAAGCACGAGGGGCTTGTTTTAGTCCATAAAGAGCTTTGTCCAATCGATAGACATGTTCAGGATGGTTCTCGTGCACAAAGCCATCGGGTTGAGCGCGTAGACTTCGTCTTTTAATACGCCGTTGAGAAAGGCGGTTTTAACATCCATTTGATAGACTATGAAGTCTTTATGAGCAGCGTATGCTAAAAGTAGTCGAATTGCTTCGATACGTGCGACTGGGGCATACGTCTCGTCGTAGTCAATTCCTTCTTGTTGATTGTATCCCTTGGCTACGAGTCATGCTTTATTCCTGATAACTTCACCGTTTTCGTTTTTCTTATTCTTAAAAACCCATTTAGTACCAATTATTGTTTTGCCTTGCGGTCGAGGAACTAATGTGCAAACTTGTAGACGCTCGAATTGGTTGAGTTCATCTTGCATTGCTATTACCCAATCCGGGTCTTTAAGAGCTTCGGCTACCTTAATTGGTTCATTTTGGCTTAAGAAGCATGTGAATAAGCCGCTTTGAGTGGACGTCCTAGTGCGTACACCACTTAAAGGATCACCGATGATTTGGTCAATAGGATGAGCTCGAGTCCATTTACGTTCGTGAGGAATAACCGAAGTTGATCCGTCATTTTGTAGCTCGAGACATCCTGAATTGATGGGCTGATCATTCGTAGTTGGGAAATTCAATTCGGAGGATGAATCAGAAAGAATTTTCTCATCTGCATTTTTAGGGGCTGCAACACTAGATGAAGATTCAGAATTAGGAGAATTTGGAACATTTGTCGGATTTTGAGGACTAGGAGTCTCAATTTGAATTTCTTCCATTGAGGGAGAAGGAGCACTGCTTGGTATAGAATGGGACGAAGCAAGCATTTGAGACTCGTTCTGATAAAAATGTTCAAACAGTGAATCTAAATCTTCCAAGTTGGCAGGAATTGCTTCTCTTGACTTTGAGGTCGAAGTTGTCGAACGTTGTTGACATTGTGCCAACTCGCCGATAAGCTCGGGTTCTGTACTGTTTTGTTCAGAAGCCAAATCCGTCATTTCTTGAAAGGTGACGTTGTAGCTTTCAAGAATTGTACGAGAAGACTTGAGGTAGACGCGATATGATTTGGACGTAGAGGAATATCCAACAAAAATGGCTTCAAAGGCTTTGGGATCGAACTTGCTTCGATGCTCCCGATCGTTGGCCACAAAACATTTGCAACCAAATACATTGAAAAATGAGATATTCGGTATTATTTGATTAATTATCTCATATGGCGTCTTTTCGAAGCGTTTGTGAATAATTGTCCTATTTTGAGTAAAACATGTCGTACTCAATGCTTCAGCCCATAGAAAGTGAGGGAGAACGGAGTATATTAGCATTGTTCTGGCAGCTTCAACTAAAGTCCGGTTTTTTCTTTCTACGACACCATTTTGTTGAGGCATTTTTGCGGCTGAGAATTGTTGAATAATTCCAAGTGATTGATAACAGTTGCTGAGACGCAGATTCTTGAATTCAGTCCCGTTGTCCGTCCTGGTTACTTGGATTTTCTTTTGCTGGAGATTATGAGTTGTATTCACAAAGCTTATTATCAAGTCTCCAGTCTCATCTTTAGTTCGGAGATATCTTGTCCATGTGTAGTGAGAATAATCGTCGACAATTACTAACACATATTTACGATCGTTGATACTTTGTGTACGCATTGGCCCGTAAAGGTCCATGTGAAGTAATTCCAAGGATCGAGATGTAGAAGCAACTTGCTTGAGTTTCGCATCATTTTTCCCATTTGACAAGCCGAACAGTGATGCTCTTGATGAGTAGAGATTGTTGGTAGACCGTTGACCAACTTTTTAACAAAGAGTTGTGTAAAGCTTTGAGATTTAGATGAGACAGGCGTTGATGACATAAGTTGTTCCTCTTGATTGTAGTCTGTGAGATGAGGCAAACAACTGTCCAAGGTCGAACCAGATTGATTGTGTATAGATTTGATCTTCGTGATTCTGTTAGAAGTTCTTGATTCTAACTATTTAAAATTCTGCACTGATCAGCTAAAAACACCACTTAAAATCCTTTATCGCAGAATTGTCCTATGCTGAACAGGGTGTGTTAAGACCTTGGACGTAAGAGACATCTTTGATTGTCAGATTTTGCAGTAGTATATCTCCATAGCCTAGTATTGGAGCTGGATCATTGTTGCTGAATATGACTTTTCCGTTGTAACGGTCTTGATAGTTGCTCAACAGTTCTTGATTTTCCGTCATGTGTGTGGAGCAACCAGAATCTAAATACCACACATGATGGATTTGCATAGAAAGATTTGAGAAAGACTTAGGTACCCACTTAGTAATGGGTCCTCTTGGACTAGCAGATTTGGTAGGTACGGTTTTTTCATTTTTGGTTCCTAAACCATTTATGCTTTTTGGTACCCAAACCAACTTGGAAGTAGTTGGTTTAAGTGGTACCTCCTTAGGCAACTTGGCCATTTGGGCTTCCGTTGGCCTAGATGGTGTCTTGGGAACCCATTGAGGTTGAACCTTACATGGGAGGTTAATTTCATCGCGGACAAATGTCTTATTAAGCTTAGTGCATGAGAAAATCTTTTCTCTAGCTAGTCTCTTAAGGTGTTTGATTGAGTGTACTTTGACCGGATACCTTAAATGAGGACAAGAATGTATCGAGCTATAAGCTTTCTTTATAGCTGGATCTTGTTTCCTATGAAACTTAATATTTGCATTTGTCTTAGAATGATGGTTTATATTTTTAGAAGTAGAGCTGATTTCAAAATTTGTGCTTTCAAAATTAATAGGCTTTAACGCATAAGTGGAAGCAACAACATTAATATTAGAAGCGGTCGTCTTCTTACGAGTGTCCATAGTTTTTAATACAGAAGAAAATTTTGAAAATAAGGCATTTCTATCATTTTTCTTCTGAAATTCTACCCTATGCACTATTTCCTTAGCATGCTTCACCTCTTTTTCTACTCTACATGTGGATGGAGTAGAAAAAGAGTTAGAAAAAATCTTTTTCCTTTTTGAAGCATTTAAGGACTCTTTACCTCCCTTTACACTTTTAAAAAAAGATTTATCTTCTTTTAAAATATTTTGTAAAATAATGGGAGGTGTTTTCTTAGATTTGATCTTGTCCTTATTTAATGATTTTTCTTTCAAAGGAAAATAAGGACAAGATTTTAAAATTGAGGAAGTTTTGCGATTAGAAATCTCAAATAAAAGCTAATTCTTTTCAGCTTTGAAATTCTTTCTTTCTGTTTCTAAGGAAGCGTTTAAATAAGCTATTTTCTTAATAATAGCATGAACATAACAGGAAGTAGAATTTTGAAAATTATCAGTATTTTCTTCTTGAACTTTAGTAAGATCTTCTAAAGGATATATTGAATTATAGTCATTAGATAGGTTAATTTCCTGTGCTTGTAACTATTATTCAATTCGGTGTAGTCAAAGGGGATATCAGTCCTATTAGTGGCTTTTCGTTTAGATTCTTCTAAGGCATTTATTTCGGAAGAGTTAGTGAAGGCCATTAGAGAAGTTAATCCTAATCCCATATACTTGATATCATATAACTGTTTGACATTGACCTTTTTCAAGTTACAGGGATTGTTAAAACCTAAGCATTCATTAGGATTATAAAATTTTATATCAAGAGGTTGATTTAGAAATATAGTCTGATCCGTTTGCCCACTTTTCGTTAGAAGATCGTCTAAAGTTTTAATCCTAGAGTAAAGCTTCTTACGTTCATCAGAGATTTCCTTAAAATTATTTCTAGAAATTTCTAAATCTCTCTGACAATCGCTAAGAGTCTTACGAAGGTCATTTATTTTTATTTCAGAGGCAGTTGTCCAAGATTCAAGACTAGTTATGGTTTCTTTAGCATTAGATAAGAGAATATCTGAGTGCATTGTTCTATCTAATTGCTTTTGAAAATTATTTTCACTAATGGCTAGTCTTTCTTCTAATTCCTTTTTACTTTTCCGCTCATTCTTCATGTTAGAATACTTAATTTGTAAAGATTCTAACATGTTTAATAATGTAGAATTAGGCATCGTTATTTCTTGTGATGGTGGGGATGTTTTTTCTTCATTGTCTGACCTCCTTGAAGAGTTATCGTTTGAGACGTCGTGAAGGTACGCCATTAGAGCAAGATTTTTGTCTTCAGAATCTGTGGTATCTTCAAGCCAATGCTCTTGTTCCGCCACCAGAGCTACTTCAGCCTCTTTTTATTTAGTTAGTTGGAACTTTTTGGAGTAGTAGTTGGCGTCCTTCTTCTTGGGAAGTTTGCATTCTCTGGCGAAGTGCCCCATCTTTCCACAATTATAACTCTTTTGTGGTTCTTTGACATTTTTAGATTCTGATAACTCGGTCGGTATTTCCTTGTGCTTGGAGGTTGATGTCCGTGTTAGGACCTCTTATATCAACTACCGATCGATCTAAGCACGAATTCTAGATATTCGAATGATAAATCTTACAAAATACCTTCGGTCGTGTATCTTCTTTGAAAATCTTGAGAGAGAGTGTTTCTCGATTACTATTCTCTCTCTTAGAATGTGAATTTCATGCTTGTGTTTTTCCGAAAATGAACTTGTATATTTATTTTGATAGTGTACATTGTATTTATACCTATTTACATGGTATATTTACTATTTAGTCCTACACTCTCTAAACTACTAATTACGCCCCTAATTACAAGGATAACAAAATAACAAAGCACAATTCTAATGTCTCTTCAATCTCCCCCTTTGTGCTTGTCTTCGTTTCAGCTCCATTTATCCTTGTCGGGCGTAGAATGATTTCCGTAATCCCAATGTTGTCTTGTAACGTCTGACAGCTTTCCTCAGCTCCAACCTCTCATTGATTGCATCCAGAAGCTCATTTAATAGTGGGGACTCTTCTTCACCATGATCTTCGAAGATCGTCTCTTCATTGAACTCTCCCAATCTTTTCTGGATGTTCTTCCTCACTACCTTCAACGTCCCGTCACAGAATTTGTGGATCTCTGACTTAGCCCTCGTCTTTCCAATGACTGGACTCCGATAGGTTATGGCGAGACCAGGTTTCTTGAAGATGTAGTTCTCGAGAAAATTGTTGAGTGGGAGGCCCTTCATGAGCAGAGACTCCATGTTGACCTTCTTCATATTGTTCTCTAATGCAATTTGAAGGTCGTGTGTGGTGTGATACTTGATCTGGCGCACCATGAATCTTTCCAACCCCTCGAGTCCTTCAGTCTTGATGTATTCGGAGGGCGTCTGATATTTTCTTTTCGACATCTGATATAGATGGTAGACCTCATCCGGTGGAAGGAAGGGGAGATAGCTCTCATCTATCTCTTCTCGAGTCTGGTTGTTGTCCGCTCGCTCAATGTGGTAGATTGGGGTAGGGAAGTTTCCAATGGAATGCGAAACCCCCACGAGATGGAGGATCGGTGGCTTGTCCCAGAATTTTTGTTCAGTTGATCCATTGGGATGCCACTTCGATCTGGAGCAAGATAGTTGAGCATGAAGATGTGCTCCATTTTCTTCCTATCTTCCCAATGTGAGATACCCCGTAGGTTTAGTTCGTTGAGCTTCTTTATCCGGTTAGGAGCCCTACATATCTGCTTTCTAACATCTTCAAAGAACGGAACTTCAATTCTGATATTCTCCCACGGCGTCTCGACTCTGACTGTCCCTTTTGATAAGCGGAGAGGATAGTCGACTTTGTGCCTGATCATTTATGGTAGTTCTGGGAGAGCAGAAATGTAGTTCTCGCGATGTTCTTCATCTTCAAGCAGCACCAAGTCCACCGAAGCTTGTTGTAAGAAGTATCTGACGTTGGAGAGTCGAGCTTGAGCAGCTTCCTCTGGTTTTCATTGCGTCATCCACTTCTCGTTTAAGATATAATCGTCTACGATAAGATGTGGATCGTAGACGACTGCTTCTGATTGGCCTTGGAGGAGGTTAGAGATCGGGATTGGATTTGGATTTGTAGAAGAGGGAGGTAGTGTTTGGGATATGGTGGGAGATATAGTTGTTTGTTGGCGGGTTGTGGGTTGTGTGGTTGGTGGGTTTGACGATGATCCTCCAGCTTCTTGAGTCTTTGTTGGTTGCTCTCGACTCAAACCATGGCCGCTACGTGTGGTTCGTTACCATTTCTCCCCCTCATGACGATCCGGATCATCGGGATCGCCATGTCTTCTTTTGGTGCGGGAGCTTTCTTCTCGGCACCTTGTTTGGGCGGGCAGCTCGGGTTCATCGATCAGCCTTTTGTAGAGACTCTCCTCAGCGGGGTCTTTCTCTAAGGCGAGAGTCGGGAGATGAGAATGTCATGAAGCTGAATGATAGGGATTTATGAGTGAAGGTGATGGAGTTTGAGTGGTGAGGGTGGGTTGTATGGGGGTGAGTGGTATGGGGGTGAGGATACGGGGGTGGTTTGAGCTTCAAACGGAGCGACCTCGGAGACTGGTGCTTTCCCAGTATCACTTCGGAAAGTCTCAATGGCCTGGAGCATTCTATCCATCAGGCGATCTTCGAGAGATGAAATGGCTCTAGAGAGTGCTTCTTGTAAGCGTTGCTCCGTCACGATCATCGGTGAAGTGGGGCCCGGGGGTCGCTCCACTGTCACAACATCAGAAAAGATTTCCAATGTGCCGCCTGGAACATGTCTTGATATTCTGGAACTTCCGGGGACATCCCTTATTAAACCTGAAGTCACCACTTAGTGGGTTGGCCTATTGTTTGCTCCGAAGATATCGGGGGTCCAATAGGGCTTCAATCCTATCCTTGAGATGATACAGTAGGTATCTCATTTATGGGCGTTGAGACAGATTCATGTTGAATCTGTACGGTTTGCTGATCCGTTGGTGGTGGAGGAGTTGTCACCGAAGCCGGTAGTACTGAAGGGGACACAGACGGGGCCGAGATTTGCTGTCGGCGAGAGCCCCTTCTTTGAAGTCTGTATCCTTCATCCGATTATGTGGCATCAGGAGATCGTGAGGAACACCTTCAGGCTCGACTGCCGGTATCTCTGTCTCCTGAGCCGTGGCTTCGGGCTCGGTTATTTCCACATGAGATTCCATTTGAGAAGGCACCGGAGCTTGATCCACGGCCCCTACCATCTCCTCCGTGATGGAGTTATTTTGACAGTACTCCTGGTAGGCCTCGTCCGTTGGATCAGCTAGGCTGAGCACCTCCAATGGGATCAACATCGGTTGGAGCGCTAGGTCGGGTGCCTTCGGGTTGTGAAAGAAGCGAAGGCGAGGTGGGATATATCCTCCAACCGGTGATAGTCTCGGGATTTCTGGATGAACGTCCATGAAATGCGAAATCAGAACCGGAAACCACTGCAAGTATGGAAGGTACTTCACCTTCGACTTGGTCTCCCTTTGACGTATCTGGTCCGCTAGATCATTCCATATAAGCTGGGCCACGTCGTATTTCTTTGAGAAAATCACTCCATGGAAGATGCAAAGGATATTTCCGTTCGCCTTGTCGAAGCCGGAGAGTTTTGCAGAGAGACATTTATTGAATATGCCGAACAAGGTCCTCCTCGGATGCGGGATCCCGCTGTTTTGAAAATTCTCCAGTTTGGTTAGCGGGGGCTTGTATCCCATCCGGAGCATGACCTCCACGATCTCGGCATCTGTTGGAAGTGGGTCGTACTGTTCGTGGTGCGGTAGATCGAGCACCACGGCCATTAGGTTCTTGTTCAGGGCGACATGTCTTGTATTGATCTTCGTCATGTATTCCATGTTATCGCCGTTGACAAGACTCTGCATACTTCCCCAGAATTGCTGGAGATAGACCATTGGTGCGGTGGAGATCATTGTCAGAGCTGGCCATAGCGAGTGTCCTTTGAGGATGGAGATGATAACTTTTCATCCGGACACCGAAATGTAGCAAGGTCCAGGTGGTAGTTGTTGTCGTGGACCGTCATGTAACTTTCAGAAGGATAGATGTGTGGGTAGTTTGGAGTTGCCATTTCTGTAATGAATGACATAAAATTCATTAGATGGAGAATTTCATATGCGAATAGATTAAATTAAAAATGCACTTAGAGAAATTTCAAAAAAATTCTAAGTGTTAAGGTTTATTTGTGAAAGACTTAGTGAAAAAGTTGTAAATTTTACCAAGTCTCGTTAGCGTATTTTTATTCGATCGAGAATTTATTCGAACGTTATTTTTGCGATCAAAAAATTTTTAAGTCTTTTTCAGCGTGTTTTTATTCAAGTGACAATTTATTAGATCGTTAAACTTTGCGATCGAATAAAAATGTGTCGAATAACTCAAGTTTTTCGCCGATGACTTTTACGATCGAATAAAATGTTATCGAAAACAATAGCTTTTTGCTGAGTAATTTTGCGATCGAATAAAAAGTTGTCGAAAAACTTAAGTTTTTCGCCGCGTAGTTTTGTGATCGAATAAAAGAATATCGAAAAAACTTAAAGTTTTCGCCGCTTATTTTTACGATCGAATAAAATTTAATCGAAAAATTAAGTTTTCGCCGCGAAGTTTTACGATCGAATTGAAATATATCGAAAACAAAAGGTTTTCGACGCTAAGTTTTGCGATCGAATAAAACTTAACGAAAACAAAACTTTTTTGATGACACTGTTTGCAATAAGAAGTTTTTGGATCGAAATTTTTTCAAATAAAACAGTAAACGTGTAACACGTATATTCCGATTTATGGGTAAATCAAGAGTTAAACTGGGTTCAGAACGTTCAGAAAACAGTTGCGAATCCAAATATCATGATTTTAACCGAAACAGTCGAGTTTAAACACGTTGATTTGAGAGTTTAAATTCGTTTTTAGTCGAAAAAGTATCAAAATAAAATTTCTGCAAATATTTTTGAGAAACTATTTGCAAATCGTTTTTGTTTGACCGGAAAGTGATTCGAAACGTGTTTCTACCTTCGAAATCGGCGAGTTATATGAAAAATTTCTCAAGATTGAGAGGTTGTGTTGAAATCACCGAGGTGAGTTCGAAGATGGTTTTGGAAGTCGAATAGTTTTTCTTGTGAAATGAGTTGCGTGTGAGTGAGTTTATCGATCGATAAAGTGATATTAATTCTTTTCGATCGAGTAAGGTAAAAATACTTTGGGCCGTAAAAAAAAAAATGTTTTGGGCTTTCGTTAAAATTCATATCTGATTAAACGATTAAACTAACATTTAATCTTTTATGGATTAACCCAAAAATAAATTGCATAATACTCCCTGTATTTCTGAAGGTAATGAAATTCAACATTTGACTCCTCGGATGAGTTCGAAATTTTCTGTGATGCTTAGAAAAAATATTAGAATTCATGTTTTGCAAGTAAATCATATAGGAGATAAGAACAAATTCTCATGTAAAACCCTCCCTCAACAAATGCATGTTTTAACTTTTTGTCATTTAAGCACAAGTAATGCATTTAGGCAATGCAACATATATTCATTACAATTTTGCGTTTTTCAAGAAAAATTTCGCATTTTATCAATTCTAAGCCAATGCATGTATTAATGCATTTAAAATGTGCGAACAATATTTTTAATAGTAAAAAATATTTTTATCATAAAGATTTTGGGGTCAGATTGTACATTTTGAACATTATCACGCAAAAGTTTCTCATGACATAAAAAATAATAATTTGTCGTCAAATCATGTAACTAAACTATTATTCTAAGATCATAGTATGAATCATTTTGACAACTCTCGCAAGTTTCGCTCATAGCACTCAATTTATTTTTATCATGGAATATTTAGTAGATATATCACTCATATCATCACAACAAAATTATATCAATTAATTTGTTATCGTAGCATCGTTAATCCATTTACCAAGTGAAAGTTCATCATTTTGAATCAAAGGGACTTTGAAGGGCTTATTTTTAGGCTCTGACTAAAAGGGTAGGGTAATTTTGGGATTAGTGAGCTTAAAAAAATTCTTCAATTCCAGGGGCCCTTTTTTAAATTCATTTATGATCCTTTAGCTTTTCTTTTCTTCTGTGCTTGCTCAAGATGAGTATCGACTTCTTTATAAAACTTTGAGAGATGAGATCTTCTTTTTGGGCCGAGACCGTGTTCCTTTTGAAGGTTGCACGATTTTGGAATTCGAACCCAAGGTCGTGCTCCTCTTCTCGTTTTCTCTATATATAAGATCTAGATTATCATTGGAGAAGTTCACTTCAAGGTACTTCTGTTCTAGGAGTATACGATATTATCTAGGAGAAGTTCACAACGAGATCCATGTTTCACTTCTATCATGATTAAGACTTGTATATCTTTTTCTCCCCCTCTTTTTCTTGACTGAGCAACCCCAAAACTTTGGGAATAATGTCGAAGGCTTCATCGGGTTTCAAAAGAAAAAGAATGTCGGAGAAGGCTCAAAGTGGATTTCTAGAGGTAATAGTAAAGGATTTATAATTTGGGATGAGTGAGGAATTTCCTATTTTGCCCTTATCATTTTCATGACAAACCAACACAAAAGCAAGATTGAAGCTACGAAGTACAAACCAAAAAACTGTCATTTGAAGTATGACACACTCAAAAAAAATATTGAGGTTCAAGTTCTCACAAATGTAATGTGCTTTGTGTCTAGTGAAACAAACGATGCTCTTTGAATAAAAGAAAGTCACATGAATTTTTAGACAAAGTACTTAATCATATATCAAATAAATATTTTTGTGAATAGTTCAAAATAGGTAAAATTATCGTCATCCACCATTTTTTATATTTTATTATTATTATATATATATACTATTTTATTTTTATTTTTCTTTTAGTAAAAAAATTTGAAGGATAGAGTCACGCTAGATAATCCAAGAATATCAAGAAGCACATAGAATATCATATAGAAGCATAATAGAGCATATAAAGCACATTTCAAGTAAGATGGAGATTCAACATGCCTACCTTAGCAATAAGGAATTGGAATCATTTTTCATCAAATGCCTTAGTGAATAAGTCGGCAAGTTGAAGCTCCGTTTTTACAAAATACATATATATAGTGCCTTTTTCTACATGATCTTTTATAAAATGATAGCGGATATCTATGTGTTTCGCGCGTGAATGGTGAACAAGATTGCAAGTAATGGCAATAACACTTTGAGAATCACTGTAAATGGGAATATTACTAAATTCAAACCCGTAATTGCGTAGTTGTGTCCGCATCCATAGAACTTCCGAACAACAGCTGGCAGTCGCAACGTACTCCGCCTCTGCCGTCGATGTTGACACGCAATTCCGCGTCTTTGAGGACCAGCAGACTAACTTATCGCCTAAAAATATGCTCCGCGAGACGTGCTTTTTTTGTCCATTCGACAACCTGCATAATCACCATCAGTATAGCCAACTAATCGAAAATCAATATCTTTTGGATACCATAGTCCTAAGTGTAGAGTTCCTTTGAGATAGCATAGAATTCGCTTGAGTGCATGCATGAGGGACTCCTTTGGGTCAGCTTGAAAACGAGCACAGAGACAACTGGCGAACATGATGTCGGGTCGGCTGGACGTCAAGTAGAGAAGAGATCCGATAATGCTCCGATAGGTTGTGATGTTGACTGCTTTTGTTGACATAGGAATATTCATCGGTGTGCTCTTGTCTTGATTAAATCTCTTCAGAATATCTCGGATATATTTAGTTTGACTGATGAAGATTCCATCTTCGAGTTGCTTTACTTGTAGTCCAAGAACAAATTGGAGTTCTCCCATTAAGCTCATCTCGAATTTTGTCTTCATGAGGTCACCAAATTTCTGACAGAGGCGTTCATTCGTCGAGCAAATTCCAAGGGTCGAGATGTAGAAGCAACTTCTTGAGTTTGTGTGACGCTCACTTCATTTTTCCCATTTGACAAGTCGAACAATTATAATCTTGATGTATGGAAATTGTTGGTAGACAGTGTACCAAAGAGAGATTGTGTAGAGCTTTGAGATTTAGATGAGACAGGCGTTGATGCCATATGTTGTTCCTCTTGATTATAGTCTGTGAGATGAGGCAAACAACTGTCGAAGATCGAACTGTTGTCCAATTGATGGTGTATAGATTAGATCTTCGTGCTCCTGTTAGAAGTTCTTGATTCTGACTATTTAAAATTCTGCACTGATCAGCTAAAAACACCACTTGAAATCCTTTATCGCAGAATTGTCATATGCTGACCAGGTTGTGTTTAAGACCTGGGACGTAAGAGACATCTTTGATTGTAAATTTCTGCAGTAGTATATCTCCATAGCCTAGTATTGGAGCTGAATTATTGTTGTCGAATCTGACTTTTCCGTTCTAACGGTCTTGGTAGTTGCTCAACATTTCTTGATTTCCCGTCATGTGTGTAGAGCAACCATAATCTAAATACCACACATGATGGATCTGCATAGAAAGATTTTAGAAAGACTTTGGTACCCACTTAGTAATGGGTCCTCTCGGATTAGCAGATTTGGTAGGTACGGTTTGTTCATTTTTGGTTCCTTAACCATTTATGCTTTTAGGTACCCAAACCATTTATGCGTACAACAGGCTTCAGTGGACTTGGTGCTGCTTGAAGAAGAAGAAGAACATCAAGAAGGCGAGAACTACAGTTCTGCCCTCCCAGAGCTACCCGAAATGATAAGGCTCAGAGTCGACTCTCCTCCCCGTCTATCAAAACGGACAGTTAGAGTCGAGACGCCATGGGAGAACATCAGAATTGAAGTCTCTTTCATTGAAGACGTAAGAAAGCAGATTTGGAGGGCTCCAAACAAGATCAAAAAGCTCAATGAACTTAATTTAAGGGGCATCTCACACTGGGAAGATAGGAAGAAAATAGAGCATATCTTCATGCTCAATTATCTCGGACCCGATCGTAGTGGCATTCCAACTGATCAACTGAAGGAAAATTTCAAGAACAAGCCACCGATTCTCCAACTTGTCGGAGTCTCTCATACGATCGGAAGATATCCAACTCCTATCTATATCATTGAGCGAGCGGACAGCAACCGCACTCGAGAAGAGATAGATGAAAGCTATCTCACATTCCTTCCACCGGATGAAGTCTACCAATTATATCAAATGTACAAGAGAAAGTACAAGACACATCCTGGATATATCAAAACTGAAGGACTCGAGGGGCTGAAAAGATTCATGGTGCGGCAGATCAAATATCACACCGCACACGACCTTCAAATTGCAATAGAGAACAACATGAAGAAGGTCAACATGGAATCTCCGCTCATGAAGGGCTTCCCACTCAACAACTTTCCCGAGAACTACATCTTCAAGACACTTGGCCTCGCCATAACCTATCTAAATCCAGTCATTGGAAAGACAAGGGCTATGATGAAGTCAGAAGTCTTTTTACGCCCGACAAGGATAAAAGGAGCTGAAACGAAGACAAGCACAAAGGGGGAGATTGAAGAGAATATTAGAATTGTGCTTTATTATTTCAGTATCCTTGTAATTAGGGGCGTAATTAGAAGTTTTGATAGTGTAGGACTTAGGAGTAATTATACCTTAGATATAGGTATAAATATGATGTACACTATCAAAGTTAATACGAGTTTTATTATTTAGAAAAACACAAGTATCGAATTAATATTTTAAACGAGAGATCACGCTCTCAAGATCTTCAACGCGGATATTCGACCGAGAATTCATGCTTAGATTACTTGTTGATTGATGAATCAGGACCTAACAAAGTGTGACACACTCAAGGATAATTCCTTAAAAAAATATTGAGGCTCAAATTCTCACATATATGATCTGGCTTTATGTCAAGTAGAACAACTAAACTCTTTGGATAAAAGAATGTCACATTAATTTTTAAGCAAAGAACTATGCATATATTATAGAAATATTTTTGTGAGTAAACCAAAATAGACAAAAATTATCGTCATTCCCCATTTACTTTTATTTGATTTTATGTTATTACTATATATATTTTTTTTTATTATATTCTATTGTTTTTATTTATAACCACACAAAATATAGCAAAGAAGATCAAGAAACACATAGAATAATATACGTGAACATAATAGAGCATGCGAAGCACATTTCAAGAAAGATTGAGATTCAACATGCATAGCTTAGCAATAAGGAATTGAAATCGTTTTTCATCCAATGCCTTAGTGAATAAGTCGGAAAGTTGAAGCTCCGTTTTAACAAAATACATATCTATAGTGCCTTTTTCTAGATGATCTTTTATAATATGATAGTGAATATCTATGTGTTTCGTACGTAAGTGATGAACAGGATTGCAAGTAATGGCAATAGCAGTTTG
This sequence comes from Linderniella brevidens, assembly GCA_004919715.1. Lineage (NCBI taxonomy): Eukaryota > Viridiplantae > Streptophyta > Magnoliopsida > Lamiales > Linderniaceae > Linderniella > Linderniella brevidens. Next base: position 17,568,200 of record SWDC01000157.1, read on the forward strand.
AGAATCACTATAAATGGGAATGTTATTAAATTCATAGAACTTGAGAGCAACAACTGCCAGCCGCGACGTACTCAGCCTCGGCCGTCGAAGTTCAATTTTGCTTCTTTGAGGACCAGCAGACCAACTTGTCGTCCAAGAATTGTGCTCCGCCAGACGTGATTTTCCTGTCCATTCGACAACCTGCATAACCAGCGTCAGTATAGCCAATTAATCTAAAATAAGCGTCTGTTGAATACCATAACCCTAAGTTGGGACTTGCTTTGAGATAGCGTAGAATTCTCTTGACCGCGTGCATGTGGGACTCTTTTGGGTCGGCTTGAAAACGAGCACAAAGACAAGTGGCGAACATGATGTCGGATCGGCTCGACGTTAAGTAGAGAAGAGATCCAATGATACTCCTTTAAGTAGTGATGTTGCTGCCTTTCCAGAAGGATCATCGTCTAATTTACAGTTTGTGGACATAGGAGTACTCATATCTGAGCTCTTGTCTTGATTAAATCTCTTCAGAATATCTCGTATATAGTTGGTTTGACTGATGAAGATTCCATCGTCGAGTTGTTTGACATGTAGTGCAAGAAAGAACTGGAGTTCTCCCATTAAGCTCATCTCGAATTTGGTCTTCATCAAATCACCAAATTTCAGACAGTCGTTCATTTATCGAGCCGAAGATGATGTCGTCGACATAAACTTGAACGATCATCAAGTCCTTGCCTTGCTTTTTGATGAATAGCGTTGTATCGATTGTTCCTTTTATAAAGTTGGACTTTACTAGAAATTCGCTCAGAACATCATACCAAGCTTGATGGGCTTGTTTTAGTCCGTAGAGAGCTTTAATCGATAGATATAATCAGGATAGTTTTCGTGTACGAAGCCTTCGGGTTGATCGACGTAGACTTCTTCTTTTAACATGCTGTTGAGAAACACGATTTTTACGTCCATTTCATAGAATTTGAAGTCTTTATGAGCTACGTACGCCAAAAATAATTGAATAGCTTCGATACGAGCAACACGGACATACGTCTCGTCGTAGCCAATGCCTTCTTGTTGATTGTACTCCTTGGCTACGAGTCGTGCGTTGTTCCTTATAATTTCACCTTTCTCGTTCTTCTTATTTTTGAAGACCCTTTTTGTTCTTATATTTGTCTTTCCATGCGCTCGATGAATTAGTGTCCAACGTGTAGACGCATGAATTGGTTGAGTTCATCTTGCATTGCGATCACCCAATCCATATCTTTAAGAGCTTCGGCTACCTTGATTGGTTCGTTTTGGCTTAAGAAGCACGTGCATAGTCCGCTTTGTGTAGATGTCCTAGTGCGTACTCCACTTGAAGGATCACCAATTGTTTGATCGACAGGATGAGCTCGTGTCCAGTTGCGTTAATGAGAAAGAACCAAAGTAGAATCATCGTTGATATGTAGGTCGAGATATCCTGAATTGAAAGGCTGATCATTCGTAGGAGGGAAATTCATTTCTCAAGTTGAATTTGATGGAATTTCCTCATCGGCATTCGTAGGAGCTGCAGCACTAGTTGGTGATTCAGAATCTTGAGAATCAAGAACATTGGTTGGACTTTGAGGGTCGGGAATCTCATTAGTCATTTCAACCGTTGCGCTGCTTGGTATAGAATTTGAAGAAACATGCATTTGAGACTCATTCCGATAAAAATGTTCAAAGAGAAAGTCCAAGTCTTCCAAATCAGCGGGAAGTGCTTCCACGGACAGTGAGGGAGATTTTGTCGGAATTTGTTGACTTTGTGCCAACACACCTATAAGCCCGGGTTCTGAACTGTCTTGTTCAGAAGCCAATTGGGTCTCTCCATGAAAAGTAACGTTGTAACTTTCCAATATTGTACGAGAGGACTTGATATAGACGCGGTATGCTTTTGAAGTTGATGAATATCCCCCAAAGACGGCTTCAAATGCTTTAGGGTCGAACTTGCTTCGATGCTCTAGATCTGAAGAGAATTTATTATTGTGCTTTATAATTTTATTATCCTTGTCCTTAGGGGCGTAATTAGTAGTTTTGATAGTGTAGGACCAAATAGTAAATATATCATGTAAATAGGTATAAATACAATGTACGGTATCAAAATCAATACATAAGTTCATTTTTCAGAAAAACACAAGCATTGAATTCATATTTTAAACGACAGAGAATACGATCGAGAATCTCGGAAATCTAACAACCTCTCTCAAGATCTTCAACACGGATATTCGACCGAACGTAATTCGTAAGATTTCTTATGCGAATATCGAGAATTCATGCTTAGATTGCTTGTTGATTGATGAATAGGACCTAACAATTAGTAACAGAGCAGATCGTGATTGATTTTGGATTCAATTCGCAATTTTAAGATCAAAATAATTTTCCAGATTTTTTGATCGAAAAGCTTGCGTGACTTGTATTTTGATCAATATGCGTAATGTTTGCGAACTTTGTTAATGATCTTGCTGATTAAGTGATAGATTTTATGTTAGGAATGATTTACGTACTGTTTTCAATCGCTTAGAACGTCATATTCATCAAATTTTCTATTTAGATCGATATTTGCGTTTGCGATTAAGTTTTGATTTCGATTTGATTTTCATAATATTTGATATATTTTGCTATAAAACATGGTTAATCTTGTGTTTGCTCATATTAAGAGCGAAGAAACGAGTGATTATCCAGAATTTCATCGCCTAACTTGAACATCTCGGTTGAATCTGGAATTTTCACTGTTACATTGAACTTTGCTGTTCTTCGATCAGATTTTCGATCGAAAAACTTGGCTCGAAGATTAATTTTCGAATAAGTTTGCAGCCGAGAAATTTTTCGATGACAAACACTGTTCTCGTGTGTTTTACTCAAATATAAGACTCGAAAAACACTATTTCGATAATTAGTTTTTCGATTCATATATAAATATCTTTTTCGAGCGTAATAAAGCATATTTTTTTCGACGGATACTGTTTTCGCTAAATAAATATCTAATTTTGACTCGAAAAACTTGTAATAGTAAAACAAGTTTTCGATCTCAACATTTTCGATCATCTAAATTTTCGAGTAAAAAAATTTAGCGAAAACATATTTCGATCGAATAATTCCTCCTCGACAAAAAAAACTTTGAGTCAAACTTAGCAAAAATTTTCGATAAAAGTTTTTGAGATAAACAATTATTCGACAAACTATTTTTCGACAGGAAATTTACTCTGCAAAACTCTTACGTTCGAAAAATAATTTTCGATAAATACAACGTAAAACTTATACAATCGAAGAAAAACTTTTTCGATCATAGGTTCGGATTTTTTTAATCGAAAAATTTATTGTTCGAAAAACTTTTCGGTCACTGCTCAAGCACACACACATTTTACACTATTTTGAAAGAAATAAAATTTCATAATTTTCAAAACTTACGAAAAATATTTGTCTATGAATTATCTTCTACGATACTCAAAATTTTCGATCTTAAAATCAAAATTATTAGCAAAATTTTGAAGTATCAATTCTCATATCAAATATTTTTTTAATCAAAATAATTTCTCTTTAACAGCCTAAAAAAAATAGGTACGAAAGGGAAATTGTTTAAAGTACGAATCAAACATTAATAACGAAGTTTGTCACTTCTGAAGCACTTTTCATTACAATTCCAAACTTTCACGAAGATCCAACCAATCAACTACAAATGGATGCTTACTCGCTCGGAAACGACGTCCGCCCTCCAATTCTACGAAGAGGCGAATACACCGTGTGAAGAAGCCGAATCATGAACTTCATGGAAACAAAAGAGCAAGCTACAAATTTGATAGCTTCTCTTCAAGAAGGTCCCGCTCAATTTTGGCTCATCCAAGAAGGCGATGCCACCAATAATCCCCTCATTCCCGCCTCACAAAGACTCAAAATCCCTAGTGAACACACCGAGGGGGAGCGATTAAGAGCAAAAACAGATGTAGGAGCCAAAACTTTCCTAATGCAAGGAATTCCTAACGACATCTATATGCAAATAGATAGTCTATCTAGTGCAAAAGCTATGTGGGACGAGCTCCACAAGATGATGCAACGGACCGAAGTTGGAATCAAAGCCAAGAAAACAAATATTCTAACCGCTTACGACTCATTCAAAGCCAAGGCAGAGGAAACCATTTATGAACTCTATCAACGCTATCTCTTAATGAGATGAGGAAGATAGATATCTTCAAGACCAACATGGAGGTCAACATCCGATTTCTTTCTTCTCTTCAACCGGAGTGGTAGAAAATATCTTTGCAAATCCGTCAAAATAAGGATTTGGACGAAATGGATATTCACGCCGTCTTTGATAATCTCGCCCAACACGAAGAAGATATCAACGAGATACAAAAAGAACTTAAGGGCAAGCAGATCGACGATTCAATAGCTCTTGTTTCTGAAAGAAAAACAAGTCGATCTCGCAAAGATAAAAGCATCAAGTTGCCAAGTTCTTTAGAAGATGAAGACGAATCTGAATCGGACTCCGAACCCGATATGAAGGAGTTCAAGAAACAGTTGGCTCTCATTTCTAAAATGATGAGCAAAAAAATCTACAAAAAGAAATCCTCTTCCTCGGCAAATAGACTTCGGACATCAAGCTCCAAGCACAAGGAAATTCTCTAGTCTTGAATTAACCATAGCTACCTCTGATACAAAAATTACTGAACTTAATACGATTCTAATCGATTGTCAAAGAGACTTAGAGATTTCTAAAAATAATTTCAAAGAAATTTCTGACGAACGTAAGAAACTTTATTCAAGGATTCAAACATTAGATGATCTTCTAATAAAAAGGGGTCAAACGGATCAAACTATCTTTCTAAATCAACCTCTTGATACAGAATTTTATAATCCTAAAGAGGACTTAGGTTTTAATAATCCATGTAACTTGAAAAAGGTCAATGTTAGACAATTATACGATATCAAGTATATGGGATTAGGTTTAACTTCTCTAATGGCATTCACTAATTCTTCCGAAATAAATGCTTTAGAAGAATCTAAATGACAAGCCACTGATAGGACTAACATTCCTTTTGACTACACCGACTTGAATAATAGTTACAAGACTTCATTATATCCCCTAGAAGATTTCTCTAACGACAAGGAAGATAATAATGATCATTTTCAAAATTCTAATTTCTGTTAAATTTCGGCTATTAATAGAAAAATAGCTGATTTAAACGCTTCCTTGGAAACAGAATGAAAGATTTTCAAAGTTGAAAAGAACGAATTTTTACTGGAGATTTCCAATCTCAAAACTTCCTCTCCTTTAAAAAATTGTCCTGATCTTATTTTGAAAGAAAAACTTTTAATGAAGGACAAGATTAAATCTAAGAAAAACTCTCCCATTATGTTTCAAAATATTTCAAAAGAAGATAAATCTTCTTGAAAAATTGTAAAGAGAGAAAACGAATCCTTAAATGCTTCAAAAAGGAAAAAAATTTTTACTAAATCTTTTTCTACTCCATCCACATGTAGAGTATTAAAAGAGGCAAAGCATGCTAAGGAAAGAGTGCCTAGACAAAAATTTCAGAAGATAAATGATTTGTTATCTATTTTTTCTATGTCAAAAGCTAAGGACACTCTTACGAAGACAGCCATTTCTAGTATTGTTACTTCAACTTATGCGTTAAAGCCTATTATTTTTGAAAGCACAAACTTTAACATTGGCTCTACTTCTAAAAACAATGACCATCATTCTAAGACAAATGCAAGTCTTAAGTCTCATAGGAAACAAGATCCGGCTATTAAAAAAGCTTATAGCTCCATACATTCTTGTCCTCACCTAAGGTACCCAGTCCACGTACATTCAGCTAAACACCTTAGGAGACTAGTTAGAGAAAAGATTTTCTCAAGCAATAAGACAAATCAGACATTTGCTCGTGCTGAAATTAACCTCCCATGTAAGGTTCAACCTCACTAGGTTCCTAAAACACCACCTAGGCCAACACAAGCCAATAAGGCCAAGTTGCCTAAAGAAGTACCACTTAAATCAACTACTTCTAAGTTGGTTTGGGTACCTAAGCATTCCAATAATTTAGGAACTAAAAATGACCAAACCTTACTTATCAAATCTGCTAATCCGAGAGGACCCATTCAAAAGTGGGTACCTAAATCTCTCTACCCTCTTTGTATGCAGATCCATCATATGTGGTATTTAGATTCTGGTTACTCCACACACATGACGGGAAAGCAGAAACTGTTGAGCAACCACCAAGACCGTTACAATGGAAAGTTCGATTTGGCAAAAATGATTCAGCTCCAATACTCGGTTTTGGAGACATTCTACTGCATAATCTAACGATTAAAGATGTCTCTTATGTCCAAGGTCTTAAACACAACCCGTTCAGCATAGGACAATTCTGCGACAAAGGATTTCAAGTGGTATTTCTTGCTGATCAGTGCAGAATTTTAAATAGTCAGAATCAAGAACTTCTAACAGGATCACGTAGATCAAATCTCTACACTATCAATCTGACAACAGTTCGACCTTCGACAGCTGTTTGCCTTATCTCACATACTACAGTTAAGAGGAACAACTTATGGCATCAACACTTGTCTCATCTAAATCACAAACCTCTTTACAAAATCTTTGTTAAAAAGTTGGTCAACGGTCTACCAACAGTCTCTCCTCATCAAGAGCATTACTGTTCGGCTTGTCAAATGGGAAAAATGAAGCGAGCATCACACAAACTCAAGCAAGTTGCTTCTACATCTCAACCCTTGGAATTACTTCACCTTTGCGGACCAATGCGTACACAAAGCATCAACGGTCATAAATATGTGTTAGTAATTATCGACGATTATTCTCGCTACACATGCAAGATATCTCCAAACTAAAGATGAGACTGGAGACTTGATAATAAGCTTTGTGAATACAACTCAGAATATCCTGCAAAAGAAAATCCAAGTAATCAGAACAGACAGCGGGACTGAATTCAAGAATCAGCGTCTCAGCAACTTTTATCAATCACTTGGAATTATTCAACAATTTTCAGCCGCAAAAACGCCTCAAAAAATGGTCTCGTAGAAAGAAAGACCGGACTTTAGTTGAAGCTGCAAGAACAATGCTCATATACTCCGGTCTCCCTCACTTTCTATGGGCTGAAGCAGTGAGTACGGCATGTTTTACTCAAAATATGACAATTATTCACAAACGCTTCGAAAAGACGCCATATGAGTAATTAATCAAAGAATCCCGAATATCTCATTCTTCAAAGTATTTGGTTGCAAGTGTTTTGTGGCCAACGATCGGGAGCATCGAAGCAAGTTCGATCCCAACGCCTTTGAAGCCACTTTTGTCGGATATTCCTCTACTTCCAAATCATATCGCGTCTACCTCAAGTCTTCTCGTACAATTCTTGAAAGCTACAACGTCACCTTTCAAGAAATGACGGATTTGGCTCCTGAACAAAACAGTTCAGAACCCGAGCTTATCGGCGTGTTGGCACAAGGTCAATAACGACAACTTCTACCTCAAAGTCAAGAGAAGCAATTCCCGCCGACTTGGAAGATTTAGATTCACTGTTTGAACATTTTTATCGGAACAGTCTCAAATTCCTGCTTCGTACCATTCTATACCAAGCAGTGCTCCTTCTCCCTCAATGGAAGAAATTCAAATTGAGACTCCTAATCCTCAAACTCGACAAATGTTCCAGATTCTCCTAATTCTGAATCTTCATCTAGTGCTGCAGCCCCTACAAATGCAGATGAGGAAATTCATTTCGATTCATCCTCCGAATTGAATTTCCCAACTACGAATGATCAGCCCATCAATTCAGGATGTCTCGATCTACAAACCAATGACGGATCAGCTTCGGTTATTCCTCACGAACGCAAATGGACTCGAGCTCATCCTATTGACAAAATCATCGGTGATCCTTCAAGTGGTGTACGCACTAGGACGTCCACTCAAAGAGGCTTATTCACATGCTTCTTAAGCCAAAATGAACCAATTAAGGTAGCCGAAGCTCTTAAAGACCCGGATTGGGTAATAGCAATGCAAGATGAACTCCACCTATTCAAGCGTCTACAAGTTTGGACGTTAGTTCCTCGACCGCAAGGCAAAACAATAATTGGTACTAAATGGATTTTCAGGAATAACAAGAACGAAAACGGTGAAGTTATCAGGAATAAAGCACGACTCGCAGCCAAGGGATACAATCAACAAGAAGGAATTGATTACGACGAGAGGTATGCTCCGGTGGCACGTATCGAAGAAATTCGACTATTTTTAGCATACGCGGCTCATAAAGACTTCAAAGTCTACTAAATGAATGTTAAAACAGTCTTTCTCAACGGCGTATTAAAGGAAATAGTCTACGTCGCTCAACTCGATGGCTTTGTGCACGAGAACCATCCTGATCATGTCTATCGATTGGACAAAGCTCTTTATGGACTAAAACAAGCCCCTCGTGCTTGGTATGATGTCCTAAGCGAATTTCTAGTCAACTCCAACTTCATAAGAGGCACCATCGATACGACACTCTTCATCAAAAGACAAGGCAAAGACCTGATGATCGTTCAAGTTTACGTTGATGACATCATCTTCGGCTCGACAAATGAACGTCTCTGTCAGAAATTCGGTGAACTCATGAAGACAAAATTCGAGATGAGCTTAATGGGAGAACTCCAATTCTTTCTTGGACTACAAGTAAAGCAACTCAAATAAGGAATCTTCATCAGTCAAACCAAATATATCTGAGATATTCTGAAGAGATTTAATCAAGATAAGAGCACACCGATGAATACTCCCATCTGCAAATTGGATGTTGATCTGTCTGGCAAGGCAGTCAACATCACACTCTATCGGAGCATTATCGGATCTCTTCGCTACTTAACGTCTAGCCGACCCGACATCATGTTTGCCACTTGTCTCTGTGCTCGTTTTCAAGCTGACCCAAAGGAGTCCTACATGCAAGCAGTCAAGCGAATTCTACGCTATCTAAAAGAAACTCCGAACTTAGGGCTATGGTATCCAAAAAATACTGATTTTAGATTAATTGGATATACTGACACTGATTATGCAGGTTTTCGAATGGACACAAAAAGCACGTCTGGCGTAGCACAATTTTTAGGCGAAAAGTTGGTCTGCTGGTCCGCAAAGAAACAAAATTGTGTGTCAACATCGACGGTCGAGGCGGAATACGTCACGGCTGCCAGCTGTTGCTCGCAAATTCTATGGATGCGGACACAACTACGCGATTAAGGGTTCGATTTTAATAACATTCCCATTTACAGTGATTCTCAAAGTGCTATAGACATTACTTGCAATCATGTTCATCATTCACGCACGAAACACATAGATATTCGTTATCATTTTATAAAAGATCATGTAGGAAAAGGCACTATAGATATGTATTTTGTAAAAACGGAGCTTCAACTTGCCGATTTATTCACTAAGGCATTGGATGAAAAACGATTTCAATTCCTTATTGCTAAGTTAGGCATGTTGAATCTCAATCTTACTTGAAAAGTGTTTTACATGCTCCATTATGCTTCTATGTGATATTCTATGTGCTTCTTGATATTCTTTAATTATCTTGCATGACTCTATCATAAATTTTAATAGTATATAGATATAATAATAAAAAAAATGGGGGATGACGATAATTTTGCCTATTTTGAATTCCTCACAAAAATATTTCTTCGATGTATATGCTTAGTTCTTTGCCTAAAAAGTCACGTCACATTCTTTTATTCAAAGAGCTTCGTTTGTTCCACTGGACACAAAGCCACATCATATATGTGAGAATTTATACCTCCATAATTTTTTTTGTGTGTCACACTTCAAATGACTATTCTTTGGTTTATACTTTGTAGCTTCATTCTTACTTGTGTGACTATTTCGTCATGAAAATGATAAGGGCATATTAGGAAATTCCTCACAAACCCCAAATTATATATCCTTTAATTTTTCCCCGAGAAATCCTCTTTGGGCCTTCTCCAACATTCTTTATCAAACCCAATGAAGCCTTCAACCTAGTTCTCAAGATTCGGGGTTACTCAATCAAGAAAAAGAGGGGGAGAGAAAAAGAGATGCACATGATGAAAGTCTGAATCATTATAGAAGAGATACACGGATCTCACTGTGAACTTCTCCTATATAATCTCGTATACTCCTAGAAGAGAAGCACCTCGAAGTTAACTTCTCCAACGATAATCTAGATCTTATAAATAGAGAAAACGAGAAGAGAAGCACAACCTTGGGTTCGAATTCCATAACTGTGGAACCTTCGAAAGGAACACGATCTCAACCCAAAAAGAAGTTCTAATCTCTCAAAGTTTTGTACAGAAGACGAGACTCATCCTGAAAAGAAAAGCAAAAGGATCAACACAGAATTTCACAAAAGGGCCCCTGGAACTGAAGAATATTTTTAGCTCACTAACCCAAAATTTCCTAACCCTTTAGTCTGAGACTAAATAAAATCCCTTCAAAGTTCTTTTGATTCAAAATGATGATTTTCACTTAGTAAGTTAATTAAATTCGCTACAATAACAAATTAATTGATATTACTTTGTCGTGTTGATATGAGTAATATATCTGATAAATATTTCCATGATAAAAATAAATTGAGTGGTATGAGCGAAACTTGCGGGAGTTGTCGAAGTGATTCATACTATTATCTCAGAATATTAAGTCTAGTTACATGATTTTACGGCAAATTATTATTTTATATGTCATAAGAAATTTTTGTGTGATAGTGTTCAAAATGTTCCATCTGACCCCAAAACAAAAATATTTTTGAAACTTGAAAATATTTTTCGCACATTTTAAATGCACTAAATACGTGCATTGGCTCAGAATTGATAAAATGCGATTTTTTTTTTAAAATCGCAAAATTTTATTGAATCTATGCTAAATTGTTTAAAATGCGTTACTTGTTCTTAAATAGTAAATTTTCATATGCTAAATTGGACTAAATATGTGCTTAAAATGCCGAAAAGTTAAATCGTTCAAATGTTGAGGGGGAGTTTTATATGAGAATTTGTTATTATCTCCTATATGATTTACTTAAAAAACATGACTTCGAACATTTTTTCTAAGCATTACAGAAAATTTATAGCTCATCCGAGGAGTCAAATGTTGAATTTCATCAATATTAGGAGAAAATTTCATCTCTTTCAGAAATACAGGGAGTATTATGCAATTTACTTTTTGGGTTAATCCATAAAAGATTAAATTCTTGTTTAATCATACCTGAATTTTAACTAAAGCCCAAATTTTTTTTACGGCCCAATGTATTTTTACCTTACCCGATCGTAAAGTATTAGTACCACTTTATCGATCGAAAAAGTCACTCAAACGCAACTCATTACCATCGAAAAACTTTTCGACTTCCGCAAAAACAAACTTCGAACTCCGGCAATTTCAACAAAATCTCAACAATCTCTGTGATTTTCTTCCTTAAATCGCCCACTTCGAAGGTAGAAACAAGTTTTGAATCATTTTCCATTCAAAAACATACGATTCGCAAGCAGTTTCACGAAAGCATTTGAAGAAATTTCATATTCATACTTTTTCGACTGAAACCGATTTCAAACCTTCAAATCAACATGTTTAAACTCGACCTTTTAGGTTAAAATCATGATATTTTGATTCGCAACTGTTTTCTGAACATTCCGAACCCAGATTAACTCATGATTTACCCAGAAACGTTTTCCTCCGACTTTGCTTTGAATGAGTCGTAGGCCGTGAGAATATTGGCTTTCTTGTCTTTGACTCCAACTTCGGTTCTTTGCATCATTTTGTGGAGTTCATCCCACATAGCTTTTGCACTATATAGACTATCTATTTGCATATAGATGTCGTTAGGAATTCCTTGCATTAGGAAAGTTTTGCCTCCTAAATCCGCTTTTGCTCTTAATCGCTCCCCCTCGGTGTATTCACTAGGAATTTTGAGTCTTCTAGTGGCGGGAATGGGAGGATTATTAGTGGCATCGCCTTCTTGGATGAGACAAAATTGAACGGGACCTTCTTGAAGAAAAGCTATCAAATTGGTAGCTTGATCTTTAGTTTCCAAGAAGTTCAAGAATCGGCTTCTCCAAACGGTGTATTCGCCTCTTCGTAGAATTGGAGGGCGGATGCCGTTTCCGAGTGAGTTAGCATCCATTTGTAGTTGATTGGTAGGATCTTCGTGAAAGTCTGGAATCGAAATGGTAAAAATGCTTCACAAGTGACAAACTTCGTTAGTAATGTTTGATACGTTATACAGCAAAATATATCGATTATGAAGAAAATCAAATCGTAATCAAAACTTGATCGCAAACGCAAATATCGATCGAAATTGAAGATCTAAATTAATCTGAAGTTCTATAACCGCATTGATCAAAATACATTTCAGTACGTTTTTCGATCGAAAAATCTGGAAAATTATTTTGATCTTATAATCGCTGATTCAATCCAAAAGCGATCACGATCTGCTCTGATACAAATTGTTAGGTCCTATTATATCAACTAACGATCGATCTAAGCATGAATTTCACATTTTGTCGATTCCGGACCAAGCGTGTACTTATGCATTTAAAATATGCGAAAATATTTTTGTGGTCAGATTTTCCATTTTGAATATTATCACGCAAAAGTTTCACATGACACATAGAATATAAATTTGCCGTCAAATCATGTAACTAAACTAATATTAATCATAGTATGAATCATTTCCACAACTTTCGCATGGTTCGCTCATAGCACTCAATTTATTTTTATTATGGGAATATTTAGTAGATCTTATATCAACGCGACAAAAGTTTATCAATTAATCTATTATAAACTTACCAAGTGAAAGTCCATCAATTTGAATCAAAGGGACTTTGAAGGGATTATTATTTAGGCTCTAACTAAAAGGGTAGGATAATTTTGGGATTAGTGAGCTTAAAAATTCTTCAATTCCAAGGGCCCTTTTGAAATTCATTTCTGCTCCTTTTTCTTTTATTTTTGTTCTGCACTTGCTCAAGATGAGTCTCTTCTTCTTTACGAGGCTTCGAGAGATTAAATCTTCTTTTGTTCTCGGGCCGAGACGGTGTTCCTTTTGAAGGTTCACATTTATGGAGTTCGAACCCAAGGTCGTGCTCCTCTTCTCATTTTCTCGATATAAGATCTAGATTATCGTTGGAGAAGTTCACTTCAAGATGCTTCTGCTCTAGGAGTATACGAGATTATCTAGGAGAAGTTCACAGCGAGATCCATGTTTCTCTTTTATAATGATCGGGAAAAGTTCATCATGTTCATCTCCTTTTCTCCCCCTCTTTTTCTTGTTTGAGCAACCCCCGAAACTTTAGGAAGAAGGTTGAAGGCTTAATCGGGTCTCAAAAAGAAAAAGAATATCGGAGAAGGCGCAAAAGGGGATTACTAGAGGAAAAAGTAAAGGATTTATAATTTGGGCCAAGTTAGGAATTTCCTAATTTCTCTTATCATTTTCATGACGAATTAACACAAAGCAAGAATGAGGCCATGAAGTACAAATCAAGAGATAAGCATTTGAAGTGTGACACACTCAAGGATAATTCCTTTGAAAAAAAATATTGAAGCTCAAATTCTCACATATATGATGTGGCTTTGTGTCAAGTGAAATAACTAAGCTCTTTTAAAAGAATGTCACATGAATTTTATGTTATTACTATATATATTTATTTTTATTATACTATATTATTTTTATTTATAATCACACAAAATATAGCAAAGAAGATCAAGAAACACATAGAATAATATACATGAACATAATAGAGCATGTGAAGCAATTTCAAGAAAGATTGAGATTCAACATGCATAACTTAGCAATAAGGAATTGAAATCATTATTAATCTAATGCCTTAGTGAGTAAGTCGGCAAGTTGAAGCTCCGTTTTAACAAAATACATATCTATAGTGCTTTTTCTACATGATCTTTTATAAACTGATAGCGAATATCTATGTGTTACGTACGTGAGTGATGAACATGATTGCAAGTAATGGCAATAGCACTGTGAGAATCACTATAAATAGGAATGTTATTAAATTTAAACACGTAGTCACGTAATTGCATCCACATCCATAGAACTTGAGAGCAACAACTGGCAGCCGCGACGTACTCTGCCTCGGCCGTCGAAGTTGATACGCAATTTGCTTCTTTGAGGACCAGCAGACCAACTTATCGTTCAAGAATTGTGCTCCGCCAGACGTGATTTTCCTGTCCATTCGACAACATGCATAACTAGCGTCAGTATAGCCAATTAATCTAAAATTAGTGCCTGTTGAATACAATAACCCTAAGTTGGGACTTGCTTTGAGATAGCGTAGAATTCTCTTGACCGCGTGCATGTGGGACTCTTTTGGGTCGGCTTGAAAACGAGCACAAAGACAAGTGGCGAACATGATCTCGGATCGGCTCGACGTTAAGTAGAGAAGAGATCCAATGATACTCCTTTAAGTAGTGATGTTGCTGCCTTTCCAGAAGGATCATCGTCTAATTTACAGTTTGTGGACATAGGAGTACTCATATCTGAGCTCTTGTCTTGATTAAATCTCTTCAGAATATCTCGTATATAGTTGGTTTGACTGATGAAGATTCCATCGTCGAGTTGTTTGACATGTAGTGCAAGAAAGAACTGGAGTTCTCCCATTAAGCTCATCTCGAATTTGGTCTTCATCAAATCACCAAATTTCAGACAGTCGTTCATTTATCGAGCCGAAGATGATGTCGTCGACATAAACTTGAACGATCATCAAGTCCTTGCCTTGCTTTTTGATGAATAGCGTTGTATCGATTGTTCCTTTTATAAAGTTGGACTTTACTAGAAATTCGCTCAGAACATCATACCAAGCTTAATGGGCTTGTTTTAGTCCGTAGAGAGCTTTAATCGATAGATATAATCAGGATAGTTTTCGTGTACGAAGCCTTCGGGTTGATCGACGTAGACTTCTTCTTTTAACATGCTGTTGAGAAACACGATTTTTACGTCCATTTCATAGAATTTGAAGTCTTTATGAGCTACGTACGCCAAAAATAATTGAATAGCTTCGATACGAGCAACACGGACATACGTCTCGTCGTAGCCAATGCCTTCTTGTTGATTGTACTCCTTGGCTACGAGTCGTGCGTTGTTCCTTATAATTTCACCTTTCTCGTTCTTCTTATTTTTGAAGACCCTTTTTGTTCTTATATTTGTCTTTCCATGCGCTCGATGAATTAGTGTCCAACGTGTAGACGCATGAATTGGTTGAGTTCATCTTGCATTGCGATCACCCAATCCATATCTTTAAGAGCTTTGGCTACCTTGATTGGTTCGTTTTGGCTTAAGAAGCACGTGCATAGTCCGCTTTGTGTAGATGTCCTAGTGCGTACTCCACTTGAAGGATCACCAATTGTTTGATCGACAGGATGAGCTCGTGTCCAGTTGCGTTAATGAGAAAGAACCGAAGTAGAATCATCGTTGATATGTAGGTCGAGATATCCTGAATTGATAGGCTGATCATTCGTAGGAGGGAAATTCATTTCTCAAGTTGAATTTGATGGAATTTCCTCATCGGCATTCGTAGGAGCTGCAGCACTAGTTGGTGATTCGAAATCTTGAGAATCAAGAACATTGGTTGGACTTTGAGGGTCGGGAATCTCATTAGTCATTTCGACTGTTGCGCTGCTTGGTATAGAATTTGAAGAAACATGCATTTGAGACTCATTCCGATAAAAATGTTCAAAGAGAAAGTCCAAGTCTTCCAAATCAGCGGGAAGTGCTTCCACGGACAGTGAGGGAGATTTTGTCGGAATTTGTTGACTTTGTGCCAACACACCTATAAGCCCGGGTTCTGAACTGTCTTGTTCAGAAGCCAATTGGGTCTCTCCGTGAAAAGTAACGTTGTAACTTTCCAATATTGTACGAGAGGACTTGATATAGACGCGGTATGCTTTTGAAGTTGATGAATATCCCCCAAAGACGGCTTCAAATGCTTTAGGGTCGAACTTGCTTCGATGCTCTAGATCTGAAGAGAATTTATTATTGTGCTTTATAATTTTATTATCCTTGTCCTTAGGGGCGTAATTAGTAGTTTTGATAGTGTAGGACCAAATAGTAAATATATCATGTAAATAGGTATAAATACAATGTACGGTATCAAAATCAATACATAAGTTCATTTTTCAGAAAAACACAAGCATTGAATTCATATTTTAAACGACAAAGAATACGATCGAGAATCTCGGAAATCTAACAACCTCTCTCAAGATCTTCAACACGGATATTCGACCGAACGTAATTCGTAAGATTTCTTATGCGAATATCGAGAATTCATGCTTAGATTGCTTGTTGATTGATGAATAGGACCTAACAATTAGTAACAGAGCAGATCGTGATTGATTTTGGATTCAATTCGCAATTTTAAGATCAAAATAATTTTCCAGATTTTTTGATCGAAAAGCTTGCGTGACTTGTATTTTGATCAATATGCGTAATGTTTGCGAACTTTGTTAATGATCTTGCTGATTAAGTGATAGATTTTATGTTAGGAATGATTTACGTACTGTTTTCAATCGCTTAGAACGTCATATTAATCAAATTTTCTATTTAGATCGATATTTGCGTTTGCGATTAAGTTTCGATTTCGATTTGATTTTCATAATATTTGATATATTTTGCTATAAAACATGGTTAATCTTGTGTTTGCTCATATTAAGAGCGAAGAAACGAGTGATTATCCAGAATTTCATCGCCTAACTTGAACATCTCGGTTGAATCTGGAATTTTCACTGTTACATTGAACTTTGCTGTTCTTCGATCAGATTTTCGATCGAAAAACTTGGCTCGAAAATTAATTTTCGAATAAGTTTGCAGCCGAGAAATTTTTCGATGACAAACATTGTTCTCGTGTGTTTTACTCAAATATAAGACTCGAAAAACACTATTTCGATAATTAGTTTTTCGATTCATATATAAATATCTTTTTCGAGCGTAATAAAGCATATTTTTTTCGACGGATACTGTTTTCGCTAAATAAATATCTAATTTTGACTCGAAAAACTTGTAATAGTAAAACAAGTTTTCGATCTCAACATTTTCGATCATCTAAATTTTCGAGTAAAAAAATTTAGCGAAAACATATTTCGATCGAATAATTCACCCTCGACAAAAAAAACTTTCAGTCAAACTTAGCAAAAATTTTCGATAAAAGTTTTTGAGATAAACAATTATTCGACAAACTATTTTTCGACAGGAAATTTACTCTGCAAAACTCTTACGTTCGAAAAATAATTTTCGATAAATACAACGTAAAACTTATACAATCGAAGAAAAACTTTTTCGATCATAGGTTCGGATTTTTTTAATCGAAAAATTTATTGTTCGAAAAACTTTTCGGTCACTGCTCAAGCACACACACATTTTACACTATTTTGAAAGAAATAAAATTTCATAATTTTCAAAACTTACGAAAAATATTTGTCTATGAATTATCTTCTACGATACTCAAAATTTTCGATCTTAAAATCAAAATTATTAGCAAAATTTTGAAGTATCAATTCTCATATCAAATATTTTTTTAATCAAAATAATTTCTCTTTAACAGCCTAAAAAAAATAGGTACGAAAGGGAAATTGTTTAAAGTACGAATCAAACATTAATAACGAAGTTTGTCACTTCTGAAGCACTTTTCATTACAATTCCAAACTTTCACGAAGATCCAACCAATCAACTACAAATGGATGCTTACTCGCTCGGAAACGACGTCCGCCCTCCAATTCTACGAAGAGGCGAATACACCGTGTGAAGAAGCCGATCATGAACTTCATGGAAACAAAAGAGCAAGCTACAAATTTGATAGCTTCTCTTCAAGAAGGTCCCGCTCAATTTTGGCTCATCCAAGAAGGCGATGCCACCAATAATCCCCTCATTCCCGCCTCACAAAGACTCAAAATCCCTAGTGAACACACGAGGGGGAGCGATTAAGAGCAAAAACAGATGTAGGAGCCAAAACTTTCCTAATGCAAGGAATTCCTAACGACATCTATATGCAAATAGATGGTCTATCTAGTGCAAAAGCTATGTGGGACGAGCTCCACAAGATGATGCAACGGACCGAAGTTGGAGTCAAAGCCAAGAAAGCAAATATTCTAACCGCTTACGACTCATTCAAAGCCAAGGCAGAGGAAACCATTTATGAACTCTATCAACGCTATCTCTTAATGAGATGAGGAAGATAGATATCTTCAAGACCAACATGGAGGTCAACATCCGATTTCTTTCTTCTCTTCAACCGGAGTGGTAGAAAATATCTTTGCAAATCCGTCAAAATAAGGATTTGGACGAAATGGATATTCACGCCGTCTTTGATAATCTCGCCCAACACGAAGAAGATATCAACGAGATACAAAAAGAACTTAAGGGCAAGCAGATCGACGATTCAATAGCTCTTGTTTCTGAAAGAAAAACAAGTCGATCTCGCAAAGATAAAAGCATCAAGTTGCCAAGTTCTTCAGAAGATGAAGACGAATCTGAATCGGACTCCGAACCCGATATGAAGGAGTTCAAGAAACAGTTGGCTCTCATTTCTAAAATGATGAGCAAAAAAATCTACAAAAAGAAATCCTCTTCCTCGGCAAATAGACTTCGGACATCAAGCTCCAAGCACAAGGAAATTCTCTAGTCTTGAATTAACCATAGCTACCTCTGATACAAAAATTACTGAACTTAATACGATTCTAATCGATTGTCAAAGAGACTTAGAGATTTCTAAAAATAATTTCAAAGAAATTTCTGACGAACGTAAGAAACTTTATTCAAGGATTCAAACATTAGATGATCTTCTAATAAAAAGGGGTCAAACGGATCAAACTATCTTTCTAAATCAACCTCTTGATACAGAATTTTATAATCCTAAAGAGGACTTAGGTTTTAATAATCCATGTAACTTGAAAAAGGTCAATGTTAGACAATTATACGATATCAAGTATATGGGATTAGGTTTAACTTCTCTAATGGCATTCACTAATTCTTCCGAAATAAATGTTTTAGAAGAATCTAAATGACAAGCCACTGATAGGACTAACATTCCTTTTGACTACACCGACTTGAATAATAGTTACAAGACTTCATTATATCCCCTAGAAGATTTCTCTAACGACAAGGAAGATAATCATGATCATTTTCAAAATTCTAATTTCTGTTAAATTTCGGCTATTAATAGAAAAATAGCTGATTTAAACGCTTCCTTGGAAACAGAATGAAAGATTTTCAAAGTTGAAAAGAACGAATTTTTACTGGAGATTTCCAATCTCAAAACTTCCTCTCCTTTAAAAAATTGTCCTGATCTTATTTTGAAAGAAAAACTTTTAATGAAGGACAAGATTAAATCTAAGAAAAACTCTCCCATTATGTTTCAAAATATTTCAAAAGAAGATAAATCTTCTTGAAAAATTGTAAAGAGAGAAAACGAATCCTTAAATGCTTCAAAAAGGAAAAAAATTTTTACTAAATCTTTTTCTACTCCATCCACATGTAGAGTATTAAAAGAGGCAAAGCATGCTAAGGAAAGAGTGCCTAGACAAAAATTTCAGAAGATAAATGATTTGTTATCTATTTTTTCTATGTCAAAAGCTAAGGACACTCTTACGAAGACAGCCATTTCTAGTATTGTTACTTCAACTTATGCGTTAAAGCCTATTATTTTTGAAAGCACAAACTTTAACATTGGCTCTACTTCTAAAAACAATGACCATCATTCTAAGACAAATGCAAGTCTTAAGTCTCATAGGAAACAAGATCCGGCTATTAAAAAAGCTTATAGCTCCATACATTCTTGTCCTCACCTAAGGTACCCAGTCCACGTACATTCAGCTAAACACCTTAGGAGACTAGTTAGAGAAAAGATTTTCTCAAGCAATAAGACAAATCAGACATTTGCTCGCGCTGAAATTAACCTCCCATGTAAGGTTCAACCTCACTAGGTTCCTAAAACACCACCTAGGCCAACACAAGCCAATAAGGCCAAGTTGCCTAAAGAAGTACCACTTAAATCAACTACTTCTAAGTTGGTTTGGGTACCTAAGCATTCCAATAATTTAGGAACTAAAAATGACCAAACCTTACTAATCAAATCTGCTAATCCGAGAGGACCCATTCAAAAGTGGGTACCTAAATCTCTCTACCCTCTTTGTATGCAGATCCATCATATGTGGTATTTAGATTCTGGTTACTCCACACACATGACGGAAAAGCAGAAACTGTTGAGCAACTACCAAGACCGTTACAATGGAAAGTTCGATTTGGCAAAAATGATTCAGCTCCAATACTCGGTTTTGGAGACATTCTACTGCATAATCTCACGATTAAAGATGTCTCTTATGTCCAAGGTCTTAAACACAACCCGTTCAGCATAGGACAATTCTGCGACAAAGGATTTCAAGTGGTATTTCTTGCTGATCAGTGCAGAATTTTAAATAGTCAGAATCAAGAACTTCTAACAGGATCACGTAGATCAAATCTCTACACTATCAATCTGACAACAGTTCGACCTTCGACAGCTGTTTGCCTTATCTCACATACTACAGTTAAGAGGAACAGCTTATGGCATCAACACTTGTCTCATCTAAATCACAAACCTCTTTACAAAATCTTTGTTAAAAAGTTGGTCAACGGTCTACCAACAGTCTCTCCTCATCAAGAGCATTACTGTTCGGCTTGTCAAATGGGAAAAATGAAGCGAGCATCACACAAACTCAAGCAAGTTGCTTCTACATCTCAACCCTTGGAATTACTTCACCTTTGCGGACCAATGCGTACACAAAGCATCAACGGTCATAAATATGTGTTAGTAATTATCGACGATTATTCTCGCTACACATGCAAGATATCTCCAAACTAAAGATGAGACTGGAGACTTGATAATAAGCTTTGTGAATACAACTCAGAATCTCCTGCAAAAGAAAATCCAAGTAATCAGAACAGACAGCGGGACTGAATTCAAGAATCAGCGTCTCAGCAACTTTTATCAATCACTTGGAATTATTCAACAATTTTCAGCCGCAAAAACGCCTCAAAAAATGGTCTCGTAGAAAGAAAGACCGGACTTTAGTTGAAGCTGCAAGAACAATGCTCATATACTCCGGTCTCCCTCACTTTCTATGGGCTGAAGCAGTGAGTACGGCATGTTTTACTCAAAATATGACAATTATTCACAAACGCTTCGAAAAGACGCCATATGAGTAATTAATCAAAGAATCCCGAATATCTCATTCTTCAAAGTATTTGGTTGCAAGGGTTTTGTGGCCAACGATCGGGAGCATCGAAGCAAGTTCGATCCCAACGCCTTTGAAGCCACTTTTGTCGGATATTCCTCTACTTCCAAATCATATCGCGTCTACCTCAAGTCTTCTCGTACAATTCTTGAAAGCTACAACGTCACCTTTCAAGAAATGACGGATTTGGCTCCTGAACAAAACAGTTCAGAACCCGAGCTTATCGGCGTGTTGGCACAAGGTCAATAACGACAACTTCTACCTCAAAGTCAAGAGAAGCAATTCCCGCCGACTTGGAAGATTTAGATTCACTGTTTGAACATTTTTATCGGAACGAGTCTCAAATTCCTGCTTCGTACCATTCTATACCAAGCAGTGCTCCTTCTCCCTCAATGGAAGAAATTCAAATTGAGACTCCTAATCCTCAAACTCGACAAATGTTCCAGATTCTCCTAATTCTGAATCTTCATCTAGTGCTGCAGCCCCTACAAATGCAGATGAGGAAATTCATTTCGATTCATCCTCCGAATTGAATTTCCCAACTACGAATGATCAGCCCATCAATTCAGGATGTCTCGATCTACAAACCAATGACGGATCAGCTTCGGTTATTCCTCACGAACGCAAATGGACTCGAGCTCATCCTATTGACAAAATCATCGGTGATCCTTCAAGTGGTGTACGCACTAGGACGTCCACTCAAAGAGGCTTATTCACATGCTTCTTAAGCCAAAATGAACCAATTAAGGTAGCCGAAGCTCTTAAAGACCCGGATTGGGTAATAGCAATGCAAGATGAACTCCACCTATTCAAGCGTCTACAAGTTTGGACGTTAGTTCCTCGACCGCAAGGCAAAACAATAATTGGTACTAAATGGATTTTCAGGAATAACAAGAACGAAAACGGTGAAGTTATCAGGAATAAAGCACGACTCGCAGCCAAGGGATACAATCAACAAGAAGGAATTGATTACGACGAGAGGTATGCTCCGGTGGCACGTATCGAAGAAATTCGACTATTTTTAGCATACGCGGCTCATAAAGACTTCAAAGTCTACTAAATGAATGTTAAAACAGTCTTTCTCAACGGCGTATTAAAGGAAATAGTCTACGTCGCTCAACTCGATGGCTTTGTGCACGAGAACCATCCTGATCATGTCTATCGATTGGACAAAGCTCTTTATGGACTAAAACAAGCCCCTCGTGCTTGGTATGATGTCCTAAGCGAATTTCTAGTCAACTCCAACTTCATAAGAGGCACCATCGATACGACACTCTTCATCAAAAGACAAGGCAAAGACCTGATGATCGTTCAAGTTTACGTTGATGACATCATCTTCGGCTCGACAAATGAACGTCTCTGTCAGAAATTCGGTGAACTCATGAAGACAAAATTCGAGATGAGCTTAATGGGAGAACTCCAATTCTTTCTTGGACTACAAGTAAAGCAACTCAAATAAGGAATCTTCATCAGTCAAACCAAATATATCTGAGATATTCTGAAGAGATTTAATCAAGATAAGAGCACACCGATGAATACTCCCATCTGCAAATTGGATGTTGATCTGTCTGGCAAGGCAGTCAACATCACACTCTATCGGAGCATTATCGGATCTCTTCGCTACTTAACGTCTAGCCGACCCGACATCATGTTTGCCACTTGTCTCTGTGCTCGTTTTCAAGCTGACCCAAAGGAGTCCTACATGCAAGCAGTCAAGCGAATTCTACGCTATCTAAAAGAAACTCCGAACTTAGGGCTATGGTATCCAAAAAATACTGATTTTAGATTAATTGGATATACTGACACTGATTATGCAGGTTTTCGAATGGACACAAAAAGCACGTCTGGCGTAGCACAATTTTTAGGCGAAAAGTTGGTCTGCTGGTCCGCAAAGAAACAAAATTGTGTGTCAACATCGACGGTCGAGGCGGAATACGTCACGGCTGCCAGCTGTTGCTCGCAAATTCTATGGATGCGGACACAACTACGCGATTAAGGGTTCGATTTTAATAACATTCCCATTTACAGTGATTCTCAAAGTGCTATAGACATTACTTGCAATCATGTTCATCATTCACGCACGAAACACATAGATATTCGTTATCATTTTATAAAAGATCATGTAGGAAAAGGCACTATAGATATGTATTTTGTAAAAACGGAGCTTCAACTTGCCGATTTATTCACTAAGGCATTGGATGAAAAACGATTTCAATTCCTTATTGCTAAGTTAGGCATGTTGAATCTCAATCTTACTTGAAAAGTGTTTTACATGCTCCATTATGCTTCTATGTGATATTCTATGTGCTTCTTGATATTCTTTAATTATCTTGCATGACTCTATCATAAATTTTAATAGTATATAGATATAATAATAATAAAAAAAATGGGGGATGACGATAATTTTGCCTATTTTGAATTCCTCACAAAAATATTTCTTCGATGTATATGCTTAGTTCTTTGCCTAAAAAGTCACGTCACATTCTTTTATTCAAAGAGCTTCGTTTGTTCCACTGGACACAAAGCCACATCATATATGTGAGAATTTATACCTCCATAATTTTTTTTGTGTGTCACACTTCAAATGACTATTCTTTGGTTTATACTTTGTAGCTTCATTCTTACTTGTGTGACTATTTCGTCATGAAAATGATAAGGGCATATTAGGAAATTCCTCACAAACCCCAAATTATATATCCTTTAATTTTTCCCCGAGAAATCCTCTTTGGGCCTTCTCCAACATTCTTTATCAAACCCAATGAAGCCTTCAACCTAGTTCTCAAGATTCGGGGTTACTCAATCAAGAAAAAGAGGGGGAGAGAAAAAGAGATGCACATGATGAAAGTCTGAATCATTATAGAAGAGATACACGGATCTCACTGTGAACTTCTCCTATATAATCTCGTATACTCCTAGAAGAGAAGCACCTCGAAGTTAACTTCTCCAACGATAATCTAGATCTTATAAATAGAGAAAACGAGAAGAGAAGCACAACCTTGGGTTCGAATTCCATAACTGTGGAACCTTCGAAAGGAACACGATCTCAACCCAAAAAGAAGTTCTAATCTCTCAAAGTTTTGTACAGAAGACGAGACTCATCCTGAAAAGAAAAGCAAAAGGATCAACACAGAATTTCACAAAAGGGCCCCTGGAACTGAAGAATATTTTTTAGCTCACTAACCCAAAATTTCCTAACCCTTTAGTCTGAGACTAAATAAAATCCCTTCAAAGTTCTTTTGATTCAAAATGATGATTTTCACTTAGTAAGTTAATTAAATTCGCTACAATAACAAATTAATTGATATTACTTTGTCGTGTTGATATGAGTAATATATCTGATAAATATTTCCATGATAAAAATAAATTGAGTGGTATGAGCGAAACTTGCGGGAGTTGTCGAAGTGATTCATACTATTATCTCAGAATATTAAGTCTAGTTACATGATTTTACGGCAAATTATTATTTTATATGTCTTCAGAATATCTCGTATATAGTTGGTTTGACTGATGAAGATTCCATCGTCGAGTTGTTTGACATGTAGTGCAAGAAAGAACTGGAGTTCTCCCATTAAGCTCATCTCGAATTTGGTCTTCATCAAATCACCAAATTTCAGACAGTCGTTCATTTATCGAGCCGAAGATGATGTCGTCGACATAAACTTGAACGATCATCAAGTCCTTGCCTTGCTTTTTGATGAATAGCGTTGTATCGATTGTTCCTTTTATAAAGTTGGACTTTACTAGAAATTCGCTCAGAACATCATACCAAGCTTGATGGGCTTGTTTTAGTCCGTAGAGAGCTTTAATCGATAGATATAATCAGGATAGTTTTCGTGTACGAAGCCTTCGGGTTGATCGACGTAGACTTCTTCTTTTAACATGCTGTTGAGAAACACGATTTTTACGTCCATTTCATAGAATTTGAAGTCTTTATGAGCTACGTACGCCAAAAATAATTGAATAGCTTCGATACGAGCAACACGGACATACGTCTCGTCGTAGCCAATGCCTTCTTGTTGATTGTACTCCTTGGCTACGAGTCGTGCGTTGTTCCTTATAATTTCACCTTTCTCGTTCTTCTTATTTTTGAAGACCCTTTTTGTTCTTATATTTGTCTTTCCATGCGCTCGATGAATTAGTGTCCAACGTGTAGACGCATGAATTGGTTGAGTTCATCTTGCATTGCGATCACCCAATCCATATCTTTAAGAGCTTTGGCTACCTTGATTGGTTCGTTTTGGCTTAAGAAGCACGTGCATAGTCCGCTTTGTGTAGATGTCCTAGTGCGTACTCCACTTGAAGGATCACCAATTGTTTGATCGACAGGATGAGCTCGTGTCCAGTTGCGTTAATGAGAAAGAACCGAAGTAGAATCATCGTTGATATGTAGGTCGAGATATCCTGAATTGATAGGCTGATCATTCGTAGGAGGGAAATTCATTTCTCAAGTTGAATTTGATGGAATTTCCTCATCGGCATTCGTAGGAGCTGCAGCACTAGTTGGTGATTCGAAATCTTGAGAATCAAGAACATTGGTTGGACTTTGAGGGTCGGGAATCTCATTAGTCATTTCGACTGTTGCGCTGCTTGGTATAGAATTTGAAGAAACATGCATTTGAGACTCATTCCGATAAAAATGTTCAAAGAGAAAGTCCAAGTCTTCCAAATCAGCGGGAAGTGCTTCCACGGACAGTGAGGGAGATTTTGTCGGAATTTGTTGACTTTGTGCCAACACACCTATAAGCCCGGGTTCTGAACTGTCTTGTTCAGAAGCCAAT
The DNA here is from genome assembly GCA_004919715.1 of Linderniella brevidens. Lineage (NCBI taxonomy): Eukaryota > Viridiplantae > Streptophyta > Magnoliopsida > Lamiales > Linderniaceae > Linderniella > Linderniella brevidens. The sequence goes on from SWDC01000157.1 coordinate 17,594,168, forward strand.
TGGGTCTCTCCGTGAAAAGTAACGTTGTAACTTTCCAATATTGTACGAGAGGACTTGATATAGACGCGGTATGCTTTTGAAGTTGATGAATATCCCCCAAAGACGGCTTCAAATGCTTTAGGGTCGAACTTGCTTCGATGCTCTAGATCTGAAGAGAATTTATTATTGTGCTTTATAATTTTATTATCCTTGTCCTTAGGGGCGTAATTAGTAGTTTTGATAGTGTAGGACCAAATAGTAAATATATCATGTAAATAGGTATAAATACAATGTACGGTATCAAAATCAATACATAAGTTCATTTTTCAGAAAAACACAAGCATTGAATTCATATTTTAAACGACAAAGAATACGATCGAGAATCTCGGAAATCTAACAACCTCTCTCAAGATCTTCAACACGGATATTCGACCGAACGTAATTCGTAAGATTTCTTATGCGAATATCGAGAATTCATGCTTAGATTGCTTGTTGATTGATGAATAGGACCTAACAATTAGTAACAGAGCAGATCGTGATTGATTTTGGATTCAATTCGCAATTTTAAGATCAAAATAATTTTCCAGATTTTTTGATCGAAAAGCTTGCGTGACTTGTATTTTGATCAATATGCGTAATGTTTGCGAACTTTGTTAATGATCTTGCTGATTAAGTGATAGATTTTATGTTAGGAATGATTGACGTACTGTTTTCAATCGCTTAGAACGTCATATTAATCAAATTTTCTATTTAGATCGATATTTGCGTTTGCGATTAAGTTTTGATTTCGATTTGATTTTCATAATATTTGATATATTTTGCTATAAAACATGGTTAATCTTGTGTTTGCTCATATTAAGAGCGAAGAAACGAGTGATTATCCAGAATTTCATCGCCTAACTTGAACATCTCGGTTGAATCTGGAATTTTCACTGTTACATTGAACTTTGCTGTTCTTCGATCAGATTTTCGATCGAAAAACTTGGCTCGAAGATTAATTTTCGAATAAGTTTGCAGCCGAGAAATTTTTCGATGACAAACACTGTTCTCGTGTGTTTTACTCAAATATAAGACTCGAAAAACACTATTTCGATAATTAGTTTTTCGATTCATATATAAATATCTTTTTCGAGCGTAATAAAGCATATTTTTTTCGACGGATACTGTTTTCACTAAATAAATATCTAATTTTGACTCGAAAAACTTGTAATAGTAAAACAAGTTTTCGATCTCAACATTTTCGATCATCTAAATTTTCGAGTAAAAAAATTTAGCGAAAACATATTTCGATCGAATAATTCACCCTCGACAAAAAAAACTTTCAGTCAAACTTAGCAAAAATTTTCGATAAAAGTTTTTGAGATAAACAATTATTCGACAAACTATTTTTCGACAGGAAATTTACTCTGCAAAACTCTTACGTTCGAAAAATAATTTTCGATAAATACAACGTAAAACTTATACAATCGAAGAAAAACTTTTTCGATCATAGGTTCGGATTTTTTTAATCGAAAAATTTATTGTTCGAAAAACTTTTCGGTCACTGCTCAAGCACACACACATTTTACACTATTTTGAAAGAAATAAAATTTCATAATTTTCAAAACTTACGAAAAATATTTGTCTATGAATTATCTTCTACGATACTCAAAATTTTCGATCTTAAAATCAAAATTATTAGCAAAATTTTGAAGTATCAATTCTCATATCAAATATTTTTTTAATCAAAATAATTTCTCTTTAACAGCCTAAAAAAAATAGGTACGAAAGGGAAATTGTTTAAAGTACGAATCAAACATTAATAACGAAGTTGTCACTTCTGAAGCACTTTTCATTACAATTCCAAACTTTCACGAAGATCCAACCAATCAACTACAAATGGATGCTTACTCGCTCGGAAACGACGTCCGCCCTCCAATTCTACGAAGAGGCGAATACACCGTGTGAAGAAGCCGGATCATGAACTTCATGGAAACAAAAGAGCAAGCTACAAATTTGATAGCTTCTCTTCAAGAAGGTCCCGCTCAATTTTGGCTCATCCAAGAAGGCGATGCCACCAATAATCCCCTCATTCCCGCCTCACAAAGACTCAAAATCCCTAGTGAACACACTGAGGGGGAGCGATTAAGAGCAAAAACAGATGTAGGAGCCAAAACTTTCCTAATGCAAGGAATTCCTAACGACATCTATATGCAAATAGATAGTCTATCTAGTGCAAAAGCTATGTGGGACGAGCTCCACAAGATGATGCAACGGACCGAAGTTGGAATCAAAGCCAAGAAAACAAATATTCTAACCGCTTACGACTCATTCAAAGCCAAGGCAGAGGAAACCATTTATGAACTCTATCAACGCTATCTCTTAATGAGATGAGGAAGATAGATATCTTCAAGACCAACATGGAGGTCAACATCCGATTTCTTTCTTCTCTTCAACCGGAGTGGTAGAAAATATCTTTGCAAATCCGTCAAAATAAGGATTTGGACGAAATGGATATTCACGCCGTCTTTGATAATCTCGCCCAACACGAAGAAGATATCAACGAGATACAAAAAGAACTTAAGGGCAAGCAGATCGACGATTCAATAGCTCTTGTTTCTGAAAGAAAAACAAGTCGATCTCGCAAAGATAAAAGCATCAAGTTGCCAAGTTCTTCAGAAGATGAAGACGAATCTGAATCGGACTCCGAACCCGATATGAAGGAGTTCAAGAAACAGTTGGCTCTCATTTCTAAAATGATGAGCAAAAAAATCTACAAAAAGAAATCCTCTTCCTCGGCAAATAGACTTCAGACATCAAGCTCCAAGCACAAGGAAATTCTCTAGTCTTGAATTAACCATAGCTACCTCTGATACAAAAATTACTGAACTTAATACGATTCTAATCGATTGTCAAAGAGACTTAGAGATTTCTAAAAATAATTTCAAAGAAATTTCTGACGAACGTAAGAAACTTTATTCAAGGATTCAAACATTAGATGATCTTCTAATAAAAAGGGGTCAAACGGATCAAACTATCTTTCTAAATCAACCTCTTGATACAGAATTTTATAATCCTAAAGAGGACTTAGGTTTTAATAATCCATGTAACTTGAAAAAGGTCAATGTTAGACAATTATACGATATCAAGTATATGGGATTAGGTTTAACTTCTCTAATGGCATTCACTAATTCTTCCGAAATAAATGCTTTAGAAGAATCTAAATGACAAGCCACTGATAGGACTAACATTCCTTTTGACTACACCGACTTGAATAATAGTTACAAGACTTCATTATATCCCCTAGAAGATTTCTCTAACGACAAGGAAGATAATAATGATCATTTTCAAAATTCTAATTTCTGTTAAATTTCGGCTATTAATAGAAAAATAGCTGATTTAAACGCTTCCTTGGAAACAGAATGAAAGATTTTCAAAGTTGAAAAGAACGAATTTTTACTGGAGATTTCCAATCTCAAAACTTCCTCTCCTTTAAAAAATTGTCCTGATCTTATTTTGAAAGAAAAACTTTTAATGAAGGACAAGATTAAATCTAAGAAAAACTCTCCCATTATGTTTCAAAATATTTCAAAAGAAGATAAATCTTCTTGAAAAATTGTAAAGAGAGAAAACGAATCCTTAAATGCTTCAAAAAGGAAAAAAATTTTTACTAAATCTTTTTCTACTCCATCCACATGTAGAGTATTAAAAGAGGCAAAGCATGCTAAGGAAAGAGTGCCTAGACAAAAATTTCAGAAGATAAATGATTTGTTATCTATTTTTTCTATGTCAAAAGCTAAGGACACTCTTACGAAGACAGCCATTTCTAGTATTGTTACTTCAACTTATGCGTTAAAGCCTATTATTTTTGAAAGCACAAACTTTAACATTGGCTCTACTTCTAAAAACAATGACCATCATTCTAAGACAAATGCAAGTCTTAAGTCTCATAGGAAATAAGATCCGGCTATTAAAAAAGCTTATAGCTCCATACATTCTTGTCCTCACCTAAGGTACCCAGTCCACGTACATTCAGCTAAACACCTTAGGAGACTAGTTAGAGAAAAGATTTTCTCAAGCAATAAGACAAATCAGACATTTGCTCGTGCTGAAATTAACCTCCCATGTAAGGTTCAACCTCACTAGGTTCCTAAAACACCACCTAGGCCAACACAAGCCAATAAGGCCAAGTTGCCTAAAGAAGTACCACTTAAATCAACTACTTCTAAGTTGGTTTGGGTACCTAAGCATTCCAATAATTTAGGAACTAAAAATGACCAAACCTTACTTATCAAATCTGCTAATCCGAGAGGACCCATTCAAAAGTGGGTACCTAAATCTCTCTACCCTCTTTGTATGCAGATCCATCATATGTGGTATTTAGATTCTGGTTACTCCACACACATGACGGAAAAGCAGAAACTGTTGAGCAACTACCAAGACCGTTACAATGGAAAGTTCGATTTGGCAAAAATGATTCAGCTCCAATACTCGGTTTTGGAGACATTCTACTGCATAATCTCACGATTAAAGATGTCTCTTATGTCCAAGGTCTTAAACACAACCCGTTCAGCATAGGACAATTCTGCGACAAAGGATTTCAAGTGGTATTTCTTGCTGATCAGTGCAGAATTTTAAATAGTCAGAATCAAGAACTTCTAACAGGATCACGTAGATCAAATCTCTACACTATCAATCTGACAACAGTTCGACCTTCGACAGCTGTTTGCCTTATCTCACATACTACAGTTAAGAGGAACAGCTTATGGCATCAACACTTGTCTCATCTAAATCACAAACCTCTTTACAAAATCTTTGTTAAAAAGTTGGTCAACGGTCTACCAACAGTCTCTCCTCATCAAGAGCATTACTGTTCGGCTTGTCAAATGGGAAAAATGAAGCGAGCATCACACAAACTCAAGCAAGTTGCTTCTACATCTCAACCCTTGGAATTACTTCACCTTTGCGGACCAATGAGTACACAAAGCATCAACGGTCATAAATATGTGTTAGTAATTATCGACGATTATTCTCGCTACACATGCAAGATATCTCCAAACTAAAGATGAGACTGGAGACTTGATAATAAGCTTTGTGAATACAACTCAGAATCTCCTGCAAAAGAAAATCCAAGTAATCAGAACAGACAGCGGGACTGAATTCAAGAATCAGCGTCTCAGCAACTTTTATCAATCACTTGGAATCATTCAACAATTTTCAGCCGCAAAAACGCCTCAAAAAAATGGTCTCGTAGAAAGAAAGACCGGACTTTAGTTGAAGCTGCAAGAACAATGCTCATATACTCCGGTCTCCCTCACTTTCTATGGGCTGAAGCAGTGAGTACGGCATGTTTTACTCAAAATATGACAATTATTCACAAACGCTTCGAAAAGACGCCATATGAGTAATTAATCAAAGAATCCCGAATATCTCATTCTTCAAAGTATTTGGTTGCAAGTGTTTTGTGGCCAACGATCGGGAGCATCGAAGCAAGTTCGATCCCAACGCCTTTGAAGCCACTTTTGTCGGATATTCCTCTACTTCCAAATCATATCGCGTCTACCTCAAGTCTTCTCGTACAATTCTTGAAAGCTACAACGTCACCTTTCAAGAAATGACGGATTTGGCTCCTGAACAAAACAGTTCAGAACCCGAGCTTATCGGCGTGTTGGCACAAGGTCAATAACGACAACTTCTACCTCAAAGTCAAGAGAAGCAATTCCCGCCGACTTGGAAGATTTAGATTCACTGTTTGAACATTTTTATCGGAACGAGTCTCAAATTCCTGCTTCGTACCATTCTATACCAAGCAGTGCTCCTTCTCCCTCAATGGAAGAAATTCAAATTGAGACTCCTAATCCTCAAACTCGACAAATGTTCCAGATTCTCCTAATTCTGAATCTTCATCTAGTGCTGCAGCCCCTACAAATGCAGATGAGGAAATTCATTCCGATTCATCCTCCGAATTGAATTTCCCAACTACGAATGATCAGCCCATCAATTCAGGATGTCTCGATCTACAAACCAATGACGGATCAGCTTCGGTTATTCCTCACGAACGCAAATGGACTCGAGCTCATCCTATTGACCAAATCATCGGTGATCCTTCAAGTGGTGTACGCACTAGGACGTCCACTCAAAGAGGCTTATTCACATGCTTCTTAAGCCAAAATGAACCAATTAAGGTAGCCGAAGCTCTTAAAGACCCGGATTGGGTAATAGCAATGCAAGATGAACTCCACCTATTCAAGCGTCTACAAGTTTGGACGCTAGTTCCTCGACCGCAAGGCAAAACAATAATTGGTACTAAATGGATTTTCAGGAATAACAAGAACGAAAACGGTGAAGTTATCAGGAATAAAGCACGACTCGCAGCCAAGGGATACAATCAACAAGAAGGAATTGATTACGACGAGAGGTATGCTCCGGTGGCACGTATCGAAGAAATTCGACTATTTTTAGCATACGCGGCTCATAAAGACTTCAAAGTCTACTAAATGAATGTTAAAACAGTCTTTCTCAACGGCGTATTAAAGGAAATAGTCTACGTCGCTCAACTCGATGGCTTTGTACACGAGAACCATCCTGATCATGTCTATCGATTGGACAAAGCTCTTTATGGACTAAAACAAGCCCCTCGTGCTGGGTATGATGTCCTAAGCGAATTTCTAGTCAACTCCAACTTCATAAGAGGCACCATCGATACGACACTCTTCATCAAAAGACAAGGCAAAGACCTGATGATCGTTCAAGTTTACGTTGATGACATCATCTTCGGCTCGACAAATGAACGTCTCTGTCAGAAATTCGGTGAACTCATGAAGACAAAATTCGAGATGAGCTTAATGGGAGAACTCCAATTCTTTCTTGGACTACAAGTAAAGCAACTCAAATAAGGAATCTTCATCAGTCAAACCAAATATATCTGAGATATTCTGAAGAGATTTAATCAAGATAAGAGCACACCGATGAATACTCCCATCTGCAAATTGGATGTTGATCTGTCTGGCAAGGCAGTCAACATCACACTCTATCGGAGCATTATCGGATCTCTTCGCTACTTAACGTCTAGCCGACCCGACATCATGTTTGCCACTTGTCTCTGTGCTCGTTTTCAAGCTGAGCCAAAGGAGTCCTACATGCAAGCAGTCAAGCGAATTCTACGCTATCTAAAAGAAACTCCGAACTTAGGGCTATGGTATCCAAAAAATACTGATTTTAGATTAATTGGATATACTGACACTGATTATGCAGGTTTTCGAATGGACAGAAAAAGCACGTCTGGCGTAGCACAATTTTTAGGCGAAAAGTTGGTCTGCTGGTCCTCAAAGAAACAAAATTGTGTGTCAACATCGACGGTCGAGGCGGAATACGTCACGGCTGCCAGCTGTTGCTCGCAAATTCTATGGATGCGGACACAACTACGCGATTAAGGGTTCGATTTTAATAACATTCCCATTTACAGTGATTCTCAAAGTGCTATAGACATTACTTGCAATCATGTTCATCATTCACGCACGAAACACATAGATATTCGTTATCATTTTATAAAAGATCATGTAGGAAAAGGCACTATAGATATGTATTTTGTAAAAACGGAGCTTCAACTTGCCGATTTATTCACTAAGGCATTGGATGAAAAACGATTTCAATTCCTTATTGTTAAGTTAGGCATGTTGAATCTCAATCTTACTTGAAAAGTGTTTTACATGCTCCATTATGCTTCTATGTGATATTCTATGTGCTTCTTGATATTCTTTAATTATCTTGCATGACTCTATCATAAATTTTAATAGTATATAAATATAATAATAATAAAAAAAATGGGGGATGACGATAATTTTGCCTATTTTGAATTCCTCACAAAAATATTTCTTCGATGTATATGCTTAGTTCTTTGCCTAAAAAGTCACGTCACATTCTTTTATTCAAAGAGCTTCGTTTGTTCCACTAGACACAAAGCCACATCATATATGTGAGAATTTATACCTCCATAATTTTTTTTGTGTGTCACACTTCAAATGACTATTCTTTGGTTTATACTTTGTAGCTTCATTCTTACTTTAGTGACTATTTCGTCATGAAAATGATAAGGGCATATTAGGAAATTCCTCACTAACCCCAAATTATATATCCTTTAATTTTTCCCCGAGAAATCCTCTTTGGGCCTTCTCCAACATTCTTTATCAAACCCAATGAAGCCTTCAACCTAGTTCTCAAGATTCGGGGTTACTCAATCAAGAAAAAGAGGGGGAGAGAAAAAGAGATGGACATGATGAAAGTCTGAATCATTATAGAAGAGATACACGGATCTCACTGTGAACTTCTCCTATATAATCTCGTATACTCCTAGAAGAGAAGCACCTCGAAGTAAACTTCTCCAACGATAATCTAGATCTTATAAATAGAGAAAACGAGAAGAGAAGCACAACCTTGGGTTCGAATTCCATAACTGTGGAACCTTCGAAAGGAACACGATCTCAACCCAAAAAGAAGTTCTAATCTCTCAAAGTTTTGTACAGAAGACGAGACTCATCCTGAAAAGAAAAGCAAAAGGATCAACACAGAATTTCACAAAAGGGCCCCTGGAACTGAAGAATATTTTTTAGCTCACTAACCCAAAATTTCCTAACCCTTTAGTCTGAGACTAAATAAAATCCCTTCAAAGTTCTTTTGATTAAAAATGATGATTTTCACTTAGTAAGTGTGGCGACCCTACTTCCTAATTAAGTTAATTGGCGGATTTCCCCGCAACAGAACACGCGGAAGACCCGATAAAATTTTTTATTTAAACAACCCACATAGTATTATAACGGGTTTACAAAAATATCTACTATTAATACTTTGGGCCGAAGCCCCAAAATTTCAAACCCAATATCAAACACTATGCCACTCCACAGGTCGCGTCCCATGTACTGCGCCACCCTCAAAAGTCCGTGGAGTCACCGCCGCCAGCTCGCCATGAATCTCAACCCTGACACTAGTCGGTGTCGGGTTCATTCTTACCTACAAACAAAAATAGGATAGAACCCTGAGCTATTGCCCAGTAGGTGATTACATAACATGCAATACGTGCGTGCACTCCACCCAATCCCGGTTCCTCACAATATAATATAATGCACACTCGACAAATCTCATCTATCAATTCTCAATTCTCAACAGGGCCCTAGGTCAGACTCGGCACCCACGCGCGCAATGGCAAAGTACACCATCAACCATGCGGTAGCCCACACCGGCCGCGCCGGGTCGCTCCTTCCGCACACAATCTCAACCCGACGGCTTTTTCCCCGAATGTTATACCACAAGTTCGGGTAGACAGGAATCTCACATCTGTCTGCCGTCCCTGAGCCAAATAATATCCGGTGGTTTACACCTCGGGTGGCTCAATCCCGAGTAGATGGGTGTCGCAAACCCCCTCTCCCACCAAGTGCATAATCGAGTCTGAACCTGACTGCCAAAATCGGCAACTCTACCCTTCTCACATTCGACACAATATCGTGTCACCGTATCATTACGGTACCTTCACCTCTCTTATGCATGTCGTGAAATGCATATCACATTCGTCACATATATCACGTATTATTTCTTACAAATAATACCCCAAAATACTCTCGTATCTTAAAATAAGGGTTGACCCGAAAGTTCTAGTCAAAGTATGAATATACTTTGATTTAAAGATAAAATGAACTTAAAATAATTTTATTCAAAGATGTGGGCTATTACCCGAATTTAACCTTTTAAATTCGGCGAAATTTAAATATTTCGCTTAGATATCGAAATTCTGCCCGAATTTGAAATATTAAATTCGGCGAAATATAATGCCCGAATTTAACCTTTTAAATTCGGCGAAATTTAAATATTTCGCTTAGATATCGAAATTCTGCCCGAATTTGAAATATTAAATTCGGCGAAATAAAATGCCCGAATTTAACCTTTTAAATTCGGCGAAATTCAAATCTTGGCCCGCGACCCTCTTTACTCACTCACCACCTCATTAATCTTTTCGGCCCGCGAGCTCCTTTTTCAGCCCGCGAAATTTCTTTCCTCTCTCACGCTTCACGAACCTTTTTGGCCCGTAAATCCGTTCCAGATGTCACATAAACATGTAATAACTTTACAGAACTCATATTGAGTTCGAACTTCACATAATTCATCAAAAACGTCAAATAACATATCAAAATACCCGAAATTCATAAATTCGGATGACCTTTCATCCAAATTCGTTTAACTATAAAAATCAACATAAGAAATGTTTGTAGGGGTTAAAAACCACCTACCTCACTTCCAAGTTAGCCGAAATTGCTTAGTTCTTCTCTGCTTTTCTTCGTTTGTTTTCTCCTCTTTCTCTTTCTCTTTCTCTTTTTTTTCGTTTGATATTTTCGTTTGTCCTTATCACCTTTTGAGATAAACCTTTAAAAGGAAAGTTACGTTTCCTTTCTCTTAAGGAAATCTCTTATTGGGCCTACTTTAAATTAATTTGGGCCCATATCTATTTATTTTACTGAAAGAGTATTTTTCTTATTTTCGGTTCAATTTCCCGAAAATTCGCTTTGTCCGAAAATTAACTTCATAATTTTCCGAAACTTACAGAATAATTTTCACGCTAATTGCGCATTATTCCCGTATTAATTTTACGGGTATTACATCCTCCCCCCCTTAAAAGAAATTTCGTCCCCGAAATTTAAGTTGTCTGAAACAACTCAGGGTATTTCTCTCTCATTTCGTCTTCTCGCTCCCAAGTGGCTTCTTCCAATATCTGGTTTCGCCATAAGACCTTCACGAGGGGAATATTCTTATTTCGTAATTGCTTCACCTCATACATTAGAATCTCTACCGGCTTTTCTTCGTAACTCAAGTCCGGCTTCAATTGTTGGTGAAGTCTTTTGTCTCTTAGCACATGATACGGGTCCAACACATACTTTCGCAGTGTAGACACGTGGAATACGTCATGGACTTGTGCTAACGACGTCGGTAATTCTAGCTGATATGCTACTTCACCGACTCTTTTCAAAATTTTGAAAGGTCCTATATATCTCGGACTCAACTTTCCTTTTTGTCCGAACCGTTTGACACCCTTCATAGGTGATACTTTCAAAAATACTTTATCACCTTCTTCAAATTCTAACGACCTTCGTCTCTTGTCTGCATAACTCTTCTGGCGACTTTGGGCCGTTTGCATTTTCTCCCGAATTTTCTTAACAACTTCAGTCATTTCGCGTACCATCTCGGGACCTAATAGCGCCTTCTCGCCGATTTCATCCCAATGAACTGGGGATCGACATTTACGTCCGTATAAGGCTTCGTAAGGCGCCATTCCGATCGTTGCTTGATAGCTGTTGTTATATGAAAATTCTATTAACGGGAGATATTTACTCCAACTCCCTTGAAAATCCAAGACACATGCTCTCAACATGTCTTCGAGTGTCTGGATCGTCCTTTCCGATTGTCCGTCAGTCTGGGGATGATAAGCTGAACTAAATGATAATTTAGTTCCCAGAGCTTTCTGTAGCTTTTCCAGAACTGGGACAGAAATCTTGAATCTCGATCTGATATGATCGATATCGGAATTCCATGGAGTCTCACTATCTCTTGAATGTAGAGTTCAGCGAACTTCTCCATGGGATAGGTCTGGTGAATAGGCAAGAAATGGGCGGACTTAGTCAGTCTGTCAACAATCACCCAAATTGCATCATAACCTTTCACCGTTCTTGGCAACCCGACGACAAAATCCATTGTTATATGGTCCCACTTCACTCGGGAATCGTCAAAGGTTGTAACATTCCTGCCGGTCTTTGATGTTCTGCTTTGATCTGCTGACAAGTCAGGCATCTATGTACAAATGCAGCAACATCCTTTTTCATTCCCGGCCACCAATAATTTAGTCGCAAATCACGATACATTTTCGTTGCACCGGGATGCACCGAATATATTGTCGTATGTGCCTCCGTCATTAAAGTTCGACGAATCTCTTCATCTTCCGGCACATATAAGCGACTTTTAAATCGTAAACTCCCGTCTTCTCGGAATTCAAATTCCGATGAGACTTCTTTATCTTGTTCTCTTTGTTTCTTCAAGTACAACTCATCTTTCTTTTGTACTTCAATGATTCGGTCTAATAGTGTTGGCTTAAGTGTCAACACTGCCAACTTTTCTTCAATCTCTCCGAAATTGATTACTTCAACTCCGAATTGGCGTAATTCACTGTTTACAGTTTTGCGGCTCAATGCATCTGCGACTACGTTCGCTTTTCCTGGATGATAATTTATCACACAGTCGTAGTCTTTGACTAACTCGAGCCATCTTCTTTGCCTCATATTTAACTCCTTCTGGGTGAAGAAATACTTCAAACTCTTGTGATCCGTGAAGATCTCGCATCTTTCTCCGTAAAGATAGTGTCGCCATGTTTTAAGAGCAAACACTACGGCTGCGAGTTCGAGATCATGAGTGGGGTAATTTTTCTCATATGGCTTTAATTGTCGGGAGGCATAAGCGATCACCTTCCCGTTTTGCATTAAAACACACCCCAACCCATATTTAGAGGCATCACTATAAACAGAAAAATTTCCAGTACCCGAAGGTATTGCTAACACTGGAGCAGTTGTTAGCCTTTTCTTTAATTCCTGGAAACTTTGCTCACATTCATCCGTCCATTTGAACGGAACATTTTTCTTTGTCAAATTGGTGAGCGTCGAGGCGATGCTGGAAAAGTCCTTAATGAACTTTCGATAATACCCAGCTAGCCCGAGAAAACTTCTTATCTCCGTGGGAGTGGTTGGTCTTGGCCAATTTTCTATAGCTTCTATCTTGCTGGGATCTACTGAAATTCCGTTTCCCGAAATAACATGCCCCAGAAAGATTACTCGATCCAACCAAAATTCGCACTTTTTAAATTTGGCGAATAATTGTTTCTCCCGAAGAATTCCTAGGACCGCTCTCAAATGTTCCTCATGTTCTTCTTTTGTCTTGGAATAAATGAGAATATCGTCGATAAAGACGATAACACGTCGGTCCAGCAATTTTTTGAATACTCGGTTCATCAAATCCATGAAGGCTGCCGGAGCATTCGTCAATCCGAAAGGCATGACCAAAAATTCATAGTGGCCGTACCTCGTACTGAATGCGGTTTTTGGAATGTCCGCTTCCCGGATCTTCAGCTGATGATAACCGGAGCGCAGGTCGATCTTAGAAAATACTGTTGCTCCTTGGAGTTGATCGAATAAATCGTCAATCCTTGGCAATGGGTATTTATTCTTAATCGTGATCTTGTTGAGTTCACGATAATCGATACACATTCTCATCGACCCGTCCTTTTTCTTCACAAATAAAACCGGGGCTCCCCATGGTGAGAAACTGGGTTGAATAAAACCCTTCTGCAACAAATCTTCCAATTGCTCCTTCAATTCTCGTAATTCGTTCGGTGCTAACCGATACGGGGATTTAGAGATCGGGGCAGCTCCAGGTACAAGATCGATTGCAAATTTAATCTCCCGATCTGGGGGTAATCCCGGAAGATCCTCGGGAAATACATCGGAATATTCGTTCACTATCGGAACCTCCTCAAGTTTAAGCTGGGAAGATTCCTCAGCATTCACCGCAAAAACTAGGAACGATTCGCAACCCGTATTTACGAGTCGCTGAGCTTTTAAAGCAGAAATCCGAGGGATTGAGTTTCTATTCTTTCTTCCCGAAAATTCAAACTCCTCTCCCTCTGGCGATCGAAACCTAACTACCCTTTTTGAACAATCAATAATGGCTCCGTATTTCGAAAGCCAATCCATCCCGAATATAATATCGTAATCATTCATCGGGATTACTATTAGGTTCACATCTAACTCTCTACCCTCAATTCTTACGGGACATTTCTCAACCACCAAATTTGATCGAGTTGGATCCCCATGTGGTAAAGATACCACGAAATCACATAATGAACGGGAGGGATAGATTCCTGCCCTGGCCACAAAGTTAGCCGATACAAACGAATGTGTGGCTCCCGAGTCAATCAAGATCGAAGAGGGCACGTGAAATATACTCAACGTACCCGTAACTACATTCGGGTTTGCCTCCGCCTCCTCATTAGTCAGAGTAAAAACTCTTGCATTTTCCAAATACTAGATAATTCATGTAACAAATATACATGAGATCACATAATCATATCAAAGTATTCCACTTAACTTACAGGCGAGGCTGGTTCTCCCGGCTTTTGAGTGGCAGTACATGGACAGTCTTCAGAATCTAAAGCCTAAGCTCTGATACCACCTGTGGCGACCCTACTTCCTAATTAAGTTAATTGGCGGATTTCCCCGCAACAGAACACGCGGAAGACCCGATAAAATTTTTTATTTAAACAACCCACATAGTATTATATCGGGTTTACAAAAATATCTACTATTAATACTTTGGGCCGAAGCCCCAAAATTTCAAACCCAATATCAAACACTATGCCACTCCACAGGTCGCGTCCCATGTACTGCGCCACCCTCAAAAGTCCGTGGAGTCACCGCCGCCAGCTCGCCATGAATCTCAACCCTGACACTAGTCGGTGTCGGGTTCATTCTTACCTACAAACAAAAATAGGATAGAACCCTGAGCTATTGCCCAGTAGGTGATTACATAACATGCAATACGTGCGTGCACTCCACCCAATCCCGGTTCCTCACAATATAATATAATGCACACTCGACAAATCTCATCTATCAATTCTCAATTCTCAACAGGGCCCTAGGTCAGACTCGGCACCCACGCGCGCAATGGCAAAGTACACCATCAACCATGCGGTAGCCCACACCGGCCGCGCCGGGTCGCTCCTTCCGCACACAATCTCAACCCGACGGCTTTTTCCCCGAATGTTATACCACAAGTTCGGGTAGACAGGAATCTCACATCTGTCTGCCGTCCCTGAGCCAAATAATATCCGGTGGTTTACACCTCGGGTGGCTCAATCCCGAGTAGATGGGTGTCGCAAACCCCCTCTCCCACCAAGTGCATAATCGAGTCTGAACCTGACTGCCAAAATCGGCAACTCTACCCTTCTCACATTCGACACAATATCGTGTCACCGTATCATTACGGTACCTTCACCTCTCTTATGCATGTCGTGAAATGCATATCACATTCGTCACATATATCACGTATTATTTCTTACAAATAATACCCCAAAATACTCTCGTATCTTAAAATAAGGGTTGACCCGAAAGTTCTAGTCAAAGTATGAATATACTTTGATTTAAAGATAAAATGAACTTAAAATAATTTTATTCAAAGATGTGGGCTATTACCCGAATTTAACCTTTTAAATTCGGCGAAATTTAAATATTTCGCTTAGATATCGAAATTCTGCCCGAATTTGAAATATTAAATTCGGCGAAATATAATGCCCGAATTTAACCTTTTAAATTCGGCGAAATTTAAATATTTCGCTTAGATATCGAAATTCTGCCCGAATTTGAAATATTAAATTCGGCGAAATAAAATGCCCGAATTTAACCTTTTAAATTCGGCGAAATTCAAATCTTGGCCCGCGACCCTCTTTACTCACTCACCACCTCATTAATCTTTTCGGCCCGCGAGCTCCTTTTTCAGCCCGCGAAATTTCTTTCCTCTCTCACGCTTCACGAACCTTTTTGGCCCGTAAATCCGTTCCAGATGTCACATAAACATGTAATAACTTTACAGAACTCATATTGAGTTCGAACTTCACATAATTCATCAAAAACGTCAAATAACATATCAAAATACCCGAAATTCATAAATTCGGATGACCTTTCATCCAAATTCGTTTAACTATAAAAATCAACATAAGAAATGTTTGTAGGGGTTAAAAACCACCTACCTCACTTCCAAGTTAGCCGAAATTGCTTAGTTCTTCTCTGCTTTTCTTCGTTTGTTTTCTCCTCTTTCTCTTTCTCTTTCTCTTTTTTTTTCGTTTGATATTTTCGTTTTGTCCTTATCACCTTTTGAGATAAACCTTTAAAAGGAAAGTTACGTTTCCTTTCTCTTAAGGAAATCTCTTATTGGGCCTACTTTAAATTAATTTGGGCCCATATCTATTTATTTTACTGAAAGAGTATTTTTCTTATTTTCGGTTCAATTTCCCGAAAATTCGCTTTGTCCGAAAATTAACTTCATAATTTTCCGAAACTTACAGAATAATTTTCACGCTAATTGCGCATTATTCCCGTATTAATTTTACGGGTATTACAGTAAGTTAATTAAATTCGCTACAATAACAAATTAATTGATATTACTTTGTCGTGTTGATATGAGTAATATATCTGATAAATATTTCCATGATAAAAATAAATTGAGTGGTATGAGCGAAACTTGCGGGAGTTGTCGAAGTGATTCATACTATTATCTCAGAATATTAAGTCTAGTTACATGATTTTACGGCAAATTATTATTTTATATGTCATAAGAAATTTTTGTGCGATAGTGTTCAAAATGTTCCATCTGACCCCAAAACAAAAATATTTTTGAAACTTGAAAATATTTTTCGCACATTTTAAATGCACTAAATACGTGCATTGGCTCAGAATTGATAAAATGCGATTTTTTTTTTAAAATCGCAAAATTTTATTGAATCTATGCTAAATTGTTTAAAATGCGTTACTTGTTCTTAAATAGTAAATTTTCATATGCTAAATTGGACTAAATATGTGCTTAATATGCCGAAAAGTTAAATCGTTCAAATGTTGAGGGGGAGTTTTATATGAGAATTTGTTATTATCTCCTATATGATTTACTTAAAAAACATGACTTCGAACATTTTTTCTAAGCATCACAGAAAATTTATAGCTCATCCGAGGAGTCAAATGTTGAATTTCATCAATATTAGGAGAAAATTTCATCTCTTTCAGAAATACAGGGAGTATTATGCAATTTACTTTTTGGGTTAATCCATAAAAGATTAAATTCTTGTTTAATCAGACCTGAATTTTAACTAAAGCCCAAATTTTTTTTACGGCCCAATGTATTTTTACCTTACCCGATCGTAAAGTATTAATACCACTTTATCGATCGAAAAAGTCACTCAAACGCAACTCATTACCATCGAAAAACTTTTCCACTTCCGCAAAAACAAACTTCGAACTCCGGCAATTTCAACAAAATCTCAACAATCTCTGTGATTTTCTTCCTTAAATCGCCCACTTCGAAGGTAGAAACAAGTTTTGAATCATTTTCCATTCAAAAACATACGATTCGCAAGCAGTTTCACGAAAGCATTTGAAGAAATTTCATATTCATAATTTTTCGACTGAAACCGATTTCAAACCTTCAAATCAACATGTTTAAACTCGACCTTTTAGGTTAAAATCATGATATTTTGATTCGCAACTGTTTTCTGAACATTCCGAACCCAGATTAACTCATGATTTACCCAGAAATCGAAGATTACGTTTCACGCGTTTACTGTTTGATTTGAAAAATTTTCGATGGAAAAAGTTTGTATCGCAAACAGTGTCGTCGAATAACTTCAGTTTTTGTTAAGTTTTATTCGATCGCAATACTCAGCGTCGAAAACCTTTTATTTTCGATATTCTTTTATTCGATCGAAAAACTACGCGGCGAAAACTTAATTTTTCGATTATATTTTATTCGATCGCAAAAGTTAGCGGCAAAAACTTTAAGTTTTTCGATATTCTTTTATTCGATCGTAAAACTACCCCGTGAAAAACTTAAGTTTTTCGACAATTTTTTATTCGATCGAAAACTTACTCAGCGACAACTTGAGTTCTTCGACACATTTTATTCGATCGCAAAATTTAACGATCGAATAAATTGTTACTCGAATAAAAACACGCTGAAAAAGACTTCGAAAATTTTTCACGACTTAGAAAATTTTTGATCGCAAAAATTAACTTTCGAATAAATTTTCGATCGAATAAAAACACGCTTCTAAGACTTGGTCAATTTTACAACTTTTTCAAAATTTTTCACTAAGTCTTTCGAACATAAACCTTAGTACATACAGTTTTTCTCTAAATTCATTCTTAATCCCGTTTATTCGCATATGAAAATTTATCAACTAATGAACTTCATGTTCTTCTTTACAGATATGGCAACTCCAAATTATCCCCACATATATCCTTCATCAAGCTTCATGCCAGTTCATGACAACAATTATCAACTGGATCTTACGACATTCCGGTGCCCGGATGAAGTCATCATCTCCATCCTTAAAGGAGACCCACTATGGCCAGCATTAACGATGACGGCCTCCGTACCGATGGTCTACCTAAAATAATTCTGGGGACTTATGGAGAGCCATGTAGTCGGAAACGACGTGGAATATACAACACAAATAAACAGAAGACACGTCGTTCTGAACCGCAATCTGATGGCCATGGTGCTTGATCTTCCGCACTACGAAACGTATGATCAACTTCCAACAGACGCGGAGATCGTAGCGGATATGCTCCGGATGGGATATAAGCCCTCACTGCCCATCCATGGATGACATTGTTCGGCATTATCAAAAAATGCCTCTCCCCAAAACACCCCGACTTCGACAAGGCGAACGAGAACATCATTTGCATTTTTCACGGAGTGATCTTCTCAAAGAAGTATGATGACGTGGCCCGCCAAATTTGGAATGATCTAGCGGACCAGATACGTCAAAGGGACACCAAGTCGTAGGCTAAGTTTCTACCCTACGTATGGTGGTTCCCGGTGCTGATCTTACACTTCATGGAGATCCATCCAGAGATCCCGAGACTACCACCAGTTGGGGAATACACTCTGCCACGCCTTCGATTTTTTCACAACCCAAAGGCCACCGATCTAGCACTCCAACCAATGTTGATCCCATTGGAGCTGCTCCGACTAGCTGATCCAACAGAAGAGGCATACCAAGACTACTTTCAAAACAACTCCATCACGGAGGAGATGGTACGAGCCTTGAATCCAGCACCGACAGCTTCTCAAAGGGAATCACTGGTGGAAACAATGGAGCCCGAAGCCACGGCTCAGGAGATTGAGACACCGGCCATTGAGCCCGAAGGTATTCCTCGATATATTTCTCCTAAGGCCACCGACTCAGATGAAGCATACAGACTCCAAACAAGGGGCTCTCACCGACTGCACCTCTCGGCCCCGTCTATATCGCCTTCAATCATCTCGGCCTCTGTGCAAACACCTCCGCCACCAAGTGATCAGCCAACCGCACAGATTCCAATTGAATCTGTCTCAACACCCATGGAGGTGATACCTATTGTATCATCTCAAGGATTGGGTGGAAGCCCTATTGGACCCCCGACATCTTCGGAGCCAACAATAGGCCAACTCATTGAAGTGGTGACTTCAGGGTTGACAATGGATGTCCCAGGACGTTCCGGACAATCAAGACCTACTCAAGGCGGCACATCGGAAATATATTCCGATGTTGTGACTGTGGAGCACCTTCCTAGCCCCACTCCACCACTGTTCGTGACGGAGCAACGATTACAAGACGCATTTTCCACAACCCTATCTTCTCTAGAAGATCGTCTGATGGACCGAATGCTCCAGGCCTTACACACTTCCCGAAGAGATACCGGGAAAACACCAGTCTCCGAAGCTACTCCGACCGACACCCAAACCACCCCCGTCTCCTCACCACCTCTCACCACCACCTTCCACACCCCAATACAACCTATCCTCACCACCTCAACTCCATCATCTTCACTAATAAACCCCTACACCATCCCGATCACCCAGCTTCATGATATACTCATCTCCCACCTACTCGCCTTAGAGACCATGACTCCCGCTGAGGAGAGTCTCTACAAAAGGCTGATAGATGAACCAGAGCCACCAGCACAAACAATATGCCGAGAAGAAAGCTCCCGCACCAAGCGTAGACATGACGATCCCGATGATCCGGTTCGTCATGAGGGGGAGAAACGACAACGAATCACACGGAGTGGTCGTGGAGTGAGTCAAGAACAAACAAAGACTCATGAAGTTGGATGATCGTCATCAAACCCACCAACCACACAACCTACAACCCGCCAACAAACAACCACACCACCCAGCATATCCCAAACACTACCTCTCTCTCCTACAAATCCAAATCCAATCACGACCTCCAACCCCTCCCAAGCCTAACCAGAAGCAGTTGTCTACGATCCACATCTGATCGTAGATGACTATATCCTAAACGAGAAGTGGATGACGCAATGGGAACCAGAAGAAGCTGCTAAGCTCGACTCTCCAACGTCAGATATTTTCTACAACAAGCTTCAGTGGACTTGGTACTGCTTGAAGAAGAAGAAGTTCAAGAAGGCGAGAACTACAGTTCTGCTCTCCCAGACTACCAGAGATGATTAGGCACAGAGTCGACTCTCCTCCCCGCTTATCAAAAGGGACGGTTAGAGTCGAGACACCATGGGAGAATGTCAGAATTGAAGTTCCATTTCTTGAAGACATTAGAAAATGGAGGGCTCCAAACAAAATAAAGAAGCTCAACGAACTCGATCTACGGGGCATCTCAAACTGGGAAGACAAGAAGAAAATGGAGCATGTCTTCATGCTCAACTATCTTGGACCCGATCGGAGTGGCATCCCAACTGATCAACTGAAGAAGAATTTTAGGGACACGCCATTGAAAGTTAGCTCCCGCCGAGAAAACCCGTCGAGAAACTCTGTCGACCACTTTTTGACCGGGTTGCGAAAGCCCACGGCGAAGTGTATCGACTCAGCTCTCGTCAAAGTTAGCATCGACCCCTTTTTCCATGGTAGCCCCGACGCAAATCATGATCCAGGGCAATCCCGTCGAGAAATTCCCGACAAAGCCCATAGCATTTCCGTCAACTCCCCATCGAAATTTGGTTCTCCTGCAACCGCGTCGAAAATACCTTTGAAAATTCTTCGCCCGCAATCCCGTTGGACATCCCGTCGATCGGCTCTCCACCGCACAACCTTTTGGCATTTACGTCGCAGCTCTTCCAATCGCGTGCGCGTTGCTTTGCCGTCGAAGACTTCTGTTGAAATTGGGTCAACCACAAAGCCATTGGATTTCCCGTTGAAACTATTTTTTATGTTCATAAGATGTTCAAAGTTAACAACTCCATCCATGTACTTAAGCGAGTATCAAGGAGTTGGAACATTCGTTCGATGAAGTATTTCGCAACTATAGATTCACAAAGAACAAAGATGGGCCATCATTTATTGCACGAGCAGTGGAAGAAAGATTTCGTTTTTCGTGTTGTATATAGATGATATCCTTTTGATAGGAAACGGTGTCGGTATGATTTCATCGGTGAAAGCTTTGCCTGTGGCGGAATTCTCCATGTAAAGCGACTATATCATTAGATTCGCCTTTTCTGAAATCAAGCTAATTGGATGTTGGAGCAATCATCCAAAAGATGGGCCTTATTAGATTTTTGGAGTTTGTTTGATGTTAGCTGGGTTTGATAGAGTTATGATCCAAATGGTGGCTCTTTGATCGGCACTCGTTATCTTAGATATGAGCCTGCATATATAGTAGAAATTCGATAACTAATACTCGATTATTTAATAAACCCTTTAAGATTGTTTGCTCGGTCCAGATCTGAGAATAACGTGCCAAATTAATAAACTTGCAAAAATTATAAGATAATACATTTTTGATCATTTCTATAAGTCCCATATAAAATATAAATTAATAATTTCATATATACTACATAATCTATATAGGAAAATTTTGGTTGGTAACTGTTGGCTTTTATAGTTAGTGCTCAAACTACTTTACAATACAATTAGGCTCTCATGTGTTTAAGACTTTTATAGTTGGTGCCCCAACTAGATTTCAATACAAGTAGGTACCCATGTGTTTAAGACCTTTTCAATTGGTGCCCAAGCTATATTTCAATAAAAGTAGGTACCGATGTCTTTAAGACTTCCAATTGATGCCCAACTATTTTTCAATTCCGATAGCTACTCTTGTGTTTAAGGTTTTTCAGTTGGTGTTCAAATAAATTGAGCAATTACTAAGTGGTGCTGCTAATGGTTTATATAGTGATCGAGAATGGCAGATGATGACTTACAATCTATACGATATATAAAGTGTGACCATCACATAGAAACATATTTATTTGGATATCAAATGAAAAGTTCGTAAATGCCGAGGTAACTATCGAAACTGAAAAATGGTATGGACACCAATTGAAAAAGCCTTTAATACAGGGGTACCTACTGAAAATGAAAATAACTTGGACACCAATTAGAAAAACCTTAAACGCATGATTACCTATCGAATTTCCCATATCTTTATTACGATTTCTCAAAGACTCAATTGTCTTTTTGTTTTTGTTTACATGAATTTCGAATGAATCTCGTCTTTAATAAGATAGACGAGATTGAATGTAAAATTGAGCACTTCATTTGATATATGCACGTGATATGGTAATTAAATGGTGTTTGAAAATTGAACATTTCATTATGAATTATTAATTATTATATAAAATTCGATAATTAATTTAATATATGCACATTTCATTGAGTCATTCCTTGATATATGCACATGATATGGTAATAGATTGATTAATAACTCTTTTAATTAATAAAATACCGTGGTCTCGAGTATATTTATTTATAGAGTTTCTACAACAACTACATCAATTTTTTAATAATAGATGGGCGTGGATCGCGGGCCTTTTTGACATCTCTTACATATATTATTTTTGTTTCCTTTTTATTGTGTTTCAAGCAGGGTTTTCAGAATCGAACCGGACCGGCAGTTCCGACTGTAAAACCGCGAACCGGTCGAAATTCAGGTTCGGGTCTGGTCTGGTTGAGCTTTATTTTAAAAAAAGAAAAGAAAAAATCGGGAAAAAAAGGAATAATACAATAAAATATATAAAAAAAAAAAAGAAATGTTGTTGGGTCTAGGGGTTAGTTAGTTCTTGAGATTTATTTTCCTGTGGGTTCAAATATTTTTTTGTGCATATTAAATTCTTTTTTTACTTAATTTTTGACACCTCATTTTATATTTAATTTTTTTATCTCCCCAATACATTATACTTTAATTAACTAAACCTCAATATTAATTTAACTCTTGATCCCCATTTTACAATGATAACCCCCAACACATGTGATTTGATTAATATATCCATAAAATCTAATTTTACTATATTTAGAGGCACCGGTTTTATACCGATTCTATTTCAGTTTTATACCGATTTGAAAATCTGGTTTCAAAAGCACGGTTCAAGCTCACATATTTATTTCATGTGACGCATTTTTTAAGCTATCACTAATCCGACGGCGTTTTCCTCGTATGACCTAATTATTTATTGCTGTGGCTTAATTATCTAAATTTGAAATCTGAAAAATGGCGAATCAGTCCTCTTCATCACATCCGATTCTCTGCGCTTCTTTTAACCAAGATAATAGGTATGATTGTCTTGCTTGTGCGAGTTCTCGAGTAATTTAATTGAATTATTAACGCTGATCGTTTTGTTTGATTTGTTTTCAGCTGCTTTGCTGTTGGTACTAGAGATCGCTTCAAAATATTCGATTGTGAAACAGGGAGGCTTCTTTATGAGCGAGGTACTGTTTGTGTCCGCAAACCTATACTTAATTTATGAAATCTGGATTTTTGTTTCTAATAGAAGTTGATTTTGATCAGTGGTTTGAGCATTCTGTTCACATTTCCAACTTGTACTGAACTTGTAGTTTGTTGGCTTGCTTGTAATTCAAGAGAGTCAGAGTCTGAAAACAGCAATATTTGGCTCCAAGATTTTTGTTTCTGGTTGTGTTACTCTTTTTGGACAAAGCTGATTGATTTATTCTCTCTACTTTCCTTGTCTTTCGGTTTGGCTCACGGAACCAAAACCTTAATTTAAATAGATATGGTTTATTATTTATGCCCACATAAATTTTACGTTTCTTTGTTTTCTTTCTGCTAGTTATTGGGGCGTTTATCATTGTTGAAATGCTATACAAGACGAGTCTTTTGGCCATTGTTGGAGCTGGTGAACAGGTTCTTATCTTCCCCGTCTCATGTACTGATACTTTTTTTTGTTGGGCATTCGCTTGTTGAATCTCATGCAAAGATCAGTTAACTTTTCATCTGTATGATTATCTTTTGCAGCCATCTTTATCACCAAGGAGATTATGCTTATTTAATACAGCTAACGACACTGCTCTCCGAGAACTCAGCTTCTTGACGTCAATTCTTTCTGTATGCCTGAACAGGAAAAGGTAGAGTATGACATTTGCTTGCTTTTTCTTGTGAGGCGTGATAAAATATATATGTCCATAAAGATGTGTATGCACGTATTTTGAGTAACAATGTGTGTATATGTTATTTGTGGATGCATGCTTGTGTATGTTGTACAACTACGCATTGGATGCAAAGAAAAGAAATTATTTCTTCAATTTTCTCACCTTGAAAACAACCTGCATGTGCAGATTGATTGTTGTAATGCTAGAGCAAACATATATTTACGATGCTAACACGCTGGAGGTGAAGCACATCATTGATACAGTGCCAAATTCCAAAGGTTATGGAGGCCAAACCATCTATCTTCAGTTGTCATAGCCATAGACATCTCGTTTTTTTGTGTTATCAATTGTTCTTAGATTTCTTTATGTTCAGGTGTTTGTGCATTCTCAGATAATGTGGATAACTCCTATTTAGCTCTTCCTGCTGATACAGTAAGAGGATCAGTGTTAATCTATAATGTTATGGATCTGCAATCTCACTGTGAGGTAGTTTTTCAATCATTTTTGTCAATTTATTATTTGTGGTTAGCATTATATTCTTTTGTCTTCTCTTTATACGATGTTGCAGATATGACTACTGCGTGACTGATTAATTAATTCATCGATTTAATTTTCTAAAATGTTTTTCTCTTGCCATATTTATACCACAAAAATTATTTTTTAGTTTGGGTATCCAATATACCAAAGGTTGATGAAAATATATTTTCCTTCTGGTAATTATCCTCGTGTCCAGTTTACTAAATATTGACATGCAGATACATGCCCACCGCTCTCCCTTGGCTTCATTGGCATTTTCTTCGAATGGGATGTATATAGCTACAGCATCTGAACACGGAACAATTATTAGAGTTCATCAAATTTCAGAAGCAACTAAGGTGAAGCTGCTACTACATAGTGAGAATCTTGAGACATATTATATGCATCTTTTTCTCTCTAAATTTTACTGCACTACCTTCTAAAATAGTGTTTTGTTGCGCCTTTGGATCTATGTCAGTTGACATATTAGCCAGTTTCATTACAGATTATGAGATTGTTTGTTATGCTTGTCTATGCTGTCAGATTAAATTTGTATATTGATTTTCGTTTCCACTGCCCACTGCTTTGCCTTCATAAGCTATCGCTTTGGTTTTGGCTGATTATTTATTTTTTCTATTTTTAAACTTTGAGCTCAGATGTCTTGATTTTATCAGTCCTACAGTTTCCGTAGGGGCACATATTCATCAACCATCTTTTCTCTGTCATTTGGGCCATCCCCTGATCTTCCAGATATTCTACTAGCCACAAGCTTTTCTGGTTCTGTCCATATCTTCACTCTGGGCCGGAATCTGAGTGAATGGTTAAAAACAAGTCGCACATTAATTTTTTATGATTTACATCTTACTTTTGACTTGTCATTTGTTTTGCTATGTTTCTTCGCGTTTGATGTTATCTTAATGCTCCTTTTTTTCGTCATGAGCAGGAAATCTAATAGTTTCCTCAGATCTATAATGCCAGCATCTGTTACCGATGCATTGGATCCCGATCATCATTTAGTATTCCATCATGCTTTTGCAGCTGGAATCCGCAGGTTAGTAATTTTATATAAAAAACGTGATGAGACCATCAGCCAATGCTTGCTTCTGAATCCGTACTTATATATCGATATTCATATGATATGGGAGATGGAAAAGGACCCTGTTGAAACTCCTTAGTCTTGTTTCACATCTAAACACAAAGGTCCTTGGTACCTGTTTAGTAGTGTTATTCAACCGAAAGCACAGATGGGGAAGCAATAATATGGAAGTTACCACATTGATCTTTTTAACGAGTACTTTTGACTTACAATCAATTTTTCCTTTTAAATCAATCATTCACAGTGCTGCTGTTGTACGAAAGATAGACAAATTCAGTTCGGGGCCTGTGGCTCTTCGGTGAGTTCGTAGCACTTCATCTTTGCGTATTTTTCAGCTTCTCGTTCATACTGGAAACCCTAGTTCTTTTTAGTGCTCATACTTGAGTTAATCTTTTTTTTTTCGGTGTTGTAATAAAGTATCTGCTGTTTTGTAGAGCAATTGCATCGGTGATTACCTTCAATGGACACTTTCAAGAATACAGCTTGCAAATCAACCCCAAACATGAAGCAGCTTCATGGACTTTAGAACGCGAGTTCAATCTTCTGTTAACAGATAGTGCAGAACAAAGCTTCATTAGTTGAGTCGTTTTTTCGATTTATGTCACAATCGATCATCAACACCAACTCATGTTAATTATTGTGTGTATATATATATATATATAAATGCGTGCGAGTGTGTTGTTTTATATCTAGTGGATGTTTCATCCGAAGCAATGTATATTATTGTATAATAGGCATATAAGTTAGTTTTAGCCAACACTACTACATGCATGCTTTTCTCTTTTCTGTAGCCTGGTGATTTTGGTGATCCACCTTTTCGGTCTGAAAATCACAATAATAAGAATTTGTGACCAATCTTAGAAATATACTTCCATTGCATGTTCGCATACAAGATGATTGTGAACAGGGTAGCGCCTGCATGCATGATACTGACGACATTATAAACCACAAGTTAGGAAATGAAAGTATAAACCAGTTGATATAGAAACTGTGATAACAAAGAGATGGGCATCAACCTTCCGGCTACTGACGAATATGGCGGTCTCCTAACCTTCCGAGGTTCCAAATTGGTAATCAGCATCTTGAGGACTCAATTTCCTAGTGCTACGTTGCCCTTTCCTTGTGCTACATTCTAAAGAGAACAAAAAAATTAGAATAACTCGATATGCTGCTTTCCAGCACCCCAGGCTTGATTAGCCATGCCAATAATATTTTCACCGCAGCTAAGATAGAACCTGTAACGATAGTCCGTTTTAATACTATTCTTATTTTTTAGTAAAGTTTTTAGTTTTTTTTGTTGTTGTCCCGAGGTATCCCCACTCGACCTGGCTATGAGATAGCTCCTAAATACCGGTGTGGGCTTGCGCCACAGGGACCTGGCGGAAGCTTAATTGCGCCACATACTCCAAATGTGAGACTAATCCGGGGCCAGATGGATACGTCTCAAACCCACCTGACAACGATAGTCATGGGCCATAAAGCTCATTGGAGACTACTCAAGGAATTGTGGTGTGGGAGAGAAGACTCGATCTCACAACCTCCTTTAACCACAAGTTCTTAAGGTCTCATCCTTGACCACTAAACCAAGGCTCATTGGCTATTACTTAGTAGTTTATAGTTGAATTTTTAGTAGATTTGATTGGGATTTTGTAGGAGTTCGTTGAGATTTACTTGGGTCTTAAAGATTTGTTTAAGTCCTTGTATAATAGGCATTAAGTTCCTTTGAAGAGGTAATTGAGATTCTGTAAAAGCCGAGGAACAGAATTCTACTCTAGGTTTGTCTACTCGGAAAGATATTAGTTTCATTTGTCTTCGCTTTTGTTCGCTCGTGATAAATAAAAGCGTTTCTATCCATATTTTTGTGCTCATCACGGCCTCCAATCTAGCAAATTGGTCCGATCTGTCATATACCGCAACCCATCACCCTGCCCGGCATCACTGTTCGTGCTGCCCAGAATCACTGCTTGCGTCGCTCGAACACACTATTTACGCTGTCCAGGTTCACTGTTCACACTAGACCTGGCTCGATGGGCCAACCGATCGGTTCTAGCGGTTCCGCCGCGATCAGAATTCAATTTCGGATCCCGACTTATTTTTCGGGAAAAGGCACGAGATCCTTCGGTTCTTAACGTTTTTCGGTTGGTTCCGTTTCTGGTCGATCCACTTATTTATTTATTTTTAATTAAAATTTAAAAAATTCCAAAAGTTTTATTGAAAAGTCACAAGAAATATATATATATATTTATAATATATATCTATACAACTTAAAAAGTAGAAAAATTACAAAAAGAATACATTAAACTAAAAAATTACACAAACACATACTACATACTACATTCTTATTTATAAGTATTATCATTCTTGCCGCTTCGTCGGAGTCGCTCCTTGAAGCTTGAAACTTGTTCATAGCATCCTTCCTCCGGTTCTTCAATTCGCCCAAACCAATCCTTCAATTAGCACGCAAGGGAACTTGAATGAAGGCTAGTTCGTCAATTTGCAATAATTCGACCAAAGGTGAAAATGCGAACTTTGAAGCAACACTTGAAGCTTTCACGGCCAGAAGATCTCGTGACGTAACGGATAGCATTGGGTAAAGCATAGCGTTCGACTTCCACCACTTCAGAACATCAAAATCTTCCAGTGTGGTAGCTGAAATAGAGTTGAATCTCAATTAAGATATCGATTGCGGGCGCTTTACCTTTTGTCTTCTCATCAGTCGTCCTAAGATCCCCTCGTACCGCGTGAGCTATTGTTCGAAACTTCGTTGATATGAGCCATCACTTCAACACATGCTCCTTGCATAAAACAAATTCATAAAAAGTTCTTCGAGAGAACAATAGATTATCTCCTCTGGACCATCGACATTCTTCCAATAAACTGCTCGTAATGCTCAAAAATAGATTTCAAATGTGACACTACGACAGCTCGGGCCGAAATCTGTCAAGCCGTGGACAGTTATGATTGGTTCCCAATATTTCTTGAACTTTTTTTCCATACTTTCGACGAAAGTACTGAAGTACGTTTAGTCCGGTATTCAACTAGCACATGCCAAAAAGTTTCGATATAAATATTGGCGATGTAGAATAATGAACTCCGAATTTTTTTTCCATAGACTCCTTGAACTCCTCAAGTAATGACACGCACAAACTCATGACGTCACAATAAACTACTTACTGAAGAGAAGCGTCAGGACCAATTGCGTTGTTGTTCCAAAACGACATCACCAAATCCTTATAGCACATTAAAGTGCTAAGGATGTGATATAAGGAGTTCCACCTAGTCGAAATATATAAGAGGAACTTATTATTTGTACGGTCGGTCGCAAGGACGGTTTGCTTCCCCGATTGGCGGAGACGTCGCTCACGTTGCTTCCCTATGATCTTATTTGTATGGTACCCCCCAAAACTTCGTCGAATGTGCACATATGCTAATTACGTGACAAGCGCACCTTACGCTGACTATTTAAGGGTAACCATAGACGACTTTTGAGGATATAAATCGCCACATTGTCTAAAGTCATAGGCATAATTTTGTGTTGAATCTCATATTTGTTCACGTGTTGAAGACATACATTGCTATGGTATGTCCTGGGTGGCACGCATTCGATTTTATCTTACTAGTGAATTCAATAAACAATTCACTTTTCCCAATGCAACACAGTTGTTCACAAGTTAATACAAATTTAACGAATGTCATATTTATAATATCCCTAATTATAACAAAGTTTCTACCGATACTTGCGTTTATTTGTTATTGCCTAGGTTCAGTACCTATTGGTTCTAACATATTCTTGTCCATTCTATGAAACATCGTAAGATGTTTCAACATTGAAGCTGTCCTACCTTGTCTCGGTGCGAAACTATATATTTATACATATATATCTTCATATTAATATCATATATGAGATGGAAAAGGACCCTGTTGAAACGTCTCGTCTAAACAAGAAAGGTCATCGGAACCATTTAGTAGTGTTTGTTATTCAACCAAAAGCCTGCAATAATTGGAAGATAACACATTGATCTTGTACGATCTGGATTTCTAGCTCATATCGAGCTTTTGCATCGATGAGCACTCGAATCGAGAGAGAGGATGAGCACTCGAATCGATATCAAAGTCACGCAAAAGATAGGTGAGCCACAAAACCTCTCGAGTAGTGTAACTCATGTTGCGATATTCTGCTTCGGCCGACGAACAAGAACGATAGTCTGTTGCTTAGCCTTCCATACGATTAATGAAGAGCAAAAAAAAATCCCAAAACCCGTGATAGATTTACGAGTGAGAGGATCCGCAGCCCAATCCGCATCACTAAAGGCTGCAAGGGTAACGGAGGAGTGAACGAGATAAAACATGCTTAAGTCCACCGTGCCTTTTAAGTACTTTAAGACATGTATCAAGGCATCCCAATGAGCGTCCCAAGGTTGATGAACATGCTTGCTAAGTTGTTGCACATCAAAAGCAAGATCTGGTCGAGTGAAATTGAGATATAAAAGCTGGCTGACGAGCTTTCTATACCGTGTAGAATCTGAAATCGCAGGACCCGAATCAACAGAAAAATGATAACCTTTAGGCAGAGGAGTTGCAGTGGGCTTGCAACCTAAAGGTCATGTGGATTGAACGATATCCATGATGTATTTTCGTTGGTTGAAATACAACCCGTCCTCCGAACGCGTAAGGTCAATTCCTAGAAACTATTTAGCAGCTCCAAGATCTTTGATCGAAACTGTTGATCAAGAAACTGCTTGAGAGTAGCAATAACTTTCTCATCGGAAACCGTGATAAGTATATCATCGACATATACTACTAATGCTGGAGTGAGTCAAGAACAAACAAAGACTCATGAAGCTGGAGGATCTTCCTCAATCCCATCAACCACATAACCAACCACACAACCCACAACCCGCCAACAAACAACCACACCACCCACCATATCCCAAACACTAACTCTCTCTCCTACAAATCCAAATCCAATCCCGACCTCCAACCCCTCCCAAGCCCAACCAGAAGCAGTTGTCTACGATCCACATCTGATCGTAGATGACTATATCCTAAACGAGAAGTGGATGACGCAATGGGAACAAGAGGAAGCTGCTCAAGCTCGACTCTCCAACGTCAAATACTTCTTACAACAAGCTTCGGTGGACTTGGTGCTGCTTGAAGAAGAAGAACTTCAAGAAGGCGAGAACTACAGTTCTGCTCTCCCAGAGCCACCAGAGATGATTAGACATAGAGTCGACTCTCCTCCCCGCTTATCAAAAGGGACGATTAGAGTCGAGACGCCATGGGAGAATGAATGTCAGAATAGAAGTTCCGTTTATTGAAGACATTAGAAAGCAGATATGGAGGGCTCCAAACAAAATAAAGAAGCTCAACGAACTCAATCTACGGGGCATCTCACACTGGGAAGACAAGAAGAAAATGGAGCATATCTTCATGCTCAACTATCTTGGACCCGATCGGAGTGGCATCCCAACTGATCAACTAAAGAAAAATTTCAGGGACAAGCCACCGATTCTCCAACTCATCAGAGTCTCACACACGATCGGAAGATACCCAACCCCTATCTACATTATTGAGCGAGCGGACATCAACCACACTCGAGAGGAGATAGATGAAAGCTATGTCCCTTTCCTTCCACCGGATGAGGTGTACCATCTGTATCAGATGTACAAGAGAAAATACCAGACAATCCGGATATATCAAGACTGAAGGACTCGAGGGACTAAAGAGATTCATGGTACGGCAGATCAGGTATCACACCGCACACGACCTTCAAATCGCTTTAGAGAACAATATGAAGAACATGGAGTCTCCACTCATGAAGGGCTTCCCACTCAACAATTTTCCCGAGAACTACATCTTAAAGAAACCTGGTCTCGCTATAACCTATCAGAATCCAGTCATTGGAAAGACGAGGGCTATGATGAAGTCAGAGATCCACAAGTTCTGTGACGAGATACTAAAATTAGTGAGGAATAACATCCAGAAAACATTGGGAGAGATCACCGAAGAGACAATCTTCGAAGATCTTTGTGAAGAAGAGGTCCCACTCTTAAATGAGCTTCTGGATGCTATAAATGAGAAATTGGAGCTGAGGAATGTTGTTCGACGATACGAGACAGCATTGGGATTGCGAAAATCGTTTTACGCCCGACAAGGATAAAAGGAGCTGAAATGAAGACAAGCACAAAGGGGGAGATTGAAGAGAATTTATTATTGTGCTTTGTAAATTCATTATCCTTGTACTTAGGGGCCTAATTAGTAGTTTTGATAGTGTAGGACCAAATAGTAAATATACCATGTAAATAGGTATAAATACAATGTACACTCTCAAAATATATACAAGTTAATTTTCAGAAAATCACGGGCATTGAATTCACATTCTAAGAAAGAGAAAAGTAATCGAGAAACTCTCTCTCTCAAGATCTTCAAAGAAGTTCGATCGAAGGTATATTGTGAGATTTATCATTCGAATATCTAGAATTCATGCTTAGATCGATCGTTAGTTGATAAAATAGGACCTAACAATTGGTATCAGAGCATACCGTGATTGATTTTGGATTGAATTCGCGATTTTAAGATCAAAATAATTTTCCAGATTTTTCGATCGAAAAACTTACGTGACTTGTATTTTGATCAATATGCTTAATGTTTGCGAATTTTGTTGATGATGTTGCTGATTAAGTGATAGATTATATGTTATGAATGATTTACGTACTGATTTCAATCGATTAAAACGTCATATTAATTCAGATTTTCGATTTAGATCGATATTTCCGTTTGCGATAAAGTTTTGATTTCGATTTGATTTTCGTAATATTTGATATATTTTGCTGTAAAACATGGTTAATCTTGTGTTTGCTCATATTAAGAACGAAGGAACGAGTGATTATCCAGAATTTCATCATATAACTTGAACATCTCGGTTGAATCTGGAAATTTCACTGTTACATTGAACTTTGATAAATTTCGACAGGATATTTACCCCACAAAATTCTTACGTTCGAAAAATAATTTTCGATAAATACAACGAAAAACTAATACAGTCGAAAATCTTTTGCGATCGTAGGTTCGAATTTTTTTAATCGAAAACTTTATTGCTCGAAAAACTTTTCGGTCACTGCTCAAACACACACATATTTTACACTTTTTTGAAAGAAATCAAATTTCATAATTTTCAAAACTTACGAAAAATATTTGTCTTCAAATTATCTTCTACGATACTCAAAATTTTCGATCTTAAAATCAAAATTATTTAGCAAAATTTTGAAGTATCAATTCTCATATCAAATATTTTTAGAAATCAAAATAATTTCTCTTTAACAATAGAAAAATAGGTACGAAAGGGAAATTGTTTAAAGTACGAATCAAACACTACTAACGAAGTTTGTCACTTGTGAAGCACTTTTCATTACAATTCGAAACTTTCACGAAGATCCAACCAATAAACTACAAATGGATGCTTACTCGCTCGGAAACAACGTCCGCCCTCCAATTCTACGAAGAGGCGAATACATCGTGTGGAGAAGCGCATTCGAGAACTTCTTGGAAACAAAAGAGCAAGCTACAAATTTGATAGCTTCTCTTCAAGAAGGTCCCGCTCATTTTGGCTCATCCAAGAAGGCGATGCCACCAATAATCCTCCCATTCCCGCGTCACGAACACTCAAAATCCCTAGTGAATACACAGAGGGGGAGCGATTAAGAGCAAAAGCAGATCTAGGAGCCAAAACTTTCCTAATGCAAGGAATTCCTAACGACATCTATATGCAAATAGATAGTCTATCTAGTGCAAAAGCTATGTGGGATGAGCTCCACAAGATGATGCAACGGACCGAAGTTGCAGTCAAAGCCAAGAAAGCAAATATTATAACCGCTTACGACTCATTCAAAGCCAAGGCAGAGGAAATCGTTTATGAACTCTATCAACGCTATCTAACTATTCTTAATGAGATGTGGAAGATAGATATCTTCAAGACCAACACGGAGGTCAACATCCGATTTCTTTCTTCTCTTCAACCGGAGTGGAAGAAAATATCCATGCAAATCCGTCAAAATAAGGATTTGGATGAAATGGATATCCACGTCGTCTTTGATAATCTCGCCCAACACGAAGAAGATATCAGCGAGATACAAAAAGAACTTAAGGGCAAGCAGATCGACGATTCAATAGCTCTTGTTTCTGAAAGAAAAACAAGTCGATCTCGCAAAGATAAAAGCATCAAGTTGCCAAGTTCTTCAGAAGATGAAGACGAATCAGAATCGGACTCCGAACCTGATATGAAGGAGTTCAAGAAACAGTTGGCTCTCATTTCTAAAATGATGAGCAAAAAGTTCTACAAAAAGAAATCCTCTTCCTCGGCAAATAGACTTCGGATATCAAGCTCCAAGCACAAGGAAAGACCGGTCGAGTCATCAGAATCTAAAAACGCCAAAGAACCACAAAAGTGCTATAATTGTGGTAAGATAGGGCACTTCGCCAGAGAATGCAAACTTCCCAAGAAAAAGGACGCCAACTACTACTCCAAAAAATTCCAACTCACTAAACAAAAAGAGGCTGGAGTAGCACTGATGGCCGAACAAGAGCAGTGGCTGGAAGACACCACAGATTCTGACGATGAAAATCTCGCTCTCATGGCAGACCTCGAAGATACCTCAAATGATAACTCTTCAAGAAGGCCTGACGACGACGACGATAAAGCATCCTCTTCATCACAAGAGGTAACAATGTCTCCTTCCACATTATTAAACATGTTAGAATCATTACAGATTAAGTACTCTAACATGAAAAATGAGCGGAAAAGAACTAAGAAATTAGAAGAGAGACTAGCTCTTAGTGAAAACAATTTCCAAAAGCAATTAGATAAGAAAATTCACTTAGAAATTCTCTTATCTAACGCTAAGGAAAAAATATCTAGTCTTGAATTAACAATAGCTACCTCTGAGACTAAAGTCAATGACCTTAATATGACTCTTATCGATTGTCAGAGAGATTTAGAAATATCTAAAAATAATTTCAAAGAAATCTCTGACGAACATAAGAAACTTTACTCAAGGATTAAAACTTTAGATGATCTTCAAACAAAAAGGGGTCAAACGGATCAAACTATCTTTCTAAATCATTCAAAGAAATCTCTAAATCTTTCTCAATAGTAAAGGGGGGAAAAGATTCCTTAAATGCTTCAAAAAGGAAAAAGACTCTTTCTAACTCTTTTTCTACTCCATCCACAGGTAGAGTAGAAAAAGAGGTGAAGCATGCAAAGACAGTCGTTTCAAACTTTAATGTTGTTGCTTCCACTTATGTGTTAAAACCTATTAATTTTGAAAGCACAAATTTTGAAATCGGCATTACTTCAAAAATTATAAACAATCATTCTAAGACAAATGCAACTCTTAAGTCTCGAAGGAAACAAGATCCAGCTATTAAGAAAGCTTATAGCTCCATACACTCTTGTCCTCACCTAAGGTACCCAGTCAACATACATCCAGCTAAACACCTTAGGAGACTAGCTAGAGAAAAGATTTTCTCAAGCAATGAGACAAATCAGTCATTTTATCACGCTGAAATTAACCTCGCATGTAAGGTTCAACCTCACCGGGATCCTAAAACACCACCTAGGCCAACACAAGCCAATAAGGCCAAGTGGCGTAAAGAAGTGCCACTTAAATCAACTACTTCTAAGTTGTTTGGGTACCTAAGCATTTCAATAATTTAGGAACCAAAGATGACCAAACCTTACTTGTCAAATCTGCTAATCCGAGAGGACCCATTCAAAAGTGGGTACCTAAATCTCTCTAACCTCTTTCTATGCAGATCCATCATGTGTGGTATTTAGATTCTGGTTTCTCCACAGACATGACGGAAAAGCAAGAACTGTTGAGCAACTACCAAGATCATTACAACGGAAAAGGTCGATTTGGCAAAAATGATTCAGCTCCAATACTCGGCATTGGAGACATTCTATTGCCGAATCTGATGATTAAAGATGTCTCATATGTCCAAGGTCTTAAACACAACCTGTTCAGCATAGGACAATTATGCGACAAAGGATTTCAAGTGGTGTTTCTAGCTGATCAGTGCAGAATTTTAAATAGTCAGAATCAAGAACTTCTAACAGGATCGCGAAGATCAAATCTCTACACTATCAATCTGACAACAGTTCGACCTTCTACAGCTGTTCGCCTTATCTCACAGACTACAATCAAGAGGAACAGCTTATGGCATCAAGGCTCGTCTCATCTAAATCACAAAGCTCTTCACAAGCTCTTTGTTAAAAAGTTGGTCAACGGTCTACCAACAATCTCTCCTCATCAAGAGCATCACTGTTCGGCTTGTCAAATGGGAAAAATGAAGCGAGCATCACACAAACTCAAGCAAGTTGCTTCTACATCTCGACCCTTGGAATTACTTCACATGGACATTTGCGGACCAATGCGTACACAAAGCATCAACGGTCGTAAATATATGTTAGTAATTGTCGACGATTATTCTCGCTACACATGGACAAGATATCTCGGAACTAAAGATGAGACTGAAGACTTGATAATAAGCTTTGTGAATACAACTCAGAATCTCCTGCAAAAGAAAATCCAAGTAATCAGAACGGACAACGGGACTGAATTCAAGAATCAGCGTCTCAGTAACTTTTATCAATCACTTGGAATTATTCAACAATTCTCAGCCACAAAAACGCCTCAACAAAATGGTCTCGTAGAAAGAAAGAACCGGACTTTAGTTGAAGCTGCAAGAACAATGCTCATATACTCCGGTCTCCCTCACTTTCTATGGGCTGAAGCAGTGTGTACTGCATGTTTTACTCAAAATAGGACAATTATTCACTAATGCTTCGAAAAGACGCCATATGAGATAATTAATCAAAGAATCCCGAATATCTCATTCTTCAAAGTATTTGGTTGCAAGTGTTTTGTGGCCAACGATCGGGAGCATCGTAGCAAGTTCGATCCCAAAGCCTTTGAAGCCATTTTCGTCGGATATTCCTGTACTTCAAAATCATATCGCGTCTACCTCAAGTATTCTCGTACAATTCTTGAAAGCTACAACGTCACATTTCAAGAATTGACGGAATTGCCTTCTGAACAAAACAGTTCAGAACCCGAGCTTATAGACGTGTTGGCACAAGGTCAACAACTTTCGACAACTTCTACCTCAAAGTCAAGAGAAACAATTCCCGCCAACTTGAAAGATTTAGATTCACTGTTTGAACATTTTTATCGGAACGAATCTCAAATGCCTTCTTCGTCCCATTCTATACCAAGCAGTGCTCCTTCTCCGTCAATAGAAGAAATTCAAATTGAGACTCCTAATCCTCAAACTCCGAAAAATGTTCAAGATTCTCTTAATTCTTAATCTTCATCTAGTGTTGCAGCCCCTACAAATGCAGATGAGGAAATTCCTTCCGATTCATCCTCCGAATTGAATTTCCCAACTACGAATGATCAACCCATCAATTCAAGATGTCTCGATCTACAAACCAATGACGGATCAACTTCGGTTATTCCTCACGAACGCAAATGGACTCGAGCTCATCCTATTGACCAAATCATCGGTGATCCTTCAAGTGGTGTACGCACTAGGACATCCACTCAAAGCGGCTTATTCACATGCTTCTTAAGCCAAAACGAACCAATTAAGATAGTAGAAGCTCTTAAAGACCCGGATTGGGTAATAGCAATGCAAGATGAACTCAACCAATTCGAGCGTCTACAAGTTTGGACGTTAGTTCCTCGACCGCAAGGCAAAACAATAATTGGTACTAAATGGGTTTTCAAGAATAAGAAGAACGAAAACGGTGAAGTTATCAGGAATAAAGCATGACTCCTAGCTAAGGGATACAATCAATAAGAAGGAATTGATTACGACGAGACGTATGCTCCGGTGGCACGTATCGAAGCAATTCGACTATTTTTAGCATACGCGGCTCATAAAGACTTCAAAGTCTATCAAATGGACGTTAAAACTGCCTTTCTCAATGGCGTATTAAAAGAAGAAGTCTACGTCGCTCAACCCGATGGCTTCGTGTATGAGAATCATCCTAATCATGTTTATCGATTGGACAAAGCTCTTTATGGACTAAAACACGCCACTCGTGCTTGGTATGATGTCCTAAGCAAATTTTTAGTCAAGTCTAACTTCATAAGAGGCACCATCGATACGACACTCTTCATCAAGAGACAAGGCAAAGACCTGCTGATCGTTCAAGTTTACGTTGCTGACATCATTTTCGGCTCAACAAATGAACGTTTTTCTCCGAAATTAGGTGAACTCATGAAGAAAAAATTCGAGATGAGCTTAATGGGAGAACTCCACTTCTTTCTTGGACTACAAGTAAAGAAACTCGAAGAAGGAATCTTCATCAGTCAAACCAAATAAATCCGAGATATTCTGAAGAGAGTTAATTAAGACAAGAGCACACCGATGAACACTCCAATCTCAACAAACTGCAAATTGGATGTTGATCCGTCTGGCAAGGCAGTCAACATCACACTCTATCGGAGCGTTATCATATCTCTTCTTTACTTAACGTCTAGCCGTCCCGACATCATGTTTGCCACTTGTCTCTGTGCTCGTTTTCAAGCTGACCCAAAGGAGTCTCACATGCAAGCAGTCAAGCGAATTCTACGCTATCTAAAAGGAACTCCCAACTTAGGGCTATGGTATCCAAAAAATACTGATTTTAGATTAATTGGCTATACTGACGTTGATTTGCAGGTTGTCGAATGGACAGAAAAAGCACGTCTGGCGGAGCACAATTTTTAGGCGAAAAGTTGGTATGCTGGTCCTCAAAGAAACAAAATTGTGTGTCAACATTGACGGCCGAGGCAGAATACGTCGCGGCTGCCAGCTGTTACTCGCAAATTCTATGGATGCGGACACAACTACGCGATTACGGGTTTGTTTTAATAACATTCCCATATACAGTGATTCTCAAAAAGTTATAGCCATTACTTGCAATCCTGTTCATTATTCACGCACGAAACACATAGATATTCGTTATCATTTTATAAAAGATCATGTAGAAAAAGGCACTATAGGTATGTATTTTGTAAAAAACGGAGCTTCAACTTGCTGATTTATTCACTAAGGCATTTGATGAAAATGATTTAAATTCCTTATTGCTAAATTAGGCATGTTGAATCTCAATCTTACTTGAAAAGTGTTTTACATGATCTATTATGCTTCTATGTGATATTATATGTGCTTCCTGATATTCATTGACTATCTTGCGTGACTCTATCCCAAATTTAATAGTATATAAATATAATAATAATAATAAAAATCATGGGGGATGACGATAATTTTGCCTATTTTGAACTACTTACAAAAATATTTCTTCGATATATGCTTAGTTCTTTGTCTAAAAATTCACGTCACATTCTTTTATTCAAAGAGCTTCGTTTGTTTCACTAAGACAAAGTCACATCATATATGTGAGAATTTGAACCTCAAATAATTTTTTTTCTCTCTTCTTGAGTGTGTCACACTTCAAATGACTATTCTTTGGTTTGTATTTCGTAGCTTCATTCTTACTTGTGTGACTATTTCGTCATGAAAATGATAAGGGCATATTAGGAAATTCCTCATTAAGCCCAAATTATAAATCCTTTAATTTTTCCCCTAGAAATCCTCTATGGGCCTTCTCCGACATTCTTTTTCTTTATCAAACCCAATGAAACCTTCCACCTTATTCACAAGATTCGGGGTTACTCAATCAAGAAAAGAGGGGGAGAGCAAAAGAGATGCACATGATTAATTTCTCATTCATTATAGAAGAGAAACATGAATCTTGATGTGAACTTCTCATAGATAATCTCGTATACTCCTAGAAGAGAAGCACCTCGAAGTGAAATTCTCCAACGATAATCTAGATCTTATAAATAGAGAAAACGAGAAGAGAAGCACGGCCTTGGGTTCGAATTTCATAACTGTGGAACCTTCGAAAGGAACACGGTCTCGACCCAAAAAAAAGTTCTAATCTCTCAAAGTTTTGTAAAGAAGACGAGACTCATCTTGAGAAATAGAAGCTAAAGGATCATAAATGAATTACAAAAAGGGCCCCTGTAATTGAAGAACTTTTAAGCTCACTAATCCCAAAAATTACCCTACCCCTTTAGTCAGAGCCTAAAAAATAATCCTTTCAAAGTCCCTTTGATTCAAAATGATGATTTTTTCACTTAGTAAGTTTGATTAAAAATACTACGATAACAAATTAATTGATATAATCTTGTCGTGATGATAGTGATATATCTACAAAATATTTCCATGATAAAAATAAAATGAGTGATATGAGCGAAACTTGCGAGAGTTGTCCAAGTAATTCATACTATGATCTTAGAATAATAAGTCTAGTTACATGATTTTATGGCAATTTATTATTTTATATGTCATAAGAAATTTTTGTATGATAGTGTTCAAAATGTCCCATCTGACCCCAAAACAAAAAATAATAATTTTGAAACTTGAAAATATTTTTCACACATTTTAAATGCGAAATTTTTTTAAAAAACGCAAAGTTTTTAATGAATCTATGCTGAATTGCTTAAAATGCTTATTTTAAGCAATTCAGCATGACTACTAATATGTGCTTAAAATGCCGAAAAGTTATATCGTGCAATTGTTGAGGGGGGAGTTTTATATGAGAATTTGTTATTATCTCCTATATGATTTACTTATGAAACATGACTACTAATATTTTTTTGTCTAAGCATCACATAAAATTTAGAGCTCATCCGAGGAGTAAAATGTTGAATTTCATCAACATTAGGAGAAAATTTCATCTCTTTCAGAAATACAGGGAGTATTATGTAATTTATTTATTTTTTGGGTTAAATCCGTAAAAGATTGAATTCTTGTTTAAACAGACCTGAATTTTAACTAAAAGCCCAAATTTTTTTACGGCCCAATGTATTTTTACCTTACCCGATCGTAAAGTATTATACCACTTTATCGAAACTCACACGCAACTCATTATCATCGAAAAACTTTTCGACTTCTAAAAAATACGCTTCGAATTCCGGCGATATTCACCCAAAAATCATTTTATCTATGAGATTTTCTTCCTTAACTCGCCCATTTCGAAGGTAGAAATACATTTCGAATCATTTTCTGTTCAAAAACATATGATTCGCAAGCAGTTTCACGAAAATATATGAAGAAATTTCATTTTCATACTTTTTCGACTAAAACAAATTTTAAACTCTCAAATCAACATGTTTAAACTCGACCTTTTGGGTTAAAATCATGATATTTGGATTCGCAACTGTTTTCTGAACGTTCCAAACCCAGATTAACTGATGATTTACCCAGAAATCGAAATTTACGTTTTACGCGTTTACTGTTTGATTTGAAACTTTTTCGACCGAAAAAGATTGTATCGCAAATAGTGTCGTCGCAGAACTTTAGTTTTCATTAAGTTTTATTTGATCGCAAAACTCAGCGTCGAAAACCTTTCGTTTTCGATATTCTTTTATTCGATCGAAAAAAAACTACGCGGCGAAAACTTAATTTTTCGATTATATTTTATTCGATCGCAAAAGTCAGCGGCGAAAAACTTTAAGTTATTCGATATTCTTTTATTCGATCGAAAAAAAACTACGCGGCGAAAACTTAATTTTTCGATTATATTTTATTCGATCGCAAAAGTTAGCGGCGAAAACTTTAAGTTTTTCGATATTCTTTTATTCGATCCCAAAAAGTACGCGGCGAAAAACTTATGTTTTTCGACAATTTTTTTATTCGATCGAAAAGTTACATAGCGAAAAAAAACTATTGTTTTCGATAACATCTTATTCGATCGTAAAAGTCATCGGCGAAAACTTGAGTTATTCGACACATTTTTATTCGATCGCAAAATTTAACGATCGAATAAATTGTTACTCGAATAAAAACACGCTGAAAAAGACTTAGAAAATTTTTCAAGACTTAGAAAATTTTCGATTGTAAAAATTAACTTTCGAATTCGAATAAAAACACGCTGAAAAAGACTTAGAAATTTTTTCAAGACTTAGAAAATTTTCGATCGTAAAAATTAACTTTCGAATAAATTTCCGATCGAATAAAAACACGCTTATAAGACTTAATCAATTTTATAAATCTTTCAAAAATTTTCACCAAGTCTTTCGAGCATACACCTTAAGACATACAATTTTCTCTAAATTCATTCTTAATCCCGTTTATTCGCATATGAAAATTTTATCCTGACATATATCCTTCATCAAGCTTCATGCCAGTTCATGACAACAATTATCAACTGGATCTTACAACATTCCGGTGCCCGGATGAAGTCATAATCTCCATCCTTAAAGGACACCCACTATGGCCAGCATTAACGATGACGGCCTCCGTACCGATGGTCTACCTACAACAATTCCGGGGACTTATGGAGAGCCATGCAGTCGGAAACGACGTGGAATATACAACACAAATAAACAGAAGATCAACTTATGATCAACTTCCAACAGACGCGGAGATCGTAGCGGA
Source organism: Linderniella brevidens (assembly GCA_004919715.1). Taxonomy (NCBI): domain Eukaryota; kingdom Viridiplantae; phylum Streptophyta; class Magnoliopsida; order Lamiales; family Linderniaceae; genus Linderniella; species Linderniella brevidens. The sequence continues at coordinate 17,636,418 of SWDC01000157.1, forward strand.
TATGATGGCCATGGTGCTTGATCTTCCGCACTACGAAACGTATGATCAACTTCCAACAGACGCGGAGATCGTAGCGGATATGCTCCGTATGGGATACAAATCCCCACTGCCCAAATTGGCGAGTTTCCAAAACAACGTCATTCCCCATCCGTGGAAGACATTGTTCGGCATTATCAACAAATGCCTCTCCCCAAAACACTCCGGATTTTTCACGGAGTGATATTTTCCAAGAAGTATGACGTGGCCCACCTAATTTAGAATGATCTAGCGGACCAGATACGTCAACGGGAGACCAAGTCGAAGGCCATGTTTGTCCCCTACGTACGGTGGTTTCCGGTGCTGATCTCACACTTCATGGAACTCCATCCAGAGATCCCGAGACTACCACCAGTTGGGGAATACAGTTCGCCACGCCTTCGATTTTTTCACAACCCGAAGGCCGCCGCTCTAGCACTCCAACCAATGCTGATCCCATTGGAGCTGCTACGACTAGCTGATCCAACAGAAGAGGCATACCAAGACTACTGTCAAAATAACTCCACCACGAAGGAGATGGTACGAGCCTTTGATCCAGCACCGACACGTTCTCAAAGGGAATCACTGGTGGAAACAATGGAGCCCGAAGCCACGGCTCAGGAGATTGAGACATCGGCCATCGAGTCTGAAGGTGTTCCTCAAGATATTTCTCCTGAGGCCACTGACTCAGATGAAGCATACATGCTCCAAAGAAGGGGCTCTCGCCAACCACACCTCTCGGCCCCGTCTGTATCACCTTCAATCATCTCGGCCTCTGTGCAAACACCTCCGCCACCAAGTGATCAGCCAACCGCACAGATTCCAATTGAATCTGTCTCAACACCCATGGAGGTGATACCTATTGTATCATCTCAAGGATTGGGTGGAAGCCCTATTGGACCCCCGACATCTTCGGAGCCAACAATAGGCCAACTCATTGAAGTGGTGACTTCAGGGTTGACAATAGATGTCCCAGGACGTTCCGGACAATCAACACCTACTCAAGGCGGCACATCGGAAATATATTCCGATGTTGTGACTGTGGAGCACCTTCCTAGCCCCACTCCACCACTGTTCGTGACGGAGCAACGATTACAAGACGCACTTTCCACAGCTATATCTTCTCTAGAAGATCGTCTGATGGACCAAATGCTCCAAGCCTTAGAGACTTCCCGAAGAGATACCGGGAAACACCAGTCTCCGAAGCTGCTCCGACCGACACTCAAACCACCCCCGTCTCCTCACCACCCTCACCACCACCTTCCACACCCCATACAACCTATCCTCACCACCTCAACTCCATCATCTTCACTAATAAACCCCTATACCATCCCGATCACCGAGCTTAACGATATACTCATCTCCCGCCTCCTCGCCTTAGAGACCGGGACTCCCGCTGAGGTGAGCCTCTACAAAAGGCTGGTAGATGAACCAGAGCCGCCAGCACAAACAAGGTGCCGAGAAGAAAGCTCCCGCACCAAACGAAGACATGACGATCCCGACGATCTGCATCGTCATGAGGGGGCGAAACCATAACGAATCACACAGAGCGGCCGTGGAGTGAGTCAAGAACAAACAAAGACTCATGAAGCTGGAGGATCTTCCTCAAACCCATCAACCACACAACCAACCACACAACCCGCCAAACAACCACACCACCCACCATATCCCAAACACTAACTCTCTCTCCTACAAATCCAAATCCAATCCCGACCTCCAACCCCTCCCAAGCCCAACCAGAAGCAGTTGTCTACGATCCACATCTGATCGTAGATGACTATATCCTAAACGAGAAGTGGATGACGCAATGGGAACCAGAGGAACCTGCTCAAGCTCGACTCTCCAACGTCAGATACTTCTTACAACAAGCTTCGGTGGACTTGGTGCTGCTTGAAGAAGAAGAACTTTAAGAAGGCGAGAACTACAGTTCTGCTCTCCCAGAGCTACCAGAGATGATTAGGCATAGAGTCGACTCTCCTCCCCGCTTATCAAAAGGGACGGTTATAGTCGAGACACCATGGGACAATGCCAGAATAGAAGTTCCATTTATTGAAGACATTAGAAAGCAGATATGGAGGGCTTCAAACAAAATAAAGAAGCTCAACGAACTCAATCTACGGGGCATCTCACACTGGGAAGACAAGAAGAAAATGGAGCATATCCTCATGCTCAACTATCCTGGACCCGATCGGAGTGGCATCCCAACTGATCAACTGAAGAAAAATTTCAGGGACAAGCCACCGATTCTCCAACTCATCAGAGTCTCACACACGATCGGAAGATATCCAACCCCTATCTACATTATTGAGCGAGCGGACCGCAACCGCACTCGAGAGGAGATAGATGAAAGCTATGTCCCTTTCCTTCCACCGGATGAGGTCTACCATCTGTATCAGATGTACAAGAGAAAATACCAGACACAATCCAGATATATCAAGACTGAAGGACTCGAGGGACTAAAGAGATTCATGATACGGCAGATCAAGTATCACACCGCACACGACCTTCAAATCGCTTTAGAGAACAATATGAAGACGGTCAACATGGAGTCTGCGCTCATGAAGGGCTTCCCACTCAACAATTTTCCCGAGAACTACATCTTCAAGAAACCTGGTCTCGCTATAACCTATCGGAATCCAGTCATTGGAAAGACGAGGGCTATTGATGAAGTCAGAGATCCACATGTTCTGTGACGAGACACTAAAATTAGTGAGGAAGAACATCCAGAAAAGATGGGAGAGATCACCGAAGAGACAATCTTCGAAGATCTTTGTGAAGAAGAGGTCCCACTCTTAAATGAGCTTCTGGATGCTATAAATGAGAGATTGGAGCTGAGGAATGATGTTCGACGATACGAGACAGCATTGGGATTGTGAAAATCGTTTTACGCCCGACAAGGATAAAAGGAGCTGAAATGAAGACAAGCACAGAGGGGGAGATTGAAGAGAATTTATTATTGTGCTTTGTAAATTCATTATCCTTGTACTTAGGGGCCTAATTAGTAGTTTTGATAGTGTAGGACCAAATAGTAAATAGACCATGTAAATAGGTATAAATACAATGTACACTGTCAAAATATATACAAGTTCATTTTTCAGAAAATCACGAGCATTGAATTCACATTCTAAGAGAGAGAAAAGTAATCGAGAAACTCTCTCTCTCAAGATCTTCAAAGAAGATATTCGATCGAAGGTATATTGTGAGATTTATCATTCGAATATCTAGAATTCATGCTTAGATCGATCGGTAGTTGATAAAATAGGACCTAACAGCGGGACCTTCTTGAAGAGAAGCTATCAAATTTGTAGCTTGCTCTTTTGTTTCCAAGAAGTTCATGAATTGGCTTCTCCGTACGGTGTATTCGCCTCTTCGTAGAATTGGAGGGCGGACGTCGTTTCCGAGCGAGTAAGCATCCATTTGTAGTTGATTGGTTGGATCTTCGTGAAAGTTTGGAATTGGAATGAAAAGTTTTCACAAGTAACAAACTTCGTTAGTAATGTTTGATTCGTACTTTAAACAATTTTCGTTTCGGACCTATTTTTCGGTTGTTAAAGAGAAATTATTTTGATTTCGAAAAATATTTGATATGAGAATTGATACTTCAAAATTTTGCTAAAGAATTTTGATTTTAAGATCGAAATTTTTGAGTATCGTAGAAGATAATTTGGAGATAAATATTTTTCGTAAGTTTTGAAAATAATGAAATTTGATTTCTTTCAAAATAGTGTAAAATGTATGTGTGGTTGAGCAGTGACCGAAAAGTTTTCGAACAATAAAGTTTTCGATAAAAAAAATCCGAACCTATGATCCAAAAAGATTTTCGATTATATAAGTTTATCGAAAATTATTTTTCGAACTTAAGAGTTTTGCAAAGTAAATATCCTGTTGAAAAATAGTTTGTCGACTAATTGTTGATCTCAAAAACTTTTATCGAAAAATTTGTAATCGAAAAATTAATATTGAATGAAATTTTTTTGAAGAGACTATTAGCATTGTGCTGTATTATTTCATTATCCTTGTAATTAGGGGCGTAATTAGAAGTTTTGATAGTATAGGACTTAAGAGTAATTATACCTTAGATATAAGTATAAATATGATGTCCACTATCAAAGATAAAAACGAGTTCTATTATTCAGAAAACACAAGTATCGAATTCATATTTTAAACGAGAGATCACACTCGAGAAACTCGGAAAAGCTAACAACCTCTCTCAAGATCTTGAACGCGGTTATTCGACCGATCGTATTTCGTAAGATTTCTTACTCGAATACCGTGAATTCGTGCTTAGATTACTTGTTGATTGATGAATCAGGAATTAACAATTGATATCAGAGCAAATCGTGATTGATTTTTGACAGAATTCGCGATTTTCAGATCAAAATAATTTTCCAGATTTTTCGATCGAAAAACTCACGTGACTTATATTTTGATCAATATGCTTAATTGTGCGAATTTTGTTGTTGATTTTGCTGATTAAGTGATAGATTATATGTTAGGATTGATTTACGTATTGATTTTAATCGCTTAGAACTTAATAATAATTCAGATTTTCGATTTAGATCGATTTTTGCATTTGCGATCAAGTTTTGAGTCCAATCTGGTTTTCTTAAATCTCGATATATTTTGCTATTAAACGTGGTTGATTATGTGTTTGTTCATATTTAGAACTGTTAAATGAGTGATTATCCAGAATTTCAGCATCTAAATTGAACATCTCGATCGAATCTGGAATTTTCACTGTTACATTGAACTTAGTTGTTCTTCGATCGAAAACTTGAATCGAAAAATATTTTTCGACCAAGTTTGCAGCCGAGAAATATTTCGACGACAAACACTATTTTCGAGTGTTTTACTCAAAACTAAGACTCGAAAAACATTATTTCAAGAATAAGTTTTTCGGTTCATATATAAATATATTTTTCGATCGAATAAATTTTTCGATCCAAAATTAGGCAAAACATATTTTCGATCGAAAAATATTCCATCGAAAAATTTTACAGTCAACAATTTGAGTCAAACTAAAAACAAAATTTTTCGATCACTAGTAATTTTTCGATTACAAGTTATTTGATAAGAGTTTTTGTGATCAACATAGTTTTTCAACAAAATATTTTTCGATAAGATCATCTTTTCAATATTTTTCCCGAAAAATATTTTTCGATAAACATATAGCTAAATCCTTAAACGTTCGAAAAACTTTTTCGATTAAAAAGCTTAATATTTTTAAATCGAATAACTTTGCTGCTCGAAAAACATTTCGACCACAGTATTTAAAGGAAATCAAAAATTGTGAACTTCAAAACTTATGAAAAATATTTGTCTCCGAACTATCAATTTTGATGCTCAATATTTTCGATCAATATTTCAAATTTCTTTAACAAATCTTGAAGTATCAATTTTTTATTACCAAATATTTTCGAAAATATAACAATTTCTCTTTCACGACCGGATCATAGGTTCAAAAAGGAAATTGTTTAAAGTAAGAATCAAATATTTCTAACTAAGTTTGTCACTTGTGAAGTATTTTTCATTACTATTCCAAACCTTCACGAAGATCCTATCAATCAACAAAAATGGATGCTTACTCACTTGGAAATGACGTCCGCCCTCCAATTCTTCGAAGAGGCGAATACACAGTATGGAGAAGCTGGTTCTTGAACTTCTTGGAAACGAACGTTCAAGCCACAAATTTGATCGCGTCACTTCAAAACATATAACTAAATCCTTAAACATTCGAAAAAACTTTTTCGATTAAAAAGTTTAAGATTTTAAATCGAAAAACTTTACTGCTCGAAAAACATTTCAACCACTGCATTTAAAAGAAATCAAAAATTGTAAACTTCAAAACTTACGAAAAATATTTGTTTCCGAACTATCTATTTTGATACTCAATATTTTCGATCAATAATTCAAATTTCTTTAACAAATCTTGAAGTATCAATTTTTACTTACCAAATATTTTCGAAAACATAACAATTTCTCTTTCACGACCGGATCATAGGTTCAAAAAGGAAATTGTTTAAAGTACGAATCAAATATTTCTAACTAAGTTTGTCACTTGTAATCCCATTTTTCATTACGATTCCAAACTTTCACGAAGTTCCTACCAATCAACAAAAATGGATGCTTACTCACTCGGAAATGACGTCCGCCCTCCAATCCTGGTGAATACACTGAGGGGGAGCGTTTAAGAGGCAAAGCAGACTTGGGAGCCAAGACTTTCATAATGCAAGGAATACCGAATGACATCTATATGCAAATAAATAGTCTATCGAGCGCAAAGGCCATGTGGGACGAGCTCTACAAGATGATGCAACGAACCGAAGTTGGAGTCAAAGCAAAGAAAGCAAATATTCTAACAGCTTACGACTCTTTCAAAGCCAAGACAGAGGAATCGGTTTATGAACTCTATCAAAGAAATCTAACTCTTCTTAATGAAATGAGGAAGATAGATATATTCAAGACCAACATGGAGGTCAACATCGGATTTCTTTCTTCTCTTCAACCGGAGTGGAAGAAAATATCCATTCAAATCCGACAAAATAAGGATTTGGACGAAATGGATATCCACGCCGTCTTTGATAATCTCGCCCAACATGAAGAAGATATAAGCGAGATCCAAAAAGAACTAAAGGGCAAGCAGATCGACGATTCTATAGCACTTGTCTCGGAAAGAAAGCAAAGTCGACTCGAAAGGATAAAAGTTTCAAGCTGCCAAGTTCTTCAGAAGATGAAGGAGAATCTGACTCGGACTCCGAACCTGATATGAAGGAGTTCAAGAAACAGTTAGCTCTCATTTCTAAAATGATGAGTAAAAAGTTTTACAAAAAGAAATCCTCGTCTTCGACCAATAGACTTCGGACATCTAGCTCCAAGCAAAGGGAAAGACCGGCCGAGTTCCCAGAATAAAAAAGTGTCAAAGAACCACAAAAATGTTATAATTGTGGAAAGGTAGGACACTTTTCCAGGGAATGGAAACTACCCAAGATAAATGATGCCAACTACTCTTCCAAAAAGTTCCAACTCACTAAACAGAAAGAGGCTGGAGTAGCAGTGATGGCAGAACAAGAGCATTGGCTGGAAGATACCACCGATTCTGAAGACGAAAATCTTGCACTTATGGCATACCTCGATGACGCTTCAAATGATGACCCATCCAGGAGGCCTGACGACGACGACGACAAAGCATCCTCTTTGTCACAAGAGGTACAATTATCTAATTCCACATTATCAAACATGTTAGAATCGTTACAGCTTAAGTACACTAACATGAAAATTGAGCAGAAACGAACAAAGGAATTAGAAGAGAAACTAGCTCTTAGCGAAAGCAATTAGGTAAGAAAATTCATCTCGAAATTCTCTTATCTAACGCTAAAGAAAAAATCTCTAGTCTTGAATTAACCTTAGCTACCTCTGAGACAAAAATTACTGACCTTAATACAATTCTTATCGATTGTAAGAGAGACTTAGAAATTTCTAAAAATAATTTAAAAGAAATTTCTGACGAACGTAAGAAACTTTATTCAAGGATTAAAACGTTAGATGATCTTCTAATAAAAAGGGGTCAAACGGATCAAACTATATTTCTAAATCAACCTCTTGATACAGAATTTTATAATCCTAAAGAGGGCTTAGGTTTTAACAATCCCTGTAACTTGAAAAAGGTCAATGTTAGACAATTATACGATATCAAGTATATGGGACTAGGATTAACTTCTTTAATAGCATTTACTAATTCTTACGAAATAAATGCTTTAGAAGAATCTAAACGACAAGCCACTGATAGGACTACTAACATTCCTTTTTACTACAACGACTTGTATAATAGTTACAAGACAAGAGATCTCAACTTGTCTAGTGACTATACTTCATTATATCTCCCAGAAGATTTCTCTAACGACAAGGAAGATAATAATGATCATTCTCAAAATTCTAATTTCTATTATATTCCAGCTATTATTAGAAAAATAGCTGATTTAAACGTTTCGTTGGAAACAGAAAGAAAGAATTTCATAGGTGAAAAGAACGAACTTTTACTGGAGATTTTCAATCTCAAACTTCCTCTATTTTGAAAAATTGTCATGATCTTATTTTGAAAAAAAAATCTTTAATGAAGGACAAGATTCAAACTAAGAAAAACTCTCCTATTATTTTTCAAAATATTTCAAAAGAAGATAAATCTTCTTTAGAAATTGTAAAGAGAGAAAACGAATCCTTAAATGCTTCAAAAAGCAAAAACGTTTTTACTAACTCTTTTTCTACTCTATCCACATGTAGAGTTGTAAAAGAAGTGAAGCATGCTAAGGAAAGAGTGCCTAGAATAAAATTTTAGAAGAAAAATGATTTGTTATCTATTTCTTCTATGTCAAAAACTATGGACACTCGTACGAAGACAGCCGTTTCTAGTATTGTTACTTCAAATTATGCGTTAAAGCCTATTATTTTTGAAAGCACAAACTTTGAAATTGTCTCTACTTCTAAAAACAATCCTCATCATTCTAAATCGAATGCAAGTCTTAAGCCTCATAAGAAACAAGACCCAGCCATTAAGAAAGCTTATAGCTCCATACATTCTTGTTCTCACATAAGGTATCCAGTACACGTACATTCAGCTAAACACCTTAGGAGACTAGCCAGAGAAAAGATTTTCTCCAGCAATAAGACAAATGAGACATTTGTTCGTGCTAAAATTAACCTCCCATGTAAGGTTCAACCACAATGGATTCCTAAATCACCACCTAGGAGAACACAAGCCAATAAGGCTAAATTGTCTAAAGAGGTACTACTTAAACCAACTAGTTCTAAGTTGGTTTGGGTACCTAAGCATTCTCATAAGTTAGGAACCAAATATAAACAAACCTTAATTATCAAATCTGCTAATCCGAGAGGACCCATTCAAAAGTGGGTACCTAAGTCTCCCTGATTTCTTTCTATGCAGATCCATCATGTGTGGTATTTAGATTCTGGTTGCTCCACACACATGACGGGAAAACAAGAACTGTTAAGCAACTACCAAGATCGTTACAATGGTAAAGTCCGATTTGGTAACAATGACTCAGCTCCCATACTCGGATTTGGAGACATTTTACTGTCAAATTTGACGATTAAAGATGTCTCTTACGTCCAAGGTCTCCAGCACAATTTGTTCAGCATAGGACAATTCTGTGACAAAGGATTTCAAGTAGTATTTCTAGCTGAACAGTGCAGAATTGTGAATAGTCAGAATCAAGAGCTTCTCACAGGATCACGAAGATCAAATTTATACACAATCAATCTGACAACAGTTCGACCTTCGACAGCTGTATGCCTCATCTCTCATACAACAATCAAGAGGAACATATTATGGCATCAACGTTTGTCTCATCTAAATTTAAAAGCTCTTCACAAACTCAGTGTTAAAAAGTTGGTCAACGGTCTGCCAACAATTTCATCTAACCAAGAGCATCACTGTTCGGCATGTCAAATGGGTAAAATGAAGCGAGCGTCACACAAACTCAAGCAAGTTGCTTCTACATCTCGACCCTTGGAATTACTTCACATGGCTCTTTGCCGACCAATGCGTACCCAAAGCATCGACGGTCGAAATATGTGTTAGTAATTGTCGACGATTATTCTCGCTACACATGGACAAGATATCTCCGAACTAAAGATGAGACTGGAGACTTGATACTAAGCTTTGTGAATACATCTTAGAATCTCCTACAAAAGAAAATCCAAGTAATCAGAACGGACAACGGGACTGAATTCAAGAACCAGCGTCTTAACAACTTTCATCAAACACTTGGAATTATTGAACAATTCTCAGCCGCAAAAACGCCACAACAAAATGGTGTCGTAGAAAGAAAGAACCGGACTCTAGTTGAAGCTGCAAGAACTATGCTCATATACTCCGGTGTTCCTCACTTTCTATGGGATGAAGCAGTGAGTACAACATGTTTTACTCAAAATAGGACAATTTTTGAAAGCTACAACGTCACATTTCAAGAAATGACGGATTTGGCTTATGAACAAAACAGTTCAGAACCCGAGCTTACTGGCGTGTTGGCACGAGGTCAACAACTTTCGGCAACTTCTACATCAACGTCAAAAGAAGCAATTCCGGCTGACCATGAAGATTTAGATTCTCTATTCGAACACTTTTATCGGAACAAGTCTCAAATGCCTGCTTCGTCTCACTCAACACCAAGCAGTGCCCCATCTCCCTCAATGGAAGAAATTAATAATGAGACTTCTCTTCTTCAAAATCCAACAAATGTTGGAGAATCTACTTATTCAGAATCTTCATCTAGTACTGGATGCTGATCCGTCTGAAATTGCAAACTGGATGTTGATCCGTCTGAAAAGGCTGTCAACATCACCACCTATCGAAGTATTATCGGATCTCTTCTCTACTTGACATCCAGCCGACCCGATATTATGTTTGCAACTTGCCTATGTGCCCGCTTTCAAGCCGACCCAAAGGAGTCCCACATGAATACCGTCAAGAGGATTCTACGATATCTCAAAGGAACTCCAAACTTAGGGCTTTGGTATCCTAAAAATACTGACTTTCGACTTATTGGCTATACTGATGCTGACTATGCAGGTTGACGAATGGACAGAAATAGCACGTCGGGCGGAGCACAATTTTTAGGCAAAAAGTTGGTCTGCTGGTCTTCAAAGAAACAAAATTGTGTATCAACATCGACAGCCGAGGCAGAATACGTTGCGGCTGCCAGCTGTTGCTCGCAAATTCTATGGATGCGGACACAACTATGCGATTACGGGTTTGATTTCAATAACATTTCCATTTATAGTGATTCTCAAAGTGATATAGCCATTACTTGCAATCGTGTTCATCATTCACGCACGAAATACATAGATATTCGATATCATTTTATAAAAGATCATGTAGAAAAAGGCACGATATAGATATGTATTTTGTTAAAACGGAGCTTCAACTTGCCGACTTATTCACTAAGACATTGGATGAAAAACGATTTCAATTCCTTATTGCTAAGTTAGGCATGTTGAATCTCAATCTTACTTGAAATGTGCTTTACATATGCTTCAATTTGATATTCTATGTGCTTCTTAATATTCCTTGACTATTTTGCGTGACTATATCTTTTAATATTTTTTACATATAAGAAAATTAAAAAATATATATATATATGATAATATATATATAATAAAAAAAATGGGGGATGACGATAATTTTGACTATCTTTGAAACTACTCACAAAAATATCTCTTCGATATATATGATTTAATTCTTTGCCTAAAAATTCATATGACATTCTTTTATTCAAAAGAACTTTGTTTGTCTCACTTGACACAAAGCCACATCATACATGTGAGAATTTGAACCTCAATTTTTTTTTAGTGTCACACTTCAAATGACTATCTTTTGGTTTGTACTTCGTAGCTTCATCTCGCTTTTGTGTTTAGTTTGTCATGAAAATGATAAGGGCATATTAGGAAATTCCTCTCTTGGCCTAAATAATAAATCCTTTACTTTTCGTCTAGAAATCCCCTTTGAGCCTTTTCCGACATTCTTTTTCTTTATCAACACCCGATTAAGCCTTCAACATTATTCAAATGATTCGGGGTTACTCAATCAAGAAAAAGAGGGGGAGAGCTAAAGTGATGCAAATTACGCATTTCTCAATCGTTATAGAAGAGAAACACTGATATCACTGTGAACTTCTCCTAGATAATCTCGTATACTCCTAGAAGTGAAGCATCTCGAAGTCAACTTCTCCAATGATAATCTAGATCTCTTATGTAGAGGAAACGAGAAGAGAAGCACAGTTTTGGGTTCGAACTCCATAACTGTGAAACTTTCTAATGGAACAGTCTCGACCCAAAATCAAAGAAGATCCCATCTCTCAAAGCCCTGAAAAGAAATTACTAAAGAAAGGAAAAGCAAAAGGATCAGAACATAATTTCACCAAAAGAGCCCCTGGAAGAGAAGAATTTTTAAGCTCACTAACCCAAAATTCCTACCCCTTAGTCAGAGCCTAAAAATAATTCCTTTAAAGTCCCTTTGATTCAAAATGACGAACTCTCACTTGGTAAGTTGATTAAAAATACTACGATAACAAATTATTTGATATAAATTTGTTGTGATGGTAAGAGTGATATATCTACTAAAAATTTCCTTGATAAAAATAAATTGAGTGATATGAGCGAAACTTGCGAGAGTTGTCGAAGTGATTCATACTATGCTCTTAGAATACTAGTTTAGTTACCTGATTTTATGGCAAATTAATGTTATATGTCTTGGAAATTTTTGTGTGATAAAATTCAAAATAAATAAATCTGACCCCGAAACAAAAATATTTTTATCTTTCGCACATTTTAAATGCATTAATACATGCAATGGTTCAGAATTGCTAAAAGGCGATTAACTATTTGAAAAACGCAATATTTTTAGTGAAACTATGCTGAATTGCTTAAAATGCGTTACTTGTACTTAAATCGGAAATTTTCATATGTACCGAAAATATGTGTAGGTACTGAAAAGTTTACTCATGCAATTGTTGAGGGGGAGTTTTTAAATGAGAATTTGTTATTATCACACTTGTAAATCATGAATTCTAACATATTTTAAGCCTCGCAGAAAATTTAGAGCTCATCCGAGGAGTCAAATGTTGAATTTCATCAACATTAGGAGATAATATCATCTTTTTCAGAAATACAGTGAGTACTAAGCAATTTATTTTGGGGTTAATTCATAAAAATTTTCTTCAGACCTGAATTTATCTAAAAGCCCAAGAATATTTTTTTTTACGGCCAAAAAGATTTTTTACTTTACCCGATCGTAAAGTATTAATATCACTTTATCAATCGACAAACTCTCTCACACGCTACACATTCTCAATCTAACTTTATCAATCGACAAACTTGTTCCGAATCATTTTCTGTTCAAAAACATCCGATTCTCAAGCATTTTCACGAAAAATATTTGAAGAAAGTTTATGTTTATATTTTCGACAAAAACTGGTTTTTCGACCCTCAAATCAAAGTATTTAAACTCAATCTTTTGGATTAAAATCATGATATTTTGATTCGCCACTGTTCTCTGAACATTCCGAACCCAGATAAACTCATGATTTACCCAGAAATCGAAGATTATGTTTTACGTATTAACTGTTCGATTTGAAAATTTTCGATCGAAAAACTTTGTGTCGCAAACAGTGTCATCGAAGAACTTTAGATTTCGTTAAAAAATTTTATTCGATCGCAAAACTCAGCGTCGAAAACCTTCTGTTTTCGACATATTTTTATTCGATCGCAAAACTACGCGGCGAAAAACTTAAGTTTTTCGACAATTTTTTATTCGATCGAAAACTTACTCAGCGATAAACTATTGTTTTCGATAACATTTTATTCGATCGTAAAAGTAATCGGCGAAAACTTGAGTTATTCGACACATTTTTATTCGATTGAAAAATTTATCGATTGAATAAACTGTTACTCGAATAAAAACACACTGAAAAAGACTTAGAAATTTTTTCCAAACTTCGAAAAATTTTCGATTGCAAAATTTAAAGATCGAATAAATTGTTACTCGAATAAAAACACGCTTCTAAGACTTAGTCAATTTTACAAATTTTTCAAAATTTTCACTAAGTCTTTGGAACATAAATCTTTAAACATACAATTTTTCTCTAAATTCATTCTTAATCCAATTTATTCACTTATGAAAATTTATCGACTAATGAACCTTATATTATTTTTGCAGATATGACAACTCTCAACTACCCTCATATCTACTCCTCTGGAAGTTATATGTCAGTCAAAGACAACAACTTCCAATTGGATTTAACGACGTTCCGGTGTCCGGATGACATCATAATATCCATCCTCAAAGGACACCCTTTATGAGCCTTGACCATGACGGCCACCGTACCAATGTTCTATCTCCAGCAATTTTGGGGATGCATGCAGAGTTTCGCCAACGGCGATAGCATGGACTATATGACAAAGCTCAACACAAGACATATCGCCCTGACGAAAAATCTAATGGTCATGGTGCTTGATCTCCCGCACTACGATGAATACGACCAACTTCCAACGGATGCGAAGATCGTAGAAGACATACTTCGGATGGGATACAAACCTCCACTAACCAAACTGGCGAACTTTCAAAATAGCGGGATTCCCCATCCGTGGAAGACATTGTTCGGCATCATCAACAAATGCCTCTCCCCAAAACACTTCGGCTTCGACAAGGCGAATGGAAACATCCTTCGCATTTTTCACGGAGTGGTCTTCTCCAAAAGATATGACGTGGCCCAGGTGATTTGGAACGATCTAGCGGACCAGATGCGTCAGAGGGAGACAAAGTCGAAGGCCAGATCTCTTTCATATGTACGGTGGTTCCCGGTTTTGATCTCACACATCATAGAACTACATCCAGAGATCCCGAAACTACCACCAATTGCGGATTACACTCCGCCATGCCTTCGCTTCTTTCACAACCCGAAGGCTGCCGATCTAGCACTCCAACCAATGCTGATCCCATTGGAGTTGCTCCGTTTAGCTGATCCAACTGAAGAGGCATACCAAGACTACTGCCAGAACAACTCCATCACGGAGGCGATGGTACGTGCCATGGATCCAGCCCTGGTGCCTTCTCAAAGGGAATCCTTGGTGACAACAATGGAGCCCGAAGTCACGCCTCAGGAGATTGAACCCGAATGTGTCCCACACGATATCTCTTCTGAGGCAACCGACTCTGATGAAGTACACAGACTCCAATGAAGTGGCCCTCGCCGACAACAACTCATGGCCTCGTCTGCAATGCCTTCACTCATACAAGCTTCGGAGCCAACACTTGCACCACCAAGTGATCAGCCTACTGAACAGATTCAAATTTAATCTGTCTCAACACCCATAGAGGTGATACCTATCGTATCATCTCAAGGATTGGGTAGAAGCCCTATTGGACCCCCGATATCTTCGGAGCCAACAATAGGCAAACCCTTTGAAGTGGTGTCTTCAGGGTTGATAACGGATATCCTTGGACGTTCCGGACCTTCAAGACCTACTCTAGGCGGCACATCGGAAATCTACTCCGATGTTGTGACAGTGGAACGCCTTCCTGGCCCCACTCCACCGATGTTTGTGACGGAGCATAGACTACAAGAAGCGCTCTCCTCAGCCCTATCTTCTCTAGAAGATCGTCTGATGGACCGTATGCTCCATGCTCTCGAGACTTCCCGAAGAGACACCGGGAAAACGCCAGTCTCAGAAGCTGCTCCAAGCAACACACAAACCACACCCGTCTCTTCACCACTTCCTACCACCACTCTACACACCCCACTACAACCAATCCTCACCACCCCAACTCCCTCACCCTCACTAATCAATCCGTACACCATCCCGATCACCCAGCTTCATGATATCCTCATCTCACGCCTTCTCGCCCTAGAGAAAAAATCTCCCGCTGAAGAGAGTCTACAAAAGGTTAATAGATGAACCAGAGCCGCCAGTACAAACAACGTGCCGAGAAGAAAGCTCCCGCACTAAGCGTATACATGACGATCCTGATGATCCGGATCGTCATGAGGGGGAGAAACAGCAATTAACTACACGGACCGGCCGTGGATTGAGTCAGACAAAGACTCAAGAAGCTGGAGGATCGTCCTCACACCCACCAACCACACAACCTCAAACCCGCCAACAAACAACCACACCTCCCGCCATATCCCAAACACTAACCCTCTCTCCTACAAATCCAAATCCGATCCCAACCTCAAACCTCCCCAAAGTCCATCAAGAAGCAGTTGCCTACGATCCACATCTGATCGTAGATGACTACATCCTAAACGAGAAGTGGATGACGGAATGGGAACCAGAGTAAGCTGCTCAAGCTCGACTCTCCAACGTCAGATACTTCCTACAACAAGCTTCAGTAGACATGGTGCTGCTTGAAGAAGAAGAACTTCAAGAAGGCGAGAACTACAGTTCTGCCCTCCCAGAGCTACCCGAAATGATAAGGTTCAGAGTCGACCTCCTCCCCGTCTATCAAAAGGGACAGTTAGAGTCTAGACGCCATGGGAGAACATCAGAATTGAAGTCCCTTTCACTGAAGACGTAAGAAAGCAGATTTGGATGGCTCCAAACAAGATCAAGAAGCTCAATGAACTTAATTTAAGAGGCATCTCACACTGGGAAGATAGGAAGAAAATAGAGCATATCTTCATGCTCAATTATCTCGGACCCGATCAAAGTGGCATTCCAGCTGATCAACTGAAGGAAAACTTCAAGAACAAGCCACCGTTCTCCAACTTATCGGAGTCTCTCATACGATCGAAAGGTATCCAACTCCTATTTATATCATTGAGCGAGCGGACAGCAATCGCACTCGAGAAGAGATAGATGAAAGCTATCTCCCATTCCTTCCACCGGATGAAGTCTACCAATTATATCAAATGTACAAGAGAAAGTACAAGACGCATCCTGGATATATCAAGACTGAAGGACTCGAAGGGCTGAAAAGATTCATGGTGCGGCAGATCAAATATCACAACATAAAGAAGGTCAACATGGAATCTCCGCTCATAAGGGCTTCCCACTCAACAACTTTCCCGAGAACTACATCTTCAAAGACACTTGGCCTCGCCATAACCTATCTAAATCCAGTCACTGGAAAGACAAGGGCTATGATGAAGTCAGAAGTCCATAAGTTCTGCGACGAGACGCTAAAGTTAGTGAGGAAGAACATTCAGAAGAGATTGGGAGAGATCACCGAAGAGACAATCTTCGAAGATCTTTGTGAAGAAGAGGCCGCACTCCGGAACGAGCTTCTGGATGCCATAAATGAGAGATTGGAGCTGAGGAATGCTGTTCGACGCTACGAGACAGCATTGGGATTGAGGATGTCTTTTTACGCCCGACAAGGATAAAAGGAGCTGAAACGAAGACAAGCACAAAGGGGGAGATTGAAGAGAATATTATAATTGTGCTTTATTATTTCATTATCCTTGTAATTAGGGGCGTAATTAGAAGTTTTTATAGTATAAGACTTAAGAGTAATTATACCTTAGATATATGTATAAATATGATGTACACTATGGAAGTTAATAACGAGTTTTATTATTCAGAAAACACAAGTATCGAATTCATATTTTAAACGAGAGATCACACTCGAGAAACTCAGAAAAGCTAACAACCTCTCTCAAGATCTTCAACGCGGATATTCGACCGATCATATATGGTAAGATTTCTTACTCGAATACCGAGAATTCTGTATTGATTTTGATAGTGTACATTGTATTTATACCTATTTACATGGTATATTTACTATTTGGTCCTACACTATCAAAACTACTAATTACGCATTTTAAATTCTCTTCACAAGGCACCATCGAAATGCATTTCGTTAACACCGAGGTTCAACTTGCTGACATATTCACTAAGGCATTGGATGAAAAACGATTCCAGTTCCTCGTGTCTAAGTTAGGCATGTTGAACCTCAAGACATGATCAATGGTGCCTCCATGAACCTTAGATTGTGAATATATGTTTTACATATTTTTCTCTTATTTTCTATATCGTTTTTGTGTGCACAAATCGAGGGGGAGTTTTTACTACTCTATCTAGGGGGAGTTTTTGAAAAATATGCATCAATTGAGGAGGAGTTCGAAATACTCTACAATTTTCTTAAGCAAAACTTTATCAAATCTATACCTTTGAAAGTTAATTAAAATTATAATTTTCGGTAAAAATTATCCAAATTTCAAATTTTCGGGTAAATGTCAATTTTCGGTGTCTTTAATCATTATTTCATATTAAAAAATTAAATCTTGACGAAATTTGACCTACCCGAAAAATCCATTTCACCCGAAAAATCAACAGTAATCTCTATATTTACTGAGTTATCCGAAAATCCTCATTTCACCTTTTACTATTCAAAAGCTCACCCGAAAATTACCCAAAACCTCTCGATCTTTCAGAAAAATCTGTTTAGATTCCGTCGTTAATCCATATTTTTCTTCCACTTTAGCACGAATTCAACCTAAAACGGTAAGGACGACTTCAAATCTGCGTGTTTTGACCAGTTTTTCACTGATTTATCAACTTTACGCAAATTAGGGCTTTACCTTTCGGGCGATTTTTCGGATGAAATTTGAATTTCTTTCCAAAAATCTACTGTACACGCACTCTCAAAATCGGCGAATTTTGATTGTAGCAAACGTTAATATTTTACCCGAAAACTCCACCCGACTTTCAAACACCTGAATTTTAATCAAAATCGGCGACGACTTTTTATATCAAGTTTTGACCGAAAATTAAACTCACCCGAATTTTAATCAAAATCGGCGAAGACTTTCTAATATCCAATTTTTCACATAAGGTCACTCGATTCTCACAACATGTCTTAAACAAAATTCGGACTTTATATTACCCGAAATCATCACCCAAATTCGACTTGAATTACACGAAAATTTCGAAAGTCGCAAAATGAGTTTCTTACCCGAAAATTTGAACTTGCCTTCACTTTGAAATTTTTTCGAAGTCCCAATTATATCGGGACTACAACTATATCGGGATGAATTATTTCTAAGGGTTCAAAATTTTCTATGTGTCGAAATCCTCCCGACTTAAAAATTTATATCGGGACAAATTTTTTACAATTATATGTTATATACACTAACTAACTATTTATTCTTTTTTTTTCAGAACAAAGATGGTGCTTACGATCGAAGAAATCTTTCCTCGACAAAACTTGGCACAAAGAATCCCGAACAATCTCGAACTCGATTTCGAGAAAGTCATATGCCTAGATCCCATCATACTTCAAATTCTACGCAACCACCCACTATACACTGCCCTCATTATATCCGAGTACGTCCCAGAAGTATATGTTCAACAATTCTGGGCCACTCTTACTAATCCCACTAAAAGGCCCAACCCTAACACCCTCACTGCCCAAATCGATCAAACAACCGTCGTCCTCAACCAATCCATATTACGCTCCCTTTTCCGCCTACCATCATCCTTTAACTACGACCCACACCCCACTGAAGAGGAACTTCAAAATGACTTCTTCTTCATGGGCTACAAACCCGATGCCCAAAATCCATACACCTCGCTAACTTCACCGCCAAGGATATTCCTCAACCTTGGCGGACCCTTTTTATCATCATTAATAAATGCATATCCCTGAAACACAGCGGGCCCGACCGATGCAACAGAAATATCATGCTCATCTTCCACGACATCGTATTTAACGAAAAGTACGATGCCGTTTAACTCATCTGGTCTGATCTGCTCGACCAACTACGAAGACGAGACCTCCCCTCCACTTCAAAGAAAGTCGTACCCTACATGAGGTGGATGCCGTCTTCGTCAAGCATTTTATGGACAACGCCCCGAACCTCAATAGCCGAGATCCCTCCGAAGGATACCTACCACCAAAGCTCGGCTCTCTCCACTCATCAAAGACCAAATTTGACCAGGAGGCGATGTTAATACCAGAAGATCTCTTAAGGCTCGCCGACCCAACGAGCTCGAGGAGGTTCCTATGGTCCAACAAATCCCTGTTGGACCTACCCCGAGAACAAGCCTACCCAACGACCCAAGTTTAGGTCTAGGACGCGCAACATCCCTCGCTCGCAAAGAAGAAGAAATTGGAAGGGGATGCCGTAAGATGCAAATAGGAAGGACTAAAAAAATTAAGAAGCGACCATAATCTTCCGCCCTTCAATCCATTAATAGCCTGGACCAAACCCATAGGTAAAAGAGGCGACATTGTCGTCTCCCGAGTAGAAGTCGTGGCATCAGGTCAAACCGCGTAACCACCCTTACTTAGCCACTCAACCCTCTGCCAACAGATGGTTGTTTCACACATACACGAGGAGCCACGAATGCCATCAATGCCTCGTTCAGGGGCAGTCGATGTTGAAATCCACAGTCCGCCGCCTCAGACTGCACCCTCCTTGATCACGAATCTTGTGTCCTCACCCTCCAATATTTTCACATTTCCTAGGACACAAACAGACTTTTTCGCACCTTCAGGTCTTAGTGACATGAACAGAACGCTCTTCAATGTCTCCTGGTTGGAAACCAGCCAGGGACTGAGCGGAAGTCCCACAACAGCTAACATCTCTGCAGCTGCTGCATTGGGCCATCGAACTAAGTCTGTCTCAGTTTTGATGCCAACGGTGAGCCTAAGTGGCCCCGGTTTCTTAAGACCTGTGCAAACAGGCGGCATGTCAGTTTCCTCCACTAACATTGCGACGACGGAACGCCTTAGTGTCTCCGTCCCGTTATTTTCCCCGTACTTGACAGAGGCCAAACTCGCAGAATTTGCCAAGAAGCTCGAGGACTCCATAATGATGAAGGTCTACTCGGCCCTCGAAACATAAACTCGAGACAAAGGCAAGGCCCCTACCACGGAAACCGAACCTGCTGCGTCTCCTCCATCCGCTCCGCCAACACATATCTCCGAACTAGGACCGTGGGACGTACCCATTAAAGAACTACACGATATCCTCCTGGCCTGGGAAATCCGCCCCCTCTCTGAACGAGAGGGGGCAAGACATCAAGCTACGGCTAACAACTATGATGTCTTGCCGCGGGGAAGCGGAGCCGACGAAGACATCACGTGACGATCCATATGATAAGGGCCGTCCCGACGGGAAGAAGAGAAAAAGAACAAGCTCCGAACCCCAGACGCAGCAGATCACCCCATCCACCACCTCCCAGACTACCCAAACCACCACCACCAAAACCACACAACCGGAGGCTTCTTCATCCCATGAAGAAGCTTCCACGTCGCCCACACCACCATCCAATCACCAGCCTCTATAAGCCTCCCCTCACCTCATCCTATTATCCAGAAAGACCCCCAAATACCTCCTCCAACCTCTACCTCACCAGTTCCCTCTCCGACTACCGACGAGCCACTTGTGACCATCAAAGAGCTCTACAACCCACACGACAAGGTGGAGAGCTACATATTCAACGAAGAGTGGACGATTCAACCGGTGACTCCCGAATTAGCCAAGGGATTGATGAAAAATGAAAGATTCTTCTTGAAGAAGGCAGCCATCGACCTAATCCGGATCGAAGCAAACATCTCAGAATTTCTCGAGCTCCTGCAACACATATTCACAGACGAGGACGACCCACCGTTGAGATCCAACATTGGAGAGAAGTTGAACCTGCCTTGGAAAAATGCCAAAATCTTGGTGTCGTACCAAGAAGAAATTCGGAAAAGGATATGGAGGAAAGAGGATCGCCTCAAAAAGCTCGACGAGTTGAAGCTACGAGCATGACTCATCTCTCGGAGCATAGAGTCAGCTTGTATCTATTCAGCCTCCGTCGAAAACTTATGTTCGACGGAAAACAAAGTGACGTAGAGGCTCTCCGAAGAGATGAGAAGAAGAGGTCAACGATTTCAGCCGCAATAGGGGTGAGGACATCCAACTATTGCTCAATCTTCTTCCCAGTCTACCTGGTTAAACGGGAGGATGGGACTACTGAAAACTGAGCGAAGCGGACCTCTCCTACATCAGAGTGGAAGTCATCTATCAGATGGTCGGAAGCTACAAGATGATAGAAACTCTTTAAAATCCTTAAGTCAAGTTGGGCTACCAAACCTTGAAAATGTTTATGATGCACCAAGTCAAGTACACCATAGCTCACGACCTTCAGATGGCGCTGGAGAGCAACTTGAAGAAGGTGAACCTCACAAAGCCTACTTTCAATCGCCCCGAAGCTGAAATCTACGGTGAAGGTCATATCTTCGATGGAGAAGATCCCTCCTTGGTCTACATCAACTACAAGGGCGAGAAAAGGCTTATGAAGACATTGGAGATCTTCAAGTTCTGCGATGGAACTCTCCTGATTTCAGAAATAAGCTGAGAAAGATTCTGGAGGAGCTGAGGTTCGAGGAGAATGAGGTCCATGACAAGTTTTAGAAGATGATAGACATCATCTCGGAACGACTTTCATACCGTAGATGGATACGATCTTATGAGCACAAACTAGGACTCAGAAGATCCATCTATGAGCTGGTGAGACCCAAGAAGACAAAGAAGACGCCAAAGCAAAAAGGACACTAAGGATTCATAATTGTTAACATTGAAACGGCCCCACTTCTCACTTATATATGTGACCGACTATTAGGACTTAATCTTGGAGTAGCTCGAAATACTTCACCAATTTTGGTATAGTCATCATTAAAAGCGTAAACGCTTACCCTTACCACACATCATCGAGAGATTACTTTGCCAGCTCTCGAGAATGGACTTTTAGGATTTCCAAGTATATAACTGAAATAGCCACAACTTAGTTGTCTCATTGAACCAAATTCGTGGGATCTCCACTCATCCTGGTCGAGTTTTCACTGTGCCTTTTCTTGGTGTGTGGATTTTTAATCACATTCCCCTTACTGCAATATTTAACTGTTCTCTAGTGATGTCTTTCGTCAAAGGATTTGTTATATTCTCTTTAGACTTCACATAGTCAATTGAGATTATTCCATTAGAGATTAGTTGTCTTACGGTGTTATGTCTCCGACGTATGTGCCGAGACTTACCGTTATGCATACAACTATGTGCCATGCCGATAACGTCATGCTATCGCAGTGTATCATTATCGCTGGCACAAGTTTGTTCCAACAAGGAATATCCTCTAGAAAATTCCGAAGCCATTCAGCTTCTTAGCCGGCTTTATTTAGTGCAATGAACTCTGATTCTATCGTTGATCGAGCTATGCATGTTTGCTTTCAGGATTTTCAAGAAACTGCTTCTCCACCGATGATAAATACGTAACCACTCGTGGACTTGGAGTTTTTACTGTCAGCTATCCAATTTGCGTCGCAGTATCCTTCAAGAACTGCGGGATATCTCGAATAGAGTATGTCATAATCAATGGTGTACTTCAGATATCTTAGCACTCTTTTTACTGCTATCCAATGGTTATTACCCAGATTACTAGTAAACCTGCTAAGTTTACTCAATTGAATATGCTATGTCAGGTCGAGTGCATTAGACAGATACATCGGACTGCCAATCACCCGAGCATATTCGGGTTGCAATATAGGCTCTCCTTTATTTTTGACCAAATGTAGATTAGCGTCTACAGGTGTCTTAGTTAGAGGATCATCGAAGGCTTCAAAATTTTTTTAACCCGTTCTCAACGTAGTGAGATTGTGTCAGAACAATTCCCTCGGGTGTCTTAGAGATATTTTTCCCTAATATGACATCAACCAAACTCATATCCTTCATGCTGAAATAATTTTTCAACATATTCTTCGTATTCACGATTATTTTGTGACTGTTTCCCATGCTCAACATGTTGTCTATGTAAAGAGATACAATCACAAATTCATCGAGTGTGGTTTGTAAACACATTTATCGCACTAATTTATCTTGAACCCATTCGATAGCATCGTCATATCGAATTTCTCGTGCCAATGTTTCGGCGCTAATTTAAGCCCGTAAAGTGATTTCACGAGACGACATACTTTGTTCTCTTGCCCGGGTACTACACACCCTTCGGGTTGTTTCATATATATTTCTTCTTCTAATTCCCCGTTCAGGAATGCTGTCTTCACGGTCATTTGGTGTATCTCGAGATCACACAACGCTGCAAAAGCAACGAGAACTCGAATGGACGTTATCCTTGTTATGGGTGAATAGGTAAGAAGTCATAGCCTTCCTTTGATTGAACCCTTTAGCTACTAATTGAGCTTTATATTTCTCGATCGACCCATCGGTCTTAAGTTTCCTTTTTCAAGATCCATTTATATCCGAGAAGTTTGCACCCCTTCGGGAGATCTACCAGTTCTCAGGTATGATTCTGCATGATGGACTCAATTTCGCTATTGATAGCTTCTTTCCAGAACGATGCTTCTGGACTGGACAATGCTTCTTGCAGTGTTCGGGGTTCGTCGTCCATCATATAGGTCAGAAAGTCGGGTCCAAATGATTTGGCCACTTTCTTTGTTTTACTCTGCCTCAATTCCTCAACTCCTTGAGGTGAACTTTCAACGGCATCGTGAGTTCTTTTCACAGAACTTATCCCCTTTCTTTCCTTATTTAGAAAGACATTTTCGAAGAATACGGCGTTCCTCGACTCGATTATCATCCCTGCATTCATGTCAGGATTTCTCATTTGTGCACTAGAAATCTGTATGCACTACTGTTATTGGGCATATCCGATGAAAATGCAATCAACAGTCTTGGGTCCTATATTAACCTGCTTCGGTTTAGGTACTTCGCATTTGCTAGGCACCCCCACAGTTCCAGGTGTTTATAGGATATTTTCCTATTTTTTCCTTAACTCGTACAGAGTCTTATTCCCTTTTGTATGTCTACACATTTGGAATACGATTTGCTGACAGAAATGCTTCCCTCACAAGTTCAAGGGTAGCCAGAACTAATCAACATTACAATTCATCATCTCCTCAGAGGCTCTAATAAGCCAAACGTGACGAAGATGAAAATACGTAGGCCCAACTTGGCATAACCTCGGGAAATTCTATTTTACAGCAAAATATTTATTGCTCGCACGACACCCAACGGCGCTGCCGAGTGGGCTCATCCCTGAAGCACTGCCCAAATGCAGTCTCGTAGTCCTTCAGTGCCCAATGGTGTTGCTGAATGTATAACCGCACAACCTCCACAGAAGTAGCGGCCTTCACATCCCCGTAGCGCCCGGTGGCGCTCCCGGTACAACAACCACGAAGCTAGAACATCACTCAACAGCGGTGCTACGTGCACAGTCGCTCGGTGTTTAATAGCAGTCAGCTCGAACTGCGGTGTTTGCTGCTCTAAGTGCGCCCAACAGCATTGATTTGCAGCAGTCAAATGCCCCACGGTTGGCCGCGCCAAGAGGCGCTATTGTGCAGCTGGACATCGTTCAGCGCCGCAGTCGGGCAGCAGTATGCCCAACCCCGTAGTCGACTATAGGGCTGCCCGTCTAAGTGCGTGCGCACCCTGAGCACCCAACGACGCACAGCCATATCGCTGCCCCGTGTAGTCGGCTTCGTCCTGCAGCTCCTCACCGTAGTCCCACGTTGTACCACAATCCTGAGCCGCTGCAGCCCTTATCTCGCCGGCACCGCCCCTTGCAATCCCACAGTTCCGAACAGCAGCCTCGCTCCACGACATCAGATAATGCTTCTACTACTGCGTTGATGGGCATCCGAATGCCAGCGGAGCTTCCGTGCAGGTGAATAGCGTCCAGCGGCGCAGCACCGTGCCCAGCTATCAACATCCTCAGTCCAGCAAGCTTCCTCGTGGACCCGACAAGCCATTGTCTGTTACACTCTTTTGCATTGAGTGTTTACACGAGTTGAGCAGAGTCATTGCATGATTTCCCATCCTTTCTGTACATCAGGCCGAGAGAACTCCCCAACGAAGGGATCATTTCCCGAGGCCCGTTTCACCTCAGTGATGCTGCTGCCTCGGCCCCATATCGCAGCAGCCCCGTGACGGAGTCCCAGGCAGCGCCACGTGTCTAAAACCGCTGCCCACAACCCGTCGTCGTCACTTGCAGCCAACCACAGCGGCCACGCGTGGGTTGTACGCGCCTCGTGCGCCTGATGTGCGAGCGCCTTGCAGCATGCGCAGCCCGCAGCGGGCTGCGATGATGCCCTGCGAGCGCCCCGCGCTTGTGCAGCGGCAGCGAACAGCCATGCCGCGCTAGCTCGTGCGCGCTGTGGAACGTTTTTGCAGGCATCTCAGCCATCAACACACCGCAGCCCAAAGCAGCAGCCCCGCACCGGAGCCTTGTGTCGTAGCCTCACGTCGTAGTCCTGTGTTGTTGCCCCGCACCGGAGCGTCATGCTGCAGCCCTCGCAGCCACAGCAAACCCGACGTGCAGCGTCCCAGAACCGGCCGGTGCCGCACTCTGCAGCCAACAGCGCGTTGCAGCCATGGACCTGAGCCTCGCGCTGTAGCCCTGCTGATCCGCAGCCCTGCGCAGCAGCTCCATCTCGGCGCCCCACGAAGTTCTGCCACCGAACTACGCACTGCACAACGAGCCACCTTCGACCTTCGACAAGGGCAGCGACCTCCAAACCATGTACACCGGGTCCGCACCCTGAAGTGTACTTCGCATCCGTCGCCCATCGCAGCCCCGTTCTGGGATCTGTGCCGTGCTAAGGCCTGAGCGCATGTGTTGAAGTGATTAGTTGCTATGGCTTCAGCGATGGACTCGGTTGTGGATGGGGATAATCAGCGGTTGCGTCGTTTGGTGAAAAGAGATGCCTCATGGGTTCAGGTTCTCCTCCTTGATTTTGTCCGCGTCACATGGGTCTGACCTTTCTCTCGTTTGACTTGCCAAATCGTCACAC
Source organism: Linderniella brevidens (assembly GCA_004919715.1). NCBI lineage: Eukaryota > Viridiplantae > Streptophyta > Magnoliopsida > Lamiales > Linderniaceae > Linderniella > Linderniella brevidens. The sequence goes on from SWDC01000157.1 coordinate 17,662,738, forward strand.
GGATTGCTATTTTTCCTTTTTTTTTTTTAAATCCACGAAACCAACTCCTTCTACAAGTCGCGTTTCTTTGTGAATCGATACAGAAGATCGTCTGTCGGGGTTTTGTTTCTCGCATCAAGTGCTTCAAGACATGTAATTCTGGACTACATCGAAAATTTCCTTCATCCTCCATAGAAAACCTGGGTAGAGCACCCTTTTGCATGGTTGATTCAGTTGCAGAATCAAACGCAATCTCAGTAAATTTGTCTTTAAATGGCCAAAGGAAAAGAAGTCGAATTCTGATATTTTTCCAGAAACCATTTGCTTGAGGCCTTCTCTCATGGTTAAATGCACTGAAGTATAATATACAAAAATACGTGCTGTTCGGTTTCACTTTGTAAAATTATTGCTCTTCAGGCAACCTTCCGTTACAAGTACCGTACCCATCGATCAAATACAAAAGGAGTACGTCTTACGATTGTTGGGATCACGGTAGTGTCGGTATATTTGTCGGTAGCTAATTTATGCAGACTCAAACGGGTAAGTCGAGGCACGTACTACGTACGCAGTCCGTAAGACGTATCACCCCGATATTACATGTTCAATCGGTTTAACGACGAGCGTCCCCAAGATACAACGACTTCTAACTTCGAAATCGCAGCACTTTCGACTCAACGATGTTTTTCGGCGAATCTTACTACGAGACTCGGTTCTTTCTTGCACTATGATCGTGTGCCGTGATTTCTAATAAGCGATGAATACAACGTTGTTCTGTATCTTTTCAATGATGTGGGGAACTTTATTTATAGAGACCCAGGGGTCTCAAGTACAAAAATGTACCTCTCTTCAAGAGAAAATACCTTTTCAATTATATCTTTTGGAATGAATTCATTCACCATTTCATAATGTGCTTTTAGATTATTTTTCATTCACAATATCCAACAATTTGTTAACTCAACATCAATTACATAGACTTCATTTATCTGGCCAGCCAAGACGTTTACACTAGTGGTATCGAGGTAATAAAAGTAACAAAATATAAAATTTATATTAGCATGTTTACGAAAATGGAACTAATTTTAGGAGTTGACTAATGTGAAAGTATTCAGATTTCTGTTTAAATTTGTTGAATTTCATTATAATGATTTGCACTCTAAATCATTCACGTGTTGTTTGGCGAGATTTCTGTCGCACCAAATATTTAGTTATCAAAACAAGCGTGGTTTTACCAAATGAACTCCTCTACTTATTGAACTTAGCAGTCTCTACAAAGCTAATGATAATTAGATATCTAGAAGTTTGCTGAAACTATATATATAAACATCTAGTGTTATTAGCTATTGTACTTAGATCAGGTTATGTAATGTAAACAGAAAAAAAATTCAGACAAGTCCAGATACATTGCTCAGATCGTCGGTTTGGTTTCAGGCTTTTTAGGACCGATCATAGAAGTCTGAAGAATAATTTCACAGCCAATAAAAACAAAATTCAACTATTTCTGTTGCTTCGAAAACAATGTCGAAAGTATGAGAGAGGAAGCTAAAAAGCTGAATGATGCAACAAGCTGGTTGTAGTCGATGAAGCACATTGGAGAAGACAAACGGTCTATCCTCAAGTCGATGCATGATTTAAACATGCTCAAGATAGAGCAACTATAGAGGCGATTGAACGAAACATCTCATCGGTACAAAACAAAAGTTTAAACTTGATATCATGTATTTACTTAGCAATAATGTCGTAAAAGTTGTTTAAACTTAAAAAAAACTCGCAATGATGTCCTAGCGAACACATATCTCAAGATGCACCACCACCATCAATGAAATCTTCACGATGTGGCGGCGTGAAAGAATTTGAATCAAGAAAAAAGATCGAGGATGGCATAATTACAACCATTAAAGAAAACGGTGTACATGTGGTTGGACTGTGTGGTATTATCGGAGTCGGGAAAACGACTATGACTAAAATAATCACGAATAGAGCGAGAGAAAAAATTCGTTTCCATGTGGTTGTGATGGTTGTTGTAAGTCATCATGCAGATGTGTACCAAATTAAGCGCGACCTCACAGGTCCTTCATGTTTGCAGTTAGGGCGAGTGAAAATTTATCAACTAGAGCACATAAACTAGATACAAGACTAAATAAACAGTACATTCGGGATCCTTATTGTTCTCGATGATGTTTGAGAATGTTTAGACATAGGCGGTTTAAGAATCGTTGGTAGATTAAGTTTTCATAAGCTAAAGTTCATTTGACTTCTTGGGACTAAAGTGTTTAAGTTGAATTCCAAATTCAAAAAGTTTTCGTCATGCAAGTCTTATACGAAAATGAAGCATGACCTTGTTTAAAGAGAAGGTTGACAAGTGTATATATTTAATAGACTTGATTCCTAAGCGAGAAACATAGTGGGAGAACGTAATGGTTTTTGTCGATTGCTCTCGTAACTATTGGAGAAATGTTGAAAAATAAAATGAGCCGATCTGTTTGGAAAGATGTGCTTTCACAACATAGAAGTTCAAATTCGATAGATATATCACAAGTACTCAAAAAAGTTTTCAAGCCTTTATAACTCAGTTATGAAAATTTAGAATGTCATAACGCGAAATCCATTTTCTTACTTTATAGCTTGTTTAACGAGGATCAAGGTATTGATGTCGAGTGCATGGCTCGGTGTAGCATTGGATTACACATGTAAGAAGGAATCATAAATCTAAATGAAGCAAAAAATAGAGTGCAAACCTTAGTTGATATTCAAGCCACTTCTAGCTATTTGATGGGCTTAACGAGAATTATGCCAAGCATGATGTTCTCGTCTCAGTATGAAGGACCTCCAATTCCAATGAAAGGTAACATGGCATGTCACAAACCACATCATGCATTGTGACATAATTCTCCTTAAACCAGCAAAAGGCGAGTTTTAAACAAATCAATTAAGGGTTGCACTTTATTTCACGTTTCGCTTAGGTTTCTAATTTCATCACACATGTTTAATCCAATACTATACCGAGCGAAGTAGTAGACATCAATACCCCAATCTTCAAACAAGCTGTGACGTAAGAATATGAATTTCACTGAGCTGTAAAGGCTTGTAAATATTTTTTAGTACTTGTGGCATATCTATCAGATCCTTCTAAGTTGTGAAAGCGCATCTTCCCAAATAGATCGACTCATTTGTTTCTCAACACTTGTCCAACAGTTACAAATGTGATCGGCAAAACATTGCATTCTCTTTAAGTAAAGTCATGTTTCACTTTCGTATAAGACTTGCCTGATAAAAACGTTTTGAGATTATAATTCATCTAAAACACTTTGGTCCCAAGAAGTCAAAATGACTTTACACTTATGAGAACTTACTCCACGAGCAATTCCTAAATCGTCTAAATTTAAACATTCTCAAACATCAGCGACAACAATAAGGATCCCATCTTTACTGTTTGTTAGTCTCATATGTAGTTTGTGTGCTCTCTCTGGTAAACTTTTGCTCGAACATAAATCCAAGCATAAAAAATTTGCGAGGTCCGCTGATCTATGTGCACATCTGCATGCTGATTTACGAAAGACCATCGCAACCTCATGCAAAATGCTTTCTTCTCTCACTCTATTCGTGATTATTTAGCCATGGTCACTTTCCCAACTCCACAAAGACCACAGTATCCAACAACATTTTAATTTTTTTGTATCTAAGGACATAATTATACCACACTCGATATCTTTTCATGATTCGAATTCTTTCATGCAACCATATCATGAAGATTTCATCTATGACACATCTTGAGATATGTATTCGAGTGGACAATCATTATGACATTCATTTGTATTTTCAACAACTTTCATGGCCTTCCTGCTAAATGAATAACATGATTTGTCCGTTTATTTTGTACCGATGGGATATTTCGTTCAATCGGTTCATTAGTCTCTCTAGCATCTTCAGCATGTTTTAACTATGTACCGACTTGAGGATGGACCGTTTGTCCTCTCCAATGCGCTTCATCGTTTTAATCTACAACGCCAAGGTTGCATCAGTAAGCTTGTTAGTTTCATGTCTCATACGTCTGACATTATTTTCAAAGCAACAGGGATAGTTGACTTGTCTCTTGATTGGCTGTGAAATTATTCTTCCACTTCTAAGATCGTTTCCACTTCTGAATAAATTCAACATATCGAGAAGTCAATTTCTTAGTGCTAAATTCTGAAGAGAAAAAGAGAGGAAATAGAATAACTCGATTATCTGCCTATAACACCCCTCATTAGCAATGCCAAGAATATTTCAATTGCAGCTAAGAGATTTGCACAGGAATGTGATACCAAGTGACGATTACTGACCTCATACTTGACGAACCCCTCAAGAACTACCAAAAGCAAAGGCCCACTGTCATGATTGCGATTGAGCTGCAGCTAAAATCTTTCAGCTCAAATCTCCGCAAAAGCTTGGTATCTCATTCATAAAAAATAATTACATTGACTAACAACCACATGATTCCTCAGGCAACATTGACCATACCAATAGGAACAAAGGCTCGCAATGGGATGGCGAAATGAATGCAGTAAGAGTGCGTTTGGATTCGTGTATTTGAATTGAAATCCGTGATTTCAAATTATAAATTTCGAAATCCTAATTTCAAATCCAAATCCATCGTTTGGCAAACGTTAGGATTTCGAAATCCGGATTTCAAAATGGAGCTCGAGCTCGAGCTCCAACTCATGAAGCTTGTCGAGCTCCAACTCATGAAGCTCGTCGAGCTCGACCTCGAACTAATTATTAAAAATTAAAAATGTACAAAAATAAAATAAAAAACTAACAAAATAAAATAAACTCGTGAGTCGGCCCGCGAGCTTTGGATCATCGTTCGTCGTTCGTCGAGCTCGAGCCGCCTCATCGAGCACGCGAGTCGGCCCGACTCATCGTTCACTCATAATTGTTGTTATTATTATTATTATTATTATTATTATTTACGAAAATCGTTACTGGTTTTTGGATTTCGATGGTCGAATTTTAAATCCATCAAATAACAAAAGGTTTAAATTCTCCTCGGATTTGGACGAATCGAAATCCAAATCCGAACGGTTGCCAAACAGGTGATTTGGATTTGGATGAAATCCGGATTTCAAATCGAAATCTACGTATCCAAACGAAGCATAAATAAATTGATATGACTAGATATGGTAAACTGTGAAACATTAATGTGCAGAAAGTACCAAATTGCACTGAGGTGAGTAAACTGTCAACGTTTGATCTAACTGAGCCTAATCTAGATAGTCTCATATCTGCGCTGTTAGAAGTCTTCCTGTGATTAGCAGATGCTGAGTTATCTTATAAATCAAATAGAAAAATCCCCTTTATAAACAATTTAAAGAATTTGACGGTGGAAATGTGTGACAAGGATCCTTAGCAAGCTCATTTCGATCGATTTCAAAGCCGAATTCTAAGTTTTGGATCACTCAATCCCAACATGTAGCTCGGGAAGAATACTCGAGACACTCACTATTAACCCAATCACTCAGAAGCCCCATCCATTAAATAAATAGTAAAAGGTTCGACCAAGCTCAGGGCGAAAATCATCACATGGTACAACAACACACTTACCAGACAGACGACAATCCAAATAACAACACGTGGAATAAGTAACAAATATTCATATTCATGCAAATAAATCACATACCTGAGTAATAATAATGAGCTGCAAATGCAAGGAAAAGGGATCACTTTTAACTTGTAACTCATCTCCCTCGTCTGTGAATCTACTGCTTAACTCATTAACCAAAGCACCAAGACCAACAAACATTCATATAATAGCCCCACAAACTATGCAGTAGCATTCACACACCCCTTATCACACACTTCGAAAGAAAATCAATTGCTGAGACCAAAAATGTACGATCAATTACACCAGGAGAACAAAAAATGACATGTTTTCACTCAAAAAATGAGGATTACTGAGAACAGTACACAATCACTTTCCGCCTTCTTCTTCCAACTTCTTGCAATAAGCCTGCAACACCATGACCAAATCCCTCGCGGGCGCTTGAATAGTCCCCACGACCGCACTTGCTGGGCCCTTTATAGCCCCCAAAAGATTCGCATAAACCTCAGCTCTCGTAGGCAGATTCTCCAACGCCTTAAACTCCTCGGGCCCGTAGAACTTCCCTTCAAACACAGCCCCAGCAAAATCATTCTCCTCCAGTTTCTTATCCTTCTGGAAGGTTCTATAGGGTTTCAGAGCAGCCGGGATCTCCTCGCTGTGCACAAACATCCACGCGTTCATCCCCTTCATGCAGGGTTTTAGAGCTTCCCATGGTGTGCCTTCGATGGCTTTGAGTACCAAAGTGTTCTTGGCCACGATCAGCTTCGAGGTCTCGGGCATTTGGGTCCTGAGTTCCTGAAATTGCTGTACGGTGAGTCCCTTGTAGGATATCGCGGCTATGAGGTGGCAATCTTCGAGTTGGTTCTTGACCTTTTCTACGGTTTCTTCTTTCTTGGAGCGGGAAATGGCGGCTTTGATGGTCGGGAGGTGGGTGGCGCGTGATTTCGGGTGGTGGTGAATTGGGCGTGTGGCGAGGAATGGGTTCTTGAAGTGGGATTTGAGTGAGAGGTGAGTGGTGGTGAGTTCCATTATTCTTTGAGCGATGGAGATGGAGTTTGGGTGTGCCCTTATCTATTCGACGAAGTGCGCGTGCGCCTATTTTTGTTATAGAATTAATCCAATAATTATATAAGATAGGGATATCTACAGTTAAATACGCGATAAAAAAAATTTTGGATCAGTAACTTGTCAGTAAATCTTTTTATGTAGGTATTCATTTGAAACATATTGTACTGATAAGTACCTAATGGACAATTTTACCCTTAAAAATTTCGTTTATTAGTATCCTACCGTATGTGTTAATTTAGATAAAAGAAAAACAATTAAAACCTCAAATTCCCAAATCGATCACACCACCAAAATCGCTCGAGCTCCCAAAATCAAACGAGATCGAAGCTAATCCTTCCCAAAATCGACCAAAAATCGTTCGTGCTTCCCCAAATCGGACATTTTCGTCACAACCGAACGCTCGCGGTCGCATTCGTGTCCTCCGGTGGCAGTCCCAGACAAAAACGAAAGAACCTCGCTCGTCGAATTCATAAATTGAAGGTAAATTCGGCTTTTTCGAATTTTCTCGTCGTGTTTTCGGTTAATCGTTTGTTGGGTAGCTTTGGGCTTTGATTAGTATTTTTTTATGGCTTCCAATTTCAATCAAGGTTCCTAATGATTTGGAGTCGATAAGTGCTCAGAATGATTTTGTTTTCAGGTATCGATTGGGAGTTTTATGGGTCTTATGGTTTTTAAATATGGGTTCGATTATGTTTTTCTTAGGGTATCGTTTATGCTTCGATTTGGTACCATCTACGCTTGATATTTGGTACTCTATATGCATTGTATTGTTACTTTTTGTTTCGATATCTTGGTACTATCTGCAAGATGAAACTGGTACGTATTGTCATTTTGTGATTTATAGGTTATGTTTTATGAGGAATGGCACAAAACAAAAACGCACTCAGAATAGATGTGAGCTCTCTTCGAGTTGTCATCCTTCTCAGTTTCGATTTACGATTAGCTATATAACAAAGAAAATGACCCCCGAGCAACTCGAAGTTCTAAAGAAGACTCTGTAGACATGCCTAAGATGTCACATTTTGCTCGGATGACACTTTTAAAGCGGTATTATGTAGAAACCAACTCCTTTAGCTTCAGTGAGGATCTTGATATAGTGTTCTCTCATGAGGAATCTAGTATAGTGATGGGGTTGCAGGTTAGCTGGCCGACCAGAATGCCAAGTTGAAATCGGAAACTGTTACCCACATTTTTGGTGGAAAAAATTGTGAAGTAACGCGTAAAAACATTACGTAATTATTGTTGGGGTTTGCAGAAAACCGTAGGGAGGAGATCACAAATGATTTTGTGAGGATGTTCGGTTTTTTACTTATTTAACTGTGTGTTATTTCCGATGGGTAATTCGAAAAACCCATCATTAGTGAATTCCTGTGTTATTTACCCATTTTTAGTATGTGTTTAATGATAATCTCAATGGTTCCGTACTTGCAGATGCAGTGTATGAGCATGTGCCCTTGTTGGCACAGAGGAGGCAACTATATATGTTTCCCCGAGTATCGTTGTAAGAAAACTGTGGATCACGACTACAACCGGCGCCCCATCTCATAGCGTAGATTGCGTGGTTCATGCATCATTGTAAATGGGGAAAGACATTGTCAACACCCAAGAGTTCCTGACATTTTCCGACAGTGGGTGTGAGACTTTGTTTGGATGATTGTTAGACATGGTTTTTGGTTTTTGGCTTGGATGCTTGGTTTTTAGACTTCTGTAGCGTTTTATGAGTTCGGATGTTTAGTATTTTTGTGTTGGTTGCTGTTGGCCCTTTGTGCTCGTTATTTTATATTTTCAAAATGAAATATGTAGTACCACAACTCGTATGTATGTTGTACCTCATCAAGTTTAGATTATGTACCCTATTAGAAATTGTTAATGTATCATATGAGCCACGGATGTCGTACTACATCTCGTACATATGGCGTACCACATCTCACATATATGACTTATCGTTTTCTTGGAGTATATAGTACCACATCTCGAATATATGTCGTACCACTCTCGTACATTAGGTATATATGACTAATACAACAAAGAACACGCATATCTGACGTACCAGATACGGTACACATCAAATCTATATTACGTTCCCTATTAAGAATTGTTAAGGTACTTTTTCAGCAATGGATGTTGTACCATGTGTTAAACTGTAAAAAGTAAATGGATTTATGAGCAAATAACATATGGATACATAGTGTTACAAATACATAGTAATAAATAAATGTTATTATTACAAAAAAATACTCAAATTAGTTGCACATTTCCAATTCACCACATATCCAAACTATATAGAAAGATGTTCATACTACTATCCTCATCTTATTTTGAAACTTGGAGTTTGAAGGGGTTAATCGAATATGTGGTTAATGCTCCAAATTTGATACGGAATGAAGCGTATAATATATCTAAGAATAGTAGGAGAGTTTCAAATAAAAAACAACAAGAACGGCGACGAAAAATGATTACCTTCATATTACTATCTTGAATCACTTGATATGGTCATAGTAGTGTACCAACTATATGTTGTTTGTAGTACCCAATATGTACATATGTTATCAAATAACTAAAAGTCTGATATGTCAGACAGTCTGTCTTGTCGTGTCAGAAAATGTCTCGGACGACTGTCATTATGCGACATATCAGACATTCTCCGACATGTCAGACATTTTCTGACATGTCGGAAGTTTTTTCCATATATGTCGGAGTTTTAATGTATCGACAATAACATTTTACGTACCTTTTATTACATTTCTAGTATCATTTTATCGTTGTTATAGTACTTAATATACATATGTTGTGGTATCATTTTTAATGTAGTTGCAGTACCTTTTGTAGATATGTTGTGGTACCATTTAAATGTGATTGCAATACCTATTGTAGATATGTTGTGGTACCATTTTAATCGAAATAATTACTAGCCATATCAGAAAACAATTAAGCATAAACATTCAACAATCTAATGTGATTGTACATCAACCGACTTCAATTTTTCTGACGTGTCTAGTACATTTTTCAGATATATCAGAATTGTTTTAGCTTACACTTCTACTTTTTCATACCAATTTTAATACATTTGCAGTACCATTTTATTGCGCTTGCAGTACCAATTTAATGTGGTTGTAGTACCTTTTATAGATATGTTGTGATACTTAAATCTATATTATTTTGTACCTCGCATCAGAACAGAAAAGATAATAGCCATAATAGACAACAAGTAACTCATAATCCTTCAACAAGTATAGAGGTCAATATACAAGCAACATATATAAAAAGGACATCAAATGGTAATGTCTTACACATATAACCCAGAATTACAACAATCTAATGTGATTTTCAACCTACCCAAAATTCAAAACATCACGCATCGAACCAACACCACCTTTCATTGTTATGCACTTAATCTCGCTCATGATTTTTACTCATCTTCACCCTAATTTGGAAATAGTCCAAACAAATTGATATGATACAATCCTAACAAATGGTACGATAAACTAATTATAAATGGTACTACCACATCACTTATAATAGTACTACATCTTAAAACAATGAAGTAGCACAACAAAACGTTCCATGGTACACAATATAATTAAAATTGGTACTACATAACGAATATATAAAAAAGATCAGGGTTTTCGAAAGAAACCTCTTTACCAAAAATATATCTCTTAAGCTTATATGAATACTCGCCAATATTTTTTTTCAGCTCGACAGCGGTTTCGATTTTTTCTCAATCTGAATCTTTACGACGAAGACATTTTTCCCCAGATTACATCTAAATAAATCTTCATGTAATTCGAAATCAGGTAAAATACACCGATATTATCGACTAATTCGAACCAACCCACTTCTAAATACATACATATTTCCCATTATGATCATCAAACTGCACTAACTGAAAGAAATAAAGCATTCATGACTCAACCTTTTTATTGACTTTAAATGGTAAAACGAAAATCGACTTGCAATTGATGATGGTGGCTGTATCAATAGGAGGACGACACACCTTCAAAATGGTCAGATTCGTCGTCGATGAAGCCATCATAATCCGGGATGACGTCATCCAGGTCGGAATTGTCTTCATCCTCATAATTGCCACAGAATTCCTCATCGTCGTTGGAATCCCTCGTCGCCGAATCGATCGTTAATCAGTCCGTCTGTATCTAGGCTCTTGGTGATAAGGTTTGAGAGAGAGAGAGATTAGATGTGTGGGACGATGGTGAAACAATAATATAAAAACTTAAAAGTAAGGGTAAATTTGTCATTTTAGTAAAAAAGTACCTAAGAGTATAAACGTTTTCGAATGGGTACTTCATAATAAAATAGGTCTGGAAAGGGACTGAACTGAACCGTTTTCTTTTATACATTTTGGGTATTTAACTCTAGTTTCCCCTACAAGTTATCTGATTAAACTTTTGAAATCCCCTAAATATACGGCAAATGAGACTTAAATACCTAATGAGATAAAAAAGCCACCTCAGTCCCCTGTCAAAAACGTTTTGTATATAGGTACCTAATAGAATAAAATTATTACAGATAGGTACCCGTTCCACTAAGATTACCATTTTGCCCTCATTTAATGAATTAACAATTCATTTCTCAATTTTTCTGCATTTTCGAATATCCATAGTCCCTAACGTCATTGACGGAAAAATATCTGGGTGACCACGATTCTCGACCGCCGTCCGTTGTCGGCCGTCCATTCGTGCCGGTGCCGGAAAAGGTGCGAGATTACCCATTACAGTGGGTTTCTCGGTCCAGTTACTCGATTTTGTTCAGTTAAACTTTTATTTTTCTTTGTGTTTGGCTAATCGAATGTACTCGTGTGCTCGAGCTTGAGCGAAATCTGATAACATGAATAGCGATCAACGACGAGATGTAAGGGTGAGAGGTCAGTATTTGGTAGTAAGTGAGGCTAATCTGTCGTAATTCGTAATTTTTATATAATTGTTATTACGTACCATTTTTATGTTTGTTACGTACCATTTTATATTTTGTTATCGTACCTAAATATTTAACATCTGATACGCCATATGCATTAAAATGGTATTGCACGTTGTCTAAATAGAATACCATAACTTATCTAAAAATACGACAATATGCTACCATATGATACGATTATTTAACACTACATACTCATATATGGTACGACATAAGTAAATAAAAAGGAACTATGTCTATTGAAGTACGAGTACGGTATCATATGTGTGCTAGGTACGGTTTAAATTAATGTAAGAGTACGGTAACATACCTAGGGAGATACTTCGTAATAAATAAATCCTAATATGTACGGAAAAGAGGACTGATTTTGTTGGAGACAGTTTCTGACACGATGTTTATGACATACGAGGTAATCTGTTTCCGAAAAGACAGCTCGTCTGACATGTCGAAGACTTTCAGAAAAGGTTTGATGTCATATGTAAATTTTGGGTACTGCAACCAAACTTAAATAGGTACCCCGTAATAAGTATATAAGGTACAACTATGTGGTTACATATGATACAATATCCCTTACATCTTTGATACGTCATATTAGGGTAAATGTTTTTCGAGGCCGTTCGAATTAGTTTTCATCCATAACCATCCTAAAATGCTTATATATAGCATATGCTACATTTGTTATCAAATTGGGTGCATTAACCATTATACGCATGAATTAATCCTTTCAACCCCTAGTTTCATTAGAACATAAGGATACTAGCAAGAATATCTTACAAAATAGTTCGGAAATGTGGTGACTACGAAATGTGCAAATTTTTTTTGTAATAAATCATTTAATTATCGTTATGTTTGATTAACATCACACATCCATACATAATTTGCGTAAGAATCTATTTATTTTCAATGGTTTAACAAAGGGTACTGCAACCAAACTTAAATAGGTACCCCTTAATAAGCATATAAGGTACAACCATGTGGTTACATATGATACGGTATCCGTTACATCTTTGATACGTCATATTAGGGTAAATATTTTTCGAGGCCGTTCGAATTAGTTTTTCATGCGAAACCACCCTAAAATACTTATATATAGTATATGTTACAATCAATTTGGTGCATTAGCTCTTATGAATTAATCCCTCAAACCCGTAGTTTCATTAGAATATAATGATACTACCAAGCACATCTAACAACATAGCTTGGAAATGTGGTGACTACGAACTCTGCAACTTTTTTTGTAATAAATCGTTTAATTATCGTTATGTTTGATTAACATCACGCAACCATACGTGAATTGCGTAATAATGTATTTATTTTCGATGGTTTAACAAATGGTAATGAACCAAACTTAAATAGGTACCCAGTAATAAACATATATGGTACAGGTACGTGGTTACAAATGATACGGTATCCTTACATCTTTGATACGTCATAGTAGGTACCCCGTAATTATCGTTATGTGTGATTAACATCACAGACATGCGTTATTTGCGTAAGAATCTATTTATTTTCGATGGTTTACCAAATGATACGATATATATTTGACTTATGGCATATCATTTATACAAGATTTGATACGACATATATTTAAATTGTGGTACATCATATAGGCAGTGCAAGGTACGTTTTCAATACAATTTCTGGTACGTTATCCAAACAAGTCTCACAAATACGAACACAAACACAAACACAAAAGATAAATACCAAGTCCCAACCATCCACACAGAGTCTCACAACCATCTAAGACAAATCATCGAAAGAGGTCTAGCATAAAATTGTGCTCGTCGCGTAAAATGCGAGCAACCATTGAAGCACGATACTCATTCCGCTTACCTTAGATCGAAATAAAGAAGGATGACACCTGGAAGAAAAATCATATATCTTTCGCGATGTCTTTGCCTTTGATGCCATTTCTGCAAAAAAACAAATCTGATAAATCATATAATAAAGATACAATACAATTTTCTTCCTACACAAGGTACCAAGATACTAAAACAAATTGTATCAAATACAATGCATATTAGTACCAAAGAATCAACCAATTGACTACCAAAATTGAAGCTTAAACGATGACCTAATTGCAGCAAACTCGGATACCCTATCAAATCAATATAAATTGGAAATCCAATCGAAACAAATTGACCCCAAATTCAAACTGCAAATCCTAATCGATGCATTCGAAAATGCGTATCAGCTTCATCTTACAGATAGTACCAAGATATCGAAACAAAAAGTATCAATACAATGCATATAGAGTACCAAATATCAAGCGTATATAGTACCAAATCGAAGCATAAACGATATCATAAGAAAAACATAATCAAACCCATATTTAAACACCATAAGACCCATAAAACCCCCAAGTCAATCCCGGAAAACAACTCATTCTGAGCCCTTATCAATTTCAAATCATTAGGAACCGGAATTTAAACAGGAAGCCATAAACAAAACACTAGTCGAAGCCCTAAGCTACCCAACCAAACAACGAAAACACGACGAGAAAATTCTAAAAAGCCAAACTTACCTTTGATTTATGAATTCAACGAGCAAGGTTCGTTCGATTTTGTCTGGGACTGCCACTGGAGGACAAGAATGCGACCGCAAACGTTCGGTTGCGACGAAAATGGCGAATTTTGGGAAGCACGGGCGATTATTTGTCGATTTTGGGAAGGATTAGCTTCGATCTCGCTTAATTTTGGGAGCTCGAGCGATTTTGGTGTTGTGATCGGTTTGGGGATCTGAGATTTTAATTGCTTTTCTTTTATCTAAATTAAAACATACGGTAGAATTGTAATAAATGAGATTTTTAAGTGTAAAATTGTCCATTAGGTACTCATCAGTACAATATGTTTCAAACGGGTACCTGCATAAAAATTTTTACTACCAAGGTACTGATCCAAATTTTTTTTATCCCTTTAGGTATTTAACTGCAGTTACCCCATAAATAAATTAATAAAAGAAAAGAATAAGAAAAATTGCGTAATTTTTCTTGTCAATTATGTATGCCCCACAAACCCATCATAATTCCTATACTCTGACTATGTTCGTTCTGAATCGAATCCGTACATCTATCAAATATGATAAAAAGTGAACATATAACTGATATATATTATATATATATATATGGAAATATGTTTTTCCAAAAAAACTAAAATTCGAATTGCCACGAAATACGTTTACGCTAATTTGGTGTACCAAATATGCGTGTATAGTGTACCTCTCTGGAGCCGTTGATGGTACCTTACAGTTGACGTTACCGTATCTCACAATAATAGGTTGATGTACCATGATATGTACTGATATTGTAATTTTTGAGTTGGAAACTTTCCATGAAATTATGGAATCTGAATGTTTCAGAACTTTATGACTTTTGGTGCATGTCAGAGTATCTATGTTAGAATTTTTCATGCCGTTAGAATTGTATTTTTATGTATTGCTTTTTGGTTTTTTTATTTTTCAACACTCACCTGTACAACATTTAATATAAAGTATCATTGTAATGCGTTCAGTGTACCATGTACTATATGTTTGTTGACCTATTACACACGACTACCGTACAATTTTTAACATTGTTATTGTTACTGTATGTTAGGTCCTGATTCATCAATCAACAAACAATCTAAGCAAGAAATCTTGGTATTCGAGTAAGAAATCTTACGGATTACGTTTCGTTGAATAACCCCGCTGAAGATCTTGAGAGAGGTTGTTAGCTTTCCTAGTTTCTCGATCGTATTCTCTCTCAATTTAAAATATGAATTCGACGCTTATTATTTTCTGAATAATAAAACTTGTAGTCTTTGATAGTGTACATCATATTTGTACCTATATTCAACGTATAATTGCTATTAGGTCCTACACTATTAAAACTACTAATTACGCCCCTAATTACAAGGATAATGAAATAACAAAGCACAATTCTAATATTCTCTTCAATCTCCCCGTTTGTGCTTGTCTTTGTTTCAGCTCCTTTTATCCTTGTTGGGCGTAAAATGACTTCCGCAATCCCAATGCTGTCTCGTAACGTCGAACATCATTCCTCAGCTCCAATCTCTCATTTATAGCATCTAGAAGCTCGTTCAAGAGTGGGGCCTCTTCTTCACAAAGATATTCGAAGATTGTCTCTTCGGTGATCTCTCCCAATCTCTTATGAATGTTCTTCCTCACTAACTTTAGCGTCCCGTCATAGAACTTATGGACTTCTGACTTCATCATAGCCCTAGTATTTCCAATGACTGGATTTAGATAGGTTATGGCGAGGCCAGGTTTCTTAAAGATGTAGTTCTTGGGAAAGTTGTTGAGTGGGAAGCCCTTCATGAGCGGAGATTCCATGTTGACCTTCTTCATGTTGTTCTCTATTGCAATTTGAAGGTCGTGTGCGGTGTGATACTTGATCTGCCGCACCATGAATCTTTTCAGTCCCTCGAGTCCTTCAGTCCTTATATATCCGGAATGCGTCTTGTACTTTCTCTTGTACATCCGGTACAATTGGTAGACCTCATCCGGTGGAAGGAATGGGAGATAAATTTCATCTATCTCTTCTTGAGTGCGGTTGCTGTCCGCTCGCTCAATGATGTAGATAGGGGTTGGGTATCTTCCGATCGTATGCGAGACACGATAAGTTGGAGAATCGGTGGCTTGTTCTTGAAATTTTTCTTTAGTTGATCAGCTAGAATGCCACTTCGATTGGGTCCGAGATAGTTGAGCATGAGGATATGCTCCATTTTCTTCCTATCTTCCCAGTGTGAGATGCCCCTTAGGTTAAGTACATTGAGCTTCTTTATTTTGTTTGGAGCCCTCCAAATCTGCTTTCTTACGTCTTCAATGAACGGGACTTCAATTCTGACGTTCTCCCATGGCGTCTCGACTCTAACTGTCCCTTTTGATAAACGGGGAGGAGAGTCGACTTTGAGCCTTATCATTTCGCGTAGCTCTGGGAGGGTAGAACTGTAGTTCTCGCCTTCTTGAAGTTCTTCTTCTTCAAGCAGCACCAAGTCCACCGAAGCTTGTTGTAAGAAGTATCTGACGTTGGAGAGTCGAGCTTGAGCAGCCTCATCTGGTTCCCATTGCGTCATCCACTTCTCGTTTAGGATGTAGTCATCTACGATCAGATGTGGATCGTAGGTAACTGCTTCTGGTTGGACTTGGGGGAGGTTTGAGGTCGGGATCGGATTTGGATTTGTAGGAGAGAGGGTTAGTGTTTCGGATATGGTGGGAGGTGTGGTTGTTTGTTGGCGTGTTTGAGATTGTGTGGTTGGTGAGTGTGAGGACGATCCTCCAGCTTCTTGAGTTTTTGTCTGTGCTTGACTCAATCCACGGCCGCTCCGTGTAGTTCTTTGCCGTTTCTCCCCCTCATGACGATCCAGATCATCGGTATCGTCATGTCTACGCTTGGTGCGGGAGCTTTCTTCTCGGCACCTTGTTTGTGCTGGCGGCTCTGGTTCATCTATCAACCTTTTGTAGAGACTCTCCTCAGCAGGAGATCTGGTCTCTAAGGCGAGGAGGCGGGAGATGAGTATATCGTGAAGCTGGGTGATCGGGATGGTGTAGGGATTGATAAGTGAGGGTGAGGGAGTTGGGGTTGTGAAGATTGGTTGTAGTGGGGTGTGTAGGGTGGTGGTAGGAAGTGGTGAGGATATGGGGGTGGTTTGTGTGTCGGCCGGAGCAGCTTCTGAGACTGGTGTTTTCCCGGTGTCTCTTCGGGAAGTCTCGAGAGCGTGAAGCATACGGTCCATCAGACGATCTTCTAGAGAAGATAGAGCTGTGGAGAGCGCTTCTTGCAGTCTTTGCTCCGTCACGAACACTGGTGGAGTGGGGCCAGGGAGGCGCTCCACTGTCACAACATCGGAGTAGATTTCCGATGTGCCGCCTTGAGTAGGTCTTGAAGTTCCGGAACGTCCAAGGACATCCGTTATCAACCCTGAAGTCACCACTTCAATTGGTTGGCCTATTGTTTGCTCCAAAGATATCGGGGGTCCAATATGGCTTCCACCCAATCCTTGAGATGATACGATAGGTATCACCTCTATGGGTGTTGAAGCAGATTCAATTTGAATCTGTTCGGTAGGCTGATCAGTTGGTGGTGGATGTGTTGGCTCCGAAGCCGGTATGATTGAAGGCACTGCAGACGAGGCAGAGAGTTGTTGTCGGCGAGGGCCCATTCTTTGGAGTCTGTAAGCTTCATCAGAACCGATTGCCTCAGGAGAGATATCTTGTGGAACACCTTCGGGCTCAATCTCCTGAGTCGTGGCTTCAGGCTCCGTTGTTGCCACCAAAGATTCCCTTTGAGAAGGTGCCAGAGCCGGATCCAAGGCACGTACCATCGCCTCCGTGATGGAGTTGTTCTGGCAGTAGTCCTGGTATGCCTCTTCAGTTGGATCAGCTAGTCGGAGTAGCTTTAATGGGATCAGCATTGGTTGGAGTGCTAGATCGGCGGCCTTCGGGTTGTGAAAAAATCGAAGGCGTGGCGGAGTGTATTCCGCAATTGGTGGTAGTCTCGGGATCTCAGGATTGGTGTCCATGAAGTGTGAGATCAGTACCGGGAACCATCGTACATAGGGAAGAGATTTTGCCTTCGACTTTGTCTCCCTTTGACGCATCTGGTCCACTAGATCGTTCCAAATCAGCTGGGCCACGTCATATCTTTTGGAAAAGATCACTCCATGAAAAATGCGAAGGATGTTCCCGTTCGCCTTGTCGAAGCCGGAGTGTTTTGGGGAGAGGCATTTGTTGATGATGCCGAACAATGTCTTCCACGGATGGGGAATCCCGCTATTTTGAAAGTTCGCCAGTTTGGTTAGCGGAGGTTTGTATCCCATCCGGAGCATGTCTTCTACGATCTCCGCATCCGTTGGAAGTTGATCATATTTGTCGTAGTGCGGGAGATCGAGCACCATGGCCATCAGATTTTTCGTCAGGGCGATATGTCTTGTGTTGATCATCGTCATGTATTCCATGCTATCACCGTGGACGAAGCTCTTCATACTTCCCCAGAATTGCTGGAGATAGACCATTGGTACGGTGGACGTCATGGTCAAGGCTGGCCATAGGGGGTGTCCTTTGAGGATGGATATTATGACTTCATCCGGACATCGAAACGTCGTAAGGTCCAGTTGAAAGTTGTTATCTTGGACTGTAATATAACTTCCAGAGGGGTAGATGTGAGGGTAGTTGGGAGTTGCCATATCTGCAAAAATAACATAAGGTTCATTAGTTGATAAATTTCCAAATGCTAATTTGCGGGAATAAGAATGAACTTAAGAAAAAAATTGGAATTGTTAAGGTTTAAATACGAAGGACTTAGTGAAAATTTGTAAGTTTGAAGAAGTCTTATAAGTGTATTGTTATTCGATCGAGGAGTTATTCGAACATCACTTTTTGCGATAGAAAATTTTTTAAGTTGTGAAAATTTTCTAAGTCTTATTCATCGTGATTTTATTCGAGTGACAATTTATTCGATCGTTAAATTTTGCGATCGAATAAAATAGTGTCGAATAAAACAAATTTTTCGCCGATGGGACTTTTACGATCGAATAAAATTTTATCGAAAACAATAGTTTTTCGCTGAGTAATTTTGCGATCGAATAAAATGTTATCGAAATACGTAAGTTTTTCGCCGCGTAGTTTTGCGATCGAATAAGAATGGTCGAAAAACTTAAGTTATTCGCGGCGTAGTTTTGCGATCGAATAAGAATGTTCGAAAAACTTAAGTTATTCGCCGCGTAGTTTTGCGATCGAATAAAAATATATCGAAAACACAAAGGTTTTCAACACTAAGTTTTTGCAGTCGAATAAAGTTCTTCGATGACACTATTTGCGATACGGACTTTTGCAATCGGAAAACATTCAAATCAAACTTTTAACGTTTAACGCGGAAATTTTGATTTCTGGGTAAATCATGAGTTATTCTGGGTTCAGAATGTTCAGAAAACATTCGCGAAGCCAAATATCACGATTTTAATCCAGCAAGTCGAGTTTAAACACTTTGATTTGAGGGTCAAAAAACCAGTTTCGTCGAAAAAATATAAACATGAACTTTCTTCAAAAGTTTTTTGTGAAACTACTTACGAATCGGATGTTTTTGAATAGAAAATGATTCAGAACAAGTTTCTACCTTCGAAATCGGCAAGTTTAATATAAAAAGTTCGAATATTGCGGGATTGGTTTGAATCGCCGAAGTTGGCTCGAAGAGTTTGTAGAAGTCGAAAAGTTTTTCGATTGGAAATGTGTAGCGTGTGAGAGAGTTTTTCGATCGATAAATTGATATTAATACTTTACGATTGGGTAAAGTAAAAATTACATTGGGCCGTAAAAAAAAAAATTTTGGGCTTTAGATAAATTCAGGTCTGATTTTTTTTTTAATTAACCCAAAAATAAATTGCATAATATTCCCTGTATTTTTTAAAGGATGAAATTATCTCCTAATCTTGATGAAATTCAACATTTGACTCCTCGGATGAGCTCTAAATTTTCTGCGAGGCTTAAAAATGTCAGAATTCATGTTTTACGAGTGTAGAGGACATTAACAAATTCTCATATAAAACTCCCCCTCAACAATTGCATGAGAAAACTTTTCAGTACCTAAGCATATTTTTGTACAAATTGGCATATGAAAATTTCCGATTTAAGTATAAGTAACGCATTTTAGGTAATTTAGCATAGTTTTCATTAAAAATATTGCATTTTTCAAAATAGTTATTCGCATTTTATCAATTCTGAACCAATGCATGTATTAATGCATTTAAAATGTGCGAGGAAAAGAAAAAAATATTTTTGTTTCGGGGTCAGATTTATTTATTTCGAACATTATCACACAAAAAAATTTTCAAGACATATAAAACATTAATTTGCTATAAAATCATGTAACTAAACTAGTATTCTAATAGCATAGTATGAATCACTTCGACAACTCTCGCAAGTTTCGGTCATATCACTCAATTTATTTTTATCAAGGAGATTTTTAGTAGATATATCACTCTTATTATCACAACAAAATTATATCAATTAATTTGTTATTGTAGTATTTGTAATCAACTTACCAAGTGAGAGTTCATCATTTTGAATCAAAGGGACTTTTAAGGGATTTTTTTTTTTTTAGGCTCTGACTAAAGGAGTAGGAAATTTGGGTTAGTGAGCTTAAAAATTCTTCTCTTCCAGGGGCCCTTTTTGTGAAATTATGTTATGATCCTTTTGCTTTTCCTTTCTTTAGTAATTTCTTTTCAAGGCTTTGAGAGATGAGATATTCTCTGATTTTGGGTCGAAACTGTGTTCCTTGAGAAAGTTTCACAGCTATGGAGTTCGAACCTAAGACTGTGCTTCTGTTCTCGTTTTCTCTACATAAGATCTAGATTATCATTGGAGAAGTTCACTTCAAGGTGCTTTTCTTCTAGGAGTATACGAGATTATCTAGGAGAAGTTCGCAGTGAGATCAGTGTTTCTCTTCTATAATGAATGTAAAATGCATAATGTGCATCACTTTTGCTCTCCCCCTCTTTTTCTTGATTGAGTAACCCCGAATCTTGTAAATAAGGTTGAAGGCTTAATCTGGTGTTTATAAAGAAAAAGAATGTCGGAGAAGGCTCAAAGGGGAGTTCTAGAGGAAAAAGTAAATGATTTATTATTTGTGGCAAGTGAGGAATTTCCTAATATGCCTTATCATTTTCATGACAAACTAATCACAAAAGCAAAATTGAAGCTACGAAGTACACACCAAAAGATAGTCATTTGAAGTGTAACATACTAAAAAAAATATCGAGGTTCAAATTCTCACATGTATGATGTGGCTTTGTGTCTACTGAAACAAAGAAAGTTCTTTTGAATAAAAGAATGTCATATGAATTTTTAGGCAAAGAACTTAATCATATATATCGAAAAAATATTTTTGTGAGTAATTTCAAAAATAGTCAAAATTATCGTCATCCTCCATTTTTTTTTACTTTATTTATACTAGTTATATATATATATATGTATTTATATATATTTAATATAAGAAATATTAACAGATAGAGTCACGCAAAATAATCAAGAAATATTAGGAAGCACATAGAATATCAAATTGAAGCATAGTAGAGCATGTAAAGTACATTTCAAGTAAGATTGAGATTCAACATGCCTAATTTAGCAATAAGGTATTGGAATCGTTTTTCATCCAATGCATTAGTGAATAAATCAGCAAGTTGAAGCTCCGTTTTTACAAAATACATATTTATAATGCCTTTTTCTACATGATCTTTTATAAAATGATAACGAATAATCTATGTGTTTCGTGCGTGAATGATGAACATGATTGCAAGTAATGGCTATAGCACTTTGAGAATCACTGTAAATGGGAATGTTATTAAAATCAAACCCGTAATCGCGTAGTTGTGTCCGCATCCATAGAATTTTTTTTCTTTGGGGACCAGCAGACCAACTTTTCGCCTAAAAGTTGTGCTCCGCCAGATGTGCTTTTTCCGTCCATTCGACAACCTGAATAGTTAGCATTCGTATAGCCAATAAGTCGAAAGTCAGTATTTTTAGGATACCATAGCCCTAAGTTTGGAGTTCCTTTGAGATATCGTAGCTTGACGGCATTCATGTGGGACTCCTTTGGGTCGGCTTGAAAGTGGGCGCATAGGCAAGTTGCAAACATAATGTCGGGTCGGTTGGATGTCAAGTAGCGAAGAAATCCGATAATGCTCCGGTAGGTGGTGATGTTGACAGCCTTTCCAGACAGATCAGCATCCAATTTGCAATTAGTATACATAGGAGTATTCATCGGTGTGCTCTTGTGTTGATTAAATCTCTTCAGAATATCTCAGATATATTTGGTCTGTCCATCATCGAGTTGCTTGACTTGTAATCCAAGAAAGAATTGGAGTTCTCCCATTAAGCTCATCTCGAATTTGGTCTTCATGAGATTACCAAATTTCTGACAGAGACGTTTATTTGTCGATCCGAAAATGATGCCATCAACGTAAACTTGAATGATCATCAAGTCTTTGCCTTGCCTTTTGATGAAGAGGGTCGTATCGATTGTTCCTCTCATGAAGTTGGATTTGACCAAAAATTCGCTCAGAACATCATACCAAGCACGAGGGGCTTGTTTTAGTCCATGGAGAGCTTTGTCCAATCGATAGACATGATCAGGATGGTTCTCGTGCATGAACCCTTCGGGTTGAGCGACGTAGACTTCTTATTTTAATACGCCGCTGAGAAAGGCAGTTTTGACGTCCATTTGATAGACTTTGAAGTCTTTGTGAGCCGCGTATGCTAGAAATAAGCTAATAGCTTCAATACGGGCGACCGGAGCATACGTCTCGTCGTAATCAATTCCTTCTTGTTGATTGTATCCCTTAGCAACGAGCCGTGCTTTATTCTTGATTACTTCACCGTTTTCATTTTTCTTGTTCTTGAAAACCCATTTAGTTCCAATTGTAGTTTTGCCTTGTGGTCGAGGAACCAATGTCCAGACTTGTAGACGCTCGAACTGGTTGAGTTCATCTTGCATCGCAGTTACCCAATCCGGGTCTTGAAGAGCTTCAGCTACCTTATTTGGTTTGTTTTTGCTTAGGAAGCATGTGAATAAACCGCTTTGTGTAGACGTACACCACTTGAAGGATCACCGATAATCTGGTCAGCAGGATGTGCTCGAGTCCATTTGCGTTCGTGAGGAATAACCGAAGTAGATTTGTCATTGTATTGTAGATCGAGACATCCTGAATTAATGGGTTGATCATTCATAGTCGGGAAACTCGATTAAGAGGTTGAATCGATAGGAATTTCCTCATCTGCATTTGTAGGAGCTGCAGCACTAGATGAAGATTCAGAATTAGTAGACTCTGTAACATTTGTCAAAGTTTGAGGATTAGGAGTCTCAATTTGAATTTCTTCCATTGAGGGAGAAGGAGCGCTGCTTGGTATAGAATGGGACGAAGCAGGCATTTGAGACTCGTTCCGATAAAAATGTTCAAACAGTGAATCTAAATCTTCCAAGTCGGCGGGAATTGCTTCTCTTGACTTTAAGGTAGAAGTTGTCGAAAGTTGTTGACCTTGTGCCAACACGCCTATAAGCTCTGGTTCTGAACTGTTTTGTTCAGAAGCCAATTCCGTCATTTCTTAAAAGGTGACGTTGTAGCTTTCAAGAATTGTACGAGAAGACTTGAGGTAGACGCGATATGATTTTGAAGTAGAGGGATATCCGAAAAAAATGTCTTCAAAGGCTTTGGTATCGAACTTGCTTCGATGCTCCCGATCGTTGGCCACAAAACACTTGCAACCAAATACTTTGAAGAATGAGATATTCGGGATTCTTTGATTAATTATCTCATATGGCGTCTTTTCGAAGCGTTTGTGACTAATTGTCCTATTTTGAGTAAAACATGCCGTACTCACTGCTTCAGCCCATAGAAAGTGAGGGAGACCGGAGTATATGAGCATTTTTCTTGCAACTTCAACTAAAGTCCGGTTCTTCCTTTCTACGACACCAGTTTGTTGAGGCGTTTTTACAGCTGAGAATTGTTGAATAATTCCAAGTGATTGATAAAAGTTGTTGAGACGTTGATTCTTGAATTCAGTCCCGTTGTCCGTTCTGATTACTTGGATTTTCTTTTGTAGGAGATTCTGAGTTGTATTCACAAAGCTTATTATCAAGTCTCCGGTTTCATCTTTAGTTCGGAGATATCTTGTCCATGTGTAGCGAGAATAATCGTCGACAATTACTAACACATATTTACGACCGTTGATACTTTGTGTACGCATTGGACCGCAAAGGTCCATGTGAAGTAATTCCAAGGGTCGAGATGTAGAAGCAACTTGCTTGAGTTTGTGTGCATCGCGCTTCATTTTTCCCATTTGACAAGCCGAACAGTGATGCTCTTGATGAGGAGAGATTGTTGGTAGACCGTTGACCAACTTTTTAACAAAGAGTTTGTAAAGAGCTTTGTGATTTAGATGTGACGAGCGTTGATGCCATAAGCTGTTCCTCTTGATTGTAGTTTGTGAGATGAGGCAAACAACTGTCGAATGTCGAACTGTTGTTAGATTGATAGTGTAGAGATTTGATCTTCGTGATCCTGTTAGAAGTTCTTGATTCTGACTATTTAAAATTCTGCACTGATCAGCTAAAAATACCACTTGAAATCTTTTGTCGCAGAATTGTCCTATGCTGAATAGATTGTGTTGGAGACCTTGGACGTAAGAGACATCTTAAATCGTCAGATTTGGCAGTAGAATGTACCCAAATCCGAGTATGGGAGCTGACTCATTGTTGCCAAATCAGACTTTGCATTGTAACGGTCTTGGTAGTTGCTCAACAGTTTCTGCTTTCCCGTCATGTGTGGGGAGTAACCAGAATCTAAATACCACACATGATGGATCTGCATACAAAGAGGTTAGAGAGATTTAGGTACCCACTTTTGAATGGGTCCTCTCGGATTAGCAGATTTGATAAGTAAGGTTTGGTCATTTTTAGTTCCTAAATTATTGGAATGCTTAGGTACCCAAACCAACTTAGAAGTAGTTGATTTAAGTGGTACTTCTTTAGACAACTTGGCCTTATTGGCTTGTGTTGGCCTAGGTGGTGTTTTAGGAACCCAGTGAGGTTGAACCTTACATGGGAGGTTAATTTCAGCACGAGCAAATGTCTGATTTGTCTTATTGCTTGAGAAAATCTTTTCTCTAACTAGTCTCCTAAGGTGTTTAGCTGAATGTACGTGGACTGGGTACCTTAGGTGAGGACAAGAATGTATGGAGCTATAAGCTTTCTTAATAGCCGGATCTTGTTTCGTATGAGACTTAAGACTTGCATTTGTCTTAGAATGATGGTCATTGTTTTTAGAAGTAGAGCCAATGTTAAAGTTTGTGCTTTCAAAAATAATAGGCTTTAACGCATAAGTTGAAGTAACAATACTAGAAATGACTGTCTTCGTAAGAGTGTCCTTAGCTTTTGACATAGAAAAAATAGATAACAAATCATTTATCTTCTGAAATATTTGTCTAGGCACTCTTTCCTTAGCCTGCTTTGCCTCTTTTAATACTCTACATGTGGATGGAGTAGAAAAAGATTTAGTAAATTTTTTTTTCCTTTTTGAAGCATTTAAGGATTCGTTTTCTCTCTTTACAATTTTTAAAGAAGATTTATCTTCTTTTGAAATATTTTGAAACATAATGGGAGAGTTTTTCTTAGATTTAATATTGTCCTTCATTAAAAGTTTTTCTTTCAAAATAAGATCAGGACAAGTTTTTAAAGTAGAGGAAGTTTTGAGATTGGAAATCTCCAGTAAAAATTCGTTCTTTTCAACTTTGAAAATCTTTCTTTCTGTTTCCAAGGAAGCGTTTAAATCAGCTATTTTTCTATTAATAGCCGAAATTTAACAGAAATTAGAATTTTGAAAATGATCATTATTATATTCCTTGTCGTTAGAGAAATCGTCTAGGGGATATAATGAAGTCTTGTAACTATTATTCAAGTCGGTGTAGTCAAAAGGAATGTTAGTCCTATCAGTGGCTTGTCATTTAGATTCTTCTAAAGCATTTATTTCGGAAGAATTAGTGAATGCCATTAGAGAAGTTAAACCTAATCCCATATACTTGATATCGTATAATTGTCTAACATTGACCTTTTTCAAGTTACATGGAGTATTAAAACCTAAGTCCTCTTTAGGATTATAAAATTCTGTATCAAGAGGTTGATTTAGAAATATAGTTTGATCCGTTTGACCCCTTTTTATTAGAAGATCATCTAATGTTTGAATCCTTGAATAAAGTTTCTTACGTTCGTCAGAAATTTCTTTGAAATTATTTTTAAAAATCTCTAAGTCTCTTTGACAATCGATTAGAATCGTATTAAGTTCAGTAATTTTTGTATCAGAGGTCTCTATGGTTAATTCAAGACTAGAGATTTTTTCCTTAGCGTTAGATAAGAGAATTTCGAGATGAATTTTCTTATCTAATTGCTTTTGGAAATTGCTTTCGCTAAGAACTAGTTTCTCTTCTAATTCCTTTGTTCGTTTCCGCTCAATTTTCATGTTAGTGTACTTAACCTGTAACGATTCTAACATGTTTGATAATGTGGAATTAGACATTTGTATCTCTTGGGACGAAGAGGATGATTTGCCGTCGTCGTCGCCATGCCTCCTTGATGGGTCATCATTTGAAGCGTTGTCGAGGTATGCCATAAGTGCAAGATTTTCGTCTTCAGAATTTGTGGTATCTTCCAGCCAATGCTCTTGTTCTGCCATCAGTGCTAACTCCAGCCTCTTTCTGTTTAGTGAGTTGGAATGTTTTGGAGTATTAGTTGGCATCCTTTTTCTTGGGTAGTTTGCATTCTCTGGAGAAGTGTCCGACCTTTCCACAATTATAGCATTTTTGTGGTTCTTTGACACTTTTAGATTATGAGGACTCGGCCGGTCTTTCCCTTTGCTTGGAGCTAGATGTCCGAAGTCTATTGGCCGAAGACGAGGATTCTTTTTGTAAAACTTTTTACTCATCATTTTAGAAATGAGAGCTAACTGTTTCTTGAACTCCTTCATATCAGGTTCCGAGTCCGAGTCAGATTCTCCTTCATCTTCTGAAGAACTTGGCAGCTTGAAACTTTTATCCTTTTGAGTCGACTTTGCTTTCTTTCCGAGACAAGTTCTATAGAATCGTCGATCTGCTTGCCCTTTAGTTCTTTTTGGATCTCGCTTATATCTTCTTCATGTTGGGCGAGATTATCAAAGACGTCGTGGATATCCATTTCGTCCAAATCCTTATTTTGTCGGATTTGAATGGATATTTTCTTCCACTCCGGTTGAAGAGAAGAAAGAAATCTGATGTTGACCTCCATGTTGGTCTTGAATATATCTATCTTCCTCATTTCATTAAGAAGAGTTAGATTTCTTTGATAGAGTTCATAAACCGATTCCTCTGTCTTGGCTTTGAAAGAGTCGTAAGCTGTTAGAATATTTGCTTTCTTTGCTTTGACTCCAACTTCGGTTCGTTGCATCATCTTGTGGAGCTCGTCCCACATGGCCTTTGCGCTCGATAGACTATCTATTTGCATATAGATGTCATTCGGTATTCCCTGCATTAGGAAAGTCTTGGCTCCCAAGTCTGCTTTGGCTCTTAAATGCTTGCCCTCAGTGTATTCACCAGGAACTTTAAGTCTTCTGGTTGCAGGAATAGGAGGATTGTCTGTGGCATCTCCTTCTTGGATGAGCCAGAATTGAGCTGGACCTTCTTGAAGTGACGTGATCAAATTTATGGCTTGATCTTTCGTTTCCAAGAAGTTCATGAACCGGCTTCTCCAAACCGTGTATTCGCCTCTTCGAAGAATTGGAGGGCGGACGTCATTCCCGAGTGAGTAAGCATCCATTTTTGTTGATTGGTAGGATCTTCGTGAAAGTTTGGAATCGTAATGAAAAATGGGATTACAAGTGACAAACTTAGTTAGAAATATTTGATTCGTACCTTAAACAATTTCCTTTTTGAACCTATGATCCGGTCGTGAAAGAGAAATTGTTATGTTTTCGAAAATATTTGGTAAGTAAAAATTGATACTTAAAGATTTGTTAAAGAAATTTGAATTATTGATCGAAAATATTGAGTATCAAAATAGATAGTTCGGAAACAAATATTTTTCGTAAGTTTTGAAGTTCACAATATTTGATTTCTTTTAAATGCAGTGGTCGAAATGTTTTTCGAGCAATAAAGTTTTTCGATTTAAAATCTTAAACTTTTTAATCGAAAAAGTTTTTCGAATGTTTAAGGATTTAGTTTTATGTTTATCGAAAAAAATGTTGAAAAGATGATCATATCGAAGAATATTTTGTGGAGTAGCTATGTTGATCACAAAAACTCTTATCGAATAACTTGTGATCGAAAAATTACCAGTGATTGAAAAACATGGTTTCTAGTTTGACTCTAATTGTTGACTGTAAAATTTTTCGATGGAATATTTTTCAATCGAAAATATGTTTTAGCTAATTTTGGATCGAAAAATTTATTCGCTCGAAAAAGATATTTATAGATGAACCGAAAAACTAATTATTGCAATAATGTTTTTCGAGTCTTAAATTTGAGTAAAACACTCGAAAATAGTGTTTGTCGTCGAAAAATTTCTCGGCTGCAAACTTGGTATAAAAATATTTTTCGATCCAAGTTTTTCGATTGAAGAACAGCTAAGTTCAATGTAACAGTGAAAATTCCAGATTTAACCGAGATGTTCAATTTTGGTGCTGAAATTCTGGATAATCACTCGTTTAACAGTTCTAGATATGGACAAACACAGAATTAACCATGTTTAATAGCAAAATATATCGACATTTAAGAAGATCATTTCGGACTCAAAACTTGATCGCAAACGCAAAAATCGATCTAAATCGAAAATCTGAATTAATATGACGTTCTAAGCGATTGAAATCAGTACGTCAATCAATCCTAACATATAATCTATCACTTAATTAGCAAAATCAACAACAAAATTCGCACAATTAAGCATATTGATCAAAATATAAGTCACATGAGTGTTTCGATCGAAAAATCTGGAAAATTATTTTGATCTGAAAATTGCGAATTCTATCCAAAATCAATCACGATTTGCTCTGATACCAATTGTTAGGTCCTGATTCATCAATCAACAAGCAATCTAAGCAAGAATTCTAGGTATTCGAGTAAGCAATCTTATGGATTACGTTTGGTCGAATAACCACGTTGAAGATCTTGAGAGAGGTTGTTAGCTTTCCTAGTTTCTCGGTCGTATTATCTTTTAAAATATGAATTCGATGCTTATTATTTTCTGAATAATAAACTTGTAGTCTTTGATAGTTTACATCATATTTATACCTATATTCAAGGTATAATTGCTATTAGGTCCTACACTATTAAAACTACTAATTACGCCCCTAATTACAAGGATAATGAAATAACAAAGCACAATTGCTTCTTTATTTTGTTTGGAGCCCTCCAAATCTGTTTTCTAACGTCTTCAATGAACGGGACTTCAATTCTGATGTTCTCCCATGGCGTCTCGACTCTAACTGTCCCTTTTGATAAACGGGGAGAAGAGTCGACTCTGAGCCTTATCATTTCGGGTAGCTCTGGGAGGGCAGAACTGTAGTTCTCGCCTTCTTGAAGTTCTTCTTCTTCAAGCAGCACCAAGTCCACCGAATCTTGTTGTAAGAAGTATCTGACGTTGGAGAGTCGAGCTTGAGCAGCTTCCTCTGGTTCCCATTGCGTCATCCACTTCTCGTTTAGGATGTAGTCATCTACGATCAGATGTGGATCGCATGTAACTGCTTCTGGTTGGACTTGGGGGAGGTTTGAGGTCGGGATCGGATTTGGATTTGTAGGAGAGAGGGTTAGTGTTTGGGATATGGTGAGAGGTGTGGTTGTTTGTTGGCGTGTTTGAGATTGTGTGGTTGGTGAGTGTGAGGACGATCCTTCGGCCTCTTGAGTCTTTCTCTGTGCTTGCCTCAATCCACGGCCGCT
This sequence comes from Linderniella brevidens, assembly GCA_004919715.1. NCBI lineage: Eukaryota > Viridiplantae > Streptophyta > Magnoliopsida > Lamiales > Linderniaceae > Linderniella > Linderniella brevidens. The sequence goes on from SWDC01000157.1 coordinate 17,692,739, forward strand.
CCGTGTAGTTCTTTGCCGTTTCTCCCCCTCATGATACCTATTGTTAGGTCCTGATTCATCAATCAACAAGCAATCTAAGCAAGAATTCTAGGTATTCGAGTAAGAAATCTTTCGGATTACGTTTGGTCGAATAACTACATTGAAGATCTTGAGAGTGGTTGTTAGCTTTCCTAGTTTCTCGATCGTATTCTCTCTCAATTTAAAATATGAATTCGATGCTTATTATTTTCTGAATAATAAAACTTGTAGTCTTTGATAGTGTACATCATATTTATACCTAAATAACAAAGCACAATTGCTTCTTTATTTTGTTTGGAGCCCTCCAAATCTGCTTTCTAACGTCTTCAATGAACGGGACTTCAATTCTGACGTTCTCCCATGGCGTCTCGACTCTAACTGTCCCTTTTGATAAACGGGGAGGAGAGTCGACTATGAGCCTTATCATTTCGGGTTGCTCTGGGAGGGCAGAACTGTAGTTCTCGCCTTCTTGAAGTTCTTCTTCTTCAAGCAGCACCAAGTCCACCGAAGCTTGTTGTAAGAAGTATCTGACGTTGGAGAGTCGAGCTTGAGCAGCTTCCTCTGGTTCCCATTGCGTCATCCACTTCTCGTTTAGGATGTAGTCATCTACGATCAGATGTGGATTGCATGTAACTGCTTCTGGTTGGACTTGGGGGAGGTTTGAGGTCGGGATCGGATTTGGATTTGTAGGAGAGACGGTTAGTGTTTGGGATATGGTGGGAGGTGTTGTTGTTTGTTGGCGTGTTTGAGATTGTGTGGTTGGTGAGTGTGAGGATGATCCTCCGGCTTCTTGAGTCTTTGTTTGTGCTTGACTCAATCCACGGCCGCTCCGTGTAGTTCTTTGCCATTTCTCCCCCTCATGATACCTATTGTTAGGTCCTGATTCATCAATCAACAAGCAATCTAAACAAGAATTCTAGGTATTCGAGTAAGAAATCTTACGGATTACGTTTGGTCGAATAACCACGTTGAAGATCTTGAGAGAGGTTGTTAGCTTTCCTAGTTTCTCGATCGTATTCTCTCTCAATTTAAAATATGAATTCGATGCTTATTATTTTCTGAATAATAAAACTTGTAGTCTTTGATAGTGTACATCCTATTTATACATATATTCAAGGTATAATTGCTATTAGGTCCTACACTATTAAAACTACTAATTACGCCCCTAATTATAAGGATAATGAAGTAACAAAGCACAGTTATAAGCAATTGTTAGGTCCTGATTCATCAATCAACAAGCAATCTAAGCAAGAATTCTAGGTATTCGAGTAAGAAATCCTACGGATTACGTTTGGTCGAATAACCACGTTGAAGATCTTGAGAGAGGTTGTTAGCTTTCCTAGTTTCTCGATCGTATTCTCTCTCAATTTAAAATATGAATTCGATGCTTATTATTTTCTGAATAATAAAACTTGTAGTCTTTGATAGTGTACATCCTATTTATACATATATTCAAGGTATAATTGCTATTAGGTCCTACACTATTAAAACTACTAATTACGCCCCTAATTACAAGGATAATGTAATAACAAAGCACAATTCTAATATTCTCTTCAGTGTACTAACAAGTTCATGCATATCATTTTTTTGCCATAACATTGACTATTATCATTACATATTCAACATTAACGACGAAAACATGCTCACAATCAAGAAATCCATTTACAAATCAACATACATGCAATATATAACCCAAAAATGCATGCCGTAACTTATATGCAACATATGAACAAAAGAATTGAACGAACAGCTAAACATTAACGAATAATATGGCCAAATAATATGCCATTATCATCTGAACAAAAAGACAAAAGCACCAAAATATATACAAGATAGAATAATACACGTACACCATGTAGATACTAGTCCTCTACACGTACGATGATTGTGCTCGTATATTCAACATCTTTTATAATATAAATACGAATCCTCTTGTAGAAGCCTTCTTGAGTTCTTGGCATGTCCCAATCCCTGAAAAGATTCGACGACAGTACGTTATGCAGTACATAATAGTGTTGGACCATATAAAGGTACGTCAATAAACGAATAGGTACCAATATGACGATTACATTGGTACACAATATACTTTGGTACAACATAACAAATATATAAAACTAAGTATAAAAACCAACATTACTATGAATAAAAACCTCACACAGATGGGGAGAGGTTACATTCATAAAACCAAATGGTTCTCTATGATATTCATCAAAGAATATAATTGTCGAGTAAATCACTAAAGCAAACATACAAATAAAAATGTAGCAGAAGATGAAATTCAAATGGAAAATGAAAGAAGCGAAATATATTGAGCAAGCAACATTTACATACTCGCAACAAAATATAAAAGCGGGACATTTAAATACTCAAAGCCAAAGTTGATGAATTCCAATCAAGGATCATTAAAGAAGAAAAATACCTTGCACAAAAACAGCACCACAATGAGCAGAATCGATAATTTCAAGCAAACCCACGAGCACAACCTACATCGAGCAAACCGACGAATAAACTGGGACTATTTTGATTTAATTTATCCCAACGATAAATTGAAAGACCCACATTGTATTGACCTGAATCGAGATATCTAACGCATAATTGGACCGTGAAACCCCATAATTTCTTCTCAATTTCCATTTTTTCTTCTTTTCCATTTCAGTTTTCTCGTCTTCTACTACGAAATCCCCACACCGAATATAGAAACTTGTGTGTTGTTTGGATCGAGGAAAAACACGTTGCTTCTTCTCTATTCTCTTCTCCTTCTTCTTCCACTTCTTTTTCCTCGTCCTCTCCTCCTCCTCCTCCTCCTCCTCCTCCTCCTCTCAACTTCTCCTTCTTCTTCTTCGTTTTCTGTTTCTATTTTCTTTTTATTTTTCTTTTTTTTTTAACGTTACTTTCATTGAATAAGAAAAAAACGAGAATAAGAATAAAAAAGAGAGGGTAAAATTGTCAGAAGAGTTGTGTAGTTCTTCCAAAATTTAATTTTGTACTTGTCAGAGCTTTTTATGTTAACTAGGTTGGTATTTCGTACGTTGTGCGGCTACGAAAATGTATCTTGGGAATAGAGTCATTAAACTAAGGGCAAATTCCCTTTCAGTACCCTTTCAAGTTTCAAATTCCTCTTAAATACCACTCGAAGATTTTCTTCCTGTTAGGTACCGATCTGAAAAAAGTTGTGTGTTAGGTACCTAAAAAGCGTTAAAAAGACAAAAATAACCCTTCTTCATACATAAATATTATTTCGATTATCTTCAGTTTTATATCAAGTCAAATTTAAGAATATTATACCAACTGTTAGCACATTTATACCAACTGTTAGCACATTTATACCAACTGTTATCACATTTATACCAACTGTTCTCGTTATTATATTAACTGTTATACCAAAAATAATTTTTTTTTTTATTATACGAAAGTGATTTTTGCGTATTATACCACAAAATACGATTATTATACCAACAAAACCGCTTTTATACCAACTGTTATCACATTTATACCAATTGTTCTCGTTATTATACTAACTGTTATACAAAAATATTTTTTTTTTGTATTATACGAAAGTGATTTTTGCATATTATACCACAAAATACGATTATTATACCAACAAAACCGCTTTTATACTAACTGTTATCACATTTATACCAACTGTTCTCGTTATTATACTAACTGTTATACCAAAAATATTTTTTTTGTATTATATGAAAGTGATTTTTGCGTATTATACCACAAAATACGATTATTATACCAACAAAACCGCTTATTATACCAATAAAATTGATTATTCTACCAATAAATTCGACTTGGTATAGCAGTGATAACAGTTGGTATTATAATTGAATATACTGGTATAATAATGGAAACATTTGGTACAATATAATACTCTTAAATTTGACTTGGTATAGCAGTGATAACAGTTGGTATAATAATTGAATATATTGGTATAGTAATGAGAACAGTTGGTATAATAGTGATAAAATACTCTTAAATTTGACTTGGTATAGCAGTGATAACAGTTGGTATAATAATTGAATATATTGGTATAATAATGAGACCAGTTGGTATAACTGAATCTGTAAAGAAGGGTTATTTTCGTCTTTTCAATGTTTGGTGGTATTAAACACACAATTTTTCGCAAATGGGTACTAAACAGGAAGAAATACTTGGAGGGGTACTGATCAGGAAGTTGAAACTTGAAAGGATATTGAAAGGGAATTTGCCCTTAAACTAAATATATCTACGCGCATGATCATAGTTGTAGTACTGACAAGACATATTTACAAGGCCAGTTGTTCATGCATACTCCAAAATAACATGGAAATGCTTATTACACAAAATCTAGTAGGCGAAAGGTGGTGCACGACAAAAACGAGTAATTGGGGTAAGTTAACCCTTATTCGCCCGTTTGGTTGGCACATCTATAGTGATTAACAATGATTTGGATTTTCTCTTATCACCGGTCAAGGAAAGGAGTCCTTTTTTTATCTAGTTGGGATGTCTTCGGTGGATCAGGAAGCCACACAATTACTACATAGCGAATGATTGTCTGACCTATCTGAGATAGTTATACCCTCGGAGGTGAAAAAGAGATTGAGTTTGCTCGCGGATGTGACGTCAAACTTGTTTCCCTATGAAAAAGCAAGTATAAATTATTTGGGGAAGACATTGATATATTTGAATATAAGAAAGTGTACATTTTCTTCAGCTTTGATTATGTCTTTGGTCGATATACCGAGTGAAGTTTCGGCATCATTGTGTACCAAGGTAGTATTCAAACTTCCGCTCCCATCGACAACTCTACGTCAAATTCTAACCTGCGCATAGAAAGTTTTTGTTGTAGTAAGATACAAATGCTTCCGAGCTGCAGTGACACACATCATGACAATACACTTAGTTTACAAGTTGTTTCAACTTTCTAAATTACTACTCCCGTAGCATTAAGTAGTCACCATTTCACACACGAGCTTTTCCATACCATACCATACCTGCAAATATAACAAATAAAACCAAACAGAAACGCTCAGTTTAGCGTCATAGTAGATTTGCATCAAATAAAGACAAAGATAAGCGATGTATTAAAGCGGGTTAGTGGCGATAGGAAGGAAAGGCAAGCAGAGACTTTTATGCTACCCACGTGAAGACTTCTCTTATGACCTTTTTATATTTCTTAGTAGACATTGTTTGATAGACACAACATGCGTAAAAAGGTTATATTAACAAAACACATTATGAGAATTTTTCTGCTCATATATTCATTTTTTAATCAAATATTGCAAGACAGTAGATAGTGTTAAATGGAACCCGGCAATATTTTTACACATAAGGAAATTACAAGGCTTTTGGGCTTGAGAAAGACTTGTTGAAGGAAAGACGTGGAAATTCAATGTATTATGATGCTCCACAAGGCTTTTTATAATCTGGACATGCCATGAAATAGAAGCTCCGTTCGGCTTTCAAGATTTTAACTCGAGATTTAACCCAAAATAGTTTTATCCTCAATACATACTGTAAGATATATGCCGTCTGATAAGAGTGGAAATGAAAAAATCGAATAAAGTAATCTATGTTATTTGTTCATGCAAGCTTGGGATTTCGCTGATTTTTGTTTTTGTTAAGTTCTTTGGAGATTATATCATCAACGTACTCATTTTAGGCTTTTAACCTTGAATATTATACATAAATATAAATACACATATTTATTTTATTTTCGAAAATCCTCCTTATTACAAATAAGGAAATATACAGTATGAGGCTAAACTAATCATGATATTAAGGCAAATATTTTCGTACCATGGCTTTAAATGTTCAACTTCAGCAATTGGGGGTTCAAAAAGGATTTTAGTGCTCGTCGTTGTGCTGAGTGATAGACATGTCGTTGAAGAATATTTGGGACAATTGTTAATGATATGTATATTACTAGGTTAGAAGTTGTGCGATAGTTTTACTTGGTAGGAGGTATATAAATGAAGTTAATTTAGTAGATATAATGAGTTATACCTTGAAACATAGTCAGAGAGAGCTTCAGGCACAAATATTATAGGCCTGTTGTGGACAATCTCGGTTAAGTTCCGCGACTATCTGTGAAGAAAGTCTTCCCATAATCGTTGGTTTGCGCCTTACGAAAGAAAACTATAATATATTAGAATTTGATGTTATTTGAATACTTAAATCTACGAAAGCGATATTAAGTCTCGTTAACGACGACAAATCTTGCAGTGTTTTTTATCCAACTCTTGTGGAACGTCGAGGGAACACGTGATCACCGCACATAATATGTCTGAATTGTATGGAAAAATGTAGTAACACGTCTATGTTATTTCAAATAATCATATAAGAATGATATATTATAGCAGCTTTGAATAACTTAACGAAGGCGGATAATGAGGGATTGTGAAATTATGAGTCGTCTTGCGTCGTTGAATATGGTGCTCTGACAATTGTAGATAATCCTAACTCATATCTACGTTCTTGTACTTAAACCAAAAAATATACAAATGACTTAGTACTAAGGTATTATTTGTTTCAAATAAGAAATTATTCAAATTGACTAACTGGTGCGATTGTTGACAACGTCCGTGAATACATGCTCCTTGGCTCCTAGATTTTCCAATGGTAATCCGTGCTCCTTGGCGGTGGCCTCGATGTAAGAGTTCTCAGACAATACAATATGATATTCTTGGTGGAAGAGGTGTGAAGCTCTGTAGGTTTCGATTTACCTAACTATCCACCATTTCAATGGTGGAATCCTTGAGATTTATGAAGATACCTTTGACGTGCGTGGGTGTGCGCGAGTTTGCTTGAAGGTTTTAGATAAGGAGGCTAATATTGATTCTCTTTGATTAAGGGATAGGATTTTGGTATTGATACCACATAATTGTTGTACAATACTTGTTCCCTAACTAGCCCATCAAGCTAAACAATTAGATTCGACCCTATAAAAGGAGTCTAATTAACTTAATATACAACACAACGACTTAAAACATATTGGAAACTATTAAAGATCTGACAATTCCGCCTTAGTGTCCAATCTTCATTTTGTGCATTTCCGTCTTTGTCTTTTCCTTTTTCTTGTGTCTTGTCGGGCGAAGAATGATTTTCACAATCGTAGAGTGACCTCGTATTGTCGGATGTTGTTACTAAGGAACAATCTAACTTTAATCGTCTCTAGCAATTCGTCGATCAATGGAGTAATTCCCGGGTCCTAAAGAGGCTAGGCGCATTTGATGCTTTTGAGCGATAATCTTGAGGGTACATTCGACGAACTTAGGGATTTGGGAGGTAACTAACATGCGTGTCCTCTTCTCCGGAGGATGGTACTGTGACTCTCAACTTCAGATGTGTGAAGATGTGCTTCTCCGGGTTGTAGTCCATCTCTTTACCGCATGCCTGAGGGCGTGTCATGTTCACTTTTTTCGTCATGCTGCTCTCCTGAGCAATCTGAAAGTCTTAAGCGGCATGATAGTGTATCTGCCTCAGCATGTATCGCTTCAACGCGATGAACCCCGCATGATACCTTTGATTCTTGAGGACGAACTTTTGGTACGTCTCGTACATATTAGTAATTTCATTCGGAGGAGGGTTGGGGAGTTCGGTCTCTGAGATTTGGTCCTTGGAGCCATATTCTTTGACGATGAAGTATATGGGAGGGGTACTTTTCATTAGTGTACGTCACTTCTTTGATGCCCGAGATGTGGTACTTTTCTCTCTCATCTACTTCAGCTGCCCTATTGTTCGCCCCCTACTGGTGGTTGGTTTTGAAAGCATGAAGAGATGCTCGAATCCACATCTCGTGTTCTTCATGTGTGTCAGGCCTCTGATTGATAGCTCGTCGGTTGGCTTTATCTAATCGGGACCCCTCCAAATCTTGAGATAGACATCTTCGAGGTAGGGTGACGTGATCCATTTGTTCTCCCACGGAGTGTTGACCAATACGTTGTTGTAGCTCACATTTGGTGGCTCCTTGATTCATAGGTCTAGGAGCTCAGGAGTTCGACATATTCCGTCCAATGGTCTTCCCCTTCCTCTTCTTCTTCCGGCTCGATAAGGAAGATGTTCTCTGCCACCTTCCTTAAAAATAAGCAAACATTCTCAGGCGTTTGCGAAAAGCATCTTCTGTTTCCATCTTCGAGCTTCATTCCTGCTTAAAGATGCAGTCATCGACGTACGTGTGGGAGTTGAAGTCCCAGGAGAGTGGCTATTCTGAAGTGGTTTGGACTATGTTTGTTTGGGAGGTTTTGTGGGTTGTGGTTTGTGGTGGTGTTTTGAGTCGAGGTTGGGCGGAAGTGGTGGTGTTTTGGGTTGAGGTTGGGCGGAATCGTTGGCGCTGGTGTGGTGGTTTTGATGAGGACGAGGCTGGGTGTAGAGGTTGTTGACGTACCACAGCTTCTTCCTTGTGCTCCGCGCCCCCGTCTGCCTCGGGTGGTTTGTTGCCTCTCCCCTTCAGGGTGATCATGATCGCTAGGGTTGTCGTATTTGCGTTTGAGGCCGGAGGATGCGCCACAACAAGTAGGTGGCGGCGATTCGGGGCGGTCAAGAATGGCTCGAAGTGTTTCTGTTCGGTTGCGGTACGGTTTTCTATGGATAATAGGCGGGGATATTAGGATATTATGAAGCTGGTCGATGGACATTATGTATGGGTCAAGTGGGTGAGGTCGTGGTGGTGGGGGTGGCAGAGGTGGAGGGGGTGCATCAGCCACCAGAGCTTTACACTTGTCCCGTAAGGCGTTTTCAATCATCGTCCGTACTTGTCCAAGAATATTTTCTTCTAAGGGAGAGAAAAGTGCGTCGACGACGTCTTTGATTTTACGAGACAAAGTGTCCATCGTGACTGATACGGGTGTGATCCCGATCAACGAAATTTAGGTTCGGGAAACGTAAGGCATCAGAGTCAAAGCGGACTCGAGTTGTTGAAAAACGTAACGAAAAAAGGTTAATGGGTCGATACGGGTGTGATCCCGATCAACGAAATTTACGTTCGGGAAACGTAAGGCATCGGAGTCAAAGCGGACTCGAGTTGTTGAAAAACGTAAAGGAAAAGGGTTAACGGGCCACCAAATGATGTTTTTTTATTAATAGAGGAAGATTACACACTGAAACTCACATTCTCTTGTATTTACATGTGATTTTGAGCCTTAAAAGATAAAGAGGAGATGAAGAGAGGAAGAGAGAATATGTGTGTGTGTGTGTGTGTATTCTTGATGTGTTAGTGTGTGTGAAATGTGTGTAGTTGTGTAAAATGGCTAGGATTTCCCCTTTTATAGTGTGTCTCTCGCTTCTCTAAGTCCAAGATCGTGTAGCTTTCTCATTAGCGCTCCTGGCGGATGTCCTTAGGGTGGATCTGCCATCGGGGGTAGGTGTGTTTTACCCGACGTATCTCTTTCACGCCTCCGCTTTGGTAGATCTGCTAGAGGTAGCATTGAGAAGGGAAGGCGTTCAACTCTGTCGGGTTGGTCTCTTGCCGGAGGTAGTGCCCAATGTGTTAGCATTACTCGGACCTCGTCTCTTGGTCAGAAGGTCAGAAGGCCCGGGAGGATTCAAAAACATCCATTTTTCCCCTAGTCTGTCGTGACTGAGTCTTACCTGGGGTGGTTCCTGTTTTGTTAAGGGAGGATCTGCGGAAGTCCCGACCTCCGTGAGGTCAGGTATGGAGGTTTCATTATATAGTTGGGAGAAAGAGCCTTGGCTCGTAAAATTTACCTGCATCAACCACTCCCCCTACTCTGAAATGTGTTTAACATAGTAAACATATTCAGAGTATTTTAAGAGCGGGTGTTCTCTTCTCTTTCTCCCTTTTATGATCACGACTCACTTTTAACCGTCTTTCCCTATGAATCATGATGCTCTTATCTTTTCCTTCCGTCGTAGTAGGGTGTTCTGAGGGTCATAGAGAATACCATACAAATTTCTGAACCTCTCTTCATGCGTCTATCGGTCATAATGTTGCACCAGTTATGTCCACGCATCGTTAGGAAATCCTGACCAGATAGGTCAGGTCTTCACTTGGAATCCTGACCAGATAGGTCAAGTCTTCGTTCAGATATCCTGACCGGATAGGTCAGGTCTTCACTTGCAAATCCTGACCAGATAGATCAGGTCTTCACTTGAGATCCTGACTAGATAGGTCAGGTCTTCACTTTCAAATCCTAACCAGATAAGTCAGTTCTTCACTTGGGATCCTAACCAGTTAGGTCAGGTCTTCGTTCACAAATCCTGACGGATAGGTCAGGTCTCTGGTCACCATCGTTGAGCTGGACTTAGATACCCTGATCGGAGAGATCAAGTCTTCGTTGGCCAGCATAGGGCTGGACATAAATATCCTAACCAGATAGGTCAGGTCTTGGTTGACCAGCACTAGGCTGGACTTAGACTTCCTCACCAGACAGGTCAGGTCTTGGTTGGCCAGCACTGGGCTGGACTCAGGTATCCTGACAAGATAGGTCACGTCCTGTTGGCCAACACTGGGCTGGACTTGGATATCGTGACCAGATAGGTCAGGTCTTGGTTTATTAGCATATCTGAATTGAAGGATGTCTCATCATAGCTGAATTGAGGACTCGTCCGTCAGCAGAGCTTAATTATGGACTTGTTTGTCAGCAATGCTGAATTAGGATATGTCCGTCAGCATAGCTGAATTAAGGACTTATTTGTGAGCATAGCTGAGTTAAGATATGTTAGTCAGCATAGCTGAATTGAGGACTTGTCCATCAGCAGAGCTGAATTATGGACTTGTTTGTCAGCAATGCTGAATTAGGATATGTCCGTCAGCATAGCTGTATTAAGGACTTATTTGTCAGCATAGCTGAATTGAGGACTTGTCCGTCAGCAGAGCTGAATTATAGACTTGTTTGTCAACAATGCCGAATTAGGATATGTTCGTCAGCATAGCTGAATTAAGCACTTATTTGTCAGCATAGCTGAGTTGAGATATGTCCGTAAGCATAGCCGAATTGAGGACTTGTCCGTCAGCAGAGCTGAATTATGGACGTGCTTGTGAGCAATGTTGGAATAGGATATGTTCGTCAGTATAGCTGAATTAAGGACTTATTTGTCAGCATAGCTGAGTTGAGATAAATCCGTCAGCATAGCTGAATTGAGAACTTGTTCGTCAACAAAGCTGAATTATGGACTTGTTTGTTTTAGCAATGATGAACTAGGATATGTTTGTTAGCATAGCTGAATTAAGGACTTATTTGTTAGCATAGCTGAGTTGAGATATGTCCGTCAATATAGCTGAATTGAGGACTAGTCCGTCAGCAGAACTGAATTATGAACTTGTTTGTCAGCAATGCTCAATTGAGTTATGCCTGTCAGCATAGATTAATTGGGGCGATTGGTCAGCATAGCGGATTGATTGACGCCTATCAGCATAGCTGAATTGGGGCGATTGGTCAGCATAGCTGATTGAGTTGCGCATGTCAGCATAGCTGAATTGGGGCGATTGATCAGCATAGCCGATTGAGTTGCGCCTATCAGCATAGCTGAATTAGAGCGATTGGTCAGCATAGTCGATTGAGTTGCGCCTGTCAGCATAGCTGAATGGGGGCAATTGGTCAACATAGCTGAATGGGGGCGATTGGTCAACATAGCTGATTGAGTTTCGCCTGTCATCATAGCTGAATTGAGCGATTGGTCAGCATAGCTGATTGAGATATAATGATTAGGATATCATGTCTTCTTTTTTAAATTCCGATGACTTTTATTATAGTCCGAGGACTTATTTAGGGTCATGAGACACGATTATGGTTCTGAAACCCTTTTTAGAGTTCGAAGATCTTTTTGTGGTTTGGAGACGTGTTTATGGCAGACCTGTCGGTCTGGTGTGGTTTAAGCGGCAAATCTGTGATTTGGTTGTGCGTTATGAGAGATATTTGTCGGTTCCATTATCCAGATCTACGTCACAGAAGGTATGTGCGTGTTTGAGCTATCTCGTACCGACCACTCCACCTACTCTGAATTGTATTTATTAACGTAGTAAACATATTCAGAGTATTTTAGGGATAGTTGAGGTCTTAGTATTTTAGAAGTTGGAAGCCTTTGCTTGTCGGCGTAGAGTGAGACACCTGACGGCGTAGAACTGTACACCTGCGAGTGTGGAGCCGGGCTTATAAATCTCGGTCAGGCGCAGGTCCTGCGACATTTGTGGATTTTAGAAATTTTGCCTCGATGACTTGATTTTCCTGCCTCGCTTGATGGTTTGCATTTTTGTGCCTCATTTAAGGGCTCAAAATTTCATGCCTCATTCTGAGGGCATGAGAATTCATGCATCACTCGAGGGCCTTAGAATTTGTTTCTCATTTTGAGAGGCTTGAGAATTTCATGCCTTATTTTTAGGGCTTAAGAATCCGTGTATCATTCGGGGGCTTTAGAGTTTGTGCATCGTTTTGAGAGGCTTGAGAATTTCATGCCTCGTTTTGAGGGCTTGAGAATTTGTGTCTCGTTTTGAGAAACTTGAGAATTTCATGCCTTATTTTTAAGGCTTGAGAATTCGTGCATCATTCGAGGGCCTTAGAGTTTGTGCATTGTTTTGAGAGGCTTGAGAATCTCATGCCTCGTTTTGTGGGCTTGAGAATTCGTGCGGCCAAGATGCTCCACTTCCTCGGGGATTGTGCGAAGTAGTGTCTGGGAGTGGTAGGGCTTAGTATGGCACATCTGTTGGTGGGCTAGTGTTAGGGCAACAGAGCTGTAAGTCATTGGCCTTTTAGGCGTACCCGTGGGTCGTTGGTATTTTCGGCAGACCTGTTGGTCCAACATAGTTTGGGACGCAGACTTGTTGGTCTTTGGTGTTTTTGAAGGACCTGCTAGTCTGATATGGTTAGAGGCAGACCTGTTGGTCCTTGATATTTTAGGCATACCAGTTAATTCCCCCTTTTGTAATCTCCACTACCCTAGCTTAGTTATCGTTATAAGAAACGTGGTGATGAAGGTGTTGATAAATGGTACTGCCTTTCCAGATGATCTAGCCTTAGGAGCAGTACTGAGGGACGTATGTCGGGAGGTCAGGAGAGCTCGCTAATAAATTCCGAATTGGGGATCAGTATAACTCGCACCTCCTCCGGTACTCAAAGGTGAGTACGCTGCCAGAACTACTGGCTGAGCTATGTGGTCATGATATCTCCGTAACATATCACTAAAATAATATTAGCAACTTAGTATTAAAATCATTTCCAGCTTACAAGATTAATTTCAGCCTAATAAATCTATTTCCATCAGCCTACAATATTTTAATTCTCGCAGCCCAAGAATAATTAATTTTAACAGCCCAAAACAATTAATTTCAGTAACTCACAAATATGATACCAGCAACTTAGAAATAAAATTAATTTCAGCCCACGAGAATAACTTCGGCCCAAAAAAATTATTCGTAGCAGTCCATAATTATTATTCTAGCAGCCCAACAGACTAAAAGCCCATCAGCAAACCCTAATAAAAATACTTCGGCAGCCCACATATTCTCATGAATTGCAATCTGGCCCAAAGTATTTAAATCTATACTATTAGCTCCCATAGCAAATTAACAAAATTAGCCAAATGTACTAAAATATTCAAATCGACCCAAAATGCTGAAGAACTTACAACCGACTCCCGACGTGCAATTTTCGGCAGGGACGCACCGGAGCTCCCAGGCGATGGCTGAGGTGGTGGCAGTTCGACCTCAAATATCCGAACGTTGCAGCCCGGTGTTGTCGCTTCGTCGCGTGTTCTTCGAGCAAATCTACGCAGATTTGGTTTCGACGATGCTTGGACATGGGAGAAGAAAGGCTGAGCTGCTGGGCAGAAGGCGTGGGTGCTGTCAATTTCGCAGAATCCATGTTGATTTGCCCAATTTTTACATGGTCGCAAGTTAGGGTTTTCTTCGCTGACAAAACTTTGGAACGCGATTGCGATGCTTTCCGGAGGCTTGCGGTCGTGCCAGGTGCGTCCGTGGGTATATGTCATCCTGAGGAGTCCGGTGGTGGTCTCCAGCGAAAGAGGAACGAAGCAGCAACAGAGCAGCGAAGGGGTGGCCTGGGCGAAGCAACGAGCTATGCAGGCTCTGGACCTGGCAGCTGTTGCCGAGGATCTCGCCGCTGCTCGGCCGGGTGACGGTAGGGCACGATCGCCAATGACGCCGGGGTGGATCGGTGGTGAAGGTGGGTCAAGATGGTCGATGGCTGTGGGCTGTGGTTTACACAGTCTTCGTCGCTCAGCAGGTGCTCGACGAAATGCCATCCCGGAAACTGTGACATGTGAAGCCCAAAACACCTCGAAAAATGATCGAACAACTCGAGAAACTCACGCCTCAACTCCGGTTTCCCATAGACGGCGCCATTTGATACGGGTGTGATCCCGATCAACGAAATTTAGGTTCGGAAAAGGTAAGGCATCGGAATCAAAGCGGACTTGAGTTATTGAAAAACAAAAACAAAAAGGGTTAATGGGCCGATAAGGGTGTGATCCCAATCAACGAAATTTAGGTTCGGGAAACGTAAGGCATCGGAGTCAAAGCGAACTCGAGTTGTTGAAAAACATAAAGAAAAAGGGTTAACGGGCCACCAAATGATGTTTTTTATTAATAGAGGAAGATTACACACTCAAACTCACATTCTCTCGTATTAACATGTGGAGCCTTAAAAGATAAAGAGGATATGAAAGAAGAAGAGAGAATATGTGTATGTGTTCTTGGTGTGTTAGTGTGTGTGAAATGGGTGTAGTTGTATAAAATGGCTAGGGCTTCCCCTTTTATAGTGTGTCTCTCACTTCTCTAAGTCCAAGATCGTGTAGCTTTCTCATTAGCGCTCCTGGAGGATGTCCTTAGGGTAGATCTGCCATCGGGGGTAGGTGTGCTTTACCCGACGTATCTCTTTTAGGCCTCCGCTTTGGTAGATTTGCTAGAGGTTGCATTGAGAAGGGAAGACGTTCAACTCTACCGGGTTGGTCTCTTGCCGGAGGTAATGCCCAAGGTGTTAGTATTGGTCGGACCTCGTCTCTTGGTCAGAAGGTCCGGGAGGATTCCGGAACATCATTTTTTCCCCTAGTCTGTCGTGACTGAGTCTTATCTGGGGTGGTTCCTCTTTTCTTAAAGGAGGATCTCCAGAAGTCTGGGCCACCGTGAGCTCATGTATGAAGGTTTCATTCTCTAGCTGGGAGAAAGAGCTTGATGGTAAAATTCACCCGCATCAGTGACGAACGAGGCTGATAACTGACCGGAGCTACGTAGGCATTCCGTTGTCACAACGTAGCAATTAGTAACCGACGCATGGCCTACACTTACTTCGGCAGGTCTTCCAGTCGATCCTAGTGACACTATTGTTGGAAGTGTCACTCCTATTGTTGAAGCAGGTGCACTGAGCCTTGCAGAGGTAATCACTCGACCGTAGCCACTTAGGCTTCCCGTTGACATCACAATTGAGACCGGCTCAAGTGGATGGCCCATTATCGCTGTTGTAGTTGACTATACAGCGGTTGAACTTCCCTCCAATCCCCAAAGCACGTCTCTGATGGCGTGTCTATAAAGGTTCTAGCTAGTTCACGGAGACCTAGAGAGAAAGGTGTTTGTGTCCTAAAGGATGTGAAGAATAATGGTAAAGTGGGCACATGACCTCTCATGACAAAAGAAAATGCGGTAGTCAGGGGCTACGAACCACCATTTTTAATGTCTCCCGCCTCCGAGCGAGGCGATGATAGAAGATGTGGGCCCCTTGTGTCGATGTTGAGACATCTGTCCGTTGGGAGAATGATGAAATGGGTAGGGAGTGATTGCGTTTGGCACCGGTATACTAGATGCAACAAATTCTACTCGAGAGTCGAACACATCGACTCTTGTACCTATGGGCTCACTATAGCTTAGAGTGTCTGAGGTGGCAACCATGAAAGGCACCGGCGAGGCAGCATTTTGGTCGCCGTGGCTAAGTCCTGCACGCCTAGCCTCGCCAACTCAATCTAGGCCAAACTCTTGAGCCCGACCATGAAGTTGAACAATTGGTACTCCTCCAACATCCCCTGAACATCGAGCATAAGTGAAGAAAATTGCTTAACGTACTCACGTACCGTGCCGGTTTGCTGCAACTTGCGTAGTGCCTCGCGCGCCACCCACGAAGTGTTGCCCGGCAGGAACTGGGTCCTCAACTCGCTGAGTTCGTCCCACGACGCCACCCTCTCGCGATTAGTCTGAGCATCTGCCGTCAATTTTGTCATCCACCACAGCTTCGCATCACCCTCAAGGTAGATCGTTGTTGTGTTCACTCGCTCGTCCTCGGCAACCGCAGCTGTGTCGAAGTATGCCTCCATGTCCCACAAGAAGTTCTTTAACTCCTTGGCACCGCGCACCCATGAAAACGTCTTCGGCTCCCGACCTGCGCAATTCAGGTTGCGTCTCAGACTGCTCATCAGTGCTCCCTAGCACTAGAGTCTCTGGATTAGTTTCATCTAACTCTCCATGAGCAATTTCCCTGCCTACTCCACCATCTCGAATGAAGTCTTCCTCGAGAAAGTGAGCATGTATGGCGACGACGATCCTCAGATCATCGTGGAAATAAAAATAGTATCCCATAGAGTCCTCGGGATACCCAATGAAACGACTTTTCAAGGACCGCGATTCAAGTTTGTCTGTTATCAGATATTTCACAAAATTACATTACAGTAAAACAAATTGACGAAAAATCAAATAATTAAAATTACTAGGGCGTGAGAGGAAATGAGAAATTTCAAGATCCAACGATGATGTCGACTCCTCGTCCGTTTCCTCGTGGGACCAATTTATAGTGGGTCTCGTTTGCGTGCTCGATTAGGAGTGAAGCTTTTTGGGATGTGGCTTTTGCTTTGCTTTTGAATTGATCCTAGGATGTTATTTTTGTTTTATTTATTATTTTTAATTAAATTCTAGGTGTAACCGTAATAAAGTAAGTTTTGAGGGGTATTTTCGCCCATTCGTCCTTAAATGAATGATAAGTTTGCACTTAGTCCTTAAACGAAATATTTGTCTGCTATGGGAGTTAAGTGATGTTTTTTTTCCCATTAGGTATTTAAGTGTAATTTTCCCTATATATAACTAATTATAAAGAAAATATAAATTCTTTAAATGTACATTGGTACACGAGTCTGGATTTGAATAGAAATTTTATATAACCACTATGAAATTACAATATTAAAAATAATTATAATCTTTTATTGATGGATCCAACCACATTGACCAGCAAACCGAATGATGGGTGCAGTGATATAATTTCATTTGGCCTATAGCGGAAAGTTTTATTAGGATGCGTTGAAATGTCATATGACGATTAGACAACATACGGTATGGATCTATGTATTATTTGAACATTTTATTTTGTAGGATGAATCATTTATATTTATTTGAGGAATGGTTATTTATTTATTGAACGAGTATTTACTTGGCCTTCGATAATGCAACATATAATTAAATTATTGTAAAGTTAAGTCACTTATTTTCATTCGATGAGAGAGATAATATAACACTTCCTCATTGAATACATTTACAAGTCTTAGGACTCTAATCGGATGCTAGATGTTCGATACGACTTATCAGTCGACGACTATATAATGATTGTGTCAGTCATTTATTTAGGAAGTTAGATGTCGCGGAATAAAAATATTTAATGGGATTGATTAATTTGAACACATAGTTTAATCACATAACTTGTTAAGGCATTTTCAATGTGCACCAATCATCTCATCTATGCCATTTTCCAGATAACATTGTCAATGACCAGACGATTGACTATAGTAGTGTGCATAAACATTAAAGTAAAGGGGTCATTGACGAACTTGACTCTAGGTGTTGTATCACTAGTTTTTCGAGGCCCGAATTGTCGAATACATGGGTTGACGGTGATATGCGGTCTTGAAAATGAGGATTGATTATTGGATAGCGATCGTCGATAGGAATTCGTTGTCTCGTAAGCAATCGAGATACATATTCATATAAGAAATATATTGAGGGGAAAAAATATCAAGAAAGACAAGGTGAGAATGAATTTATTTTATTAGGTTAAAATCATTGTCTCTTCGTGGAGGTATGCGGAATCGATCGAACCAGGTAAAATTTTGAGTTATCTCTTTTCATTTAGGCTTTATATAAATTGTTCCAACAAATTATCATGTTGTTTAAGTCAACTTCCGTTATGCCGATTTTTTTCACCAGTAAAATATGTTAAACAACTCCCTTACATAATTAAACTAAAAAATGGTAAAAACATTTATGGGATAAAGTTGAGTTTGAGATTTGATAGGACTAATATAAATCTGGTCGAAATATATCTGCATAAAAAATTCTACAGAATTTTTATATTAGGTTGGAAGGATGGGTTTAGATGATATTAGGTTTAGTTGGGTTTATATAATGGGGGTATGAGTTTTTTGGGTGTTTGGTTGATGGAATTAAGTAATGATGTCTGATATGTTTGGTAGATGAATTTAGATGGTATTAGGTTTAAATAAATACAATTACAATTTTACTCGTTTTTAGTTTAAAATAATATGGTCTATGTTTTTCCTTTTCGTCCGCTCAGTGTCTCCCACCTCCATCCCTCCACTCTCTCTTCGACCAATCGGGCTGTATATAGGCCGAAAGAGAGACCAGAGTGAGTGAGAGAGAGTTGAGAGAGAGAAGAATAAGAGAGCGATGATTTTTTTTAAAAAAGATAGAATTAGATAATTAAATTTGAAATAAAATGATAAGTTTGTCCAAAAGGAATGAGATTCTATAAAGGGACGGAAGAATGCTCGTTTAATTAATACTTAATAGGGATATTATGGGGTTATTTACTAAACATCACCTTTAAATAAACATTTCAACCAAACACCATTTTAGTTTAACATTCATAATCTCCCGTAATACCCCCAACCAAACACACTCTAAGTATGTGTGTGCGTGTTTAGTGATACTAGTTTGCGATATTAATGTTATGTTAAAAAATGAATTCATGTCTTTCATTTCAATTTGGATTATCACATAAATTGTTTTCTGTAAAGTTATAGTTTCCTAATTCGTTTTTTTTTTACAATCCGTCGGGCATATCCTCACTCAGTTAGCTATGGGCTTACTGCACACATCGCAAGGATGAAACCAGATCCCATGAGGCTAGGGGACAGATTCCACTCCCCACCTACCACGATTAGAGCTGAAAAAATGGGCGGGCCTGCCCGTCCGGCCCGTTATGAGCGGCCTCGTCCGACCATATACGGTCGGGTCCGGCCGACTCGAATATTAACGGGCCACAGGAACATAGGCCCGTGCCCGCATAGCCATGGGCCGGGCCAACCCGGCCCGAGCCCGTCGAGCCTAATATTTTTTTTATTTTTTTAAACTTTAAATTTTTACAAAATCTTTATGAATTCATTTTTATTTATAAAATATAGGTAATATTATTCACATTAACGAATCTACATAATTCTAAAAAACATATTTATAAACAACTTAAATATAATACTTTTTGCTTATAAATTAAATTTTATAAAATATTGTATATAAAAATAATAGCAAAATATATAAAAAAACAAAAACTAATGGGCCTGTTTTGGCCCGCGGCCCGTCGGGCTTTTCGGCTCGCAGCCCACTGGCCAAAAAGCCTGGTCACGATTTGGGCCTTGAAAATTTGGGCCCGAGCCCTATTGTTTTAGGGCCGGGCCGGCCCATGGGCTCGAGCCCAAATTTTCAGCTCTAACCACGATAGTCAACCTCATTAGTGAGATTCGAACACGATACCTCAAGAATATCCACATTCCTACTCGGTCATTCTTTAGTGACAATTTCATTAAATTCGTTATTCATATCTAACGATGGCAAAATGTACTTTAGAAAAGTATGGAACTCTTGAAATTTATCTTTAGTATTTCCAAAGTTAATACGTTTATTTTGATTATAAATAGGTTTTCTTTGAGTTAATAGTAGCTGTTTATGCATCATTCGTGTTATTTATACTTATTTTAAGTTGAAGGAACATAAAACAACATTTGGGACAAAAACGACCGAAAAGGAGCGGAAAACGACTCAAGTTCGTACCGTAAGAACCGTCTCAACATGTTGACACCTCGTCCATGCCGTGACGACCAAGGCAGAAGAAAAGTAAGCTCCCAGGAAATCGTCACGACATGTTGACACTTCATCCATGCCGTGGCGACTAAAGCAGAGAGAGATCTACCTCCCAGGAAGTCGTCCGGCATGGTAACACCTCGTCCATGCCGTGACGACATAAGCACTGAGAGATTTAGCTCCCAGGAAATCATCACGACATGTTGAGCACTCGTCCACGCCGTGACAGTCAATAGTAAAAGGCCTTTGCGGCTTCGTCCATGCTGTGACGGCCCACATTTATGTCGCGACGCGTGCTAAAGACTATAAAGGTCGTTTTAAGCCCTAAATCCGGATCTAATTTCCAATAATTGACCTAGGGCGAATCTAAGGACAAAACAGAAGACTTAAGAGCCCTAGAACTCGACCCCCTTCAATTTCTAGCCGTGATTGGAGATTCAACTAAGAATTAGTGCCAAAATGATCAAGGAACTCATCGAGTGTTAGGATCTGACTATAGGGCGAAAGCAAATAGTCAATCCTCGCTTTAGGTAATAGTCAATTTAGATCCTCACGACCGTCTAGGGCAACAAAAAATTTGGATCGTGAGTAGGAAATTACCGCGATTTAATCAATCTCCATGCGTGAACGAGTCGATAGGTCGGTACTGGTACGTCTCTATTTTTTGAAGTTACTCAATTTTACTTAGACATCCTTTCTGAGCCTTTATTCGTGTTAATCGTGTCGTGGAATTTTAGTCCGTAGGATAAATAGAAAATAAATTCGCATAAATCAATTCTTAGGCTAAATATCAAGTCGATAGGTCGGTACTGGTACTTAGTCTATTCCTCGTGTTCGATAATCGTTTACTCACTTCACTATGCTACAAACGATAGGTCCACTACCTATCGCACATTGGTGATAGTAAACATGTATCCGTTTTATTATTACTTGACACGCTACACCGCGGATCGATCAAGTTTTTGACGTCGTTGCCGGGGAATAGATTGATATTAGGTAACCCTTGTTCGGTAGTTTAGTCATTTATTTTATTTTATTTTTATTATTATTTATTCAGATTATTTTCGATTGCAGTTTATAAACTAGCTAACTTAGTTCGTTGATCCCTTCAGGTCCACTCACACGGTGAATGACCCGTAGCCAACCATCCCACTTGTTGAAGCAGATCCGAACCTCGAGCATACGTTGTGACGGAGATTGAGAGACGATTCTGAAGACACGTCGAATAATCCAATCCAGCTAGTTAACTATTCATAAGACTCAACCTACAGTTCTCAGGACACCGCAAACACTTCTCACAGAAAGGCTTCGGGAGACAGATCGCATACACCTGAAGAAATGGTTGATCATGAAGAGGAACAATCATTGGAAGAACTACCTAAGAATGACTCGCTTGGTGGTACCGAGTCGACAGTTGTTATACCGCCATTCCAGAATAACAACTTCGAGTTGAAGCACTCATGGATCCAGATATATCTCATACAACTCAATTCGAAGGGAATTCTGAAGACGATCCTTACAAGCACATCAAGGCCTTTTTGACATTAACGGAAGGCATCAAAATCAATGGGATCCCAAACGACACAATCAAGCTGATTTTGTTCCCGTTCTCTCTCAAGGATAAGGTGGAGGATTGGCTGGAGTTATTACCACCCAAATCTATCACTACCTAGGACGAGCTGCGAGTGGCGTTCATTGGACTTTTTTTTCTCGCAGTAGAAAGTCCTCAGGTTGAAGACGGAGATTTCCTTATTCCATCAGAAAGATTCGGAGAATCTCCATGAAGTGTGGGAGAGATACAAGGCGTTGCTGAAGAGGTGCCCTCAACACGGGATGCGCAGGCTGCCATAATCAACCGATTCCACAAGGCCGTCAACGACCAGACGGTCCACATGATAGATGGAGCCGCAAGCGTAGGACTCGTGAAGCTTAATGCAAGAGGAGCTTGGAATCTCATCGATGAATACACGAGGAACAGTTTCATGCGTGGTAACACGGGGATGAGGCAGCCCGGGGTGTTTGGGGTGAGCGAAAATACAACAATGAATGCCAAATTTGATGCTGTTCAACAGCAAATCGCGGCGACAAACTAGCAATTTCAGACGACGCTCAACACAATGGTCCCGAAGGCTACACAGCCATCGACCGTGAATGTTGTATTGACGACTGTCGCACCATCTCAGTCAATACCTTACGTCCCTCAGTTTGGTTGTTAGGTCCTAATTCTTCAACTACCGAGAACTCCAAGCATGAATTCTAGATATTTGTATATAGATTTACGATTTGTTACCTTCGGTTGAATATCTTCTTTGAAGATCACGAGAAAGAAATGCTGAGAGTGAAAAATTATTTCGTGTGTGTTTCTCTCTCTAGAATGTGAATTTTAAGCCCTTGTGAATTTCTGAATTCTTGTGTCATGATTTCAATAGTGTACAATGTATTTATAACTATTTACATGGTATATTTACTAGTAAGTCCTACACTATAAAAAACACAAGCTACGCCCCTAATTACAAGAATAAGTAATAAACGAAGCACAATTTCTAAGTCTTCTTCAATCTCCCCTTGTGTGCTCATTTTCTCTTGAGCTCTGTTTATCCTTGCCGGACAGCATTCCTCAGCTCCAACTGTTCATTAATCGCGTTGAAAAGCTCATTCAGGAGCGGGGCTTCTTCTTCTCCAAGGTCCTCGAAGATCGTTTCTTCATCGATCTCCGCCAACCTCCTTTCGATGTTTTTCCTGATGAGCTTCAATGTCCCGTCGCAGAACTTCTGTACCTCAGACTTCATCATCGCTCTCGTCTTTCCAAAGACTAGATTCCGATAAGTGATGATGAGGTCTACTTTCTTGAATATGTAGTTCTCCGGGAAGTCGTTGAGCGGGAAGCCTTTCATGAGCGGCGATTCCATGTTGACCTTCTTCATGTTATTCTCCACTGCGATCTAAAGGTCGTGTGCGGTGTGAAATTTAATATGCCGCGCCATGAATCTTTTCAATCCCTCGAGCCCTTCCTTCTTGAAGTACCCAACAGGTGTATGGTATTTCTTCTTGTACATCTGAAACAGACGGTAGACTTCATCTGGTGGAAGGAATGGTAGATAGCTTTCGTCTATCTCTTCTCGAGTGTGTTTGACATCCGCTCGCTCTATTATGTAGATCGGACTTGGGTAAGGTCCAATCGTGTGTGATAAGCCCACGAGTTGGAAGATCGGTGACTTGTCCCCGAATTTTCTTCTGACTTCGATCCGGACTAAGGTAAGTAAGCATGAAGATGTGTTCCATCTTCTTCCTTTCTTCCCAATGAGAAATCCCCCGTAGATTAAGTTCGTTCAGCTTCTTGATACGGTTTGGTGCTCTCCAGATCTGCTTCCTTATGTCTTCAAGGAAGAGCACTTTAATCCGAACATATTCCAAAGGCATCTCAACTCGGACAGTCCCCTTTGAAAGACGTGGAGGGGTGTCCGCTCGGTATCTAATCATCTCTGGAAGCTGCAGGAGTTCGGTATTGTAGTCTTCGCCTTCTTGAAGTTCTTCATCTTCAAGCAGAACTAAATCAACCGAATCTTGTTGCATGAAGTATCTGACGTTGGAGAGGCGAGCTTGAGCTGCTTCCTCTTGTTCCCAGTGCATCAGCCACTTCTCGTTCAGAATATAGTCGTCTACAATGGCGAGGGGATCGTAGTTGACTGTTGCTTCAGGTTGATCTTGGTGCACGGAGGTTGGGATTGCGTTTGGACTTTTGGGAACCGGAGGTGTTGGGTGTGGGATGTGGTGGTTGTTTGTTGGCGGGTATTGGGTTGTGTAGTTGGTGGGTTCGTTGACGATCCTCGAGCTTCACGTGTTGAGGCTGTCTTTTATCGACCTTGACCACATCCTCTTTTGGTGGTCTTATGCCTTTTCTCCCCCTCATGGCGATCCTCATCGTCAGGATCCTCATGTATTCTCTTTGTGCGGGAGCTTTCTTCTCGGCAGCGTGTTTGAGCGGGCGGCTCGGGGTCATCCACTAGTCGGCGGTAGAGACTCTCCTCGGCAGGGGTCCTTGTCTCGAGGGCTAGGAGGCGAGAAATTAAGATATCATGAAGTTGGGTGATGGGTATGGTGTATGGTTTGATAAGGGAAGGAAATTATGTTGGAGTGGTTAATATGGGCTGGATGGGAGTCTCTATGGCGTGGAGAACTCTTTCCATCAGTCGGTCTTCGAGAGTATTGAGGGGTGTGGAAAGAGCATCTTGTAATCTCTGCTCCGTCATGAATTGTGGTACCTCTGGAGTGGGGCCAGGGAGGCACTCCACTGTCACAATGTCAGAGAATATTACTGATGTGCCGCCTATGAAAGGACTTGAGATTCCGAGACGTCTAAAGACACCCGTTGACAACCCAGAAGTAACTACTTTGGTGGGTGGGCCCGCTGTTGTTTCTGAAGATATCAGTGGACCAACGGGACTTCCATCCAATCCTTGAGATGAAACCGTATGAATCATCTCTATGGATGTTGAGACATGTTCGAGGGGAACCTGTGTAGTCGTCAAGACTGGTGGTGGTGGAGGGAGAAATTCCGAAGCCGTTGTAGTAGAGGGAGATGCAGATGGGGCAGAAGATTGTTGTCGGCGGGAATCCCTTCGTAATAATCTACAATCCTCGTCGGAATAACTGGCTTCAAGAGAGTCAATTGTGGGAGGTGTGGGCACACGGTCTGCACCCTCGGGCTCAATGGCCGCTGCCTCATGCTCCTGAGCCTCACCTTCAAGCTATTGTGTCTCCACCGGTGGTTCTTGTCGGATAGGCATCGGAGTGGGGTCAGTGGACCAAACCATGGCCTCCGTGATGAGTTATTCTAGCAGTAATCTTGGTATGCTTCATCAGTAGGGTCTGCCAGATGGAGAAGCTCCAACGGGATCAGCATGGGTTGGAGTGCCAGATCCGATGCCTTCAGATTGTGGAAAAACCGCAACCTCGGTGGTTTGTATCCTCCGACAGGTGGTAGGCGGGGAATCTCCGGATGTACTTCCATCAAGTGAGAGATCAGCACCGGGAACCAGCGGACGTAAGGTATGAACTTTGCCTTCGATTTGGTTTTCCGTTGACGCATTTGGTCCGCCAAGTCATTCCAGATGAGCTGGGCCACATCATATTTCCTGGAGAAGACAACTCCATGGAAGATCCGTAGAATGTTCCCGTTCGCCTTATCAAATCCTAAATGCTTCGGGGAGAGACACTTGTTGATAATTCCAAACAAGGTCCTCCATGAGTGAGGGATCCCGTTGTTCTGAAAATTGGCTAGTTTTGTCAGCGGTGACTTGTATCCCATCCGAAGCATATCTGTAACTATCTCCGCATATGTGGGTAGGGGGTCGTAGACTTCGTGATGCACTAGATCTAGGACTAAGGCCAATAGATTGTTGTTGATGATGACGTGGTTATGGTTGATTTTTGTTGTATAGGACACGTCATCACCCACGACATGGCTCTGCATGCATCCCCATAATTGCTGAAGATACACCATCTGGACTGATGCCGTCATTGTGAGGGCTGGGCAGATGGGGTGTCTTTTTAGAATTGAGATGATGACATCGGAAGGTGGCTAAGTCCAGCTGATAATTGTTGTCGTGGACAGTTAGCCAAGCTTCAGACGGATAGATGTACGAATATTTTTGATGAGTCATCTCTGAAAAAAATTAAATAAGAATCATTAGACTGTAAGATTCAAATGCAAATTATAGTAAGTAATTGTTAGTGTTGAGTAATTGAAATTTTTGTCGTCACGCAAACAGTTTTTATATGTATAACAAATGACTTTGAAAAGATTTTGAAAAAATTGTAGTGTTTAATGTGTATACTGTTTGCGGCGTGTTTTTATTCGGATGAAAATTTATTCGAACGCTAAGTTTTACGATCGAATAAAATCTTATCGAAAAGTCAAAGTTTTCGCCGCTGATTTTTTCGATCGAGTAAAAACTTTACGAAGATCTAAATGTTTTCGCTGCCGAGTTTTGCGAGGAATAAAAATGTATCGAAAACTAAAGTTTTTCGTCGCGTAGTTTTGGGATCGAATAAAATTTTGTCGAAAAACATAAGTTTTTCGCCGCATAGTTTTGCGATCAAATAAAATTTTATCGAAAAACTAAAGTTTTCGCAGCTAAGTTTTACGATCGAATAAAAACTTATCAAAAACACAAGGTT
Source organism: Linderniella brevidens (assembly GCA_004919715.1). NCBI lineage: Eukaryota > Viridiplantae > Streptophyta > Magnoliopsida > Lamiales > Linderniaceae > Linderniella > Linderniella brevidens. The sequence goes on from SWDC01000157.1 coordinate 17,718,960, forward strand.
TTCGCCGCTGCGTTTTGCAATCAAATAAAATTTAGCGATAACTAAAGTTCTTCGATGGTACTGTTTGCGATAAAATGATTTTCAACCTAAAAACGTTTGAAATCAAACAGTGAAATTTTAAAACTGCAAATGACGATTCTGCGTAAAACATGAGTTAATCTGGACTCGAAATAAGTTAAAATCAGTTTCGAATCCAAATATCATGCATTTAATCAAAATGGTCGAATCTAAATCACAGAAATTTTGATTTCTTAAGTATTAGCAGTCGAAAATAGAAAAGTCGAAAATGCTGCGAATGATTTTGAAATACAATCGCAATTCTTGTTTTTCGGAATAAAAGGATTAACCGAATCTGGATTCTACCTTCAAATCAGGCGAAAGTTTAGCAGAAACTGTGAGGATGGTTGAGATTTTTTGAAATCTCCATTTGAAGTTTTTGAGAATGCGAAGAGTTATTCGATTGAGTTGTTTGCTTGAGAAAAAGGTTTTCGATCGAAAAGGTGTATAAGTACTTTTCGATCAGGAAATGCTAAAGGGTTTTGGACCGTGAAAAATCATTTTGGGCTTTTGTTAAAATCTGGTTTGTTTAGTTTTATAACGAAAATTTTACTCTTTTACTTTTGCACCCAAAAAGAATTTTTTTTATAGAACTCCCCGAAGTTCTGAAATAAATGCAGTTATCTCCCAATGTTTGATGAAATTCATCACTTGACTCCTCGGATGAGCTCAAAATTCTCTGTAAAACTTAGAATGAAACATGAGAAGTCGTATATGTAAGTAAATCATTTAGGAGATGATAGCAAATATTCAAGTAAAAGCTCCCACTCAACAAGTGCACATATAATGTGGCAATTTTAGCATATATACACATACTCAACACAATTATGTATATGAAAATTTTAAACAATATATGACATGATCAAAGATAACGCATTTAATCAATTTAGCGTAGATTCATGATCCCCTAATCATGCATATGAAAACTATGCGTTTACATGTATTTTCATAAAATTTCGCATTTTCACAATTTCGTACAAATGTATGTGATAATGCATTTAAAAATGTGCGAAAATATTTTTGTTTTATTTTTGTTTTGGGGTCAGATTTTTCATTTTGAATTTTATCACAAAAAAAATTCTCACGACACATTGAATAATAATTTGCCATTAGATCATGTCACTAAACTAATATCCTAAGATCATAGTATGAATCATTTCGACAACTCTTGCATGGTTCACTCATAGTGCTCAATTTATTTTCAGCATGGGGATATTTAGTAGATATATCACTCATATCAACACGACAAAATTCTATCAATTAATCTGTTATCGTAGCGCATTTAATCGTCTTACCAAGCGAAAGTCCATCAATTTGAATCAAAGGGGCTTTGAAGGGATTATTGTTTTAGGCTCTGACTTAGAAGGGTAGGATAATTTTGGAATTAGTGAGCTTAAAATTCTTCAATTACATGGCTTCTTTTGAAATTCATTTCTGCTCCTCTTGAAGATTCACAATTATGGAATTCGAATCCAAGGTCGTGCTCCTCTTATCATTTTCTCGATATAAGATCTAGATTATCGTTGGAGAAGTTCACTTGGATGTGCTTCTCTTCTAGCAATTTTGACGAGTATACGAGATTATCTAGGAGAAGTCACAACGAGATACATGTTTCTCTTTAATAATCGAGAGATTATTTGAGCATTCATCATGTGCATCTCCTTTTCTACTCCTCCTTTTCTTGTTTGAGCAACCCCCGAAACTTATGAATAGGGTAGAAGGCTTGATCGAGTTTCAAAAGAAAAAGAATATTGGAGAAGGCTCAAAGGGAATTACTAGAGGAAATAGTAAAAGAGTTATAATTTGGGCCAAGTGAGGAATTGCCTAATTGCCCTTATCATTTCCATGACGAGCTAACACAAAGCAAGAACGAGGCCACGAAACACAAGTCAAGAGACAAGCATTTGAAGTGTGAAACACTAAAAAAAAATTGAGGCTCAAATTCTCACATATATGATGTGGCTTTGTGTCTGTGAGACATACTAAGCTCTTTGGACAAAAGAATGTCACATGAATTTTTAAGCAAATATATAATCTTGTATCACAGAAATATCGTTATGAGTAAATCAAGATGAACAAAATCATCGTCATCCCCCATTTATTTATTTTATTTTATTATTTATTATTATTATTATTTTTATACTATATTATATTTATTTATTTATTTATTTTTATTTTATTAAAAATATAGGAGAAATAAAATCATGCAAGAATCAAAGAAGATCAAGAAACACATACACTATCACATGTAAACATAATAGAGCATGAGAAGCATGTTTCAAGTAAGATTGAGATTCAACATGCCTAACTTAGCGATAAGGAATTTGAATCGTTTTTCATCCAATGCCTTAGTGAATAAGTTGGCAAGTTGAAGTTCCGTTTAACAAAATACATATCTATAGTATCTTTTTCTACATTATCTTTTATAAAATGATAGCGAATATCTATGTGGTTCGTACGTGAGTGATGAACATGATTGCATGTAATGGCAATAACACTTTGAGAATCACTGTAAATAGGAATATTATTAAATTCAAACCCGTAGTCGCGTAGTTGCGTCCGCATCCATTAAACTTGTGATCAACAACAGGCAGCCGCGACGTACTCCCTCTTTACCTTAAAAGTTGATAAGCAATTTTGCTTCTTTGAGGACCAGCAATTGTGCTCCGCCAGACGTGCTTTTCATGTCAATTCGACAACCTGCATAATCAGCGTCAGTATAGCTAGTTTATTTAAAATCAGAGCCTTTTTTATGCCATAACCCTAAGGTGCGAGTTCATTTGAGATAACGCAGAATTCGCTTGACCACGTGCATGTGGGACTCTTTTGAGTCTTCTTGAAACCGAGCGCATAGGCAAGTGGCGAACATGATGTCGGTTCGGTTTGAGTTAAGTAGAGAAGAGATCTAATGATGCTCCTATAAGTTGTTATGTTGACTGTCTTGCCAGAAGGATCAACATCCAATTTACAATTTGTGGACATGAGAGTATTCATAGGTGAGCTCTTGTCTTGATTAAATCTCTTCAGGATATCTCGTATACTTGGTTTGACTGATGAAGATTCCATCGTCGAGTTGCTTGACTTGTAGTCCAAGAAAGAATTGGAGTTCGCCCATTAAGCTCATTTCGAATTTTGTCTTCATCAGATCGCCAAATTTCTGGCAGAGTCGTTCATTTGTTGAGCCGAAAATGATGTCGTCGACGTATACTTGGACAATCATCAAGTCCTTGCCTTGCTTATTGATGAACAGTGCCGTATCAATTGTTCCTCTTATAAAGTTTGACTTTACTAGAATTCGCTCAGAACATTATACCAAGCTCGAGGGGCTTGTTTTAGTCCGTAGAGAGCTTTATCCGATCGATAGACATAATCAGGATGATTTTCGTGCATAAACCCTTCGGGTTGAGTGACATTAACTTCTTCTTTTAACATGCCGTTGATAGACCTTGAAGTCTTTATGAGCCGCGTACGCCAAAAAGAGTCGAATAGCTTCTATTCAAGCAACCGGAGGAGCATACGTCTTGTCGTAGTCAACACCTTCCTGTTGGTTGTACCCTTTGGCTACGAGTCATGCTTTGTTCCTGATAATTTCATCGTTCTCGTTCTTTTTAATTTTGAAGACCCATTTTGTTCCTATAATTTTCTTCCCATGCGGTCGAGGAATTAGTGTCCAAACTTGTAGATGCTCGAATTGGTTGAGTTCGTCTTACATTGCAATAACTCAATCCGTGTCTTTAAGAGCTTCAACTACCTTGATTGGTTCGTTTTGGCTTAAAAAGCACGTGAAAGCCCCCTATGTGTAGATGTCCTAGTGCATACTCCACTTGAAGGATCACCAATTATTTGATCGACAGGATGAGCTCGTGTCCACTTGCGTTCATGAAGAAGAACCGAAGTAGAAACATCATTGATGAGTAGTTCGAGACATCCTGTATTGATAGACTGATTATCCGTAGGAGGAAAATTCATTTATGAAGTTTAATTTGATGAAATTTCCTCATCAACATTCATAGGAGCTGCAGCACTAGTTGGTGATTCAGAATCTTGAGAATCTAGAACATCGGTTCGACTCTGAGGGTCGGGAATCTCATTTGAAATTTCCACCGTAGAAGGGGAAGGTGCGCTGCTTGGTATAGAACGTGATGAAGCAAACACTAGAGACTCTTTCCGATAAAAATGTTCAAAAAGAAAGTCCACGTCTTCCAAATCAGCGAGAAGTGCTTCTAGTGACTGTGAGGGAGATGTTGTCGGAACTTGTTAACTTTTTGCCAACACGCCTAGAAGCCCGGGTTCTAAACTGTCTTGTTCAGAAGCCAAATCGGTCACTTCGTGAAAAGTGACGTTGTAACTTTCCAATATTGTACAAGAAGACTTGATATAGACGCAGTATGCTTTAGAAGTTGACGGATATCCAACAAAGACGGCTTCAAATACTTTAGGGTCAAACTTGCTTCGATGCTCTCGATCGTTCGCCACAAAACATTTGCACCCAAAGACTTTGAGAAAGAGATATTCGGTATCCTTTGATTTATTATCTCGTACGATGTCTTTTTAAAGCGTTTGTGAATAATCGTCTGATATTACGTAAAGCAAGCTGTACTCACTGCTTCAGCCCATAAAAAGTGAAGGAGACCGGAATGTATAAGCATTGTTCATGCAGCTTCAACTAAAGTCCGGTTTTTCCGTTCTACGACGCCATTTTGTTGAGGCGTTTTAGCGGCTGAAAATTGTTGAACGATTCCAACTGACTGATAGTAAGTACTGAGACGTTGAGTCTTGAATTAAGTCTCATTGTCAGTCCTCATTACTTGGATCTTCTGTTGCAGGAGATTCTGTGTTGTATTCACAAAATGTTTTATCAAGTCTCCAGTCTCATCTTTAGTTCGTAGAAATCTTGTCCAAAAGTGTAGCGGGAATAGTGGTCGACAATTACTAGCACATAGTTACGACCGTTGATACTTTGTGTTCGCATTGGTCCACAATGGTCAATGTGTAGTAATTCCAAAGGTCGAGATGTGGAAGCTACTTGCTTGAGTTTGTGTGACACTCCCTTCATTTTTCCCATTTGACAAGCCGAACATTGATGCTCTTGTTGAACTGAAATAGTTGGCAGACCATTGACCAACATTTTAGTTGAAAGCTTGTGAAGAGCTTTGTGATTTAGATGAGATATTCGTTGATGCCATAAGTTGCTCCTCTTTAATTGTCGTCTGTAAGATGAGGAAAATAACTGTCGAAGGTCAGACAATAGCCATATTTATGGTGTAGAGATTAGATCTTCGAGATCCTGTAAGAAGTTCCTGATTCTGACTATTTAGAATTCTGCACTGATCAGCTAGAAACATCACTTGAAAGCCTTTATCGCAGAATTGTCCTATGTTGAACAGGTTGTGTTTGAGACCTTTGACGTAAGAGACATCTTGTATTATCAGATTCTTCAAAATGATATCTCCAAAGCCTAGAATTGCAGCTGAATTGTTGTGCCGAATCTGACTTTACTGTTGTATAGGTCTTGATAGTTGCTCAACAGTTCTTGCTTTCCCGTCAGGTGTGTGGAGCAACCCGAATCTAAATACCACAAATGATGGATCTGCATAGAAAGGTTTAGAGAGACTTATGTTCTCACTTAAAAATGGGTCCTCTCAGATTAGCAGATTTAGTAGTTAAAGGTTGTTCACTTTTGGCGATCAGTGTAATCAAAGGCGATGTCAGTCCTAGTTTAGACTTTTCTTTTGGATTCTTCTAAGGCATTTATTTCTGAAGCGTTATTAAAAGCCATTAGAGAAGTTAATCCTAAACCCATGTACTTGATATCATATAATTGTTTTACGTTAACCTTTTTCAAGTTACAAGGATTATTAAAACCTAAACCTTCAACAGGATAATAAAATTCTATATCATGTAGCTGATTTTGAAAAATAGTCTGATCACTTTGTCCCCTTTTTGTTAAAAGATCATCTAATGTCTTAATCCTAGAGTAAGCTTCTTACGTTCATCAGAGAGTTCCTTATAATACTTCTTGAAATTTCTAACTCTCTCTCTGACTATCGCTAAGACTTTTACTAAGATCGTTAATTTTAGTCGCAGAAGTAGTTAATCTAGATTCAAGACTAACTATAGTTTCCTTATCATTAGATAAGAGAATTTCTAAGTGAACTTTCTTATCTAGTTGCATTTGTAAATTATTTTCGCTAAGTGCTAGTCTCTCCTCTAACTCCTTTGAGCTTTTCCGCTCACTTTTCATGTTAGCATATTTAATTTGTAAAGATTCTAATATGACTAATAATGTAGATTCATGTGTAGCTACCTCTTGAGATGAGGTTGATGCTTTGTCGTCGTCGGACGTCCTCGTTGAGCTTGTGTCTGAGGCATCGTCAAGAAATGCCATGAGACCTAAATTGTCATTTTTAGAATCAGTTGTGTCTTCTAGCCAGTGCTCTTGTTCAGCCATTAGAGCTACTCCAGCTCCCTTTTGTTTAGTTAATTGAAATTTCTTGTAGTAGTAGTTGGCGTCTTTCTTCTTCGGAAGATTGCATTATCTGGAGAAGTGCCCTATTTGCCACAGTTGTAGCATTTTTGGATTCTGAAGACTCGGCTGGTCTTTCCTTGTGCTTAAAGCTTGAGGTCCAAGTCGATTAGCTGAGGAGCTGTACTTCTTTTTGTAGAACTTTTTGCTCATCATCTTTGTAATGAGAGCAAATTGCTTCTTGAACTCTTTCATGTCATGCTCGGAATCCGATTCTGACTCGTCATCTTCTTCTAATGAACTCGACAATTTTAATATTCTTATCTTTACGAGATCGACTAGTTTTTCTCTCTGAAACTATAGATATTGAGTCTTTGATCTGTTTGCCCTTTTGTTCTTTTGTAACTCGTTTATATCTTCCTCGTGTTGAACGAGATTGTCGAAAACGGCGTGGATATCCATTTCATCCAAGTCCTTGTTCTGACAAGTTTGCATGGATATTTTCTTCCACTCCGGATGAAGAGATGAAAGAAATCGGATGTTTACATGGATATTTGTCTTGAATATTTCTATTTTCCTCATCTCGTTCAGAAGAGTCAAATACCGTTGATAGAGTTTGTAGAGATTTTCCTCCGTCTTAGCTTTAAAGGAGTCATAGGCTGTGAGTATGTTTGCTTTCTTAGTCTTTACTCCGACTTCGGTCCTTTGCATATTTTGTAGAGCTCGTCCCACATAGCTTTAGCACTTGATAGACTATCTGTTTGCATATAGATATCGTTTGGGATGTCTTGCATCAGGAAAGTTTTAGCTCCGAGATCAGCTTTAGATCTTAATATCTCCCCCTCATAGTATTCACTAGGAATTTTGAGTCTTCTAGTGGCAGGAATGTGAGGATTATTTGTGGCATCGCCCTCTTGGATAAGCCAGAATTGAGCGGGTCCTTCTTGGAGAGAAGCTATCAGATTCGCTGCTTGATCTTTTGTCTCCAAGAAATTCATAAACCGACTTCTCCATACGGTATATTCGCCTCTTCTTATAATTGAATGACATACATCGTTTCCAAGAGAGTAAGCATTCATTGTCGTAGTTGATTGGTAGGATCTCGTGATAGTTTGGATTTGAGATGGTAAAAGTGCTTCACAAGTGACAAACTTATTAGAAATGTTTGGTTCGTACTTTAAGCAATTTCCTTTTCGGACCTATTTTTAGGTTAAAAAAAATTGTTTTTGAGTACGAAGAATATTTAGCAAAAAATTGAATACTGTGAATTAAATCCAATGTGAAATATTATTCGTAAGTTTTGAAAAATTCGATTTGGGTTCTAAAATCGATCGAAATCGAAAATTAGATTAATCCGATGTTCTAAGCGATTGAAATTAGTACGCAATTCATTCCTAACATATAATCTATCACTTTTGCATCTGAATCATCAACAGAATTCGCAAAATTCAGCACGTAGATCAAATTTGCATTTCGCATGCTTTTTCGATCGAAAAATCTGGAAAATTTGATCTAAAATAGCAAAATCAATCCAAAACAATCACGATCTGCTCTGATACCAATTGTTAGGTCTTAATTCATCAATTACCGAGAAATCCAGGCATGAATTCTGGATATTCCAATATAGATTTACGATTTGTTACCTTCGTTCGAATATCTTCTTTGAAGATCACGAGAGAGAAACGTTTAGAGTGAAAAATTATTTCGTGTGTGTTTCTCTTTCTAGAATGTGAATTTTAAGCCCTTGTGAATTTCTGAATTCTTTTGTCTTGATTTAAATACTGTACAATGTATTTATACCTATTTACATGGTATATTTACTAGTAAGTCCTACACTATCAAAAATACAAGCTACTCCCCTAATTACAAGGATAACTAATAAGCGAAGCACAATTTCTAAGTCTTCTGCAGTGGTAATTGCAGCACAGCCCACAAGACATCGGAGTGCCAAGTCATGCAATCGATGGAGCATGTTGACTACATGGGCAATTACCAAGGCAATGGAGTTTTCAGCCGAGAGTACACCCTAACCTGCCCCTACAGTAATCAAAGCCACCAAGCACCACGAACTAGAGCTGAAAATTTGGGCGGGCCGGCCGGCCCGACCTGAAAACAGCGGCCCGCCCGATTAAATACGGGTCGGGTCGGCCCTAATATCTACGGGCCGATAGAATCTTGGCCCTAGCCCATTGATATATGGACCAGGCCAGCCTGGCCCTAGCCCATTCGGCACATTTTTTATTTATTTATTAATTTTAATTTTTAAAAACTATTTTAATTATTCATTATAAAATATAATTCTTACCTAATATTATATAAAATAAAATATATACATAATTTTGAAATGATTTTATGTAAAAATATTTTTTTTCCTCTATAAAATTAAATTTTTAAATATTAAACATAAAAATAAATAAACATAAAAAATAAAAAAGCGGGCCAAATTGGCCTGCGACGCATCGGGCTTTCTGGCCCGCAGCCCACAGACCTGTCGGGCAATCGTGGGCCGGGCCAAACGGCCGGATCACTTTTCGGGCTCCTAAATTTATGGCCCAAACCCGATTTTTTTCCGAGCGGGCCGGCCCGTCCCAGGGGCTCAAGCCCAAACTTTCAGCTCTACCACGAACGGATTTCAGCAAGGGCCACCGGGTTTCCAAGCCGAAGGATCGAGCTATCATTACGCAACCCAAGGGTCCGGATCGAGTGATATGAGGGAGATGAAGGTGTTGCTATCGAACTTCACCAAGACCTCCGAGGCTCACAAGAGTAGATTGGCGAAGATGGAGAATCAATTCCAGGCCATGGACTTGAGGACGCAAAACAATGACGCCTATATCCGGAAGTTGGAGCTACAAGAGGGTCAAATGGCGAAGCAATTGTGGGGCAGCCTTAAGGATCATTACCGAGCTACACCGAGCCAAATTCGAGGGAACACTGCAAGGCCGTTATCTTGAGGAACGAGAGAGAACTACAAGAATAACTCATCAAAAAGAGATCCGTGAAAAAGGACAATGTCGAAGGCCACGTCGATCAAAGAGATGGGCTGCCCGAAGAAGAGGTCGAGAAAGCCGAATCGGAAAAGGCGAAGGAGAAGAAAGCCACTCGACCATCGGTAAAGCCCTACCAGCTGAAGCTCCAATATCCGGCTCGGTTTAAAAAGGAGGGAGACGAGGAGCAGTTTGGTAAATTTATGACTATGTGCAAGCAATTACATATTAACTTACCGTTTGTTGAAGCAATTACGCAGATGTCTCGTTTCGCCAAGTTCTTGAAAACTTTCTCACTAATCGATAGAAGCTCGAGGTTGTATCCACCATATGCCTACGAGGAGAGTGCTCGGCTATCCTACATAACAAGATACCAAAGAAGCTAAAGGATCAAGGGAGTTTTACGATTCTCTGTCTTATAGGAGATATTGCTATTGATCATGCGTTAGCCGACCTAGGTGCTAGCATAAATTTAATGATGTATTCCATGTTTAAGCGATTAGGGTTAGCCGAGCCACGACCAACTAGGATGAGCCTCCAATTGGTAGATAGATCCCTAAAGTACCCTCGAGGTGTTATCGACGATGTTTTAGTAAGAGTAGACAAATTCGTCACTCCCGCTGATTTTGTTATTCTTCATATGGAGGAAGATGATAATGTCACGTTAATCCTTGGTAAACCATTCTTAGCTACCAGTGAGACAATGATAGATGTTAGGAGTGGTATCCTAACCCTGACGGTAAACGACGAGAAAGTAACATTTAATATGTCCGACTCGATGAAAGCTAGTAATGATCATGATGATAAATGTTACTATTTATATGCATTGGAGCACGATTTTCTCTTTTCCATGCAGGGTTTATCGCAGGTTTTTAGTAGTGATGACACGCAAGTCGCTACGATGGTAGCCATCGATGAGTGTGAGGAAATAGACGAGCCCGTGATGGTAGTCAACAAGAGCAAGGAGGAGGACAAGGAAAATATCTCGATCGAAGAGCCACCTTCTTAGAGCTAAAACAGCTGCCCGAACACCTCGAGTATGCCTTTCTCGAGAGCAATGATAGGCTACCAGTCTTAATATCATCGAGCCTCGACGACGGACATAGATGCCAACTACTAAAGGTCCTAAGGAAGCACAAAAGGGCTTTGGCGTGGAAGATTTCAGACATTCGAGGGATTAGCCCGAGCTTTTGTACCCACAAGATATTAATGGAGGACCAGTTCAAACCCGTCGCTCAGAGGCAAAGTATGCATAATCCCAACATGGGATACGTCGTAAAAAAGGAGGTCATAAAGCTGCTAGACACCGAGGTGATCTATCCCATCTCAGATAGTGCATGAGTAAGTCTGGTTCAAGTGGTCCCGAAGAAGGGAGGCATGACGTTGGTCGCCAACGAAACGAATGAGCTGATCCCGACAAGGACCGTGACCGGGTGGCGAGTGTACATCGATTACAGGAAGTTGAATGATGCCACGAGAAAAGACCATTTTCCCTTACCCTTTATCGACCATTTTCCATTTTGAGCTAACGTGTGATGCTAATGAATACGCGGTAGGAGCCGTATTGGGGCAGCGCAAGGACAGCCATTTTCGTCCGACTTAATACGCGAGTAAAACGTTATACGCAACCCAATCCAACTACACGACCACCTTGAAGGAACTCCTCGCCGTCGTATTCGCTTTTGACAAATTCATGTCATATCTTATACTGCCGAAAGCTATTGTTTTTACTGACCACTCTGCACTTAAGTACTTGCTAGCAAAGTCCCGACTAATTAGATGAATCTTGCTACTTCAAGAATTCGACATCAAGATCCGAGATAAAAAAGGGGCTGAAAACGTGACAGGATATCACCTCTCCCGACTAGAAGAGTGTGAGACGAAAGATCACGATGGGGAGAAGATTTGCGATACTATCCCAGACGAGCACTTATATTCGATACACGAAGTAAGTGATGATGCACCTTAGTTTGCAGATTTTGCTAACTATCTTGTTGTGAGGATTCTACCAAAGGAGTACACAAGTCAACAAAAGAATAAATTCTTTGCTGATTTAAAATACTACTTCTGGGAAGAGTTGTATCTTTTCACGAGATGTGCAGATCAAGTAATTAGACGATGTGTTTCTCCTCCCGAGACTACGAGGATTATCGAACATTGCCACCGTGGACCGACCGGAGGACGCTATGCAGCCACCCAAACCGCCCACAAGGTGCTAAAGTGCGGGTTCTACTGGCCGACTATCTTTAAGGATGCCCATAGGTACGTGACACGTGCGATCAATGTCAACGAGCATGTAACATCTCTAAACACAACGAAATGCCTCAGAATTTCTTTTAGTGTGTGAAATATTTGACGTATGGGGCATAGATTTTATGGGATCATTTCCTAGCTTGTATGGAAATAAGTACATTATAATTGCCGTAGACTCGGTATCCAAGTGGGCGGAGGCTCAAGCCTTACCCATGAACGATGCTAGGGTCGTGATTAGATTCTTATGAGCCATATTTTCACGATTTGGATCCCCTAAATGCATCATTAGTGATAGGTGAACACATTTTTGTAACACTCAATTCGCTCGTACTTTTGTGTTAGACATTGTCTCTCTACCCCTTACCATCTACATGCTAGTGGCCAAGTAGAGGTCGTGAACCGCGAGCTTAAGCGAATCCTAGAGAAAACCATAGAAGAAAACCGACGGGAGTGGGCTAATAAGTTAAAGGACGCTCTTTGGGCATATAGGACCGCATATAAAACCCCTATAGGCACTACACCGTATAGACTAGTTTACGAAAAGACATGTCACCTTCCTGTTGAACTAGAACACAAAGCATATTGGGAGATCAAATCTTTGAACCTCGACTTGGGGCAAGTCGGTAAAAAATGAATGCTCTAAGTCAATGAACTTGACGAGTGGCATTTATCGGCATACGATAATGCTCGAATGTACAAAGAGCGCTCAAAGATATATTGTTAGGTCCTCGATTATCAACTACAGTAAATCCTAGGCATGAATTCTAGATCGAATGGAAATCTGAGATTTGATACCTCGGTCGAACCTCCAATGAAGAACACGAGAGAAAAGCTTTTAGTGTGAGAAAGTGTTTGTGTGTTTCTCTCTCTAGAAAATAAATTGCAAGCCTATTGGATTTTTCTATTAACTTTCTCTCCTCAATTCAATAGTGTACATTTGTATTTATACATACATACTTGGCATAATACAATTAAGTCCTACAATATTGAATATAAAAATGACGCCCCGATTTACAAGGATAACTAATAAAAGAGCACAATTAAAATGTCTTCTTCAATCTCTCCCTTTATGCTCGTTTGCTCTTCAGCTCTATTTATCCTTGTCGGACGTGGAATGACTTCCGCAATCCTAATGTTGTCTCATAATGACGTACAACATCTCTCAGCTCTACTCTTTCCTCAATAGCTCTTAGAAGCTCATTCAGGAGCGGGGCTTCTTCATCTGGAAGGTCCTCGAAGATGGTAGTCTCATCGATCTCTCCCAATCTCCTTTCAATGTTCTTCTTTATTAGCTTCAATGTCCCATCGCATAACCTATGCACTTCTGACTTCATCATCACTCTCGTCTTTCCAATGATTGGGTTGCGATAAGTGATGGCGAGGCCTGGCTTTTTGAAGATGTAGTTCTCCGGGAAGTCATTGAGCGGGAAACCTTTCATGAGCGGAGACTCCATGTTGACCTTCTTCATATTGTTTTCTAATGCAATCTGAAGGTTGTGTGCGGTGTGATATTTGATCTGCCGTACCATGAACCTCTTTAAGCCCTCGAGCCCTTCCTTCTTGATGTACCCTGCAGGTGTTTGGAACTTTTTCTTGTACACCAGGAATAGACGGTAGACCTCGTTCGGTAGAAGGTAGGGTAGATAGCTCTCGTCTATATCTTCTCGAGTGCGAGTGTGATCTGCCCGCTCGATCGTGTATATCGGAGTTGGATAAGGACCTATTGCGTGTGAGACTTCCACGAGTTGGAAGATTGGTGGCTTGTCCCTAAATTCTCTTTGAGTTTATCTCTTGGGATGCCTCTCCGATCTGGACCGAGATGGGTGAGCATGAATATGTATTCCATCTTTTTCCTCTCTTCCCAATGAGAAATCTCCCGAAGTTTCAGCTCGTTCAGCTTCTTGATTTTGTTCGATGCTCGCCAGATCTGCTTCCGTACATCTCCAAGGAAGGGCACTTCGATCCGAACATCCTCCCATTGTGTCTCGACTCGGACGGTCCCCTTTGATAAACGTGGAGGGGTGCCCGCTCGATGTCTTAGAAATTCTAGTAGATCTGAGAGTTCGGCATTGTAGTCCTTACCTTCTTGAAGTTCTTCCTCTTCGAGCAGAACTAGATTAGCTGAAACATGTTGCAGAAAGTATCTGACATTGGATAGTCGAGCTTGAACAACTTCCTCTGGTTCCAAGTGCATCAACCATTTCTCGCTTAGGATGTAGTCATCTACAATGGCGTGAGGATCGTAGTTGACTGTTGCGGCTTCTGGTTGATCTTTGAGCGTAGAGTCTGAGGTTTGGATTGAGTTTGGACTTTTGGGAGGCAGAGGTGTCAATTATGGTAGGTTAAGTGGTGTGTGGGTGCGGGGCGTGGTGGTCGTTTGTGAACGGGTGATGGTCTTTGTGTGGATGATGTTGGTGGGTTTGTTGACGAGCCTCCAGCTTCACGAGTTGATGGAGTGTCCGCGACTGCTATTTTTTGTCTTCTACCGCTTCCCCCCTCAGTGCGATCCTGATCGTCAGGATCGTCATTTCGCTATTTGGTGCGGGAGCTCTGTTCGCGAAAGCTCATCCGAGCAGACGGGTCAGGGTCATCGACTAGTCGTCGGTAGAGATTATCCTTGCCAGGGGTCCTCTCTTCGATGGCTAAAAGACGTGAAATGAGGATATCATGAAGCTGGGTGATTGAGATGGTGTATGGATTTATAAAGGTGGGAGATGGGGTTGGAGTGGTGACTATGGGTTGGATTGGAGTGATGGTGGTGGTTCGTCTTGGTGAGGAATAGGTTCGGACGGAGTGGCCTCTGAGACTGGTGTTTTCCTGGTATCTCGTCGGGAAATCTCGAAGGCTTGTCATACTCTCTAACGATCTTCGAAAGACATGAGTGCGGTATAGAGAGCTTCTTGTAACGTTCCTTCGTCATGAATGGTGACACCTCCGGAGTGGAGCCAGGTAGACATTCCACTGTCACAACGTCAGCGTAGATTTCTGACGTGCCGACTATAATAGGACTTATGAGACCGAGACGACTTAAGACGCTCGTTGTCAACCCTGAAGGCACCACTTCAGTGGGTTGGCCCGTTGTTTCTTCAGATGATGTCGGTGAAGCAACGGGACTTTCATCCAATCTTGGAGATGAAACCATAAGAATAATCTCTATGGATGTTGTGATAGGCTCGGTGGGAACCTGTTTAGACGTTAAGACATGTTGTGGCTCAAATCCGATCATTGAAGTAGGCACAATGCTTGTTGAGACTTCTTGAGGAGGCAAAGCATGAGCTATCGTAGTAGGCGTGGATGTAGACTGAACTTGTGATCTTTGTCGTCTGGAGTCCCTTCGAATGTGGTCTGCATTCCTCATCTGATTCTGCTTCTTCAGGCGAGGCAGCCATGGGAGGTGTTGGCACACGTTCTTCAACCTCTGGCTCCCGGGCTGCTACTTCAGGCTGTTGTGCCTCCATGATGTGTTCTTGACTTAACGGCATCGGGGCAGGGTCGGTGGGGATGGACCGAACCATGGCCTCAGTGATGTAATGGTTCTGGAAGTAGACTTGATAAAGCTTCGTCTGTAGGGTCTGCCAGACTAAGGAGTTCTAAGGGAATTAGCATCGGTTGGAGCTCCAGATCCGATGCCTTTGTGTTGTGGAAGAAACGCAGTCTCGGTGGTGTCTATCCTCCAACTTGTGGTAGACGGGGAATATCAGGATGAACCTCCATTAGATGCTCAATCATTAATGGAAACCATTGGACGTAAGAGAGGAATTTGGCCTTCGTCTTAGTCTCCCGTTGACGCATCTGGTCGGCCAAGTCATTCCAGATGAGCTGGGCCACGTCGTATTTCTTAGAGAAGACGACCCCATGGAAGATCCTGATGATGTTCTGATTCGCCTTGTCGAACCCCGAATGCTTTGGGGGGAGACATTTGTTGATGATCCCGAACAAAGTCTTCCAAGGATGTGAGATTCCGCTGTTTTGGAAGTTTGCGAGCTTGACAAGCAGGGGCTTGTATCCCATCTGAAGCATGTCGGAAATGATCTCTGCATCAGAAGGTAAAGGAACGTAGACTTCATGATGTGGGAGATCGAGCACTATTCCAAGTAGATCCTTGTTGACGACGATATTTTTGTGGTTCACTTTGCTTGTGTAAACTGCGTTGTCGTCCACGAGATGACTCCTCATACATCCCCAGAATTGTTGGAGATACACCATTTGAACAGAGGCTGTCAGTGTGAGAGCTGGCCAAAGCTCAGAGCTCAGATGGATATATATATATATATATATAATATATATATATATATATATTATATATATATATGTGTGTGTGTGTACTCCTTATGTGCCATCTCTGAAAAATGAATAAAGATCATTAGTTCATAAAGGCCAATTCAAAAATAACCAATTATGATTTGTGTAAAGTATTTCAAATTGTAGTGCACACAAACATTTTTAACTTGGAAGATATTTTTCATTTGGTCATAGTATGGAACGTGAAAGGACTTAAAAAAAATTCTAAGTGTTGAAAGTGATTACTGTTTGCTGCACGTTATTATTCGAGCATGATTTTATTCGAGTAAGACTTCAATCAAAAATATATTCGTCACTTAATTTTTCGATCGAATAAGAAGTTTTCGAAGATAATAATTTTCGACGCTAAGTTTTGCGATCGAATAAAATTTTATCCAAAAATAAAGTCTTCGGCGCTGAGTTTTGCGATCGAATAAAATTCTATCGAAAAATAAAGTTTTCGACGCTTAGTTTTGGGATCGAATAAAATTCTATCGAAAAAAATAAAGTTTTCGGTGCTAAGTATTGCGATCGAATAAAATTCTGTCGAAAACTAAATTTTTTGACGCTAAGTTTTGCAATCGAATAAAATTCTATCGAAAACTAAGGTTTTCGACGCTAAGTTTTGCGAGCGAATAAAATTCTATCGAAAACTAAGGTTTTTGACGCGAAGTTTAGCGATCGAATAAATTCTATCGAAAAATAAAAGTTTTCGACGCTAAGTTTTGTGACAGAATAAAATTCTATCGAAAACTAAGTTTGTTGATGCTAAGTTTTTCAAATCGGAACAATCGAATTATAAACTACAAGTGTTACGCAATTTATCAATTTTAAACTGCAAGAATTTTCGAGAAACGGGAATAAATCTTGACTCAAATATTCAAAAACCATTTCCGAACCCAAGTATTACGCAGTTTATCAACATGTTTAAGGCTAAATCGCAGCAAGATAACACAAATTTCTTAAATATGAACTATCGAGAAACAGAGATCGAAAAACGCTCGAAAGCCTTGAAATGCTGATCCAATACGTGATTTAATGAACTAAAACAGTAACAGTATATGGATTCTACCTTCAAAACCGGCGATTTTACAGAAGAAGTAACGAAATTTTTTGAAGATTTTGGGATTCGCCTTTAAAACTTTTTCGGAGAATCGTAAATGTTTTTCGTCTGAGGTTTTGCGTGTAAAAGAGTTTTTCGAGTGCAAAAATCGACTGCAAAAATTATCTAAGTAGATTAGGGCCGAGAAAAATATTATGGGCTTTCGTTAGAGCATACCTATTAGTTTTTCGATACTTTTCAGCAAAAAATAAAATTACTTTTTCACCCTCAAATTCTGAAAGAAATTATAATTGAACTAACTCCCCCTAAATTTCTGAAATAAATCCAATTAACTCCCAATTATGATGAAAGTCAACACGTGACTCCTCGGATGAGCTCGAAATACTCTGTGATACTTAGAAAAAAAACATTAGAAGTCGTAATTGCAAGGAAACCATTTAGGATATAATAGCAAATATACATGTAAGCTCCCCTCAACAAGTGCACATATAATGTTTGTCAATTTTGCATGAATACACACATTCGCCACAATATGCATATAAAGTTTTAACAATATATGTCATAAGCAAGAATAACGCATTTAATCAATTCATCATAGATGCATGATGCCCTAATCATGCATATGAAAATTTGCGTTTACCTATATGCTCGTAAAATTTTGCATTTGACAATTCCGTACCAATGCATGTGCGAATGCATTTAAAAATGTGCGAATTTATTTTGGGGTCAGAATATGTCACTTTGATCATTATCATGCAAAAATTTCACATGTCGCATAGAATAATAATTTTCCATCAAATCATGTCACTAAACTAAATCCTAAGATCATAGTATGAATCATTTTGACAACTCTCGCATGGTTCGCTCATAGCGCTCAATTTATTTTTATCATGGGGATTATTAGTATATATATCACCCATATCAACACAACAAAATTTTTATCAATTAATATGTTATTGTGGCACATTTAATCAACTCACCAAGCGAAAGTTCATCAATTTGAATCAAAGGGACTTTGTATGGATTATTATTTTCGGCTCTGACTTAGGATGGTAGGATAATAATTTAGAATTAGTGATCTTAAATTCCTTCCATTCCAGGGGTCTTTTAACATTCATTTATGCTCCTTTTTCTTTTCTATTATTATGTACTTGCTCAAGCTGAATGTCCTCTTCTTTACGAGGCTTGAGAGATTAGTCTTCTTATGTATTTCTCGGGCCGATACCGTGCTCCTCTTGAAGGATTTAAAGATTATCTTCGGAGAAGTTCACAGTTATGGAATTCAAACCCAAGGCCGTGCTCCTCTTCTCGTTATCTCGATATAAGACCAAGATTATCGTTGGAGAAGTTCACTTCGATGTGCTTCTCTTCTAGCAGCCCCTGGAACTTATGGAATAAGGTTGGAGGCTTGATCGTGTTTCAAGTGAACAAGGACATTGGATAAGGCTCAAAGGGGATTACTAGAGGAAATAGTAAAGGATTATATATTATAATTTGGCCAAGTGAGAAATATCATAATTGCCCTTATCATATTCACGACGAACTAACAAAGCGAGAATGAGGCCACGAAGCACAAATCAAGAGACAAGCATTTGAAGTGTGACACACTCAAGGATAAGTCCTTTGAAAGAATATTGAGGCTCAAATTCTCACATATGTAATGTGGCTTTATGTCTAGTGAAACATACTAAGCTCTTTAGACAAAAGAATGTGACTTAAATTTTAAGCAAATAACCAAGCATGTATCACAGAAATGTTCTTGTGAGTAAATCAAAATGAAAGTCATCGTCATTCCTCGTTATGCATTGTTTTTTTTTGTTTTTCTGTTTTATTTTTGTTTTTATTTTATTTTATTTTATTATTATTATTATTTTTAAGTAGAATGAAATGCGATATTGAAACAAAATAAAATCACGCAACATATAACAAAGAGTATCAAGAAGCACATAGAATACCACACGGAAACATAATAGAGCTTGTGAAGCACATTTCTATCAAGATTGCGATTCAACATGCCTAACTTAGCGATAAGGAATTGGAATCGTTTTTAATCCAATGCCTTAGGGAATAAGTCGACAAGTTGAAACTCCGTGTTAACAAAATACATATCTATAGTGCCTTATTATACATGATCTTTTATAAAATGATAGCGAATATCTATTGTTTCGTGTGTGAGTGATGAACATGATTGCAAGTAATGGCAATAACACTTTGAGAATCACTATAAATGGGAATGTTATTGAATTCAAACTCATAGCCGTGCACTTGCGTCCGCATCCATATAACTTATAAGCAGCAATAGCAGCCACGACGTACTCCGCCTAGGCCGTCGAAGTCGATATGTAATTTGCTTCTTTGAGGACCAGGAGACCAACTTATCGCCCAAGAATTGTGCTCCGCCTGACGTGCTTTTCCTGTCCATTCGACAACCTGCATAGTCAACATCAGTATTGCCAATTAACTTGAAATTTGTGCCTTTTGGATACCATAACCCTAAGGTAGGAGTTCCTTTGAGATTGCGTAGGATTTGCTTAACCGCGTGCATGTGAGACTCCTTCGGATCGGCTTGAAATCGAGCACAGATGCAAGTGGCGAACGTTATGTCGGGTCGGCTTGACGTCAGGTAGACAAGAGAGCCAATGATACTCCGATAAGTTGTGATGTTGACTGCCTTGCCAGAAGGATCAACGTCCCGTTTACATCTTGTTGACATGGAAGTACTCATAGATGTGCTCTTGTCTTGATTAAATCTTTTCAGAATATCTCTTATATACTTGGTTTGACTGATGAAAATTTCATCTTCGAGCTGCTTCACTTGTAGTCCAAGGAAGAATTGATGTTCGCCCATTAAGTTCATTGATCGCTACGTGGTGTGTGTGTCAAGTAATAATAAAACGAATATGTATTTACTATCACCAACGTGCGATAGACAGTGGACATATCCTTTGTAGCGTAGAAAAGTCAGTAAACGAGTATCACACACGAGGAATAGACTAAGTGACAGTAATAACCTAACGACTCGATATCTAGCCTAATGATTAATTTTTTGGAAATTTGTTATGGAACTAAACTAGGAATTAAACTCAACTAAACTTCAACTAACGCGATTAAAGATTAAAAGACACAACTAAAAAGAAAAGAGAGTAAACTTTCAGGTAATAAAAGGGTGCTCGGGATTCGAATCCCGTTAGACGTTATCGGTTGGATCGTAAACTATCGTTCACACGAGTATATTGATTACATCGTAGTAATTTCCTACTCACTCCCGAATTTGTTGTCGCCCTAGACGGTTGTGAGGATATAAATCAATAATTACCTATGACGGAGGCTGCGCCCTAATAATCGAACCTAACATTTACGAAAAGGCCCAATCGTTAATTAGATGTCGCCCTAAACGATCTACCAAGAAATCACATCAACATATAGACATATTGAAGCAATAATCAATCCAACACATAGACATATTGAATTGGAGAATATATTCATAAACGATAAATAATCAGAATACGTGTTCACGAGTAATTTACATCCGACCTACAACTCTACCTAGCGTTCATATCATCCCAAACACATGGGAATTTATCTACCCATGATAGGGAAATATACAATGAAATAAATAGCGAACAAAGACTTATAATTCATAATACTTCCCTTTGGGCTAATCTTAGGATGTTCTCGATGATAATACGTTCTTCAATCGATTTCGTTGATAAGTCTTCGTTGAAGCTCCCTTCTTGCGTCTAGTAATCAAAAGTTTGTTCCCAGGGTTCCTTTTCAGTCCTCGCCTATTAGATCTCTTTGATTCGAGTTGCTAAGGATTGCCCATTTAATGGTAAAGTTGGGGCTTTTATACCAGTCACGTCGCGCCCATGGTCTCGGTATGGGCCTTCCACGGCCATGGGTTCATCAAGATGCTTTCTGACAAAATTCCCACATCCATGATAAATACCGCAAGTGGGTGTGGGTCTATTCTGCCTAAATTTCAGTCATTCCCACGACGTGGTAAATACCACAAGAGGGTGTGGGTCTATTCTGCCTAAATTCCAGCCATTCTCACGGCCGTGGAAATAGCCCATGTGGCTGTGGGCACCTTCTCCTCATATTTCTGCAATTCCCACGGATGTGGGTGTTTCTCAGGTAGTCGTGGGTTCTTCAACTCGCTTGTTTTTGCTCGGTTTTCGTCCATTTTTGCCTAGTTTGCTCGTAATATCGTCTTTTGTACCTTCAAGATGAGAATAAATGTAAATACTACGAATAAATACCCAATTCGACAATGAGTTACTCAAATCTGACCTAATTATGACTAAGATAAACGTAGGAAAATACGTTTATCAAACTTCCCCACACTTATGCTTTTGCTTGTCCTCAAGCAAATTAGAACAAAGAAAAGACATAAAAAATGACATAATGCAAATATTTCGGAACGCTACACTAATGGTTGATGACTGAAAACATGAACTCCCTTTGCAACACTATTCAAGACCTGTACCTCGCATGAATTCATTCAATTCACTCGGTGTATAGACTAATATGTCGGTGAATTCACTCAATTCGTATTCTAGTCTAGTCCCTACCATAAGCTTGCAAGTGATATCCACTACACTCGGTGATAAAGCATGAATCGGAAGGTCTTTTACGGGGTTTCATTAAGGTTTTCAACTGACTATATTGGAGAGTGAACTTCTATCGGATATATCTAGTGGTCATGTCGGTGTCATGACATTGTTCGATAGCGCGCCATATAACATCGTGGTTATCTCTTGCCGCCCTGAAATCTTCTCACTTTTTTTTCTTCTTCTTCTTTTTTTTTTCTTTTTTTTCATCAACCTTTGGCTAAGCCCTTCTTCTCTCAATTTTTCTTTTCTTTTCTTTTTTTTGAAGCACAAGAGATTATCGAAGGAAGGGTTCTTAGCATCTTTCCCGCGTATCTAAGCTCCTCTTCTCTCATCGTTAAGCTCATCTTCTCTTAGTCCCTTTGCGGGCTAGAGATTATCGATGGAGGAGTTCTTAACGAGAGATTATGGTTAAGGAGTCCTTTATATATATATATATATATATATATATATATATATATATATATATATATATATATATATATATATATATATAAAGGACTCCTTAACCATAATCTCTCGTTAAGAACTCCTCCATCGATAATCTCTAGCCCGTCCTTTATATATATATATATATATATATATATATATATATATATATATACGGCCATTCGGGCTACGCTTTTCCACTTTGGCACTCAACCATCACTTCCACTAGTAATCGGGTTAGATGATATCTGAAGGCTATCAGGTCAACGGTTTATAATTCCGGGTTTTCACAAATAAACAGGCCAGGCTCAAAATGGCTAACTATGGTGGTTAGTCGTGGTAAGAAACTTTGGCTATGGACTTATTTCCTAATGCCTTCCACATTTTCATACCGTCACACCTTAAGAAGTTTCAACATGTATCACACAAGCAAGTTCTAGAGAGATATAAACCATACACTACTTAGCACAACCAAAGAAATGAGCGAAAAGCTCGTCAGCTCAACAATCTCACAAAACAAGGGTCATGTGTACGGATCTCTCGTAGTATCACTACGTTCACTCATGCTAAAAAGAATCAACCCTTCGTACGCTTCCTAATCACTCAAAAAAATCCTATTATTCAAATCTATGATAAAAAGAACAAATATCATGCCAAAACATTTAGTAAAACGTGCCTCTCTAAATAAATCATGCATGTACGAAAAAAAATTTAGTTCACGTAAAATTTCAAATAAATCACCCCCTCCCCACACTTGAGAATCATGTTGTCCTCAACATAGAGATAAAAGAACAGAAGAAAGATGATTTGTTGAAATATGTGAACTTCCCTGACTAGTAGATGCCACGTGCATGATTCAGATGTGTTTGGGTGAATGAAACCGATAAAGTTGTACGTAGCGTTTACTCGTGACACTCGACCTGCTAGATGACTGAAAAAAATTATAGCAAAAATAGTAATAGTTATAAGCATTATAATAATAGGCATCGTAGTTAATTATACAAAGCAATATCAAGAACGAATAGCAAGTAAAGTAAAGATAAGAAAAGATAAAACTAAGTCCCCGAGGATGACGGTGAAGTAGCCGGAGGTGGTTTCGAGCGAAGGTCCCCCATCGATCTCTTCATTAACTCGAACGCCTCGTTCATAGATCTCAAGGACTCCTGCAACTGGATAACCTGTTGGCGTAAGGCGTGTAATTCGGCGGTCGTCGCATAAGGTATAGCATTGGGTGGCGCTGAAGGTACGGAGGTGTCGGTTTCAGTCGAGTGCGGTAGTGGATCTTTGCTGGGCGATGGCTGATGGTCGATGTTGCCTGGGTTCTCCCCCTTGGGGGCCAAGATCGGATGTCCAGAGGTAGTCCACATGTCATGTGTAAACTTTGTCATCGTCTGACCCTCCCGGTGCTTTAGTTATCATACTCATCCTACATAATGTATCCTCGTCCAATGGCTTAAGTCCGCCTGCCACCTCCATTTCCGGTGCATTTTCCGGCCACATATTTAGCCTTTCACCGGTTTTGTAACAAACGGACCGATCACGATCTTCCCTCCTTCTCGGGTCCGGGACTGTAGCTGAAATCCTTGTGCGATGGTGATCCCAAGACGCACCCTCTCTTCATTATGGATCTTTGACAAGTAGTATAGGTCTGAGAGGGTCACTACTTTGTGAAATCACCCCCCACTGTGATCGAGCTAGTGAAAAGTCGATGGATATATCTGAACCCTGGGTCCTTCATCTGCGAAGCCTTTGATGTCGAACCGATGTACTCGCTCGTTACGGGTTGTCGAATGAGTTCATGCCACGCGTCTTTCTTCTGTTCAGGTGACTTAAAGTAAGAAGAGTAATGTTCGAAGGCTATAGGTAGGGAGGGGGTTCCCATAACCCCAAGGCAGTTCTTATGTCGTCAGCATTTGTCGTTATCTCCCTATTGAATGCCCGGAATGTGATTGGGGTTTCCGATTTACGCTCGTCGAAAGTAAATGTCGTGAGGAACTCTAGTGTGAGCTCCCTCTATGTTTTTTCATCTATTTCAAATAATTCTTTCCAATCGCTCCTCGAAAGATACTTTTCCACCTGCTGGTCGATTTTGAGTCTTTTCAGTACATCCAAATCGAATCGTTCTGTGGATATAAATTTCATTTCCTTGAGCTTGGAGTATCTAGTCCTTTGAGCTTCATCTTTGAAGCTTGCCATGGACTGAAGTGAGATAGGCGTATTCGTGCGTCTACGCTTTTGTGCACGAGGATTTGATGATTGAGCAGAAGATGGACCCACTCGAGATGAACCTTTTCTTGCCATTGTTCGTGCAAACTCATATGTTAGTTGCAAGAAAAGAATAGTCGAACTCGACCCGACCAAATTGAACATGCCTCTCCTTAATCATGTGAGTCCAACTACTCATAATTTCACTAGGTTTCGAACTTGGAATCATACAAAAAATCTATCTAACCATGTCTAACCTCATGCTCAAGTCACATTTAAAATCAACCGCGAGTCCTACATATCATGATGGACGCATCTAGTCATAGGGCACTAAAATCACATAAAACAGTACAGTATGATTAATGAGATAAATCGGCAAACTGTGACACTATGTTCCACGACAATGAAGCAGACCAATATAGGCTTTTAGTGCACACCATATACAGATCTTCACCTAGGAAATAGATAGCAGTGTCGTATCATGTGGTTCTAGAAAAAAAAAGATATCATAATTTCCTTTCAATTCGGTTGAGGACTTTTATCGAACACTATCAAAGCGTATGAGATGAAAACTGATTCGGTCCCAAAAATTGATGAAATTAGCCAAATCAAAATGTTCTTAATCGTTATATAGCGAAGAAATAATTTATCAAGCCGAAGAATTGAGTGAAATCGCCGAAATATGAACAAAAATATGAGCAGAAACTCAAAACCCGTAAAAGTTAGGGCTTTCGAGAAAATCATACCTTTGGAGCTTAAAGGTGGTTCACAAAGACTTTAGAGAGGTGTTTCGCCATCGCCGACAGCGAGGTGGTGGTCGGAGAGGGCGATTTCAACGGTGGTCGGAGAGGGTTTGTCGAGTTGGTGTTAAGGTATTTGAGTGACTTTACGTTGTGAAGTCGTTCATCTCATATTTATTTATTTATTTATTTATTTATTTTTTAATTTAATTTAATTTTTTTTAAGATTTAGAAGTACCCACGGCCGCCGGACGTAAGTTTCTGGCCGTAGGGAGTCACTGCCAAAAAATTCAGCGTTTTCACAGCCGTGGGGAGGTAACTTTCTGGTCGTGGGAAGTCACTGCCAAAAAAATCAATTTTTCCACCGCCGTGAGCTTATACCCATGTCGTCGTGGGTAGCTACTGCTTAAACTTGCGAGTTTTCCACGGTCGTGGGTACTTAAGTCTCTGGCCGTGGTTTTTTTTTTAAATGTAAACGTGAATGCAACTAGCCTAAACATAAAATAAATTTGAGTGCAAATACCTGGATTGCCTTCGAAGAAGCGCTTCTTTAACGCTTAAGTCGGACGTACCTTTTTGTGCTCTACGATAGCTTGAGCTCGAAATACATGACCTTATTTCCACTCATGTCCTTTTCAGCTCCATAATAGTGCTTTAATCGTCGGCCATTTACTTTGAAAGTTCCCTGCTCATCACTAAAAATCTCGACCGTACCGTAAGAGAAAACACGAATGACAGTGAATGGTCCGGACCAACGTGATCTTAATTTTCCGTGAAATAGCCTAAGTCGAGAATTAAAGAGGAGGACTTGATCCCCGTCTTTAAACTCTCTCCTTTGCTTAATCTTCTTATCATGATATATCTTTGAGCGCTCTTTGTACATTCGAGCATTATCGTATGCCGATAACCGCCACTCGACAAGCTCATTGACTTGGAGCATTCGTTTTTCACCGGCTTGCCCCAAGTCGAGGTTCAAAGATTTGATCGCCCAATAGCCTTTGTGTTCGAGTTCAACAAGAAGGTGGCATGCATGTCCGTAAACTAATCTATACGGTGTAGTGCCTATAGGGGTTTTATATGCGGTCTTATACGCCCAAAGAGCGTCGTTTAACTTATTAGCCCACTCTCGTCGGTTCCCATCTATGGTTTTCTCTAGGATTTGCTTAAGCTCACGTTTCACGATCTCTACTTGGCCACTATCCTGTGGATGGGGGTAGAGAGACTATGTCTAACACCGTACTTTTCTAAGATACGAGCGAATTGGGTGTTACAAAAATGTGTTCCTCTATCACTAATGATGCATTTAGGGGATCCAAATCGTGAAAACAGGGCACATAAGAATCTAATTAGGACCCTAGCATCGTTCGTGGGTGAGGCTTGAGCCTCCGCCCACTTGGATACGTAGTCTACGGCAACTATAATGTACTTATAACCATACGAGCTAGGAAATGGCCCCATAAAATCTATACCCCAAACATAAAAAATCTCTCATACTAAGATAGAATTATGCGGCATTTCATCGCGTTTGGAGATATTACCTGCACGTTGACATTGATCACAAGTGTCCTTGAAAAGCGTCGGCCAATAGAAACCGCACTCCATCACCTTCTGGACGGTTCGGTTGGCCGCATAGTGTCCTCCGGTAGGCCCGTTATGACAGTGGCCAATGATCATCGTCGTCTCAAGAGGAGCAACACATCGCCTGATTACCTGCTCTGCACATCTCCTACAAAGGTACGATTCTTCCCAAAAGTAGTACTTCAAGTTAGAAAAAAATTTCTTCTTTCGCTGACTTTTGTACTCCTTTGGTAGAATCCTTGCAACAAGATAGTTAGCAAAATCTGCAAACCAAGGTGTATCGTCACTTACCACGTGTATCGAGTACAAGTACTCGTCCGGGAACGTGTCATGAATCCTTGTTTCATCCTTGCTCTTTATCTCGGACTCCTCTAATCGGGAGAGGTGATCTGCCGCTACGTTTTATGCACCTTTTTTTGTCTCGGATGTCGATATCAAACTCTTAAAGAAGTAAGATCCACCTGATTATCCAAGGCTTTGCGTCCGGCTTTGCTAGCAAATACTTAAGTGCAGAGTGGTCAGTAAAAACAATAACCTTTGACAATATAAGATATGACCTGAATTTGTCAAAAGCAAACACAACGGCAAGAGGCTACTTTTCGGTGATCGTGGTTTGTGATGCATCTAACGTCTTACTCGTGTAGTAGATCGGCCTAAAATGGTTATCGTTACGCTGCCCTAGCACGACTCCCACTGTATAGTCACTAGCATCGCACATTAGTTCAAACGGTAGCCCCCAATCGGGGGCGACCATAATAGGGGCGGCGATAAGCCTTTCCTTGAGTTGTGTGAAGGCATGCACACACTCAACATCAAAGTCAAATGGAGCATCTTTCTCGAGTAATCGAGACATGGGTCGTGCAATCTTAGAAAAATCCTTAATGAATCTACGATAAAAACCCGCATGACCTAGAAAATTCCTAACCGACTTCACGTTCGAGGGAACGGGCAACTTTTCGATAGTCTCAATTTTAGCTCGATCCACTTCAATTCCTTCAGAGGAAATCTTGTTTCCCAAAACCATGCCCTCCCGAACCATGAAGTGGCACTTTTTGCAATTAAGTGCTAAATTAGTTTCTTCACATCTAGCAAGTACATCATCTAAGTGCTAGGCAATCGTCAAATGAACTATCAAAAACCGAAAAATCATCCATAAATACCTCCATGATCTCACCCACCATCTTGTCGAAAATTGCCATCATGCAACGTTGGAAGGTGGTTGGGGCATTACATAGACCCAATGACATCCGTCGGTAGGCAAACGTACCAAACGGGCAAGTGAATGTCGTCTTCTCTTGATCCTCGGGTGCTATCGAGATCTGCAAATAACCTGACAAGGCCATCAATAAAACAATAAAACTCATGATCCGATAACTTTTTAACATTTGGTCAATAAAGGGTAAGGGAAAATGGTCTTTTTTTGTGGCATCATTCAACTTCCTGTAGTCGATGCCCACTCGCCACCCGGCAACCACCGTCATGCCTCCCTTCCTCGGGACCACTTAAACCAGACTTACTAATGTACTATCCGAGATGAGATAAATCACCTCGACGTCTAGCAGCTTTATGACCTTCTTTATGACGACGTCTGTCATGTTGGGATTTAGCCTCCTTTGCCTCCGAGCGACGGGTTTGAACTCGTCCTCCATTAATATCTTGTGGGTACAAAAGCTCGTGCTAATTCATCGGATGTCTGAAATCTTCCACGCCAAGGCCCTTTTGTGCTCCCTTCGGACCTTCGGTAGTTGGTGTCTCTGTCCTTCGTCGAGGCTTGATGATATGATGACCGGTAGCCTATCATTGCTCTCGAGAAATGCGTACTCGAGGTGGTCGGGCAACTGTTTTAGCTCTAAGATGGGTAGCTCTTCGATCGAGCTCTTTTCCTTGTCCTCCTCGTTGCTCTTGTTGACTACCATCACGGGCTCGTCTATCTCCTCCTCACACTCGTCGACGGCCATCATCGTAATGACTTGGGTGTCGTCACTGCTA
Source organism: Linderniella brevidens (assembly GCA_004919715.1). NCBI lineage: Eukaryota > Viridiplantae > Streptophyta > Magnoliopsida > Lamiales > Linderniaceae > Linderniella > Linderniella brevidens. The sequence continues at coordinate 17,747,621 of SWDC01000157.1, forward strand.
AAAACATGCGATAAACCCTGCACGGAAAAGAGAAAATTGTGCTCAAATGCATCTAAATAGTAACATTTATCATCATGCTCATTACTAGCTTTCATCGAGTCGGACATATTGAATGTTACTTTCTCGCCGTCTACCGTCAAGGTTAGAGTACCACTCCTAACATCTATCACGGTCTCGTTGGTAGCTAAGAATTTTCTACCTAGGATTAATGGGACATTATCGTCTTCCTCCATATCAAGAATAACAAAATCAGCGGGAATGACGAATTTGTCTACTTTCACTAAAACATCCTCGATAACACCTCAAGGATACTTTTGGGATCTATCGGCCAATTGGAGGCTCATCCTAGTTGGTCGTGGCTCGCCTAACCCTAATCGTTTAAACATGGAATACGACATCAAATATATGCTAGCACCTAGGTCGGCTAATGCACGTTTAATAACAATATCTCCTATAAGAGAGGGAGTCGTAAAACTCCCTGGAACCTTAAGCTTCTTTGGTAACTTGCTCTGTAGGATAGCCGAGCACTCTCCTCGTAGGCATATGGTGGAGACATCCTCGAGCTTCCTTCGATTAGTGAGCAAATCCTTCATGAACTTGGCGAAACGAGGCATCTGCGTAATCGCTTCAATAAACGGTAAGTTAATATGTAATTGCTTGCAAATAGTCATAAATTTACCGAACTGCTTCTCGCCTCGCGCCTTCCTTCACCGAGCCGGATATGGGATCATCGGTTGGTAGGGTTTCACTGGTGGTCGAGTGGTCTCCTTCTCCTTCACCTTTTCAGATTCGGCTCACTCGACCTCTTCTACCTCAGGCTGCCCATCTCCATGCTCGACGTGGCCTTCGACATCGCCCTTCTCCACGGATCTCTTCTTGGCAGGTTGTTCTTGTAGTTCTCTCTCGTTCCTCAAGGTAACGGCCTTGCAGTGTTCCCTCGAATTTGGCTCGGTGTAACTCGATATTTATCCTTGAGGGCGCCCCGCCAATTGCTTCGCCATTTAACCCAACTGTAGCTCCAACTTCCTACTAGAGGCGTTGGTGTTCTACGTCCTCAAGTCAATGGCCTGGAATTGATCCTCCATATTCGTTTATCTACTCTCGTGAGCCTCCGAGGTCTTGGTGAAGTTCGATAGCAGCACCTTCATCATATCCTTCATCTCCCTCATATAACTCGATTCGACCCTTGGGTTGCGTAATGATTACTCGATCCTCTGGCTTGGAAACCCGATGGCCCTTGCTGAAATCCGGACGTTCGCGGTGCTTGCTGGCTTTGATTATCGTAGGCCAGGTTAGGATCTACTCTCGGCTGGAAACTCTACTGGCCTTGGTAATTGCCCATGTAATCAACACGCTCCATCTTCAACCTGAGGACATTCAAATGCGGGAAAAAATGCCCGATGAATGCCTCTCGCAGCTCGTCCCATGTAGTGATAGATCTGGGCGGTAATAGCTCCAGCCAATCCTTCGCCTTATCCTTGAGAGAGAACGGGAACAAAATCAGCCGGATTGTGTTGTTTGGGATCCCGTTGATTTTTTAAGGATCGTCTTCAGAATTTCCTTCCAATTGAGTTGTATGAAATATCATCTGGATCCATGAGTGCTTCAACTCGAAGTTGTTATTCCCGAATGGCGGTATAACAATTGCTGACTCGGTCCCACCAAGCGAGTCATTCATAAGTAATTCTTCCAGTGATTGCTCCTCTTCATGATCCGCCATTTCTTCAGGTGTTTCTTTAGGTGTTTCTTCAGGTGTCTCTTCAGGTATCTGCGAATTGTCTACCGAAGCCTCTCTATGAGAAATGTTCGCGGTGTCCTGAGAACTGTCTGTTGAGTCTGGTGAATAGTTAACCAGCTATTGGATTATTTGACGTGTCTTGAGAATTGTATCTCAATCTCCGTCGAACGTGCGCTCGAGTGGATCTGCTTCGCCGAGTGGGTACGATGGATGACTACGGGTCATTCACCATGTGAGTGTACCTGAAGGGATCAGCAAACCAAGTCAGCCAGTTGATAAACTGCAACCGAAAAATAAAACTTAAATAAATAATAATAAAAATAAAATAAAATAAATGGCTAAACTACCAAACTAGGGTTTTCCTAATATCAATCTACTCCCCGGCAACGGAGCCAAGAACATGATCACTACGCAGTGTAGTGTGTCAAGTAATAATAAAACGAATACGTATTTACTATTACCAATGTGCGATAGATAGTGGACCTAACGTTTGTAGCGTAGTAAAGTAGGTAAAAGAGTATAAAACACAAGGAATAGACTACGTACCAGTAATAACCTATCGACTCGATATCTAGCCTAATGATTAATTTTTCGGAAATTTGTTATGGAACAAAACTAGGAATTAAACTCCACTAAACTTCAACGAACGCGATCAAAGAATAAAAGACACAATTAATAGACATATTGAAGCAATAATCAATCCCACACATAGACATATTGAATTGGAGAACATGTTCATAAACGATAAATAATCAGAATACGTGTTCACGAGTAATTTACATCCGACCTACAACTCTACCTAGCGTTCATCCCATCCCAAACACACGAGGATTAGCTACTCATGATAGGGAAAGATACAACCAAATAAATAGCGAACGAAGACGTAGAATTCATAATACTTCCGTTCGGGCTGATCTTAGGATGATCTCGGTGATAATTCTGCGTTATTCGATCGATTCCAATGATAAGTCTTCGTTGAATCTCCCTTCTTGCATCTAGGAATCAAAAGTGTGTTCTTAGGGTTCCTTTTCAGTCCTATTTGCCTCTTAGATCTCTTTGATTCAAGTTGTCTAAGGATTGCCCATTTTCGGGTAAAATTGGGGCTTTTTATACATGTCACGTCGTGCTCACGGTCTCAGTATGGGCCTTCCACGGCTGTGGGTTCATCTAGATGCTTTCTGCCAAAATTCCCACAGCCGTGGTAAATACCGCAAGTGGTGTGGGTCTATTTTGCCTAAATTACAGCCATTCCCACGGTCGTGGTTAGTGTTGCCCAACCGCCGGTTACGGTTAACCGGCGGTTGGGATCCGGCGGTTGCCGGTTGGTCGAAATGACCAACCGGCATCAACCGGCCGGAGACGGTTCCCGGTTGGCCGTCTCCGGTTGCCGGTTGACCAACCGGCGGTTGGTCAAACCGCCGGTCAAAGGATGTCCGGCGGTTACCAACTGCCGGATTTTTTTATTTTTTTTTAATTTTTTTTTAATTTTTTTTTTAATTTTTTTTTTAATATTTTTTTTTTAATTTTTTATTTCAATTTATAGTGTGTATTTCGATAGTTTTCGACTTTTCGGGACACAATTATTTTTTTTCGGTATATAACAAGGGTTTCGATTTAAAAGTTTTAATCGTAATAAATTAATTTTATTACAAAAACAAAGTTACATTTACAATTAAAATTTACAAAGTCGAAAATACAAAGTAAGAAAAAAAAATTTATTCGCCATTTGCCAACGCCAGTCGATAATCGGTTTCTGAAAAAAATATACAATAGAAGTTAGTTAGATAATAATTATAATATTCTTTTGTACAATCGCCATTAAAAAATGAAATTAGTTTTAAGGACTTATCTTTTTTCGGACTTGTCGTTGGCTTAGATGTCGTCACGCGAGCGATTTCTTGGAGACGTTGGCTGAAAAATAAGATTGTATGAGTAAGTAATTATTTAAAAATATAAAATAAAAAATTAATACAATAAGATTAGTATTAAGGACTTATCTTTTTTCTGGCTTGAATCTTTCGCCATTTTCGGATATTCTCTACTCTCTACTCTTAGTCGTCCCCGTCCCCGCCATTGCCGCCGCCACCACTAGAACCGGTACCGGTGGTGTCGTCGAATACGTCGTCGTCCGAATCGGTATTCGTGGCGTCTTGTGTCCGATGTTCGGCTCTCGTCCAATCATCGAGAAGGCATTGGTATTCGACGTTTTCTACCGTCAACCTCGAACGCCTTTCACTTACGTTAAGCCGCCCATGCTAAAAGCTTGTTCAACCGCGACGGTTGAAATTGGGACGGCAAAGATTTCCCTCGCGATCTTCGCCAACGTTGGATACGTTGGCGACATCTTCGACCACCATCGGAGGACGTTGAACTGATCTTCATCCTCGCCGAACTCAAAAGTGGTCGACAAGTAGTTTTCTAACTCTATGAACGGGTTCGTCGACCTTTGGCGTTTGCTCATGTTGAGGAGGTTGTAGTAGGAGGCTAAGCGATCACTACCGCTAGCACTACTACTACTAGTGGATTGACCCGAACTCGATCGAGTTAGGTCTTGGCCACTATCGGTCTTATACGCTCTAAAGACTGCCTTTAGAGCGTCATACCCTACATTCCTAACTTGAATGTGATAGCCATCGGGGAGGACACTAGAATTAGCCGCTATGGACTGGTAGTATAATCCTAGAAAATTATCGGTCCCCTCTACGCGTAATCTGGGGTCTAATATCTTCGCAATGATGAAGATATCGGGTAGATCCCAAAAGTACTTCAGCCATTTAGCTTTCATGGCTAAAACGGCCGGACCCGCAATCTCGTCATTTACAAACCCGTTTAGAATGCATGCGACTTTAACGCAATGATCTAATGCCAAGATAGATGTCGGGTAATATATTCCCGACATCTCCCTCGTGGCATCGTGAAATACTTGAAGTATTTCACATATGCCGTTGCATCCGTCCCACATCGTAGGATGTAATGCTACCCCGAATTCGGGGTTTTCGTCGTAGAAATCGCTCAAGGTATGGCGATATTCGTACGACGTCTCCAACATCTTATAGGTGGAATTCCACCTGTTGGGTACATCTAAGGCAAACTTCTTGGGCATGACACCCAAACTTCTACAATGACGCTTCCACTTCTTCAGTACAGAAGAGTGGCGCATCATGTAACTAATCGCCGTTCGTATCGGCGTAACGTGTGCCTTTAGATGCGTCAGTGCGTCCTGAACACATAGGTTAAGTATGTGGCAGAAGCACCGGACATGAAAGAATCGGCCGCCAAATGACGGTCGACAATACTTAATCAAATCTTCAATGCTCGCGTTATTAGCGCTAGCATTATCAAAGGATACCGAGAAAATCTTCTCGAGTATCCTATATTCCGATAAGATATTCCTAAGCTTAAGTGCGATGTTTTGAGCTGTGTGTGCTGTGTCAAATTCCCTATACGCAATTAAGCGTTTCTGTACTTGCCAAGAGTCATCAATCCAATGGCATGTAACGCCCATGTAATGATGATCTTGCCAGTGATCACTCCATATATCGGAGGCAATGGATACTCTACACTCTAAGTTTCCTAATTGATCTATTAACTCGCGTTTATACGCGAGTACGGTCTTCCTAATGTCTCGCGTAAGGGTGCTACGTGAAACTTTCTTCGCTTGGGGGTTATACGACTTTCTGATCCAATCTTCGTAGATCGGATCGTCGGCAAACCGAAAAGGAAGATGTTTCGCGCAAACAAATTTTGCAAGTTGTTTGCGCGCAACGTCTTCGTTGTACATGAACAAAGACGTCGGACTCGCACTGGGTCCTTGTCCGGTAGCGGACGACCCCGTACCCGTAGCCCCGTGCATTTGACTTTGACTTTGACTAATTCCTATCTTAGTAGGATGTTTTGAGCGGACATGGCCGGTAAAATTGCCATATCCGCCCCCCTTCCTAAAAGGGTACTCCTTACCACAATAATTACATATAACTCTAAAAATATCTTTATTTTCGGTCGGTACCTTCTTGAAGTGTACCGCGAAAATATCCGAGCGTAGGGCGGCGGCGGCGGCCCGTGCTTGGGTGTCGGTCGTCGGCATCGGGATTTCTTCCGTTTGGTCCCGTTGTGTGTTGCTTTGCGTTCCATCCATGTCCGAGCCGAGTACGTCACTTAGGTCGAGCATAATTTCGGGGGAGTCGTCATATTGGTAGTAGTCATCTTGCGATGAACTACCGACAATCTGTTTCCCCCTAGATCTCGAACTCGATCCTCGACGACGGCTATCCATATCTAAAATAAAAGGTTAGAATAAACGTTCGATAAAAAAAATGTGTAAACTTACGAAAAACGAGGCGAGTGAAATTCGGAGCGCCGTGTAGTAGAGCCGGGCGGGGATTGATGAGCGTAGTAAAGCCGAGCGGGGAATGTTGGACTAGTATTTTAATTAGTTTATTTTTAGTTCGTGGACTACAACTAGACTGAGAATTACGCGTTTTGAGAGTGAATAATTGAGAGAAAGAGATAGAATTGAGTTGTGATTTTTTTAAGAGGGGTGGGGGGGTATTTATAATTTTTTTTTTGGACTAGCCGTTGCAACCGCCGGTTGCAACGGCTATTTTTTAATTTTTTTTTTTTTTTTCTAACTAACGGACTAACGGTAACTTTTTTAAATTTTTTTTTATATTATATCTATTTATATATAATTAAATATATTAAAAAAATAAAAAAAAAAAAGCCGGAACCGCCGGTTGACAACCGGCGGTTTGCGGTTTGGGAAAATCCCAAACCGCCCGGAACCGGCCACCCGCGGTTGCCGGATACGGTTGGTGGCCGGTTCCGGTTGTTTTTGGGCAAGTCTAGTCGTGGTAAATACCGCAAGTGGTGTGGGTCTATTTTGCCTAAATTCCAGCTATTCCCACGGCCGTGGAAATAGCCCATGTGGCAGTGGGGCACCTTCTCCTCATATTTCTGCAATTTCCATGATTGTGGATATTTCTCAGGTGTCCGTGGATTCTTCAACTCGCTTGTTTTCGCTCGGTTTTCGTCTATTTTTGCATGGTCTGCTTGTAATATCGTCTTCTGTACCTTCAAGATGAGAATAAATGTAAATACTACGAATAAATACACAATTCGGCGATGAATTACTCAAATATGACCTAATTATGACTAAGATAAACGTAAGAAAATACGTTTACCACTCACCTCAAATTTGGTCTTCATTAGATAACAGAAATTCTGACATAGTCGCTGATTTGTCGAGCCAAAGATGATGTCGTCAACATAGACTTGGACGACCATAAAGTCCTTGCCTTGCTTTTTGATGAACAGTGTCGTATGGATTGTTCCTCGTACAAATTCTGACTTTACTAAAAAGTCGCGTAAGACATCATATGAAGCTCGAGGGGCTTGTAGTCCGTAGAGAGCTTTGTTCAATCGATATACATGATCAGAGTGTTTTTTGTTCACGAACCCTTCGGGTTGTACGACATAGACTTTCTCCTTTAACACGCCGTTGAGAAATGCAGTTTTTACGTCATTTGATAGACCTTGAAGTCTTTATGAGCCGCGTATGCCTAAAGGAGTCCGATAGCTGCTATTCGAGCAACAGGAGCATATGTCTCGTCGTAGTCAATGCACTTCCTGTTGGTTGTACCCTTTGGCTACAAGTCGCCCTTTGTTCCTGATAATTTCACCGTTCTCGTTCTTTTTATTCTTGAAGACCCATTTGGTTCATATAATTATCTTGCCTTGCGGTCGAGGAACTAGGGTCCAAACTTGTAGACGCTCGAATTGGTTGAGTTTGTCTTGCATTGCGATCACCCAATCCGTGTCTTTATGGGCTTCAGCTAACTTGATTGGTTTGTTTTAGCTTAAAAAACACGTGAAAAGTCCGCTTTGTGAAGTTGTCCTAGTGCGTACTCCGCTCGAAAGATCACCAATTATTTGATCGACAGGATGAGCTCGTGTCTACTTGCGCTCATGAGGAAGAGACGATGCAGAACCATCGTCAATAAGTAGTTCGAGACATCCTGAATTGAGAGGCTGAGTATCCGTAGGAGGGAAATCCATTTCTGAAGTTGACATTGATGGAATTTCCTCATCTGCATTCGTAGGAGCTGCAACACTGGTTGGTGATTCAGAATCCTGAGAGTCTAGAACATCAATTGGACCTTGGTGGTCGGGAATCTCATTTGAAAGTTCCATCGTATAAGGAGGTGTGCGCTGCTTGGCAGAGATTGTGATGAAACAGGCGATTGATACTTGTTCTGATAAAAAATTTCAAAGAGAGAGTCAAAGTCCTCCAAATCAGCGTGAATACCTTCTCCTGAAGTTGGAGCAGACGTTGCCGAAATTTGTTGGCTTTGTGCCTACACTCCTATAAGCCCGAGTTCTGAACTGTCGTGTTCAGAAACCAAGTTTGCCACGTCGTGAAAAGTGACGTTGTAACTTTCCATTATTATGTGAGAAGACTTGATATAAACACGGTATGCTTTTGAGGTTGAAGAATATCCAATAAAGACGGCTTATAATTCTTTAGGATCGAGCTTGCTTCAATGCTCTTGATCGCCACAAAGCACTTGCACCCGAAGACCTTGAAGAAGGAGATATTTGGAATCCTTTGATTTATTATTCCATACGGCGTCTTCTCAAAATGCTTGTGAGTAATCGTCCGATTTTGCATAAAGCAAGTTGTACTCACTGCTTCAGCCCATAGAAAATGAGGAAGACCAGAATGTATAAGCATAGCCCTTGCAGCGTCAACCAGAGTCTGGTTTTTCCGTTCTACGACACCATTTTGTTGAGGCATCTTAGCGGATGAAAACTGTTGACATATGCCAAGAGACTATAAAAAGTACTGAGGCGTTGATTCTTGAACGCAGTCCCGTTGTCAGTCCTGATTATTTGGATTTTCTGTTGCAAGAGATTTTGAGTTGTATTCAAAAAATTTATTATCAAGTCTCCAATCTCATCTTTAGTTCGTTGAAACCTTGTCCAAGTGTAGCGAGAGTAGTCGTCGACAATAACTAGCACATACTTGCGACCGTTGATACTATGTATTCGCATCGGGCCAGATACTATGTATTCGCATCGGGCCACAGTTCTAAATTCCAAAGGTCGAGATGTGAAGGCTACTTGCTTGCGTTTATACGACGCTCGCTTAATTTTCCCATTTGACAAGCCGAACAATGATGCTCTTGTTGAAGTGAGATGGTTGGCAGACCATTGACCAACGTTTTAGCAGAAAGCTTGTGAAGAGCCTTAAGATTAAGATGAGACATACATTTTTCTTTGAATTGTCACCTGAAATATTAGGCAAACAGCAGTCGAAGGTCGTACTGTTGTCAGATTTATTGTGTAGAGATTAGATCTTCGTGTTTCTGTAAGAATTCTTGATTCTGAATGTTTAGGATTCTGCACTGATCAGCTAGAAATACCACTTGAAAGCCTTTATCGCAGAATTGTCCTATGCTGAACAGGTTGTGTTGGAGAACTTTGACGTATGAGAATTGGAGCTGAATCGTTGTTGCCGAATCTGACTTTACCGTTGTAGCGGTCTTGATAGTTGCTCAACAGTTCTTGATTTCTCGTCATGTGTGTGGAGCAACCCGAATCTAGCTACCACACATGATGGATCTGCATAAAAAAGTTTAGAGAGACATAGGGACCCACTTATAAATGGGTCCTCTCGGATTAGCAGAACTTAGAGATCAAAGTTCGTTCACTTATGGTTCCTAAATCATTGTTAGGAGTAGTTTTAGGTACCCAAACCAACTTAGAGGTAGTTGGTTTAGGTGTTACCTCTTTAGGCAACTGAGCCTTTTTGGTTTGTGTTGGCCTAGATTGTGTTTTAGAAACCCATTGCGGTGAACCTTACATGGTATATTAATTTCAGCTCGGGCAAATGTCATTTCAGTCTAAGTCAAGGAGAATATCTTCTCTCTAGCTAGCCTCCTAAGGTGTTTGGCTGAGTGAACTTGGACTGGATATTTTAGGTGAGAGCAAGAGTGAATCGAGCTATAAGCTTGCTTAATAGCTGGATCTTGTCTCCTATGAGACTTAAAACTCGCATTTGTCTTAGAATGATTGTTTTATTTTTGGAAGTGAAGCCGGTTTCAAAATTTGTGCTTTTAAAATTAATAGATTTTAAAGCATAGGTTGAAGCGACAACATGAAAGGTAGAAACGACTCTCTTTTAACGACGAGTGTCTTTATTTTTAGGTATAGTGGAAAATTTTGAAAACAAGTCATTTCCATCAATATTTTTCTTCTTTATTTCTAAGATAGACACCCACTCCTTAGCATGTTTCGTCTATTTTATTACTCTACCTATTGATCTAGTAGAAAAAGAATTAGTAATTGACCTTTTTATCGCAAACAGTGGTTTTGAAAACTGTATTTTTTATAGTAGATGATTTTCGATAGTGTTTATAGAAAAATTTTTCGTAAAACCAGTCGAAAAATGGTATCGAAAATTTGTTGATCGCAAAAATTCTATCGAAATATTTTTTGATCGAAAGTCTAAGACTTTGAAAAAATTCGATAAGTTTGACTCAATTATTTGACTAAACTTATTCGAGTGCGAAATATTCGATGGTGAAATACTTTTCGCTAAGTTTGGACTTGAGAATTAAGACAATTGAAAAACTTGAGACTGAAAAACTTGAGATCGAAAAACTTGTAATCGAAAAACAGGTTTTTCGTGTCAAAATTGAATATGGATATAGCGAAAACAATATTAGTCGAAAATTTTTACGCTAAGTTACACTTCAAAAACATTATTCTATGTGAGGACCGAAAAACTAATAATCAAAAATAGAATTTTTCGAGTCGATATAGGAGTGAAATTGCCGAAACACTTTTGCGCTAAAGAACTACTCGAAAACTCAACAGTGAGATATTCGAAAAGTTTTTCGAGCCAAATTTTCGATCTAAAAAAGATTGAAGAACACAAAGCAGAGTTTAATGGAACATTATTACTCAAATTCAACTGAGAAACATCAAATTAAACACTAAAATTTTGGATAATCACTTGAATTTGTGTATTGAACAAGAACAAACACAAGATTAAACACGTTTTAAAGCAAAATTCATGAATTTTGGTGAAAATCAAATCGCTGCAATTGGAAACATTGAAATAGAGCAGAATCAAATCGAATAAATTCGATGTTCTAAACGATTGAAATCAGTACGCGATTCATTCCTAAGATGTAATCAAGCACTTTCGCAACAGTATCAACAACAAAATTTCGCAGAAATTAGCACATAGATCAAGTTTCCAGTTCGCGCGCATATTCGGTCGAAAAAAATCAGAACGAAATTTGATATAGAAACAGCGAAATTCAATCCAAAACAAATACGATCTGCTATGATACCAATTGTTAGGTCATCGAATATCAAATACAGTAAATCCTAGGTATGAATTCTAGATATTCGAATGGAAATCTGAGATTTGATACCTCGGTCGAATACCTCCAATGAAGAACACGAGAGAAAAGTTTTTAGTGTGATAAAGTGTTTGTGTGTTTCTCTCTCTAGAAAATAAATTGCAAGCCTATTGGATTTTTCTATTAACTTTCTCTCCTCAATTCAATAGTGTACATTAGTATTTATACCCACATACTTGGCATAATACAATTAAGTCCTACACTATTGAATATACAAATGATGTCCCTATTTATAAGGATAACTAATAAAAGAGCACAATTAAAATGTTTTCTTCATATATCATGATAAGAAGATTAAGCAAAGGAGAGAGTTTAAAGAAGGGGATCAAGTCCTCTTCTTCAATTCTCGACTTAGGCTCTTCCCCGGAAAATTGAGATCACGTTGGTCCGGTCCATTTACTATTACTCGTGTTTTCACTTATGGTACGCTCGAGATCTTTAATGATGAGCAGGAAACATTCAAGGTAAATGGTCAGCGGTTGAAGCACTACTATGGAGGTGAAAAGGACATGAGCGGAAAAGATGTCATGTACCTCGAGTTCAACCTATCGTAGAGCACAAAAGGTACATCCGGCTTAAGACGTTAAAGAAGCGCTTCTTGGGAGGCAATCCAGGTATTTGCATTTACATTTATTTTATGTTTAGCTGCATTCACGTTAAAAAAATTAATAAATAAAAAAATGTTATGTCACGACTTGAAGTGGCATGCGTCAATGCCGTGACCGTAACGGGAAAAATTTTTAGATTCTCTCAGTCGATTGTCACGGCATGAGGCTTATGTTGCCAATGTCGTGACGCAACCGACCAGCATTACTTTAGTTCTCAGTCGATTTTCACGGCATGAGGTTTATGTCGTCAATGGCGTGACAACATCAAGATATTTAGATCATCATCCAGCCAAATGTCACGGCATACGTTGTGTGTCCTTCATGCCGTGACAATAACGGGCCAGGATAGAACCCCTCTCAGCCAATTATCACGGCATGTTTAGGACTCATTCATGACGTGACGAGATCGAATTTCTTTTTCAGAATTTATATTATAATTATAATGCTAATAATATATATATATATATATATATAACTTATAAACTGAAAAAAAGGGAGAGATAAACGGCAATAGAAATTGAACAACCCATCTCTCTCTATCACACATCCCACCTCTTTCGACGAGCAGCGCCGCCACCTCCGACCTCCGGCGAGACTCCGGCGACCACCTTAACAACTATTAAAGTGGCAAGATATGATTTTTCCCTTTAATCCTAAAATTCTAAATTTGGGGATTTGAAAAATAAAATGTCGTTGTTTTCGCTACTTAGATCGATGCATATGCGTTTAATGTGGGTTGTGAATACTATGTATATCGTCTAGGTCGATTTCAAGTTTTGACATCGATTGTGTTAATGTATCTCATTCGCCTAGGTAGTGTTCGATGAATGTCCTCACCCGAGTTGAACTATGACTTGCGATTTTCCTTGAACCATAAAATGCAAAATTTGTTCTTCGTAGATTGTAGACGATATTCATGAATGTTCGTCTCGTGCATCTACGTTTCGAGGATGCGTAATCTTACTTTGGTCATCGATTTATCACGTTCATGTTTTTAGTTGTTCGCTTATCTTCACACGTTGAAATTTTGGTTGTTTAAATATAGAGCCGTGGACATGATTTTGCATATTTTGTGTTAAGCATTGCGAACTCCCTCCGTATCGATTTAGCCATGATAAATGAATTTTGTGATGAATATATTTGCATGAGCACATGTAAAATCCTTCGCAGAGTCGAGTTGCGTTGTACTTAATTCTTTCATTTTCTCAAAACTCACATGCAACTTTATAGGTACAAAGTCTCGGAGAAAATCATCTCGAGCCCAAAACTCGAGCACACCCACATGCCAACGCCGACGTGAAGGGACATTAGATTTACTCACGGCCATGAGGACGTTTAACGGTGGCCGAGAAGGTGAATGCTACCGGAGGCTCAAAGAACTTGATTTTGTGCGCACAGACCAACTTCACCATGTAACGTTTGTGCAACTTAACATCAACCTGCAAGTTGATGAATATCTCTCCACAAGTGGTTTGGGACCACATTTGATTCTGCGTGTTCAATAGAGAGGTGACGACAACTCTCGATAGCATTTGTGAAGCCTTTGGTGTGAGAGTCCCTCAACAAGCCAACCAGAAGAAGAATATAGCTCCAGATTGTCAAAGGCCACTTCGCTCTACAACCCGGGATTGAGGTACGCCCATCGGCTCATATCCACCACAGTCACATGACGAGGCGAATCCAATGGTGTAATAACACTATGCGACCTATTCTACCTGTCGCGTATGCACCACCAAGAGCCGGTACACCTTGGGATAGCGATAATCCACGGCTTCAAACATCAATCCGATGCCCCAGGAAATGGAAAGTTGACGGTGGGGTCATTTGTTACAAAGGTTGGGAGGGGGCTCGGACTATGGCCAGACAACGCGCCTGAGATGACGGAGGTCGACGGATGGAAGCCCATAAATGACACCACCCTGTGCAAGATGAAGATGATCTTCAAGTTATATGGGTGGTCGAAGATAAATAGAGTGTATGTGTGGCACAATGACTACCGCCACCACACGGATCTCGGGCCCCAAGAAGTGAACGAGGAAAAGAACGTGGAGGCGAACGAGGAGCATAACAAGGGAGAGATCCCGGTCAACGTCGAGCCGGAGCCTTTAACTATCTAGCACCCAGAGCCGCACCATTCTGCATTCGAACGCGGTGGATAATGAGGAGGTGAGGCGGGGGCGTGCCGCACCCAGAGCCGCACCATTCCACATCTATCGAGTTCTACGCGTTCCATCAGGAGGTGAGGCGGGGGCGTGATGACGACCGAAGGGATAATGAGGAGGCCCACCGACAGATACGAGCAAAGCAAGCCGAGGCCTGGCGCAAATACTACGAAGGAGTTTGCGCTGTATCTAGCAACAACATAAAGAGCCCGGGAGACCGTAGCGGCACTTACAGCCTTGCTCGACGCACGACCCCTACAGGATCCGACTCCACCGGCTGGACCACCAACACCGCCACCACTCTAGTTCTAGTTCTGTTATCCCTCTTTCGTTAATTTGTAGAACTTTAGGGGGTGTTTGTTTGAGGTGATAAGACAATACGGTGATACTCACATCACGGTGATGTGAGTATCACCGTGATGTGGATCAAGGTGATATATCATCACTTGTTTTGGGGCGATATTTCATTTTTCAGATCAAGGTGATATTTGAATATTGTGTTTGTTTATCAAGGTGATGTGTGGGGTGATGCTGGATAAATGTCATTTTTATCGTTATGTATATTATGTATGTAAAAGTTTGTTAATATGTTCATTTTGAGGTGATATTTTACGTGATAATGATTAATGTTTCAATATTAAGTATTAATTTTTTCAAGCATTATTTATAAGTATTTTATATAATTCTTCAATATAATTGTTTAATTTTTTTTAAGCTTTAAACATATATTCTTAAATTAAGTATTCATTATAAGTTTATTATATACAATTTTCAATATAATTCTTTTATGTTTCTAAGCATGATTATATTTTTTAATATTTAAATATGTTAGTTGTGTAACTAACAATATGAATATGAGTATATAAGGATTTTTTTTCAAGGCGTATATAAGGAATGAATGTTAAAATATAAAGGTAATTTTGTCAAAACATTTTTGAGAATATCACCTACTCGGGGTGATGGAGGATCACCCTGCTTTTTGAAGGTGATCCAAAAGCTGAGATATCACCTCGTTTTGATTACCTAGGTGATCCTCCATCACGGTGATGACTCATCAGCGGGATCAGCGTGATGTTTTGGAGGATCACCTCGAAACAAACACCCCTATAAGTCAAAGACTTTTATGTATAAACCATATGATGCATATTATATTTGCTGCTATTACTTTATTTATTTATGCGATTATTTTCGTTTTACGTCTCTATTTTTTTTAGTGTCTGTCAGGTACTGTGTCACGAGTCACGCCTGCTACGCCTAGCTATTGCGATTCTCGGTCCCATTCCCCACACACTATGGTCATGCACACATAGTCGAATAAGGGGAGTTCACTCATTTCAATAAATTCCCCTTTTCTTTTGTTCTTTTTATATATATGTTGAGTGCAACATAAATCTTAAGTGTGGGAGGGGGCTTTTATTGAAATTTACGTGAAATTTTATTTTTGTTATTTGTTATGCATGATTCGTTGAGAAGGGCATGATTCATTGATTTATGCATGATTATTGGCTTCTTATTTTCAAAGTAGATTACATGATAAGGGAGTTTTGTGAGTGAGTAGGGTACGCACGAATGATTAGTTTCTTTCGTCATAGATAAACATAGTATGCTTTGAGAGATCCGTACACATGACCCTATGCCTTATGTGATGATTATTTTGAGCCTATGAGCACCATAAAAATATATATTTTTCATGCTCAATTTCTTTCGTGGTTGTGTGATGTAGTGCGTATTATTTTCTCTCTAGAACTTGCTTGTGTGATACGCTTTTCAAATCACGTAAGGTAAGATTTTATGGAGATGAGGAAGGCATTAGGAATTAAGTTCATAGCCAAAGTTTTCTTACCACGACTTATCACCGTAGTTAGCCACTTTGAGCCTAAGTCTGTTTAGTTGTAAAAACCCGGACGTGAAAGCCATAGGCCTGAGAAGCTTTCAGATATTATCTACCCGATTTATAGCGGATGTGGAGGTTGAGTGCCAAAGTGGAAAAGCACAGCCCGATCGTCGAAAAAAAACTCCTTACGATAATCTCTCGTAACTCCTCCATTGATAACCTCTCGCCCGCAAAGGGACCAGAGAAGATGAGCTTAACGGTACGAGAGGGAAAGAGCTTAGAAATGTGGAAAAGATGCTAAGAATCCTTCCTTCAATTATCTCTCTCGCTCGAAAAAAAAATGAGAGAAGGGGCTCAGCCAAAGGGTGATGGACCCATACAAAAAAAAAAGGAGAGGTGAGAAGATTTCAAGGCTGCAAGAGGTAACCACGATGTTATGCGGCGCACTATCGAACAATGGCACAAGACCGACACAACCACATCCGATGGAAGTTCACTCCCCAGAATTATTAGTCGAGCCCTTATAACCCGCAAAGACCTTTTGATCCATGCTTTATCACCGAGAGTAGTAGATTTGCGATTCATTTGCAAGTTATGGTAGAGTCTAGATTACGACATTAATTGAGTGAATTCATCGACATATTAGCCTATACAACGAGTTATTAGAGTGAATCCATGTGAGGGTACGGATCTTAATTAGTATTATTAGGTATGTTTTTTATTGTTAGGCAATGATTATTTGAGATCGCTTATTCTATTCTCGTATCATGATTTTTGCCTTGAATGATAAGTTGCGAAGAAGTCGTGCTGCATTTTTGTAAGCTTATTCTTAGTTCTAATTTGCTTGAGGACAAGCAAAATTTCACGTGTGGGGAGGTTTGATAAACGTATTTTAATACGTTTGTCTTGATTATAATAGGTTTTCTTTGAGTTAATTGTAGCCACTTATGCATCTATTTGTGTTATTTATACTTATTTTATGTTGAAGGAACATAAAACGGCAATTGGGAGAAAACACAGCGAAAAAGGAGCGGAAAACGACTCAAGTTCGTCCCGCAGGAATCGTCACGGCATGTTAACACCTTGTTCGCATTGTGATGACCAAGGCAGAACAAAATTTAGCTCCCAGGAAATTGTCACGGCATGTTGACACCCCGTCCATGTCGTGACGACCAAGCCAGGACAAAAATAAGCTCCCAGGAAATCGTCACGGCATGTTGACACCCCATCCATGCCTTGACGACCAAAGCAGAGAGAGATCTAGCTCCCAGGAAATCGTCACGGCATGTTGACACCCCGTCCATGCCGTGACGACCAAAGAAGAGAGAGATTTAGCTCCTAGGAAATCGTCACGACTTGTTGAGCCTCGTCCATGCCGTGACAGTCAACAGTAAAAGTGCTTCGCTGCTTCGTCCATGCCGTGACGGCCCACAGTAATGTCGTGACGCGTGCTAAAGACTATAAAATGTCGTTTTTGAGCCCTAAATCCGGATCTAATTTTCAATAATCGACCTAGGGCGAATCTAAGGATCAAAAGGAAGACTTAAGAGCCCTAGAAATCAATCCCATTCGATTTCTAGCCGCGAATTGGAGATTCAACGAAGAATTAGTGTCGAATTGATTATCGAACTCATCGAGCTCGACTTGGATCATGCCGTAGGGAAGAATTTATGAGTTTTTTACCCATGTTTCTCATTTATTTTGTTGTTTTTCTCTTTAGCATGAGTAGCTAATTCCCGAGTGTTTGGGACGAGATGAACGCTAGGTACAATCGTAGTTAGGGTGTGAATTACTTGTGAACGCATGTATTTGATTATTTATCGTTTATGAAATTTATCTTCAACCCGATATGTCTATGTGTTGCGTTGATGTTTCGTTTCAATATTTCTATGTGTTGATTTGATAATTGGTATCATTTAGGGCGAGAACGAATAATGGTAGACTTTTTCGTAAACGTTAGAATTCGACTATAGGGCGAAAGCAAATAGTCTATCCTCGCTTTAGGTAATAGTCAATTTAGATCCGCACGACCGTCTAGGGCGACATCAAATTCGGATCGTGAGTAGGAAATTACCGCGATTTAATCAATCTATTTTCTGAAGTTACTCAATTTTACGTAGTCATCCTTTTGAGCTTTTATTCTTGTTAATCGTGTCGTGGAATTTTAGTCCGTATGATAATTAGAAAATAAATTCGCAAAAATCAATTCTTAGGCTAAATATCGAGTCGATAGGTCGGTACTGGTACTTATATTATTCCTCGTGTTTGATACTCGTTTACTCATTTTACTACGCTACAAACGATAGGTCCACTGTCTATCGCACGTTGGTGATAGTAAATACGTATTCGTTTTATTATTATTTGACACACTACACCGCGAAGCGATCAGCATACTTCCGAGTAAAAATGATTTTAGTAAGTCTTTTTAATAATAATATCAATAATAATAATAATAAATACATCACAAATGTACACTAAAAGAAATATCTTTCTATTTATTTATTTATTTATTTATTTAATTTTAGTAATATTTTGTAAAGAATTGAGGTTTTCCGTGGTAATTTAATTTGAGGTATGGTAAAACGTTTTTGAACAAAGGTCGGGTTCTCCGTTTGAGCATCAATCCAATTCGTCCACATACATGTTTGTTACACTTAGTACGTAAGTTCATCACGTTGCTGACTCATTACGCCCTTTTTCCGTACCTCACCTCTTTCTCTCTCTAAAAACCCTCGACGGAAGAATATTGGAGCTCGGTCTCTTGAAATAGCACTACACTTCAGGTACTATTCTATATAACCATGAAAATTCTTGCTTTAGAAGGGGATTCTGGTTTGGCAATTTTGCATCCGTGAATTCAAATCTAGCTATTTTATTTGTGGATCCGTGTATTATTTTCTTTTTTTAGGGTTTTGGTTGAATTTCAAATATCTTGTTTCGGACTTTTATTCGAGTCGCTTTTTCTTGATAAATTTGGTACATATATCATAGTTATGGAAGATGGGCAAATCAGTGGGGGTGCAGGTGACACTACTGTTTCGCAGTCTTTAACTGGAAAATCGGAGGGTCAAACTGTAATTGCAAAAATTGGGGTTAAAAGTGACGTTCAAGAGTCTTATGATGGCGGTGATGGAGATGAAATTATGGTGGAAATCGTAGGGTCGGATGTGTTTATTGATGGGGTCGATGGTATCAAAGGGACCAATTTGGGAATGGAAGAAACCGAGGTCTTGGATGCTAATAATTTGTTGCATAAAGGAGAAGGAGATGGAACATGTGACAGTTTGTCCGAAGCTAAGGATGCTGTAACTGAAAGAGACAGAAACGAGTTGGATGAAAGCAATGCAATGCCCACATCTTCTCTGGAAGAGGCAGAAATCATGAATATGCAGTTGCAGAAAAAACTGCCTGTGATGAAGGATTCTGTTGTTAATGGTGAAGAGAAACTTACTCCGGAGGAGAATATGGTGGCCCCTGATGTAAAGCATCCTATCGAAGGAGAAGTTGCCGATGAAGATGATGAAATCAAAGAGAGCATAGCAAATAATGCTGCAGATGGTGTTCGAGTTGCAGTTTCTGAGGTTTCTCCGATGCTTGACAGTGAATGTCCAGTGAATGCAGTTGAAGTTAATAGTTTAAGTGAATTCGGTGCGGAAAATGTTAAGGATGAGAAATCTGTTGTCAGCATTAGAGAAAAAGTCGTATATTCAGAATCCAGTGATGCCTTAGAGACTGGTGGTGTCCATGAGCACAATGGAAATTCAGATGAACTTGGTCAACCATATGATGGTGATTCTAGTAAGATTCTTGAGGACAAAAGCCTGAAAAGCGATGAACAAGTTAATTCAGATGAACCTCTCGTTACCACATCAACCAGTGAAGCAGCAAATGACCAGAGAGATGCTATTTATTCAGGAGACGCGATGGCTAGGGATACATCTAATGAAAAGGTTGAAGCAGTTGGTTCTGAGGTTTCATTGCAAGTTTTAGACCAGAAAGAAACATATCGTGAAGCTAATGATAACGTGAATCTTCCAACTGAAGATGGACAGTCCGAAGTTGAGACAGCTGAAGATATTGTGGAGCCTATGGTTACTGATGATGCAGGGCTTCACAATATTATTGAAGGGGATGGGTCCTCTCAAATTAATGAAGAATATTCGGTTATGCAGATAACCGAACCATCAACAGTATCTGGACAAGGAGCTGAAGCCAACAATTTTGAGAACACTGAAAAGCAAGAAGATTCTGGTTCCAACATTATCTTGTCAGCTGGAGTTCACACTGGGGAACCTTTGGTGACCGATATGGCTTCTCATGATGATTCGAACAAGAATAATGGCTATCATGCGCTGGAAGGCCCTACTTCTGAATCAGAAGCTATGAACCTAGATCACAAAACAGAGTGGGAGCCTGATTTGGAGACCGATAATTCGAAGTTAGCAAATGTGAAGTCAGCAACTCAAACTCCTAAGCCTTCGTTCAAGATAGGTGAATGCATACGTAGGGTAGCCACTCAACTAACTGGATACACATCTTCTGCTAATGAAAACGTCAACGATGGTTCTCTGAACGAGCAATCCGTAAGGCAAACACTGGCCGTTTCAGCAGAATCTTCTTCCGTGGATGACATGCTATCGCAGCTCGTGCAGTTGGCTGGCAACCCTAACCGGACGAAAAGCAGAGGCATCCCCGAACCTATGATAGCCTTCTTTTTGGCCTTCAGACGCTCGATCCATTTCAACAAGCGGGGCCGGAAGAGGAAGGTCTCGACGTCAGCAGGTGAAGAATTTGAATTCGATGATGTGAAATACTCTTATTGGACTGATAGGATAGTACAAAACTATTCCGAGGAGCAGCTTCTTATGCAGAATAACAACGATGATCATCATGTTCAAGTGGTGCCTGTTGATTTGGGAACGTATGCTAAGCGTGGCCCTAAACCACACTCAAGAAAGAGATATTCCACCGGGACTCATCTAAGTGAAACAGCAGAAGAAGAAGCTGCAAAGAGAAGGAAGCAAGAGACTTCACCTGCAGAGCTTGTATTGAATTTTGCGGAGAGAAGCTGCGTTCCATCTGAAATCAACCTGAATAAGATATTTAGACGGTTTGGGCCTATCATGGAGTCAGAGACGGAGGTTGAAGTTGACTCTGGTCGGGCTAGAGTGATCTTTAAGCGAGGTGCTGATGCGGAAGTTGCACACAGCAGTGCGGAGAAGTTCAGCATCTTTGGGTCGGCTCTGGTTAATTACATGATAGGTTACGATCCTGTGATATCGGTGAAGGTTTTACCCATCGAGGTAGCTCAGTCCCATGAAGACCAGGCTTTGATGGCTTAGCTTTGGACTAAGGTAATAATAACTATACACTGTGGTATCTTGTTTTTATATTTATCTTTTGTGATGGCTTGAAATCTTTTCCTGTTGGGTAGATGATGCTTCTTGAAATCGGATTGAGAAGGTTATGCCCTGATTTGGTTCGAGAAATTTGTAAATATTCATATACATTGTATTTCGGAAGTAATCCCATGTTCCCAATCTTCTGGTAGTGATTGATCTTTTTTTCTTGTTAAATGTCTACAGGTGCTTGTAATGTCGGACTATTGGTTGAGAATAACCAGAGGGGAATGCTGAAGACGCAGCTGTTACATAATTTTACGTTGGTTATGTATTTGTTCTAGGAGAGGAGGTATTTTATTTATGTTGTACACTAGCATCGCATTTGCTTAACTAGCTTTCAATGTTCAATACACTCTGGTAGTTGGTCTTGTGATTCGATTACTTGTCGTCTTGATTTGTTAGATATCAATCATGCATGCGGCTGTGTTCTTGACATGTTTCCATCTAATTTCGCAACATCCCTTGTTATGAGAAGTTGTCCGGAGATGCTGAAAGTGTTCGAAACTAGTAAAAATCAACTTGAACATTTGACCTTGTCCGGTGATGATTTTGTTATAACTAATAATCTATATATATAAAAGAAGGAAGTTCGGACTGCCATGTGCTGATACGTCAGCAGCACAATTCAACCATGACATGTCAGCAGAACAAGGGCAAATTAACATTTTGGGTCTGTTGACATAAATTTTAAGTTCGATACATTGTATTCAACAGTCATATGTTTGATTAATATTTCAGCTAACAGTCATACAATTTTTAATAAATGCATATACCTTGGGTGTGATATGGTTTTTGACCTCCTTGAGCAGTTGGGATCGCATGCATATATTTATGGACAATAAATTTATGTTTATGCATTGTATCTAGCATTAATTATATTTTATTCATATTTCATCTCAACAGTCATACGTTTAATATTTCAGCTCAGCAGTCGCACACTTTTTAATAATGCATACTAGATTTTTGCCCGTGCAATGTACAGGTCTAAATATTTATAATTAGTATAGGTTTATAAGTTATATTAATCATATAGAGAGAGTGACGTTATTTTATAATTGTAGTGATAAACCTGTCAAAGTCTTGAATTTTTAAGATACATCGACGAAACAGAACATATAGACTTGCCCAACCGCCAGTTTCGGTTAACCGGCGGTTACCGGTTGGTCGAAATGACCAACCGGCCACAACCGGCCGGAGACGGATGCCGGTTGGCCGTCTCCGGTTGCCGGTTGACCAACCGGCGGTTGGTCAACCGCCGGTCAAAGGGTATCGGCGGTTACCATCCGCCGGTTTGTTTATTTTTTTTTATTTTTTTATTTTTTATTTATTTTTTTAAATTTATAGTGTATAGTTCGATAGTTTTCGGGACACATTTATGTTTTTTTCGGTATATAACAAGGGTTTCGGTTTAAAAATATTAATCATCATAAATAAATTTCATTACAAAAATGAAGTTACATTTACAATTAAAATTTACAAAGTCGAAAATAAAAAGTAAGAAAAAAAAAATTATTCGTTGTTCGTTGAATACTTCAATCGCAATCGCCATTTGCCAACGCCAGTCGATAATCGGTTTCTGAAAAAAAAAAATGTACAATAGAAGTTAGATAATTTTTTTTTTGAACATAAAAAATTTAATCAATAAATAAAAAAATGAAATTAGTATTAAGGACTTATCTTTTTTCGGACTTTGTCGTCGGCTTGGATGTCGTCACGCGAGCGATTTCTTGGAGACGTTGGCTGGAAAATAAGATTGTATGAGTAAGTAATTATCTAAAATTATAAAATAAACAAATTAATACAATGAGATTAGTATTAAGGACTTATCTTGTTTTCGGGCTTGAATTTTTCGCCGTTTTCGGAGATTCTCTATTCCCTCTACTCGTAGTCGCCGCCATTGCCGCCACCATTAGTCTCTGTGCCGGTGGTGTCGTCGAACACGTCGTCGTCCAAATCGGTATTCGGGAAATCTTGTGTCCGAGTTCGGCTCTCGTCCAATCATCGAGAAGCCATTGGTATTCGACGTTTTGTACCGTCAACCTCGAACGCCTTTCACTTAAAGTTAAGCCGTCCATGCTAAAAGCTTATTCAACCGCGACGGTTGAAATTGGGACGGCAAAGATTTCCCTAGCGATCTTCGCCAACGTTGGATACGTTGGCGACACTTCGACCACCATCTGAGGACGTTGAACTGATCCTCGTCCTCGGCGAACTCAAAAGTGGTCGACAAGTAGTTATCTAACTCTATGAACGGGTTCGTCGACCTTTGGCGTTTGCTCGTGTTGAGGAGGTTGTAGTAGGAGGCTAAGCGATCACTACCGCTAGCACTACTAATACTAGTGGATTGACCCGAACTCGATCGAGTTGGGTCTTGGCCAATATCGGTCTTATACGCTGTAAAGACTGCCTTTAGAGCATCATACCCTATATTCCTAACTTGAATATTGTAGTTCTCGGGGATAACACTAGAATCAGCCGCAATGGACTGGTAGTATAGTGCCAGAAAATTATATGTCCCCTCTACGCGCATTCTGGGGTCTAATATCTTCGCAATGATTAAGATATCGGGTAGTTCCCAAAAGTATTTCAGCCATTTAGCCTTCATGGCTAAAACGGCCGGGCCCGCAATCTCGTCATCTACAAAAGCGTTTAGAATGCATGCGACTTTAACGCAATGATCTAAGGCTAAGATTGATGTCGGGTAATATGTTCCCGACATCTCCTTCGTGCCATCGTGAAATACTTGAAGTATTTCACATATGTCGTTGCATCCGTCCCACATCGTAGGATGTACTACTACGCCGAATTCGGAATTTTCGTCGTAGAAATCGCTCAAGGTGTGGCGATATTCGTAACACGTATCCAACATCTTGTAGGTGGAATTCCATCTGTTGGGTACATCTAAGGAAAACTTCTTAGGCGTGATTGCCAAACTTCTACAATGACGCTTCCACTTCTTCAGTACAGAAGAGTGGCGCATCATGTAACTAATTGCCGTTCGTATCGGCGTAACGTGTGCCTTTAGATGCGTGAGTGCGTCCTGAACACATAGGTTAAGTATGTGGCAGAAGCACCGGACATGAAATAATCGACCACCAAATGACGGTCGACAATACTTAATTAAATCTTCAATGCTCGCGTTATTAGCGCTAGCATTATCAAAGGATACCGCGAAAATCTTCTCGAGTATCCTATATTCCGATAAGATACTCCTAAGCTTTAGTGCGATGTTTTGAGCTGTGTGTGCTGTGTCAAATTCCCTATACGCAATTAAGCGTTTCTGTACTTGCCAAGAGTCATCAATCCAATGGCATGTAACGCTCATGTAATGATGATCTTGCCAGTGATCGCTCCATATATCAGAGGCAATAGACATTTTACACTCTAAATTTCCTAATTGATCTATTAACTCGCGTTTATACGCGAGTACCGTCTTCCTAATGTCTCGCGTAAGGGTGCTACGTGAAACTTTCTTCACTTGGGGGTTATACGACTTTCTGATCCACTCTTCGTTGATCGGATCGTCGGCAAACCGAAAAGGAAGATGTTTCGCGCAAACAAATTTTGCAAGTTGTTGACGCGCGACGTCTTCGTTGTACATGAACAAAGACGTCGGACTCGCACTGGGTCCTTGTCCGGTAGCAGACGAACCCGTAGCCTCGTGCATTTGACTTTGACTTTGACTAATTCCTATCTTAGTAGGATGTTTTGAGCGGATATAGCCGGTAAAATTGCCATATCTGCCCCCTTCTTAAAAGGGTACTCCTTACCACAATAATTACATATAACTTTAAAAAAATCTTTATTTTCGGTCGGTACCTTCTTGAAGTGTACCGCGAAAATATCCGAGCGTAGGGCGGCGGCGGCGGCCCGGGCTTGGGTCTCAATCGGCGGCGGCGGCCTCGGAGTTTCTTCCGGTTGGTCCCGTTGCGTGTTGCTCGCCGTTCCATCCATGTCTGAGCCGAGGACGTCACTTAGGTCGAGCATAATTTCGGGGGAGTCATCATATTGGTAGTAGTCATCTTGTGATGAACTACCAACAATCTGTTTCCCCCTCGATCCTCGAAGACGGCTATCCATATCTAAAATAAAAGATTAGAATAAACGTTGGATAAAAATATGTGTAAACTTACGAAAAACGAGGCGAGTAAAATTCGAAGCGCCGTGTAGTAGAGCCGGGCGGGGATTGATGAGTGTAGTGTATTAAAGCCGGGCGGGCGAGGATTGAGGGACTAGTATTTTAATTAGTTTATTTTTAATTCGTGGACTACAACGAGGCTGAGAATTATGCGTTTTGAGAGTGAATAATTGAGAGAAAGAGATAGAATTGAGTTGGTATTTATAATTTTTTTGGGGTAAGTAGCCGTTGCAACCGCCGGTTGCAACGGCTACTTCTTTTATTTTTTTTTCCTAACAGCTAATTTTAGATATTATATTTTTTATTTTTATATATTTAAATACTGACACGTGTCAGAATTTTTTTTTGTCCATCTCTAACGTCTATATTAATTATATATTGTTATATTTTTTTGTATTATAATTATATATTTATATATTAAATATATAAATATATATTATATATATATCCGCGGGTTGAACCGGCTAACCGCGGGTTGAACCGGCTAACCGCCGGTTTGCGGTTTGGGATTTTCCCAAACCGCATGGAACCGGCCACCCGCGGCCGCTGGTTGCGGTTGGTGGCCGGTTCCAGTTAGAACATAGTTTGCATTAAAAGACAACCAGTAAGAAATGGAAAAGTTAAAACCATTGGAAAAACGAAGAGAATAAATTTAGACTGCGTGGAATATACTATATCGAAGCAACTGTACTTGATCTGATGTGGCCGCTATCTTGTGAATACTCCTTGCAAGTTGATTATAAGCAACAACTGCAAGTTTGGGGGAAAAAATTGATGTTGACTATGATCCACACATAGAAGAGCAAATTCATGGCGTATATTATACTTTTTAAGTTCACTATGGGCTATTAAGTCCCATTTATATCAATTGCACAACTATACAGAATTATCAAATTACACTATTTGAATTTTGATGTCAGAGTCTGAGTTAGCGCACATAGCTATACCACCTAATCACACAATATCATCCTTTGAAGCATATCACAACAATAACGGCTAAAGTTTAGCTTCTTCTTCCTCTTCTGCTTTTGCGGCCCAACGATTCACGAACATGATTAAAAGTCGATTAGCAGTGGATCTGGAACAGACTCTGGGATTTAATCCCCGTCCCCGTCCCTCCGGAGATCCCCGCCCCAGCAATATTTTTAAAATATATATTATTTATAATATAAACTATATTTTAATATTATTTATTTTATTTTAATATTATTTAAACTATATTTTAATAATATAATAATATAAATTAGTTTAATAAATAGTAGTTAAATATTATAACATATCGGGTCCCCTTTCCCACAACGCAGAGATAAAATATTGGGAATCCCCGCCTCATTCGGAGAGGATCCCCGCTGACAAGCCTTGGCATAACCATGCAAAAGTTAAAAAATAAAACAAAATGAAGGAAAACTTCATGAGGCTCAAACAGTTTCATACAACTAAAGTAACTATAACGGCCAAAATATTAATACCTACCTATATTGAATAAGTTTCCCCAGTTGGTCGCGCATGACCTTTTGTAGACCATGTCCTTGAATCCGCCTGGAAGAAAGACTGGATCAAGAACAACCACCTCAGGCATGGTTTCTCTCTTCGACTTTTTCACAAACAAATTTGGGGCATAACCCAACTGATGCTTGATTCTCTAGGTCGTGTACAGCCCCAAGCTCACCGACATGGTGGTCATACCAAGCGCAACGTAGACCGACACATGTTTCCTTTTGAAGTCATGTATCATCAGTCAGAAATAAAACCTGAATCACGGAGGCGAAAGTATACTATCGCTTCCTACTACAAAAACATACTTGAACTTGATCTGGGGAGATTTGAGAAATTGATTTGATGTCGGAGTGAACGTTTTCAAGCTTGGGGAAGTCGTGGAGCTTCAACATGGTATCATTAGTACATACCTTCTCATACGAAGATTCATAGTCAATTGTTGTTCTACCCTGCAAATGGTAAGAAAATAAAAGAATAATGGTGAGAGAATGTTAATTATAAACTGTCGGCAAATAGTTCATTAGGAACGGATTCGAGAAATCAATCATTATCATCTACTTACATAAAAAATATGGTCCATCACAAACATATGTACTTTGCGATCATGCTCCTTATCAAAATATTCCCGATTCACATCACTCTTCGGTATGGCATCGTTTGAGTTGAGATTCAAAGCTGTATCATGAACCTGAACTGCTAGATCGTATTCAAGGTCCAGAAGTTAAAACTGGCATATATTTTTTAGCCTACATTTATGAGTTTCTTATGAACATAGTGAAAGGTTGAGTGTCGATCTTGTAATCCTTGTCATAATCTGATTTAGTCTGCACATCATAAAATATATTCTAACACTTTTAGTAAATAATCTTGCTCAAGTAATGGATTCCATTTCACAGCACCCAAACACTTGGAAATTAAACAATTACCACGAATAATAATGAGACAGAGTACTCAACAAAAAAAGCAAATTTACATCCACCCCGCGAATAAATACATAACATCCATCCAATAACATCCAACATTTTACACTATTAGTGAAATGTTGAACACAATCAGCTTAATAAACCCATAGAATCCGTACGCAAAAGTGAAATTGGTGGCTACTATTCATTGAACTGACAACACCTAGCCAATAAAAAAAATCCATGGAAGAAGCATGTTATAATGTTTAAGGTTGAATTCAGTTCAGGGGTAAAATAAGAACATAAACGACATATAAGATGTGTGGTCACGCTTATGACATATTATAAACCACCAAACATTGAAGCAATCAACAAACGAACCTAGAGTAATATCCCCACGCAGCTATATTCAACCCCATTAAAACATTTTTTTTAAAAATACCTTATACCAATCGAATAGAACCAAGAAAAACTCTATACATGAAACATATAAATAAAAGGTTAACGGTTTGCCAGTACCATTCGAACGCAATGATGATTGCCTTGGCACAATTCACATTTGATCAAAAAGTCCGCTTGTCCCAAACCATCATTCTTAACCCAGATAACGTACATCGAAAAATCACATTTGAAAAAGAAACTGAGAATTGATCACCGCCCCTCAGATTGTAAGGTTTGAAATCTAAATCAATCTGATAGCATTCCTATTTTTCCATCTCGTTTATGAACAGGAAATTTTCGTTGCTGGATCTCGTTATAATGGGTGTTCTCAAATCAAGATTTCGGAAGGTGAAAATTATTTCAAATTTAGAGATTCATCTTATTCCTCAAGAACGTGTGGCAGTTAGAATTAACGTTGGTTTTATGTGTCATAAGCTGATGAACGTGGGTAAATTATTTTCTTTATTTTGATGTTTAATTAAGTGGACACGTGGCGCATGGAGGAACAAACTACATTTAAATGTATATATAAGATATTAGAATAGAAATGTAGTTTTCACCTAACCGTGCCACGTGTCACTCTTTGAAAATAAATATTGATTTGTCTTGTAACCGAACCCACGTTACAAGACATTATAATGCAACAACGGATGAGATTAACAATAGACGAGAGTGAAATTAATCTGGAAATGGAGGAGAGCCCCGGATTCTCAGCCAGAGCCATCATCATAGTCGTTCAAGAGGATGCCTTCAAACGAGAGATTGCCCGATTAAGGTGATTTCGACTGCGATCGACCCTAATAGAACGCCTCTGCGCTTATTTTATGCAAAATCATATTTATCCAATGCTGGATGGTGTCTGCACAGCGAACTACGAGTTCAACGGATTCCGACTTCAGAGTGTTAAAAGACGCTCAAGTTCATTTTCTCTGCTGTTTGTATGGTGCGCATGCGTGTTTCTGTTCTTGACATTTTAAGAGTAGATAACATATTTGTCGATTTGATTTTCCATGATATCAATTCATGGTTGCTTCTGCCGATAATGATGGTTTGATTTGATTTATGGTGCTAGAAGTTAGGGTTTCCTTCATACAAGGCGGTATATGGTTTGATTTGATTTGGGGTTCAAGTTTCTTTAATTGGTGATTACAATAGCGACATGGACATGGTCTTTTTATTTATTAAAAAAATCACTAAATTCTCTACGTTATATTCTCACGCGGATTAATCATATTTTGGTGAGTTTCGCAGGGAGGCTATCATGGATTGAATCTAAGGATGACTTGGAGGATGGATTACGGGGATTAGGGAGAACGTTGGGGTTGTAGAGTGATTGTGCCCCTGACGAAGTCTTCACCCCGGCAGACTACGGAGGAGGAGTAGCAGTTAGGCAGCCGCAGAATTCACACAGGTTCCAAATAATCTCGATGATGGAGGAACCGTAAGGTTTTCGGGGTGTGAAAGAAGAACTCGATTGGGGTTCCCGTCAGAGGGAGGATTGGACTTCGCTAATGAAGGAAAGTGAGGACTTGACCACCGCTTGGGATTTGGAAGCAGAGTCTCTCGAAGGTTGAGTCACGTTTGTTGTTGGAGGAGAAATTGTCAAGGAGGTAGGTGCGAGCATCTTCAAGGGTGTATTTCCTCGGTAACCGAAGCAGAAGGTGAATGAAAATGATCATTATTAATATTATCACATGAACGATATAATGTTCTTAAAGCACGCGTCTTTCTTAGAAATTACGAGATATGAGAGCATATGAGAACGTGAAGAAAGCCATGTAAACAGAAGCATAGGGATCTTGCGGTTGTTGACACGGAAGCCTACTTACACTCTTTACTTTACATGCTTATTAAAAGAGAGGTAACTTTAGTTGATTCTTTTGAATCCCTCTCACTTTACATCTTATTCTTGACCCCTTAGGTTTTCGATATTTGTTGACACACTTTAGGATATTAATGATTATCTGTTTTTATAATTCAAAATTTAGACTCAAGTTCAGAAATGAACATCGATGGGAACGGTCGTGCGAGGATGGAGAGTTTGGCGTATCCGAGCATGCTGACCTTCTACTTCAAGGCAAAAAATTTCTGTTTCATAACAATTTTGTTCGTCAGTTCAGTTCTTTTATTTTTCTAATCTAGCCTCTTCTAAGTTAATGGGGAATGGGAGGAGTGCATCCCAAAGTCAACCTCTGTATCGAACTAGATTGGAAAATTTTATATCTGTGAAGCATTCTTCGATTGAGAGAGCACGTTCGCTTCTTGGTGATGTAAACGATTCAATAGTGGATACTGATTGGTTGAGGTAAGACTATTTATTATTGATATGGATGACTATTGTTGGGTCCTATCCTTCACCATCTCCAGTGTGTGTCATATAAAAGATTCATTGATTGATAGTCTCTCGATATTTTGTTTTTGCTTGTGGGCAGAAAGCAAGATGAATAATTGCCTTTTTAGATGAAGCTTGGTATGTTTTCTTCTATTCTTTATCCTTAACGCTATCTTAATTAATTTAATGCTACCATGTCACTTTGTTTTAACTGGTTTCCCCTGTATAGCATTGTGCGGCATGATCTTTACACACACTTATTGGACATGATATTTACAGCCTTTTACTGCGTCTTTTATATGCATATTTTTTATAAATTTTATTCGTGCAGTATGTTCCCTAAATCTTCCCATTAGTAACCTATAAGTTGTATTGGACCTTTGCAAAACACAAATGCTTTATCAGACCCAATTTTTTGCGTACCAACTTGACGATATAACTCATTAGGCAGGGGAGGAGATGATGCAGTGTAATATTAAATCTGTTTTTCCTTTTTTCAGGATAAGTGCTGCAAATGATAAAGAGTGTTTTAATCATTAATATATCATCTCTACCTTTAAGTTTCTGATGTAGATCACATGAAGTAAGTGAATTATACGCTTAGGAGGTAATGTGACGGGCAATAAGAGATTCAAAAACTATACACAATAGTTATCTGATACGGCATTACGAAAACTCTGGCTAATGGATTAATGCTTTCTTTATTCTTTTTCAGAGCTGAGCTACGGGCATGCCATAGATAATATGCAGAGAATCAAGTTTAAACTCAAGGCCATGTCAGAGATGAGCTTCAGGCATAAAGGCATTTAGAAATGAAGAAGATACTACAGTTACCTCAGCAATAGAGATATCCGAGGGAACGCATTAGAGATATTCGGTTATTGCTGCTCAAACTCCATGTGTTTGCGAATAATAAGTTGTTTTGAAGTTTAATAACTTTGAATGATTCGAACATTTTCTTGAAGATGCAAACAACGTGAGATCTCTAAAACTGTCTTAATCTATTTCGTTCCTAACTCGGTTAATACTTTATTTCTTTCTCTCTCTCTTTTTTTTAACAGAGAATATTGATAGCGAGGTCTTGCAAATATAAGAGTTCACGGGTCTTAAATAAACGTAAGCTAAATCTCATAGTATGATCAAACCAAAGTAAAGACTCACCAGTATTCAAAACCTCTTGGTATAAAAACTCAATTTGCAATTTGATATGTACATCGTCAATTTGGTCTATGAAAAAAATTGGAAATATATTATTCCCCTTGAGAATTGATATGGATAAAAATGAGAGTAGAAATTGGCAAAGTCGACCTCAACTGTAGTAGAGTTTTCTCACCGTTTGCTTTTATTACCCAACAACAAAATATCGGAATCAACAACAATCTCTCAAAGGCGGACCT
Organism: Linderniella brevidens; assembly: GCA_004919715.1. Classification (NCBI taxonomy): domain Eukaryota; kingdom Viridiplantae; phylum Streptophyta; class Magnoliopsida; order Lamiales; family Linderniaceae; genus Linderniella; species Linderniella brevidens. The sequence goes on from SWDC01000157.1 coordinate 17,779,503, forward strand.
ACCTCGGTTCCCCTTCTTTTGGATATTCAAAACAGCCACTTGGATTTCTTCACTTTATTCTTCAACCAAAGCCATCTCTAATAAAATCTTCATCAAGTAATCCCATATCGACGAAACAGAACATATAGACTTGTCCAACCGCCAGTTTCGGTTAACCGGCGGTTGCCGGTTGGTCGAAATGACCAACCGGCCACAACCGGCCGGAGACGGATGCCGGTTGGCCGTCTCCGGTCGCCGGTTGGCGGTTGGTCAACCGCCGGTCAAAGGGTATCGGCGGTTACCATCCGCCGATTTGTTTATTTTTTTTTATTTTTTTATTTTTTTTTTATTTTTTTAAATTTATAGTGTATAGTTCGATAGTTTTCGGGACACATTTATGTTTTTTTCGGTATATAACAAGGGTTTCGGTTTAAAAATATTAATCATCATAAATAAATTTCATTAAATATATTAATCATCATAAATAAATTTCATAAATATTAAAAACAAAGGAAGTGAAACTACTTCACTGAAACGTCGAGTGCAGTGATTGGGCTTTCACCTTAAAAGAGGCCTTCGAAAAAGTGAACCATGCTATTGGATTCGGTATCAAATTGAAGGTTTGTTGACATCATGTATCGTAAATATCCTACTCAATGATTGATTTTGCTTTTTATGTCTGATTCTCATGCCTTCGTTAGCAAATCAAGTCCTTACACCATAGGGAGAGCGAGAGAGTTACGGTATCAAATCATAATCTCCTTTTTATTAAACTTCTTAGATTTATGTATATAATGCATGAATTCGTTACCTATTACATCGAGTACTATATAAGGATGAAGAAGATAAAACCGAGAAATCAGTCCTTGGTGTGTAATTGAATATTATTTTTAGTTTGATGTCTTTCATTATCAATGTCCAATTTCTGCATTTGTGTAAATTTCTAAGATTTATTTACCTTTGGCATTATGGGTTTCCAATGAATAATCAAATGTGTGCATGCATGGGTGTTCTAACGAATATTTCCTGGTGGATGTATGCATTTCCCCCTTTTTTTTAATAGTGTCCGGAGGTGGTGCGTTTTTAATATTAGATAGCATCCTCATCCTAAGAATGCTTGGCGATCGTGTTTGTAACCAATATACCAAACCATCATCCATTTTTTACCAAGAAAATATCTGGATTCCTAAAAAGAAGGGATAAAATATAATTCATCTTCTAATAGCATTTTTTTTTTTGCAATATACATGAAAAAAATAAGCAAATAAAAAGGAAAACAAAATGTAATTTATAGATTCTTCAGCTTCATATAGGAATCCAGATACATAGTATACACCCCTACAACGTACACGGTTCATAAGCAAGAACAGAATTTATAGAACCGATTGCATTCGTATGTACCAAATGGTGCAGCACACGCAGTACAAGAAAAAAAAAGACGCAGCACCAACAGGAAACCACAAAAGGCAGTTTATTAAGCAAACCTCGAAGGCACAATGTCCAAACGATCTCGAGAATTCAACTATTGATATTGCTCGAGGTCGTCTTCACACATCAACTTCGATGCATGATCTGTACTCTAAATGCAAGACCAAGCGTTGCTCTAACGTTGCTACCCCAACCTATTCAAAGGTAATTGTGATGAAATTCTGGTCCAATGGGTTTTTGAGGGTACTTAACATGATTCATTGAACAGCCTCATATATGTATTAATTGAGCATTCGTTCCGTCATGCATGTATTAATTGAGCCGATTCCCCAATAATTGCATAATTTTTACAGCAAACGAGGATACTTCAAAGTGAATGATGTAAACATATTTAGATAGAGAAGCATTACATGATATATGAAATGCCCAAAACTCTAAAGCTAAAGAATTGTTGCCGACAGGTGTTTGCGGGCCATGAAAGTTAGCCTATCTCCAATGGAGATCCCAAGACAGTGCTTATGAAACTTACCAAGGAGATCTGTATACTTCTGTAGCATATCTTCGAACGATTATTAATACACAACACAACCTTTGTTATTTCAATCAGTGTTTGTCCACAGAAGGAGTTGAGTATCACGGTGGATGGGTAGCTATAAGGTTCAACGCCAATAATCCCAGTGAGTCTCTGTTAATTAATATATATATTGGATATTCATCTTTTTTTATTAAAAATAAAATTATTAGTAGGTGTTTTGCTATGCACTGCAATTTGTGAAGTACATACGACATGGGGCTTGAAGATGACGTTCTTGGTCGATAATGGAAATGGACTTAATGAGTCATTTATCCACCTCCCAGAGATCTGCCCATTGTTAATACTTTTTTTTTCTTTTTTTGATGATTTTTTATCATTTATTATTTTTGTTTTTATAATGGGTCGCAAAAGGGAAAATGAGAGAAAAATATAGAAATCAGCCCGATCCTATTTGTTTTCGCGTGAAATAGTAATATTTTGCTCAAGGTGTAGCGAATAGTTCTATATTGATAATTTAGAGATATGCATATAAGTCAAAATTTCTTCATTAACAGCGATTTTTCATGTGATGTGCATGATTCAATTCCATTTTGATTTCTTGAAAGCTTTAACTTTTTTCTTTTGATTTTCAACCAATCATGCTCGGTCTTACAGTGTTTATCTGCTTACGTGGGTTTTAGAGGAGACCATGAGCACCACGTGGGTTTGACCATGCTCGATTTTGTATGCTTTAAGGTGTATCTACATGTGATTTTTTTTTCTCTACAGTTTAACATGAAAGGGTTTTATGGGATTCAAAGTCCAACATATGTGGTATTGCTGAATAATATCTACTGAATGATTTTTGTATTATATATTGTATGGTTGTTATTAATATTCATGTTGTCCAAACGTTTCGGTTCACCAGTGAGTATCATAAGACAGTTATTAAAAGTAATGTTGTAAGACTGTTATATTACTGTTTATGGTTTATTAACATTAATGTTGCATGACTACTTAGTTGATCGACTGTTATATTACATAATTGTAAGTTTATAGCGTGGACTGTTCCTAACACCAGTCAAAATTTCTCCCATAGCAATCATTCTTTACTATGCAGTGTATTGATTTAGTTCCATTTTGATTTTATAAAAGCTATAACTATTTACCTTTGATTTTTACCCAATCTTGCTCGATCGTACATTTTTTATCTGCATACGTGGGCTTTAGAGGCGAACAAGAGCACCGCTTGGGTTTTATCTGCTCAATTTTGTATGCTTTAAGGGTACCAACATATGATTTTTTTTCGTTACAGTTTAACATGAAAAGGGTTTTATGGGAATCCAGGTCCAATGTATGTAGTATCGCTGATTATTATCTGTGAGAGTTCAGATCAGGCACCAAGAATGATCATAGGATATATCTGATTATATCACCGATTATTTATGGCTTTCAGATCGTCGTATATATCTATATGACGAAATGTGAACATCATAGTTGTATGGATGATTCTCAAGCAATTTTACAGGTACTGGGGTATCGCACGCTTGCTTTACGAATAATGACAGCCATCCTTGACAGGGTAATATGCAAAATTTGTTAGAACCAGTTTGATTCTGATTCAAATTCTGCAGATGAACTAGAGTTTGTTGACTGAGATGATATCTAGGCCTTTGCTCTTGGACCGGAACCCGAGTTAGCTCTATCTCTCAGGTTATAAAAAATACTATTCCACTCTTTTCTTCATCCTTTTTAAATGAGTTGTGATACTACATCTAATCCAAAGGGATTGTTGTACATTACTTCTTTATGTGTTAGTCTACAATAACAATGGCTCATTTTCATTATCGATTCAGGGGATTCGAGGTATCTTACTTACTTTTCAAAGCATTCGACATGTATTTCCTCTTAACTCAAGTGATAAATGTCTTTTCCTCTTCGGGAGTCGGTTGTAAGTTCTTCAGCTTTTTGGGTCGATTTAAATATTCTGGTACATGTGGCTAATTTTTTTATTTTTCTACGGGAGCTAATAGTATAGATTTAGAAACTTTGGGCTAGATCGCAATTCATGAGAATATGTGGGCTGTTGCAGTATTTTTATTAGGGTTTACTGATGGACGTTTAGTCTATTGGGCTGTTGGAATAGTGTTAACGGGCTAAATTGTGCTTGTGGGCTGAAATTAGTTTTATTTCTAAGCTGCTGTAATTAATTATTTTGGGTTGCTAGAATTAATTATTTTTGGGCTGCGAGAGGTAAAGTTTGTAGGCTGCTGGAAATATGGAAATAGTGCTGTTAGGCTGAAATTATTCTTGAGGGCTGAAATTAGTTTTGTTGGTATTATTTTAGTGGCCTGCTACGGATGTATCACGATCACAGAGCTCCAGCCAGTAGCTCTAGCGGCATACTCACCTTTGAATACGGGGGGAGGTGTGAGCTCTATTGATTTCCAATTTGGAAACATAATAACAAGCTCTCTTGACGTACGTCCCTCGATACTGTGGCTACGGATGTATTATGACCACAGAGTCCTAGCCAGTAGTTATGGAGACATACTCACCTCTGAGTACGGGGGATGTGCGATCTCTACTGATTCCAATTTGGAAACTCAGTAGCTAGCTCTCCTGACCTCTTGACATACGTCCCTCGGTAGTGATGCTGAGGCTGGATCATCTGGGAAGGCGGCTGAACAAACAGTACCATTTATCAACATCTTCTTCATCACCACCTTTCTTAGAAAAATAATTGAGCTAGACTAGTGGAGAAGATTAGAAAAGAGGGAATTAACTGGTCTGCGTAAAAAAATGTGTTTTCTCCCCACATCAACAACACAAATGAAACTTTCTCGCAACTCTCCCTTTTAGCTAGGTCGGATACTCAATAGTGAAATACCTAAATCAAGATAGAAAAAATACTTAATCTTGGGATAAAAAGTCATTTTATGCATTCTTGGGTTGAGCCCCTAATTATTAGCTAAGCCCATGATTTATTATTAAGAGGCCCAGTTGATCGAGTCTTCGGAAGCTTTAAAACGGTTGCAACCCTTTTCATTTGGAAAAGGAATCATCATCATCATCGCGCACTGTATTCTCCACTGAAGAAAACATTATTTTGCTCTCTTTTGTTCATCAGCGCTATTCACAATTCTCTGTTTTTCGTACATTCGAAGTGAATTAGCTTAAATTTCGAAAATTTCATATGCTCTATATATGGACTTCGAATAATATAAATTGGTTGAGATCTTATTCCTTATTATAATTCACAAGATATCATTTAATATTTGACTTACTATATCTTTCTAAAAGACAAATATATATTTTTCGAAAATATATCCTTACTATATATATGAATTAAAAAGATCATCTAATATTTCACAATTATATTTTCGAAAAATCTATTAAGGTAATCAAATATTCAATTTATCATTTTAAGTAAGTCAAGGTACAATATCAATTTTACCCTCAAAATATTTAATCTTATTATCAATAATAAAATAAATATTCGAAAGTAATTATAAGCATGATCTCTCTTTAATGACACTACCTTGTTGGTCTTGCCCAATCCGCGTGGTTCGTCTTAACCGGCACTGAGAGGAATCCAGAAGTTGTTATTCACGTAGTCAATTTTGTGGTATCGAACCGATCCCAAGTTAAATAAGGATTTGATCTAATTTTGATTCACGACCCGACTATATATTATTGTACAACATATATGTTAGGGATCGGTCGGAGAATTTTCGAAAATCGTGTTCTCCAGAAACATGCGAAATTTTCAATTTTTCTGGGGATCTCAGTTCTGTAGGGTCGCTTAGTGTGCACAAACATAGACAATGAGTTAGCAGCCTTAAACCATAACGAGGTAAGGTACAAGTTATGATACCTAAAATCCATTGAAGGCTCCCTAGCGTCCTCTCTACCATGATAGGCGCGCGTTGTTATGGATGGCAAGACATTACAACAATTTTCCTTAGATGGCTAGAGGAGTCTCAACCGACGAGAGAGTTTCATACGTTTTTGTTTTTCGAAAATTTAGCTCTAAGCACAAGTGTATTGGCCGAAGCTCTATGCTATGGTATTCATAAAATTCGGCTGGCTACTACGCTCGAGGCCCATTTGGTGGTTGAGATTTTAGCTCCTTGAGATATTCGCTCCAGAATCAAATCTTTTCAAAAATCATATCTTTTTCTAAATATGTAGTTTTCAAATATATATATATATATATATATATATATATAATTCGAATCTAATATTTACAATTTCAAAACTTATATTAAAGTAAATATCCAATTTAACCCTTCAAGTAAGTCATGGTACAATATTAGTTTTACCCTCGCAATATTTAAACTTATTATCTAATAATAAAATAAATACTCACTCACCTAAATAATTAATTTCGGTCAAGCGCTGAATTAATTTATTAATTTCGACCAAGCCCCAAATTAATTTATTATTTTCGGTTTCAACTGGAATGGACCTCTAGGTCCGATCCCTATTTTAATTGACACTACATGGGTAATCCTTTTTAAAACCGACACTCTTGGTTCATCTGAATCGGTAATGTGAGGAATCCAAGGGTTTGGCAAGCGCCCAATCAATCTTGCAGTACCAAACCGATCCTGAGTTGAGCACGAATTTTATATCTAATCTTTAAATTCACGAACGAACTACTTCTGCAAATGTGGAAAATACGGTGTTCGCCTGATAGGGTATCCCACGAGTGTATTTCGCCGCCGATAGATTGCCCGCTTTTTTTTTTTACATAAATTTGTCCAAGCCTTAAAGCTTTCAAACGGGTCGTTTCTCCCCGCCTTGTCTCTGCTCTACCTCCGGCCCACCTAACCTAGCATGTTTGAGCCTAAGATCTTTCAAACGGTACTAATATTTTCCAACTTGCCCCTCTTAGTGGAGTGTTTTGGGTTGATGGGTAGGTCAATCTATTGGGAATGTTCCCTCGAAATGCCCATTTCGTGGAATATATGATATGTGATTACGACTTATGTATTATTCGTATTCATATTACTGTAACGAATGATTATTTTGAATAATGATATTATCGTATCTTCTGTGTTTTTATTCGATGTTGAGACAAATTATTTATTTATCGTGCAAAATCTTCTAAGAGCATTCAATTAGAAGATTAATAAATAAAACTCGAATGCTAAGAGCTTAGTCATCGAATCTGCTGAAAAGAGAGGGACGCCAATAGACTATTATTCTCTAGTGTTAAACCAGTGCACAAGTCTAAGTCTCCAGTTGTGTGGTTGGATCATGATGATTATATATGTCGGCGTGGTTACGTGATTGTATCAGTCATTTACTTGCGAAGTGGGAGCTTGAGCCATTAACACAGGACATATCGAATCAGGTATTTGGAATCTGATCAGTAGTCGAATCAATGACATGTTGGAATGTCAATGATCAATGGACTGACTATAGTAGGTTGCGTGAACCATAGACTAAAGGGATCAATGAGGAATTGACTTCGTGGTCTTGACTTGTCACTAACTTTACTAGGCTCGATTTGCTGAGTGCATGGGTCGGCAACGAAATGAAGTTGTAACAACGGAGTGTGGTTTGCAGCTAGAACCGCCGAGCAGAATTCATGACCCCATGTAATTCGGGGTACATGTCCTATGAGAATTTCGGGAAGGAAAATCACTTTGGCCGGATCATTAAACTAACACACATGGGACGTGGGGGCTAGTTTATTAATATTCTCAGTAAAAAAAAATAATAAAATGTCGAGTTCGGTGAGTTTGACGTGGCATGACTCTCATCCGACCGGGATATCAATGTAGGGATTATACATGGATTCAATAATTTATAGTTGGTTCGTAAATTTGAAATTATATCAAAATTCTTAATAAACTCAAGATCGGTTCGGCACCATAAGATTAGCAAGGTGCTTGCCGAACCTTTGGATTCTTCCAACATCCGATTAAACTAACCAAGAGGGTCGACTTTAAAAACACCAAGATCGTCTCGGTTAAAAAGCGAGATTAAAATCCTTTCAAATAAGGAGAAAATAACTCATGGAGATAAAATATCAACCACCTTAGAAAGCAAGTTTCGAAATCTATATATGCGTAAGTTAAAATTCGAAGCTAATCAAGCTTAGTAAAAATCGAAAAACAACAATCGGAGCTATCTCTTGCAGTGGAATCCTCTTCTAGCCATCCAAGGGAGTTTGTTGACCTGACACACCACGGGGTTCCTGACACCTCATTCCACCACCTTTGTCGCGCGCGCAATTGGAGTTAGCTAGCCATCGCGAGTCGGTCGGTATCGTGGCTTGAAACTCTCATCTCTTGTGGATTAAGCAATGGATTACATGTGTTTAGTGTGTAGCCAAGCGATCCTAGGGACCTTGGAATCGCCGAATTTTTTTAAAATTTGGCACGTTTTCGGGAACACGGATTTTGAAATTACAGTGGGCGATCCCCAACACAATCCGCAAAAAAATAGGAAAACAATGGTGGTAAAACAAACCTGCCCCAAAACTGCGGTCACTATCCAGGTTAGGTCTGCCTAACGTAAAATGCTGCTAATTTTTTTAAGTTCGGCGAGCCAATTTTCGAAGAGGGGATTGGCTGGGTCGGATGGTGTGGTCCGTGTTCGTTAATCTCGACAAGGTTAAGTATGGGGATAGACCTTTTTCTTTCCTTTAAGTTCAACACGTTTCAATAATCGAAGTTTTAGCGTTCGCATTATTTTGGTCTATTGCATTTATCTGCAATGTGTGAGCTTGGGTTTTTGTTATGCTACCCTAGCATGCGTGTGAGAGATAATTATGTTATATTCAAGTATGGTCTGCAGATTAAATACAATTTCGATAAAATAAATAAAAAAGATGGAACTACAACTCTATTAAAAGTTCACCGGTGTCCCCTTTCTAGAGTATCTCCAATTGGTATTATATTTTAGTGTAAAACACAGCTTTTCCAACGGATACTCCATTTTAACACTATTTTAGAATTTGCAGACATTCGTACTCTATATTTAGAATAACTCTGTTTCTCAACTCTAAAATAGAGTTTTTATTTTTATTTTTTTTTAATTTAAAACTTATGTAATTATGTTTAAAATATATTATATTATCATAATAATAAAATAGAAGTATATAAAAGTTACTTTCTTTATTAATTATGGATTCTAATTACAATTTACTTTAGCTTAAATATTAATTATTATGATATATTGAATTTTAATAATTATAATATTAGGTTATCTTAAATTTGAAAACTTAAGACAAAGCTACATTATTATACGTGTACGTGTTTTAAAATTTTTTTTCTTTGTTTCATTTTTATTATAATGCATTTTATAAATTAACATGTCAATTATACCATTATTACGTTTAATATAAAAAAATAAATTATAGAATATGAATTATAGATAAATTTTTAGACATAATTTAAATTGAATTGTTTTTGTATTATAAATTATTTATAATGAGAGTAAGTATGAATATGTATGAAATATTATTTTTAGAGTAAAAAATAGAGTTAATGGGTTGGAGTAAAAAATAGTGTAGAAAATAGAGTTAATGAGTTGGAGTAAAAGCACCTATATTTTTGTATAAATTTAACCGTATTTTTGTTATGTGGGTTGGAGATGGCCTTACTTACTTTGAAACTAATTTTGTCCCTCACTGATTCTCTCATGCCTCTAATAGAAGTAAAACAACCCCGATTAAGACAAGACACTAATAGTACGAGAAAGTTAAGGCAAACCATAAGAAGAACAAGGATAACGCCACAAACACACACGGACGCTGGTTGCGGACAATGCACCAAAACTCAACTACCTCGTTCCTCTATTTAACATATAAAGATCAGATCAGCTCCTCATTATTGTCTACTTAACCACACCTCCGAATTCCAAAAACCAAAGCACATTTCTTCATTTTCGTTATCTCAATATATCCAACAAAACAAAATCATAAAGAAATGACGACGACGAGGCGGCCTTACTCGTTACCCTTCACTCTAATCATCTCATGCTTGTTCTTCATCCTCGCCCAATCCGAAGACCCCTACGTTTTCTACACGTGGAACGTCACGTACTCCACGCTCACGCTCCTCAACAACGTCCCCCAACAGGTGATCCTCATCAACGGGCAGTTCCCGGGCCCGAGGATCAACGGCACGTCCAACAACAACATAGTGGTCAACGTCTTCAACAACCTCAACGAGCCATTGCTCTTCACGTGGAACGGCATACAGCAGAGGAAGAACTCGTGGGTTGAGGGCATGCTGGGCACCAACTGCCCGATCCAGCCAGGCACCAACTTCACCTTTAAGTTCCAGGTCAAGGACCAGATCGGCAGCTACTTCTACTACCCCACCACGGGCCTCCACCGGGCCTCCGGCGGGTACGGACCCCTAACCGTCTACAGCCGCGACCTTATCCCGGTCCCATTTGACTGGCCCGAGGACGACTACGTCCTCCTCGTGGGCGACTGGTATACCAAGGGCCACGAGACCCTCAAGAAGCTCCTAGACAAGGGGCGCGGGCTGGGCCGGCCCGACGGGGTCGTGATCAACGGCTTGCGCGGCCCCGGCGGGGCCGAAGACGAGCCCCTGTTCACCATGATCCCGGGGAGGACCTACAGGTACAGGGTATGCAACGTGGGGATGAAGAACTCGATCAACGCGAGGTTCCAGGGCCACACGATGAAGCTCGTGGAGGTCGAAGGGTCCCACACGGTGCAGAACGTGTACGACTCGATCGACGTGCACGTGGGCCAGTGCTACTCGGTGCTGGTCACGGCAGATCAGAAGCCCATGGACTACTACTTTGTGGCCTCGACTAGGTTTACGAAGAAGGACTTGACCTCCACGGCCATTATACGCTACGTGGGGGGCAAGGGACCCGCGAACCCGGTCCTGCCCAAGCCGCCGGTTGGATGGGCTTGGTCGTTGAACCAGTTCCGGTCCTTTAGGTGGAACCTGACGGCTAGCGCGGCCCGGCCCAATCCGCAGGGCTCGTACCACTACGGGAAGATCAACATCACCCGCACGATCAAGCTGGTCAACTCGGCTACCACGGTCGACGGGAAGATTAGGTATGCGATCAATGGGGTTTCGCACGTGGATCCCGAGACCCCGTTGAAGCTGGCTGAGTACTACGGGGTCGTGGATAAAGTGTTCAAGTACGATTTGATTCAGGACGACCCCCCTGAAGATGTCGTCAATAAGGTCACTGTTGCTCCTAACGTCATCAAGGGGATTTTCCGCAACTTCGTGGAGGTCATCTTCCAAAATAACGAGAAGAGCGTCCAGTCGTGGCACATGTCGGGATACTCTTTCTTCCCCGTCGCGTAAGCATTTTCTATTTAATTATTTTTATTTTTACGACTAACCCTAGCTAGTAATAACATGCATGCTATGGCGCAACTGTAGACTCAAACACATGCATGCATAATTTTACTATGTATATATACATATATGTGTGTTTTCTCTGGATAGAATCGAGCCGGGAACATGGACCCCGGATCAGAGGAAGAAGTACAACCTTGTGGACGCGGTGTCGAGGCACACGATACAAGTGTATCCAAAGTGTTGGGCCGCTGTTATGACAACGTGGGACAATGCTGGGATGTGGAACCTGAGATCGATGTTGCTCGAGAGGAACTACTTGGGACAACAGCTCTACGTCAGCGTCTTGTCTCCTGCGCTGTCTCTCAGGGACGAGTATAATATGCACGATTTTTGTCTCACCTGCGGGATTGTCAAGGACATGCCTATTCCAAAGCCTTACACTATCTGATCATCGTATAAGGGATTGTGGGGATTCTGGTGAAGAGCGAATAATAAAACGAATAAAGATATATAGAACGATCGACGTATCGTTGTGAAAGTGAAAGCGTTGTTGATTTCTTGAAACTACGACCTTCACTTTCGGTCGATTTTTTGGTAGATTTTAATAATGTAAGTGTAGATCGTATCTTTGGTTGATCCTATCTAAGGTATGTTTGTTTGTCTTGGATTTTCATACAGACCTTTTCGTGGTTCAGATTATGTGAGTTTTGTCTGAGAATGAAATTTCCCAAGTTTAGAAGATGCATCTCGTTGTGTTTTCTTAAATGTTTGATCCGATATTTAAGTAAAAGAAATCTTATTCCGTGTCTTTTACATTTTATTCGCACACTACTAGTAGTCGGCGCACAATCGAACCGATGGTGTGTGCAATAAACAATGAACTTTGATATAACTAAAAATTAAATTAACAAATAACATTAATTTGAAACAAAATTATATGTAAAAGCATGGAAAAGTCTTCTTTCAAATTTTCTTTTAACTAATAAACAACCCGATATCGAAATTACATTGTATCATATTTCGGCAGGCAACATTGGAAGCTTCTCCAATGGGTAGTCTTGAGCAGGAAAGCCTGGCAGCACACTCTTGAAGTGCACTAATACATTTAAAATCCGGGGCTTTAGCTCTTTTTCGGCCTCTCCATGCCAAGAAACCGATGTTAATCGTTGCATTACATAAGTGGTCAACAAATGCAACATTAATTGAATGTAAAATAGAACAAATTAATACATAGATTACCTCTAATTCTGCTTCTGAGTGAATATCATCTAAGTAAGAAAGATTACCTCTAATTCTGGTACTGAGTGACACATATCTGCTGATTTTTTTTGGTTATGATTATAAAAGAGGCCTACAACAATGAAGTATTGTGTAAAGATCAAGATTGAAATCCCTGACAGTTACTGATGAATATCGAAATGCTCTAAGTTGATGGGAAAATGATTTTGTAACCCCGCAGTTTTAGGAGAAAACATAAAGGAGACATGAAACTCGTCGCAAACTAAGATTACCAAGTCCCATGAAGCTAAAAGCCTATTACCATAAAGAATGTCACCTAAATCAACAGCTATGAAGAATAAATGAATGTGCGAAAGAAAACTAACCGATCATAATACTCCGTTTCGAAACCTGGTGAATGCAGAAAATTCTCTTTGGAAGCCTCACCCACCCATGCAGGTGCGCGACGCGGGGCGACCGGATTAGTCGGGGCAACCCCGATACCGGCGGTCATCCGAAAAAGAAAATCATAATTGTTTTAAAAATATATGTGGTGCTCGCTGACTATATAGTAGAATAAGACAACACGGGGTTAGGAATTTTCTTAGTAATAGTGATGAGCTAACGAGCATTGCACACTTTCCTCGTAAGGACGACATTGATTGAGCATTTACCCAAATATTCGTCGTCAAAGTCACTAGATGAAACCATCTCCTTAATCTTCAATCGAACGAATTTATAATGAACTTGGTATTGTTAATAAGGGAAACACTCTATTAGTATCAACTCGATTGGCTTTTGCAGGTGAACGTTACCACCAAGGCTCTTTCTCCCGGCAAGATAATGGAAACCTCCATCTGATCCCTCGGAGGCCCAGACCTTTAATGATCTTTCTTAAGAGAAGAGGAATAACTCCAAATAAGACTCATGTTCGATAGAATAAGGGCGAAAGGGACCTTTCAGAATCTTCCCCTGCCTTCCGACCAAGAAAATGAGGTCTGACTGATGCTTACATCCTGAACGTTACCTCCAGTAAGAGACAAACCCGTTATAGCTGAACATCTTCCCTGCTCACTGCTACCTCTAGCAGGTCCATCGGGATGGAGCCCGAGCTGAAAAAGATACCGGACCTATCTCTGCTGGCATATCTCCTCTAATGAAAGACAGTTCTGACGACATGTCGTCTGATACACCTTCCAGGACCGCTAAGAAGATAGCACATATTTGTGGGATCCATGTCATAAAGGATGGAGATGAATGTCATTTCTAAGGGACATATAGGAGAAATATAGTATAAAAAGGGGAAATCAAAGCCATTTTACAGCATCTTGATCCCTTCCACACATACTAAAACACCAAGAACACACACATCCTCTCTTCCTCTCTTCACCTTTTCTTTATTTTTGGTGGGCTTGAACGCACTTGTAAATATGACAGAATGTGAGCTTGACTGTGTAATCTTTCTCTATTAATGGACAACATCTTCGGCGGCCCGTGGACGTAGGATCCCCTGGGATTCGAATCACGTAAATCGTTATCCCTCATCGTCAGTGTCGTACATTTCCTAGACCTAAATTTTGTTGATCGAAGTCGTACTCGTATTAAATGACGCCGTTTGTGAGAAATTGGAGTTGAGGCGTGAGTTTCTCGAGTTGTGCGTTTGCTTTTGGAAGTGTTTTGGGCTTCCACGTCACAGTTTTGGAGGTGGCAGTTTATCGAACAGTTGTTGGGCGAGGGAGATACACCATGTCCACCACAGCCATGGCTGCCGGCAACCTTGGCCCGGCTGCTGCTGGAGACCGGGCAGCCTCCAATAGCCGCGATCGTAACCAGTGGCCGCTGCCAGTCACCACCAGTTGCCAGATTTTGCTTCCGTGGCTGCGAAAAGTAACCGAGGAAAAATGAAGAAATTACACGTCTAATTTTGAAGCTACGTATCTCGGCCTAAACACCTCTGCTAAGCGGCCGGAGACCACCGCTTGGCTCGTAAATACATCCTCTACTCCACCGGTCTCCATCTCGTGCCTAACTGCTGCACCACATCTCGCCTAGCTCGCTGCTCTGCCCAGGCCTCCCGCTCGCGCCCCTTCGCTGTTGCGTTGCTGCTCCGTCGGAGACCACCGTTGATTCTCTGCAATGTCCTCTACACGCGTACGTACCTATGGCGGCTGAAAATCTGCAGTAGCAACCGCATTCAAGAGCCAAAGGTACACCCCCAGCATCAAGCCATAATTGTTCGATGTTGGAGGAATCGGGCAAATCAACGACGATTTCTCGAAATTGAAGGTACCCACGACATGAATCCTCCATCTAAGTCCCTCTCCTACCATACCTTGCCGTCGCCGGAGCCGAATCGGTTTCTTGCGGAGAAGACGCGATGAGAACAACGATGTCAAGCCGCGATCTCGGATTTTCTCGAAGTTAACCCGCCACCGCCGCAACCTAAGTACCCAAAGGACACCGTTGACACCATCTCTCTTGCCTCAACTGACGTCTCCGCCGTGGACTGGGCGTCGGGAGTCGGTTGTAAGTTCTTCAACATTTTGGGGTCGATTGGAATATTTTGTTATATGTGGCTAATTATGTTATTTTTCTTGGGGAGTGGTTGTTGTGAATTCTGCAATGTGGGGGGCGAGGGGAAAAGTTGAAAAAGTTGGGTTGCTTAGTTTTTTTAATTAGGGGTTGTTGGCGAACTTTAATTCGTTGGGGTTCTGGAATTAATTAGTGGGCATCTGTTGATGATCCATTGGGGTCTAAGGTCCCACGAGTCACAATAGCCCGTAGCAGAAATGCTACTTATGAAAGCTGCAGCCTGAAAGAGCTACGACTACATAGCTCTGGCCGCATACTCATTTATGAGTTCGAGGGTAGGTGCGAGCTCTCCTGGTCCCCAATTTGAAAACTCACTAACAAGCTCTCCTGATCTCATGACCTACATTCTTCGATACTGCTGCTACAACTTGATCATCTGAGGAAGGCAGCTGAGCAGGCATTACCATCTGTCAACATCTGCTTCATCACCACATTTCCTGGACTAATAGTTGGGCTTGAACAGTGGAAAAGATTCGAAAAAGGGACCAATAGGTCTGCCTAAAATGCCCAAGACAATAGGACTAGCCCTAATCATATCAGACCAACATGTCTTCCAAAACCACCAAAGACTAACAGGTCTGCAGCCTAAACCACACAAGACCAGCATGTCTGTTAATACCAAAACACGCAAGTCTCCCTAAAGGGCCATGGACTAACAGGTCTACGGCCCTAACAGTAGCACACCAACAGATGTGCCATAAAAAGTCCCAAAATGCTCGGACCGCTGGACGACAAAGCACTGACACTCCCATGCACTATCTCGCATAAGCCCCGACATGCTCGACGACAAAGCAATTCACTCCGATGCACTGTCTCGCATAAGCCTCGACACGCTCGGGCCGCTTGACGATAAAGCCCTGACACTCCTAAGCACTATCTCGCATCAGCCCGACACGCTCGAGCCGCTCCACACTTAAGCCCGCATGCCCATGCAATATCTCGCATAAGTCTCGAGGAGGAGCATTCGGGCTTCACAATTCACAAGCCCCCAAAACGAGGCACAAATTCTCAAGCCCTCAAAACGAAGACAAATACTCAAGCCCTCAAACGAGGCACAAAAACTCAAACCATGCAAGGAGGCTGAAGAATCAAATCCTAGAGACGAAATTTCTAAAATCAACTAATGTGGCAAAACCCTCGCCTGATTAGGATCTATAAGTCCAGCTCTACGTTGACGGAAAAAGGCCCGGCCTATCCATTTGGGATTTTTAAGCCCGGCTCCATGCCGGCGGGCTTCTAGCTCCGTGCGGCTGAGCACAGAGCTGACCTCTCTGATCATGATACCTTAGCTCAGCTATGTTGACTTATCTCAGCTATGCTAACTCAATTCAGTAATGGTGACAAACAAGTCCTTAATTCAGCTATGCCGACGAACACACCTCAATTCAGCTATGCTGACAAACGACTTCTTAATTCAACTATGCTAACAGATATAACTCAATTTACTTATGCTAATAGACAAGTCCTTAGTTCAGCTATGCTGACGTACACATCCCAATTCAGCTATGCTGACAGATAAGTCCGTAATATAACTATGCTGCCGGACACACCTCAATTCAGCTATGCTGACGTAAATATCCCAATTCAGCTATGTTGATAAAGAAGTCCGTAATATAACTATGCTGCCGGACACAACTCAATTCAGCTATGCTGACGGACACACCTCAATTCAGCTATGCTGACAGATTAGTCCTTAATTCAGCTATGCTAACAGTGCTTGCGAACAAAGAGCCGATCTCTCTGATCAGGATACCTAAGTACAACTATGTGCTGGTACATAACGACCTAACATATCTCGTCAGGATGTCTAATCATAGATCTGACCTCTGATCAAGATATCTAAGTCCAACCTAGTGCTTTGGAAGACTTGATCTCTCTGATTAGGATATCGAAGTCCAACTGAGTGCTGACGAACGAAGACCCGATCATTTCGATCAGGATACCTAAGTCCAAATCCGTGCTGGCAAACAAAGAACTGACTTGTCTGGTCAGGATTCCCAAGTGAAGACCCGACGTGTCTGGTCAGGATTTCCAAGTGAAGATCCGACCTGTCTGGTCAGGATTCCCAAGTGCAGACCTGACCTCTCTCCTCAGGATTCCAATGTGAAGACATGACCTTTCTGGTCAGGATATCTAAGTCCAGCTCAGTGCTGACGAACGAAGACTCGATCTCTCTTGTCAGGATACATAAGTCCAGCTATGTGCTGGCAAACAAAGAACTGACTTGTCTGGTCAGGATTCCCAAGTGTAGACCCGACCTGTCTTGTAAGGATTCCCAAGTGAAGACCCGACCTGTCTTGTCAGAATTCCCAAGTGAAGACCCGACCTGTCTGGTCCGGATTCTCAAGTGAAGACATGACATGTCTTGTAAGGATTCCCAAGTGAAGATCCGACCTGTCTGGTCAGGATTCCCAAGTGCTTGTCAGGATTCTCAAGGTAAGACCTAACCTTTCTGGTCAAGATTAAACTATGCTGACAAACAAGTCCTTAATTTACCTATGCTGATGGACAAATATCAATTCATCGATGCTCACAAAAAGTCCGTAATTCAGCTATGCCGACGGACAAGTCCTTAATTCAGCTATGCTGACAGACACATCTCAAAAGCAATGTTGACAAACAAGTCCTTAATTCAGCTATGCTGATGGACACATCTCAATTCAACTATATTGACAAAGAAGACCTTAATTCAACTATGCTGATGGATAAATTCAAATATGCTGATAGACACATCTCAATTCAACTATCCTTACAAACAAGTCCTTAATTCAGCTATGCCAACGGATACATCTCAATTAATCTATGCTAACAAACAAGTCCTTAATTCAGCAATGCTGACAAAACACATCTCAAAGCTATAGTGATAAACACATCTCAATTCAGCTATGCTGACAAACAAGTCCTCAACTCAGCTATGTTTACGGACACACCTAAACTAAGCTATGCTGACTGGGGAAGTCTCATTGACTATAAAAATGAATTCAGTTATGGTGACAAATAAGTCTCAATAACCATAAAAATGTCTCAGCTCAGTCATGACGAAGACCTGATTTCTCTGATCAGCCTATCTAAGTCCAACACAATGTTGGAGAACGAAGATCTGATCTCTCTGATCAGGATATCTAAGTCCAGCTCGGTGCTAGCAAACGGAGACCTGATATCGTTGATAAAGATATCTAAGTCCACCCCAATGTTGGCGAATGAAGACCCGATGTCTCCGATCAGGATACCTTAGTCCAGTTCTGTGCTGGCAAATAAGGAACTGATCTCTATGATCAGGATACCTACGTCTAGTTATGTGCTGGTAAATAAAGACCTTACATATCTATTCAGGATTTATAATCAGAGACATGACCTATCTGATTAGGATATCTTAGTCAAAGTCCAGTGTTATAGAAGACTTGATATCTTTGATCAGGATCTCTAAGTCCTGCTCAGTGCTGACGAACGAAGATCCGAACTCTCCGATCATGATACATAAGTCCAGCTCTGTGCTGGCAAACAAAGAACTGACTTGTCTGGTAAGGATTCCCAAGTGAAGATCCGACATGTCTTATTAGGATTCCAAGTGAAGATCCGAGCGGTCTATTCTAGCCAGGATTCCCAAGTGAAGACCCCACTTGTCTGGTCAAGATTCCCAAGTGAAAACCCGACCTGTCTGGTCATGATTCCCAAGTGAAGACCCGACATCTCTGGTCAAGATTCCCAAGTGAAGACATAATCGATCTTGTTGGGATTTCTACGTCCAACCCCGTGCTGGTAGATGAAGATCCGAACTACCTGGTCAGGAAGGTTAAGTACAGCTCCGCATTGAGACACGGAGACTTGATCAATATGTTTGGACCAACATATCTTAGTTTATCTCTGCGTTCTCTAGACGATCGGTAGGTTTGCAACATTATGACCGACATATGCTAGATGAGAGATTAAGAGAGCGGGATGATCTCGACACTCTGAGTGTCGTATGTCATGAGGGAAGTGCTGTTGAATAAGTCGTAAAAGGGAGAAAGATAAGAGAATAATGCGCTTTGATAAAGCTCTGAATGTTTTACTACATTGAGCACAATTCAGAGAAGGGGAAGTGGTTGATGCGGGTGACTTTTACCACCAGGACTCTTTCTCCCGACTAGATAGTGGAAACCTCCATACTTGATCTCCCAGAGGCCCAGACCTCTGAAGATCCTTCTTAAGAGAAGAGGAACAACCCCAGATAAGACTCAGGTCCGATAGAATATGGGAGAAAAGGACGTTCCGGAATCATCCCTTGCCTTCCGACGAAGAATACGAAGTCTGATTAATGCCTACATCCGGAACGCTACCTCCGATAAGATACAAACCCGTTAGAGCTAAACATCTTCCCTGATCACTGCTACCGCTAGAAGACCTGTCGGGGTGGAGGAAGAGCTGAAAGAGATACATCGGGTAGAGCTTACCTATCACTGCTGGCAGATATACTCTAATGATAGACAGTCTTGACGACATGTCGTCTTATACACGTGCCAGGAACGCTAAGGAGAAAGCTACACGCTCGTGGGATCCATGTCATAAAGGAATGAGAGGAAAGTCATTTCTAATTGACAAGTGGGAGAAATATATCATAAAAGGGGAAATCCTACCCATTTTACAACATCTTGATCCCTTCCACGCACATTGTCACACCAAGAACACACACATATTCCCTCTTCCTCTCTTCACCTTGTCTTTATTTTTTGCGGGCTTGAAAGCACTTGTAAATATGAGAGAAGATGAGCTTGAGTGTGTAATCTTTCCCTATTAATGGAAATCATCCTTCGGCTGCTCGTGGACGTAGGATCCACTCGGATCCGAACCACGTAAATCGTTGTCCCTCTTTCTTTTTGGTCTTTTCTTATATTTTCAACAACTCGAGTCTAACTTAACTCCACCATCATACGTTTTCTAGCTAAACTTTTTTGATTGTGATCGTACCCGTATCAGCTTTATTGTCATACAATTCAATATTGGAACCACTTCTGATATTTATTTGGGCTAGAAAAAGATCAGAATCATGAAAAAAACTCGTTTTCTTTTGCCAAAATCTACACTATCGAATATGTATAACTTTTCTTCTCCACATGCATGAACAATATTTTGAATAACGCGTAATGGCCGATATTGGAAGTCCCAAAGTATACTCTTCTGGGTCCAAAAGTGAGTGACTCCCATATCTATTTTTCTTCGTAGTGTTGAAAAAATCCTCTTGTTCCCGTAACCAATGTTCCTCGTCGGCGTCTGGAGGGGGCCTAGCGCCAAGGCGGTTTCTAGGTGAAAATTATACGGTATACATATGTGTTAATATTCTGAAAATTTCTTAATATGTTAATATTCTGCAAAAGTAAAGGTATATCAAATATATTCAAACATTCTAATTAAATAATGTCAATTCAATAATATTTCTTATATTGAGAATTTATTTTTAAAATTTAAAAAAAAAAGAAAAAAAATGGAACTGATTAGTCGACCGCCTAGCCAATTAATCGGTCTATTAGTCGTCCGCCTAGCTAATCAGCATGCCGATTGATCTGATTAATTATCGATTAATTGGTTCCACCGATTAATCGGCCGCATAGCCGATTTTTGCCTCGGACGGGCACCGCCTAGCGCCTAGGTGGACACCCAGGCTGATTTTTACAACAGTGCTCGTCGCATGTGTGCGATCGATACTTGTGGAATTAAGTTTTCAGAACTCCCGCATGCCCACAATCGTTCACATTCGATGGATGACCAACATGTTTTTCTTAGTTTTTCTTTAAGTGGGCTAAATTATGGTTTACCCCACGTGGTTATACTGAAATGCATCAACTCTGCTTTTTATTGCACCGAACTCCCGTGTGCTAAATCGTACCTCAGGTGGTGTCTAAAGCCAAGCACGATATCCCCCAATTACGGGGTGGAAATAACAAGGAGCGCATGATTAAATAAATCCACGAGGAATTTCTGTGCAATTTACAAACTATAAGAGTTTCGTGCATTTTGGCTAAATCGCATAGGCTTATGCATTTTAGCCTTCAAAGAATATAGCTTTAACGAGAACTAAGGAGTGTGCTTGCCTCAAACTAATTTTCGAATCTTGGCTATTTATGACAAGGCTTGTTAATGGGGCAGAGATTCCCTGTTCCCACGGGGATCCGTCCTAAACGGGACATGCGCGGGGCAGGGATGGGACGACATCTTGCCCCCACGGGCCCGCGGGGATCCCCGCCCCGTTTTCTAATACTATTATACTATTTAAATAATACTTATTATAACCTATTTATATTACTATAATATTTTAATAATATTTATTATACCTTATTAATATTATATTAATGTGAATAATATTAAAAACATATTTTAAATAATATATCAATTTAAATATTATAGTATAAATAGTATATGTTTTAAAAAAAATTGCGGGGCGCGTAATCCCGTAGGACGCGACGGGACGGACACGATCCTATTTACTTGGTAGGGTCGGGGACATGAATTGATCCCGGTCCCCGCCCTGTCCCGTTGACATCCCTACATTTTGGTTGAGATATTCTTGCTTTTTATCCAAACCAAATCTTGACTACAAGATTTTCGAAAATACTCCTAGCTTTTTTCTTGTGATGCTAAGTCGAAGATGAGGTAGTCTTGCCTTGTATATCACTTGTCATATTGACTAGATTTACCATACTTACTTAGGTCTAATTAAGTTGACTTCTATAGTTCTTTAGGATTTGACTTACGATGCGTTTGAATTCATGAATTTGAATTGAATTATGTGAATTGAAATTATGAATTCCGAAATTCGAATTTCAAATCCAATTTCATTGTATGCCAAACACTAGAATTTCGTAATTCGGATTTCAAAATAGAGCTCGAGCTCGACAATAATGAGCTCGAGCCAAGCTTTGGTCGAGTCGGTTCATCGAGCTCGTGAGCCGGCTCGACTCGTCGTTCGTTAAGCTCGAACCGAGCTTTTATCGAGCAAGCTAGACTTGTCGTTCGTCTAGCTCGAGCCGCCACATCGAGCTAGCATTCCGGTTCAACTCGTTGTTCACCCATACTTATGGTTATTATTATTTTTATTATTATTATTATTATTATTATTATTATTATTATTATTATTATGAAAATCATTACGGGAGGGATTTGGATTTCGAAAAAGGACCACTTGCGGTCGAATTTCGAAATCATCAAACAACAAGCGTTTGAATTCTCCTCCGATTTGGATGAAATCAAAAACCAAATCCGAGCGGTTGCCAAACGGGTGATTTGGATGAATTCCGGAATTTCAAATCAAAATCCGCGAATCCAAACGGACCATTAAATAATTCCTTAGGACATTATCTAATCTCTGAGCTTACATAATCCAATAGTTCTAGTCTAGCCTACCACACAATTACTATTATGAAGCACGTAGACCTAAACTCACATCTCGATTTCGTTGGCCTTGTCATTGTACAACATTAGTCCATTCGTCCAGTTACATGTGTCTCAACCCATTAAGGCCTAATCACGTGTTCTCTCCTGATGCGTAGCGAGTGATCCGATTTTGATGAGTAGCTCGCAAGAGTCCAATTTAGGAGGCCGAAACAGCCCAAATAAGAAGCCCGAAATAGAGGAATTTTGAAGGTCATTGCATGAAAGTCAAAGCAAGAAGCATGGAAAGACGTTAGCTACGAGCAGCCACGCCGAACGTCCCACAAAGTTCAACGGGACAAAGTTCAAACGGTGACAACAGAAGATAACCTTCTATCTGACCACCCTGAACCTTGTTCGTTTTCCGACGGAGCTTGCTCCGAATGTGAAAGAAAACGCAGCACCAGTTGAGGGGGCAAATGCTGACGGCGCAGATGCTGCTGCACATGTCGTATATGCTCAATACGAGCAGGAGAAAGCGGCGTTAGATGCATGGAAGCATAATGACTTCATCTGTCGGAATTTTATTCTGAACGCTCATGGCGATTACCTATACAACGTTTATGCAGTGGCTACAAATGCGAAAGAGTTGTGGGAATCGCTGGACAAGAAATATAAGACCGATGATGCTGGACTGAAAAAGTTCATAGTCGGCCGATTCTTGGACTACAAGATGACTGATTCCAAACTTGTATTAGATCAGATCCGTGATCTGCAACTTATCATCCACGACATGCACGCGAAGAATATGTAGATCAGCGAATCCTTCCAGGTAGCTGCTATTATCGAGAAGCTACCACCTCTGTGGACGGACTTCAAGAACTACCTCAAGCACAAGCATAAGGAAATGAGGCTTGAGGACCTGATTGTGAGGCTTCGGATCGAAGATGACATCCGAAAGATCGATGCCAAGAACAAAAGGGGAAGCATGGAGGCAAGAGCAGACCTAGCTGAACCGAGCTTCGACAACAAACGAAAGAGGCCGGAGTCAACGCAGAACAAGCAGAAGATGTATTCCAAGAGAATTAAAGGAAACTGCTACAACTGCGACAAACCTGGGCACATGGCCAAGGATTGCCTCCAGAAGAAGAAAGGCGGTCGGAATATGGCTCTCCTGGCCGAGGAAAAGAAGTTGGCGACGGAGCTGTTGAGCTAGACCTTGTTGCGGTCGTGTACGAGGCAAACATGGTTGAAAACCCGAACTCCTGGTACATCGACAGCGAAAAAACTCGCCACATCTGCTCCGACAAAGAGATGTTCTCCACCTACACAACGATATCGGGTAGGACGCTCTATATGGGGAACGCACCTACGTCCAACATCATAGGATTGGGACGACTGGTGCTGAAGATGACATCCTGAAAGGAGTTAACGCTTGTGAACGTGCTACATGTCGCGGACATCCGCAAGAACTTGGTCTCCGGCTCTGTACTTAGAAAAGTTGGGTTTAGACAGGTGTTTGAAGGTGACGAGTATGTACTGACAATAAATGGTCATTTTATAGGCAAAAACTACCTCGAGAAGGGGATGTTTAAGTTGAATGTAATGCCTGTAAAGCGCAGGATTAAGCTCGCTGATAATAAAGTCAGTTCTTTGTATTAGGGCTCTCTGCTTAGTAAATCCGGGTTTAGCCGGGTGCTCGGCGGTGCGAGGCACCGCCGAGCTCGATCCCGAGCCCGACACCGAACCGAGCCGTGCCAAGTGCGCAATGGGCACTTTGTAGGTGCACATTGCACTTCGCACGCTGCATCGTCGCTAGGAGCTACTGGAGCCAAAAATTTTGTCCAGCAATCACGTGGCGGCGAGATGTTGACGTGAGTACATGTGATGATGAGGTGGCGCAGCATAAGCGCTGACTGGGCCAGCTGAGGTGGCATGACCCGTTGGGTCGTTTGGCCGCACAAGAACGAACTATCGAATGGACCTACCTGGCCCGAGAATACGAGGGGGCGGGTCGAGAAGCTTCCAATTGTGGGGCAGTCCAGAAGTTGTGACCTTTCACATTCTGGCCCCAAAACGTCAAAAGTCAGGAAGTCCAAAAGTTGCATTTATTGCTATTCGGTCCCCGAAACTCCATAGTGCCTATCAATAGGAATCATGGGAGATGGAAAATTCATTTGAACCAAAGCATTCCGCATTAGTCACTCCCAACTCCCTAGTTCCCGAAGCAAGAAAAAACTCGAATTTCCAGTAGATTTGCCGGAAAATCCTATTCGTAGTGCTGCGATACGAGATTCAGAAAGTCGTTGTATCTTCGAAAAAATCACCGTCAACCGATAGCACTACCGCTGCCCAGACGCGACTCACCGCCGTTTCCAACAACTAGTTGTGGCGTCAAAACTTTCAACCAAACCTAGCACGTAATTTAAATGTGTGAGGGCCAGTTCTGTTTGAGGGGATATGATTTCAAAAACCGTTCGTTGTGATCCGAAGGAGCTAGGCTCATTCCATTTTTGTGCCCGGCTCACGCAATTTATATCGTCCAAATTGAATCCTACCATTTTTCGGTTCGTGTCAAGTCTTTATATATTTTTCTATTTTTAAGGATGGTATTTTATTTAACGTTCACATAAGAATCTCGATTCGAGTTCGTATTAGCTTGGCATCAGAGCATTGGTTTCCTTGATTGATAGTTTTCGAGTCTTAAAAAAGCTCAGAAAAATTAGGAGCTAAAAAATGTAGTACCTCAAAAAAAGAAAAAAGAAAAAGAGGTCGGCAGATTTATAAAAAATCGTTTAGGAACCGTGTTAATTTTTTTTTTATTTTTTTGCCTTCATGAGTCATGATTTCTCGATTTTCAATCGGTCTTTTGCACCTTATAATATCTCAGTTTTTTTCATGTCTTATTTTGTCGCGTTGGATTCTTAGTTAGAGTCGTGCTAAGCTGCTTGAATCCGAGTGAAAGGAGAATAAAGAAAAAAGTCGAGTGGCAAAAACCGAGTGACCAAATCCCGTACATAAGTCAATAGTATACACTTGGTGAGTGATATTTCATGTAAGAAGGGGTAGGAATGTGAGGAATGTCTTAGAAAGAACAAATGCTGAGATGATGCCCGGAGCACCGTCGCCAAATCCGATATTATTAAGCCTTCAAAGAAGTGGTGGAGCGAACGAATAATAACTACCCAACCATGTTCTCACAGTTGCGGGAAATAAGCAACCAACAAGGGAACGTCGGCAAGTCGAGCACACATGGGACAGATTTTGAGCACGATGAAGAGGAGGATTCGGAGATGCTCGGGAGAAATAGGAGAAGATAACGGTCATCCCAAGATGATCTTAGGAACCTTCGGATCAATCTACCTATGTTTCGCGGCCAAAGCGATCCGGAAGCAAATCAAGATTGGGAGCAAAGGTGGAACTCATATTTGATTCCGAGCATCGAGAGGTGTAAGTAGCTACGAAGACGTCGAGAGCTTAAGTGACCGAGGTGGAAAGCCATAACGAAGGTCATGGATACACCAAACCAGAGATTATTGGGAAACTGTGGTTCTTAGTTGATTAAAACTTGTTGTCTGGTAAAAATGTGAAGCACTCATTTGATGGTGTTTAAGTAATCAAAGAGATGGTACAAAAAATAAAAGATTGCGAGAGATTTAGATGTAATCGCAGACCAAGGGCACGTGAAAGAAATGGGACAGAATACGTTGAGCGAACCGAGTTTAGAGGGAGAAGAGCGAGCAACAGGCAATAAACACCATCACGAGCAAGGCCGAGCTAATTTCGAGAAAAGGCCCTACGATGTACGAGGCAAATAAACAAAGGTCGAAGGAAAGTATTTGATCCTGGTTGCCAAATCTAGATTCTTATGCAAAAGGAGCGGTTCCCAGCTGAGAAGCAAAACAAATTACAACAACGAGGCGACGAACACTTAAAATTACTTGGATTCGAGGATGAATCATTTCCAAGGGAGGGGATAGTTTGATGCAAAACCAGTTAGTGATTCAATGTCGATGATTATCCCGCATTAGTCCAATTTAGAGGCCCAAACAGCCCAAATAAGAAGCCCAAAAGAGAGGAATTTTGAAGGCCATTGCATGGAAGTCAAAGCAGCAAGCATGGAAGTCAAAGCAGGAAGCATGGAAAGACGTTAGCTACATTTTTGTCGCTCTAATTACTTTGACTGCATGGTTGTTGGTGAAGTAACTTTGACTCAATTAAGTCATTCCAGTTTTCAGAAATAATTTTGCTGATAATTACGTATCAGTTTAGGCTATATATACTTGTCAAATGTACATATGAAAAATAACATTGAAGTTGAGTTTTCGATAAACTCGTGAGTTTATTTCCTTTTCAGTTTCTCACAAATTAGCCCGGTTTTGCTTCGCCATTTCTCCGACTTATCAACTAGTATTTTGTGGAATTTAACTAGTTGTGGAGTCAAAACATTCAACAAAACTCAGCCCGTAATTCAAAGGTGTTAGGCTATGGCCGCATATTCACTTCTGAGTTCGGGGGGAGGTGCGAGTTCTCCTGATCCCCAATTTGGAAACTCGCTAGCAAGCTATCCTGATGTCTTGACCTACATCCCTCGGTACTGCTGTTACAACTGAGGAAGGCAGCTGAGCATGCATTACCATTTGTCAACATCCACCACCTTTCTTGGACTAACAGCTCGGCTGGAACAGTGAAAAAGATTCGAAAAAGGGACCAATAGGTCTGCCTAAAAAGCCAAAGACCAATAGGTCCGGCTGTAATAATATCAGACCAAGTTGTCTTCCAAAAAAACCAAAGACTAAAAGGTCTGCGGCCTAACACACAAGACCAACACGTCTGTTAATACCAACAACACGCAGGTCTTCCTAAAGGGCCAAGGACTAACATGTCTACGCCGTAGAATTGATATCTCTTGTCAGGATATCTAAGTTAAGCCCAATGCTGGCGAGCGAAGTCCTGATCTCTCTGATCATGGTATCTAAGTCCAGCCTAGAGCTGGCAAACGAAGACCGTATCTCTCCGATCAGGATACCTTAGTCCAACTCTGTGATGGAAAATAAAGAACTGATCTCTCTAATCAGGATATCTAAGTCTTGCCATGTGTTGGTAAATAAAGACCTGACCTATCTGGTCAGGATTTCTAATCATAGAGCTAACCTCTCTTATCTGGTTATCTATGTTCAGCCCAGTGCTGTCTAAGACCTTATCTCTCTGATCAGGATATCTAAGTCCAGCTCAACGCTGACGAACAAAGACCCGATCTCTCCGATCAGCATACCTAAGTTCACCTATGTGCTGGAAAAGATAGAACTGTCTTCTTTGGTCAGGATTCCCAAGTGAAAACCCGGCTTGTATGGTCAGGGTTCCCAAGTGAAGACTTGACCTGTCTGGTCAAGATTCCCAAGTGAAGACATGACCTACCCGATCAGGATTCAACTATGCTACAAACAAGTCCTCTTGAGCTATTCCGACAGACACAACTCAATTCAGCTATGCTGACAAACAATTTCTTAAATTAAGCTATACCGACGAACAAGTCCTTAATTTAGCTAAACTGACAGACGCAGCTCAACTAAGGTATGCTGACAAGCAAACTCAGCTATGCTGACGCACATATCTCAATTAAGCTATGCTGACAAACAAGTCCTTAATTCGGTTATGCTGATAGACACATCTCAATTCTGCTATGCTGAAAAACAAGCCCTCAATTCAGCTATGCTGACGGACACGTCTTTACTCAGATATGCCGACAGACAAGTCTCATTAAAATGAATTCATTTATGCTGACAAACAAGTTTCGTTGACCATAAAAATGTCTCTGCTCAGTCCTCACAAAGACCTGATCTCTCTGATCAACCTATCTAAGTCCAGCCCAATGCAGGCGAATGAAGACCCGATCCCTCTTATCCGTATATCTAAGTCCAACTCAGTGGTGGCAATCGAAAACCTGATATCTCTGATCAAGATATCTAAGTTCAGCGCAGTGCTGGCAAACGGAGACATGGTCTCTCCGACTAGGATACATGATACTAGCTCTATGAGACAAATAAGGAACTGATCTCTCTGATAAGGATACCTAAGTCAAGTTATGTGCTGGTAAATAAAGACCTGACCCATCTAGTAAGAATTTCTAATCAGAGACATGACCTCTCTAATAAGGATATCTATGTCTTGTCCAGTGTTGTAAAAGACCTGACAGTGTTGACGAACGAACACCCGATCTCTCCGATTAGGATACCTGACAGAGACACGACCTCTCTAATCAAGATATCTAAGTCTAGCACAGTGTTGACGAACGAACACCCGATCTCTCCGATTAGGATACAAGTCCAGCTCTGTGCTGGCAAACAAAAAACAGACTTGTCTGGGCAGGATTCCCAAGTGAAGACCCGACCTGTTTGGTCAGGATTTTCATGTGAAGATCTGACCTGTCGAGTCAGGATTCCCAGGTGAAGACATTACCTCTCTCGCCAGGATTCCCATATGAAGACATGGCCTTTATGGTCAAGATTTAACTATGCTGACAAAAAAGTCCTTAATTTGTCTATGCTGACGGACACATCTCAATTCATCGATGCTGATAAATAAGTCCTTAATTCAGCTATGCCGACAAACAAGTCCTTAATTCCACTACGATGACAGACACATCTCAATTAAGCTATGCTAACAAATAAGTCCTTAATTCAGCTAGGTTGACGGACACATCTCAATTCAACTATACTAACAAAAAAGTCCTTAATTCAAGTATGATGATGGATAAGTCCTTAATTCAGCTATTCTGATGGACACATCTTATTCAGCTATGCTGACAAACAAGTTCTTAATTCAGCTATGCTAACGGACACATCTCAATTACGCTATGCTGACAAAAAAGTCCTTAATTCAGCTATGCTGACACACACATCTCAATTCAGCTATTCTAACAAACAAGTCATCAATTCAGCTATGCTGACGGACACGTCTTAACTTTGGTATGCTACCTGACATGTGTCATCGACTATTAAAATGAATTGAGTTATGCTGACAAACAAGTATAATTGGCCATAAAAATGTCTCCGTTCAGTGTTGACGTAGACATGATCTCTGATCAGCCTATCTAAGTCCAGCCCAATGCCGGCGAACGAAGATGATCTCTCAGATCAGGATATCTAAGTCCAACTCAGTGTTGGCGAATGAAGACCTGATATCTCTTATCAAGATATCTAAGTCCACCCTAGTGTTGGCGAACGAGGACCCGATCTTTCCGATCTGGATACCTAAGTCCAGCTCCGTGCTGGCAAATAATGAATTGATCTCTCTGATAAGGATACGCCAGTCCTGCTCTGTGATGGCAAATAAGGAACTGATCTCTCTGGTCAGGATACCTAAGTCCAGCTTTGTGCTGGTAAATAGAGACCTGACCTGTCTAGTAAGGATTTCTAGTAAGAGACCTGACCTCTCTTATTAGGGATATCTTAGTAAACTCCAGTGCTGTAGAAGACTTGATATCTCTGGTCAGGATATCAAAGTCCAGCTCAGTGCTAACGAACGAAGACATGATCTCTCTAATCAGGATACATAAGTCCAGCTATGTGCTGGCAAGCAACGAACTAACTTGTCTGGTCAGGATTCCCTAGTGAAGACCCGACCTGTCTAGTTAGGATTCCCAAGTGAAGACCCGACATGTCTTGTCAGGATTCTCAAGTGAAGACCCGAGGTGTCTGGTCAGGATCCTAAGTGATCTGTCTTTTAAGGATTCCCAAGTGAAGATTCGACTTGTCTGGTCAGGATTTCCAAGTGAAGACCGAGCCTCTCTTGTTAGGATTCCCTAGTGAAGACCAGACCTTTCTGGTCAAGTTTCAACTATGCTGACAATCAAGTTTAATTTACCTATGCTGACGGACAATTCATCGATACTGATAAATAAGTCCTTAATTCAGCTATACCGGCGAACAACTCCTTAATTCAGCTATGTCGACATACACCTCTCAATATCTATGTTGAAAAACAAGTCCTTAATTCAACTTCATTGACGAACACATCTCAATTCAACTATATTGACAAAGAAGTCCTTAATTTAACTATGCTGATAGATAAGTCCTTAATTAAACTATGCTGATGGACACATATCAATTCAGCTATGCCGACAAATAAGTCCTTAATTCAGCTATGCCACGGACACATCTCACATAAGATACGCTAACAAACAAGTCCTTAATTCAGTTATGCTGAGAAACACATCTCAATTAACCTATGCTGAGAAACACATCTCAATTCAACTATGCTGACAAACCTGAGTTCAACAACGAAGGAGGAGGTGCACAACGCACACAGGGACATAATTCTATTTTAAATACGTTAGCGTGAACTCATCGACTCCCAATATTCAATTGGAACGATCCGATAAAATGGATAACACATGCCGAAGAATTCTTCGCAATCCAACAAACTGAAGAACAGGAGAAAGTAGCATGCACGCTAGCTAAAATGGAAGCAACCGCTCTACATTGGACGCAATACTGGCGAAAGAAGGATCGAAATCGCGATTGGCGGGGGTTGTTTCACGAATTGATGGAGCGTTACCGTAAGGGACATAAGAAGATCGATCGACTATGCAAATCAACTCAATTAGGAATAATAAACAACACAATCGTACAAGACAAGCACGTGGAAGACGACATACCAGAACAAGACCGAGTGGGCAATGATCTGATCACGAAGCACTCCGAATTTATCAGTTACCCCATCTCTCTTTTGTTTGAGAAAACCAACGAGAAGGAAATTTCAGATGACGAGGTTGAAAAAGACAAAAAGAACAAGGAAAACAAGGCCGAAAAAGAGGACGGAGAGAAAGAAAAAGTCAAGGGGAACAAAAACAAGATCAGGGTAGTCTCTCACGAGTGGAACCTGATTAACAAGCAGAAGCCCATCTCGATGAGGCAGTTCGAGGAAATAACCAAGGAGTCCGGGGTGTTCTAAAAGATTAATGATCCGAAAGACCACTTGGTCGTGAGTCAATTCTCTGTCGAGGGGCAGCTTGAGTTCAAGGTTGTCCGCTTCGTTCCAAAGACGGAACCTTTCCCTCTCCGCGACACCAAAAAGAAGCCCAACAACATCAAGGTCTACGTCCACCGAGTTTTCATCATGGACAATAGTGACGAGTTCACCCTCCAAGTACTTAGGTGTTGTTAAAGGAATCATGGCTTGACTAGTTTCAAGATATGGGACCCCGGAGAGCTGCCGTACCGCTTTGAGGACAATGCGAATTTTCGAGGGTTTGATAATGTTAGGAGACGATAATATATTTAATTATTATAATAATAATTATTATTATTATTTAGAGATTCATTAGGGTAGAGAGATTTATTATGGATTCAAATTTCGTATTGTGTTAGTTTAGATTTATTAGGAATTTGTTTAGTCTGTTTACATACGTTTTCTCCTATAAAAGGAGAAGCGTTAGTAGCATTATTTTCACGTCTTGATTTAGGATTTTAAGGGCCGGAGTCTTCGACTCTCGGATTGTGAGGGCCGGGTTTTCGAACTCTCGGATTTAGTTATTAGGAAAGCTATTAGTATCGTTTATATCCGTAGTCTTCGTCCGTATTGATTAATAATCATTATTTTATTTCAATTTTCTGTTGTCCACCGCCTTCACTCTAATAATCTCATGGAGACATGTGACTTTGTTAGGAAAAGGTACGATCTCATGAAGAAATACGATTTTTGCGGAAAAAGTATGATCTCACCAAGAGACAGTATTTTGCCAAAAGGTACAATGTTACGAAGAGTCACGACCTTTCGCGAAGAGACGACTTTTCAATAACATGCACGACCTTTCACGAAGAGTCACGACCTTTCGCGAAAAGATGTACGATCTCACAAAAAGGTGCGACCTTCCCTATAGCAGTTTGATCTTGGGAGCTGAGCAGAAGATCGAAGCGAAACAGATAAACTGAGAAATTGGAAAAGGGAAAATCGGGTTCTGTGTTTTTGTTTTGGTATATACAAAAATACAAAATGTTAATAAAATAAAAACAGAATTAAAGCCCAACAGTGCAAAGTGAATGTTGAGCTGTCATTGATGAGTTGTAAGCATTTGATGACGTGTGCCCACGTGAGTCTTCACACTTCTGCAGCCCCCCATCAAGATGAGCATGGGTATGACGTAGGCTCATCTTGGACAAAATAGACCGAAAAGCAGGGGACAATAGGGACTTGGTGAACAAATCCGCGAGGTTCTTGGACGAGACGATGTGTTGAGTAAATATGAATCCTTGCTTGAATTGATCTCTGACGACATGGCAGTCGATTTCGATGTGCTTGGTCCTTTCGTGGAATACCGGGTTGGAGGTGATGTGAAGAGCCGCTTGATTATCACACCACAAAGGTATCGGACGAGGTATAGAATTTTGAAGAGCAGAGAAAATATAAGACAACCATTGAAGTTCTCGAACCGTGGAAGCCAAGGCTCGATACTCCGACTCGGCAGTTGAGCACGCGACGGTACTTTGCTTCTTCGATTTCCAGGAGATTAAGTTCGAGCCCAAAAATATACAGTACCCTGTTAAAGAGTGACGAGACTCTTTGAACGAACCCCAGTCAGCATCACTAAACGCACGAAGAGATATATCTGAGGTGCTCGAATAGAATAAGCCCATCGAAGATGTGCCTGCAAGATAACGCAGAAGATATTGAGCAGCTTGCTAATGAGATTCATGAGGCTGGTGCACGAATTGGCTGAGTTGCTGAACGGCATAGGTGAGGTCAGGCCTGGTGAAGCTGAGGTAGAGTAGGCGCCCA
Organism: Linderniella brevidens; assembly: GCA_004919715.1. NCBI lineage: Eukaryota > Viridiplantae > Streptophyta > Magnoliopsida > Lamiales > Linderniaceae > Linderniella > Linderniella brevidens. Next base: position 17,812,677 of record SWDC01000157.1, read on the forward strand.
ATTAAGTGTCGAAAGGGTGAGGATCCGGCAACAGGGGCGTGGTGTCCTTGTCCTGAGATTCGAAAGAGAGGCCACCTGGCAGTGGAGTTGATGTAGGAGTACAATCCAACATATGCACATCTCGCAAGATATCAATAACATACTTCCTTTGATTGATGAAAAGGCCAGTAACAGATCGAGCGATTTCCATCCCGAGAAAGAACTTGGCGGGGCCAAGATCTCTGATAGTAAAACTGTGATCTAAAAATTCCTTTACACGAGCAATTTCTGTCTCATTGGTTCCTGTGAGAAGCACGTCATCAACATAAACAAGCAAGAAGAGTTGAAAGGTGTCGGTGAGTAAAGTGAATAAACAATGATCATGAGCACATTGTTGAAATCCGTAAGCGCATAAACGGGCCGTAAATTCTTCGTTCCATTTGCGAGAAGCCTGTTTCAAACCATAGAGGGACCGTTTTAGCTTGCAAACCTGTCCAGGTTTGGCCTTAGAATATACGGGGGGAGGTCGCATGTAGACATCTTCAACTAGATGACCATGAAGAAAAGCGTTGTTTACATCAAGTTGATGTAAACACCAATGTTTTATAGCAGCTAGAGCCAAGATAACACGCACGGTCACAACCTTAGCAACATGAGAGAAGAATTCGTAGTAACCCTCGCCTTCAACTTGAGTATAGCCTTTAGCATCAAGCCTTGCTTTATATCGGTTAATGGACCCATCAACATTACACTTCACCTTGAATACCCATTTGCAACCGACTAGTTTCTTGCCAGTTGGGAGCTAGGCTAACTCCCAGGTGCCATTACTTTCAAGGGCTTCAAGCTCATGATCCATAGCATCAATCCATCGTTGATCCGTCCGTGCTTGATTGTAAGAGAGAGGTTCCTGAAAAGTAGACAACTGGGCTACAAAAGATCTATGTGCAGGTGTGGCAGTGTAAAAGTGGGAAGCTGAGGATGATTTGGGATTAGGCTGAGAGCTTGCATTGAAAGCAACATAGTCTTTTAACCAAATTGGGACATGTTTGGGTCTTTTACTGTTTCGGACATATGTATGGGAAGAAATTTCAGTGTCAACATTTAGAGAGGGCATACTATCAAATGCACAAGAGAGGCTTTTAGAAAGAGTTGAGCTACCTGCGAAGTCTTCCAAATGAGCAAAGTTCATGGAAGGTGAGGTGTAGCTTCCTGCCAAGCCCTTTTCTTTTACCAGCTTTGCTATCTCCTCTAGCATCATAGCCTTCACGATTGACTGCAGACCATAAACTCTTTTCTCCTCAGATTGTCCTGTTGTTGGCACATTAGGATATTCCTCTGCTGCAATGTTTGCCTTGAAACCAAATTGCCCTTGATGTAGAGTAGGACCATTCTGCGCATTGAGAAAGGATATAATTAGAGAGATTGATGAAATTTATTTTCTATTTTAATAGATGAAACGAGAGATTGGTGAGCAAAGGCAAATTTATATTGTTATTAGATTTGATATCGGGGAAGTGCTTAAACGGTTTCCTGGTGTAGTTTATATTAGTATCATTGTTGTAAAATTAAGTGTAGGGGGCCACCTAGGCGCTACTCAGGCAGTCACCGATGCAAAAACTACATAATCAGCCGACTAATAAAGATAACCAATTAATTGGTAATTAATTAGATTAATCGCCCGATTAACCTGATTAATTAGCAATTAATCAAATTATTTTTGTAATAATATTTGAACTAGGCTCAAACACTGCCAAAAATAGAGACATGTGGTCTACCATTTGGCATCATTCTATGATAGATAGCTTAGGGTAGAGAAGTTTTCCATTCTCATTAGATGTGACAATGGTTGTGGGGACAAAGTTAAAATGAAAGGACAGCCGGACCAAGGGAGTTGGACCAAGCCCATCCTGACTGCCCCATACACTTGATAGCATTTCCAAATCCCAAAAAGAAAGTCCATGTTAGCCATTAACATATTAAATTGAAGTATAAAAGTAATAGAAACTGAAATAGAAAATAGGATGATTGCGTCCGACAATATCCTTAAAACATTATTTTTGTACTAATATTATTTTGTTGCATTGTTGGGATTGATATACTTATTTAAAATATTTAAATAAACTAGATATGCATTTGCTTAGGTAGAATGTCAGCATATTTGATATATTAAAAAAAAAATTTGATTAGTTGTCTGTCCCTAATCCAGCCATATCAATGAAATAATCGAAGAAACTTAAGATAGATAACGGAATTTTGATTGCGAAATTAAGGGCTTCGGAAATCTTCGTTAATGAACTTGAACTTCGATTCACTTTAAGGAGCGCACGCTTTACAAAATGATTTTTCGATTCTTCAATTCACGGGTAAATCAACTACTACACATCTATATATACCAACACATATTTTGGTGTATTTACATTTTGGTCCCTAAAGTCACAAAAAATTACAATTAAGCCCAACACAAAGATAATATACAATTAGAACACAATTTAAGACTTAACATTCTCCCCCTTTGTGTTCATCTTCGTTGTAACTCGATTATCTTTATCTTTGTCTTTCTGGCGTTTCCCTTTGCCTTTTGAAGAAAGAAAAACTGAGACCCCGCATTGTCGGATCTCGATTCGAAGATCCAACCTATCTTTAATCTCTTTGATAATCTTCTCAGCCAACTCTCTTTCTTCAAGAACAAACGCTTCCGAAGTTTCTCATGGCTCTACTTAGCTCAAGGATTGAAAGTATGTCCTCATATTTCCCGAATGATCTTTAGAGTCCCATCACAATATTTTTCCACTTCAGAAACTAGGAAGATGCTTCTCTCACCGTTGTGATTTTTGTAGATGCATCCTAGTTCGAGACTCTTGACGATGGCATGTTCCTCGTAGTCATCGAGATCGGGAGCATACATCCTTGGTCGTATTAGAGTAACCTTCTTGACATTGCTTTCTAGAGCAATTTGAAGGTCATGAGCCGCGTGGAATTTTACTTATTGGAGTAGATACCTCTTGAGTGCCTCGTACCCAATCAATAGCAGTACTCTTTAAGAATAAACACTCGGTAGAGGCGGAGCATGTCTCGAACTTCACCGAGCTCCAATGTTGACATGTCTGCTTTGGATATTCTGTCCCTTGTGCCATCCCTTTGCTCGACCACGTAGACGTGATATTGAGTACGTCCGACGTTGTGGCGTTCGACATCGATGAGGAGGGATATTTTTCTTTCGTCCGTTGTTCCTTTATGAGTTGCTCCTTACTCAGCCAATACGGAGCGAGAGTCATGGATTTTAGCATGTAGATGTGTCCGATGGCTGTCGTCCCTTGTAGATGTGAAAGGCCACGGAGTTAAAGCTCATCTAGTTTCTTCAACTGATGCTCCTTCCTCCAGATTTCGATGAATTTCTTCTTGGAAGGGAGCAAGGATCTTCACATTCTCCCAATGAGACTCCACCTTGACCTTTTGATTTTTATTTGGTCGTTTTGGCGTGTTTGGTGGAGTATCGACCACTTTCCGGGCCAGGAGTTGCGGAAGTTCTTGTATTTCTTGCCTGTAGTCATCTCGTTCATCGAGTTCCTCGTCATGGATGTGGAAAAAAATATATTGTTGCTTTTCGGAGTAGATATCGAACGTTGTCGAGTCGATCCTGGACAACTTGTTTAGTTTCCGAAAGGGTTCGCCACCTCTCATTCATTATATAGTCATTGATGGTTTCGTTTGGATCAGCTATGACCGTTTAGGAGCTTGGTGGCTCGGTTGAAGGCTTGATTATATTTGGGCTTGGATATGTACTTTTGGGACGTGGCGAAAGTAAGGTTTGAGGGATTAAAGGTGTGGTGATTTGTCTTCGTCTCATTGAGGAAGGTCGTTGAGACAGAGATGGTCGGCTTCGAGGTTGATGGTTGTGAAGTAGTACTTGTTTCGCCGATTCGGGGTCTCTTCTCCCACTCGTGACGATCCGAACAATCATCATGGTCTCATGCCGTGTTTTTCGAAGCTCTGAGTCTCCGCGACACGTACATGGAGGCAGCCGAAAATATTTGATTCCGCGGGTGTGGGTGACTCCCAAGACAATAGGCGTGATAATAGAATATCACAGAGAGCTACATGCGGCATCTCGTACGGGTTAGGATATGGAGGTTGTGATGGTATGGTGGGTAGATAGGTGGTGTGGATGTCGGAGATGTGGAGATAGGTGATGTGGAGGTCGGAGGCTCTTCGGTCATTGGTGCATTGCCATTGTCCAGCCGTGATCGTTCGAGTAAAGCTTTCAACTGGCTCATGATACGATCTTCAAGAGAGGATCAAAAAGTGGCTAGCGCCGATTCGACGAAGCTTTCATCCTTGCTTCCGTAACAAAAGGTACTTAAGAGCCAGGTAAGCGCTCTGTCGTCACAATCTCTTAGAATATCCCCGAGCCGCGGCCTGAAGAGACATGTCTTATATTTTTGGGGCCACTAAGGCTTCCTGATGACATTCCGGCTTCTAAATTCTTCGTGAGCTGGCCTGATCTTGATAAGGATGCGACTTCAGGACTTGCTTCCATAGCTTGAATGGTGACAACAGAAGGAGGAGATGGTTCTGATCGAAGCTCCATTAGTACCGTCAATGTCCTTGAGAAATCTGAGAAAAGTGGAACAGTGGACACGACGGGAACAGGTGGTGGCAAGCTCGAGGAGACGATAAATGCAGCCGTAGTTGAAGGCTTGGCCGTGGTCATCATAGGAGGTTCTGAAATTATAATATCGTGAGCATTCTTGGAACAGTAATCACGCGTAAGCTCTTCCTCGGCTTCAGAAATCTCGCGATCTTCTTCGGATGTCGTACGTTCTAAAGAAACATTTTCATCGAGAGCTCTACTACTCAAAGCAGTTCGAATAAGAAGTGAGTGATATTCCATGGACATCGGAGTAAGCTCGTGTGGCTTCATCTTTTGGATTTGCCAATCGAAGAAGCTCTGATAGAATATGCATTGGATGAAGATTTTGGTCCGTGTTTGTCCTTGTGAAGAAACTTGAGTCTCGGAGGAACGTAATTCTCTGAGGCGGGCCGAACTCGAATCTCATAATGCAAATCCATAAAGAGCTTGATCACGAGCGAGAACCACCGTATGTATGGAAGCGATTTGGACTTCGATTTTTCTTTCATATTAAACTGATCCTCCAAGTCGTTCCAGATCAGCTGCACATAGTCTTAGGCTTTGAGAAAGATGAGTCCATGAAGCATCCAGACTATGTTGAGGTTTCAGCGATCGAACTCTGTGTGTTTGAGAGACAAGCACTTGTTCACTAGGTTAAAGAGTGTCTTCCATGGATGTGGTATCCTATTTTGTTGAATTAAAGATATTAAAGTCAACGGCTCATAATGTCCTAATCGAATGAAATCTTGAAGCAAGAGTTCATTGGATGGAAAATTATCATAATGGGACCATTGTGGTAGATGCAACACCCGTCGTAGAGTCGTCCTGGTGATGACAGTTGTGTTGGCTATAGTGGCCATTAACAAGGTATGATCAACGGTCTTTGGAGGTTATCTGCTTCATGGTGCCCCATAGTTGTTGAAGATACACTTCAGGAACACTCGCAGTTCCGAGAAGGTTGGCCACAAAAAACGTCCTTGTAGAATGGAAAGCATAACCTGATCTGGGCAATTGAAGTGGTGAATGTCTAGGCGATAATTATTGTCCTTGATAACCACCCAACTATACCTCGAGTATATTTCATCTATCCGAGAGAATGCCATTGAGAAATCCGCAAAATCAGAGAAGGATAGAAACCATAAGTCCATGAGAGATGTAGAAATTTGAAGTTTAGGCACAATGTTTGGGTTGTATCGATACTTAGAAAAATTTTCGAAGTTAAATGTTTTCGGTAAGAGTTCATTGTAGCCAATAATATATATCGAGAAAAATTTTTTGTGTGAAAGTTTATCGAGAAAGATATCGATAAAAGTTTGTCAAGAAAACTGTACGGGAGCGCAAGAAAAAATATTGAAAAAAATTTTCGATAAAAATTTTACTGTCACATTTGACAAGTGTGAGCATATCATGCGGAGATCTCATAGAAATATTAACATTATTTTTCATGTACAAATAAACAAAATAGAATAAGATGAATAATTATCTCCATAGGAACCGTTTGTCTATCATAATTAATTAGCTACAAACGAAAATCACACACTTCAAAACAACAGAAAACACAGAAATTAAATGAAGCAGCAGCCCTCCATCCCCCTATTACACTATTAAAAAACGTAGGATATGAAAGAAGGGATAGTTATCCCCGAGTTAAAATCGACGTAGTCACTCATTATATATATAGTTAGCAAAGAAATTATTCTCCCACACTCCAGACATTAACAAACATAGTAAAACAAAGAGTGGAAGTCGTTATTATTATATAGAACGAAAGCAGACCGATTAAAAAAAGAAAAAAGAAAAAAAGGGAGAAAGTAGAGAACTAAGAGTGAGCGTCGGGTTTATTCTTTGAAGCAAGGTAAGTTTCATAAAGTATTTATATATATAGAGAGAGAGATACGTATAAGCTTATTACGCAAGATCAAGAATGTGAGATTCATACACAAATATATATATATATATATATATATATAGTTATAAATACACGTTTGGTAAAAACGCTTTTCAAATAAGAATTTTCTTTCCATACTATATGTTACTTTCAGTAGGTTAATGGGTAACTTGAGTAACGCGTGAAGAAGATTTCATACTGAAGTTCTCATACCACGTAACGAAGTATTTGGCCATACTCAGATTTTCAGGTAAGTGAAAATCCAACTAAGACTCATACACATATTATTCGGTGTTTATATATATTTGATGATTCATTGATTTTCTTTGCCATCATTATCTCAATCATTATCTCCTGTTGATTGATCTTTGCATATGAGGTACCTGAATTCATGAGCATATCATTCATCAGCATATACACGTACACATATATATAGCGGAGTTGTCGAGTATCAATGTCCCGTGAAGATTGTCAGAGAGCGAGGTATATGTGTCGATTATTGGCACCTTTAGGGGCTAATTGCTTTTGCACCATCGGTGAGGGGCGACCTGAGCAGGGGCGACCTATGGTAGAGAGCCCTAGCGTAGGCCACCGTCATATATTGAGGCAGAAGGGGCGACCTAGGAAGGAGCGACCTAGGAAAACCTAGCGTAGGCTACCTTGAGTAGGCCACTGCATATTATTGTGGTAGGAGCGACCTGGATTTGGCGACCTGGAGGGTGCGACCTAGGGAAACCTAGCGTAGGCTACCAGCGTGGGCAACCGTGTGGCAGAAGGGGCGATCTGGGAAGGAGCGACCTAGGAAAACTTAGCGTAGACTACCCGGAGTAGGCCACTGTCATTTTCTTTATTGAGCTCTTGGTGGTGCATAGTATTTTAGCCACGGGCCCAAATAGAGGAGATGAGAGTGATGAGTCATTTTGAGATGCCGAGTCACACGTAGTTGTGCTGAGGATTTGCATATTGTCACAACGTGATTTTCTCTTACTGAGCTTCTAGCTCATATAGTTCATGCGTTGTAGGTGAAGGTAATGATCTTGCATGACTGGCGTAGACGGCGAGGCTTGTCGTTGAAGCTTCCACAGACACGACCTATGAGGCGGGCGAGTCTGTCTTTCGTTGCGTTTGTCGTGTGAGTTATAAATATATGTATATATTTGTATGTATATATATATATATATATATATATATATATCATGGTGGTCACGTCAAGGTCGTGTTTTATAAAATAATAAGGCCAAGTCGACTCGAGTCCTTTGTATGTGTGTACAGTGACATGAATGCTTGTTTTATTATCTGGTTTTAAAATATTTGTTGAGTTTTATTTTAAGAGGGTTTAGACGAGTATTAAATAGAGTCACACAACTAAAAAAAACTATTTATTTTCGCTGAGTTTGGGGTGGTATGTGACAGAGTGGTATCAGAGCTTCGGGTACAGGTTCTTTAGACTGTCCATGTACAGAAACTCAAAAGTGTGGAAGCGTAGCCTTGTCAGTAAGTTTTATTTTATTATTTGAATTATTTTTCCGTTGCATAAATTTATTGGCCACGTTCTCTAAAGGGATTAGCAGCGTAAGATATAGATAATCATGGTACGTACTAGAAGTAAAAGTAGTGGAGGGAGTATTCAAGGTAGAGACACCATAACACCCGCTCAGGGAAGAGAGACCACGACTCCCACAGACGAGCGAGACACTGCTATAATACGGCTTATTGAGCTTGTCCTCGACAGTCCGAGAAAATCCAAGAACCGACAAAGAAACACTAACGGGCAGCCGAGAAATGATTTTCCTCAAGCTGAAAGAGTGGAGATGATCGGGGAAAGGTTCCGGAAGCTTAATTCACCGATATTTGAGGATGTTGTAGATCCGACATCTGTAGAAGACTAGCTTCGTACTCTTGAAAATATGTTCTACTACAACCGAGTTCCCGAGGAAGAGAAAGTCCTTTGTGCTGCGTTCATGCTCCGTGGTAGTGCATGTCATTGGTGGGACATGATGAAGGCTATAGATGATCCTATCACGATGACCTGGGAACGCTTCAAAGAAATATTTCGAAACAAGTATTTCACAGCTCATGTTCGTGCTTTGAGGATGAAAGAGTTCATAAATTTACGACAAGGAGCTATCATTGTTGCAAAATACATTCGCAAGTTTGAGCAATTGTCAAGGTTTGATGTATACATGGTAAGTACTGATGCTTTGAAAGTAGAACGATTTCTCGAGGGCTTGAAGCCTGAGCTATACCGAGACGTCAACATGGCCGGCACTCAGGGAGTCACGTATGCGCAAGTTGCAGAAAGGGCTTTGGTGGCAGAAGAGGCTGAAATGAGGATTCTCGTGCCCAAGAGGCGAAAAGAAATTTGTGCAACAAAATTGGGATGAAGGCGATAAGAAACGACAATTCCTAGTCAAAGGCCAGAGACCAATTTTTCAGAGTGGACAAAGACCTCAACAATGGGTGCAGAATCAGAAACCCAATTATATCCAACAGAGAGCCCAAATTCCGATGCTTACCTGCTCAAGGTGGGAACGGCAACACATGGGGTACTGTTACAGACAAAGCATCAAGTGCTTCATATGTGGGAAAGAGGGACATTTTTCAAAAATGTTTCCAAACAACCGGGAGGTGAATCAACTAAATCCACAAGGTGTACTTGCTAGAGTTTTCACTATTAGATCTGATGAGGCGGAGGCAAACCCTTATGTGGTGACAGGTACGCCACCTATTTACAATGTCCCGACATCCATACTAACAAATTCAGGAGCCACACATTCATTTGCATCATCTAAGTACATAACAAGGCTCGGTCTAACACCTCACCTGTCCAACTTCAACTACAATGTGACGATCCGTCATGGAGCTTCAACACAGACAAATCAAATTCTTGAAGAATGTGTGGTCCTGATTGATAATAAGGTGTTACATTTCGATATGATCGTAATTCCCATATATGATTACGATGTCATCCTCGGTATGGATTGGTTGTCAAAGTACAGAGCGATAATTGACTGTAATAAAAAGGCGGTTACATTCCATTTACCAGGAGAAGAGCCTTTCACTTTCAGAGGAGTCGCAACAAGCTGTAAGATTCCGAGAATATCAGCACTAAAAGCTCGTCGCTTGGTAGATGCTGGTTGTGAGACTTATCTCATTTATGCAATAAAGGCAGAAGAACAACACCTCAACCAAATCTCAGTGAAGTACCTATTGTGAAGGAATACGAAGATGTATTTCAAGATGATCTTCATGGTCTACCACCTGATCGGGAGACAGAGTTTTCTATCGACCTACCGTCAGGTACCACACCGATATCAAAAGCTCCATATCGAATGGCTCCGACTGAGCTAAAGGAACTGAAGACACAACTACAAGAGCTGTTAGGTCCTAATTAATCAACTAACGAGCGATCTAGACATGAATTCTAGATATTCGAATATAGATTATCGAATGTTACCTTCGGTCGAATATATCGGTTGAAGATTACGAGAGAGAAAAATTTAGAGTGAGGAAGTTTTCGTTTGTGTTTCTCTCTCTGGAATGTGAATTCTTAGCTTTGTGAACTTTTTGAATTCTTCTGTATTGATTTCTGTAGTGTACATTGTATATATACCTCTATACATATTGTATTTACTAATTAGTCCTACACTATAAAAATACAAGCTACACCCCAAATTACAAGGATAACTAATAAATAAATCACAATTTCTACGTCTTATTCAGTTCCCCATTTGTGCTTGTTTGCTCTTCAGCTCCGTTTATCCTTGTCCGGCGTAGAAGGACTTCCTCAATCCCAATGTTGTCGCGTACTGTCGGACAACATTCCTTAGCTACAACCTTTTGTTATGGCATTGAGAAGCTCATTTAGGAGCGTGGACTCTTCTTCTCCAAGGTCCTCGAAGATCGTTTCTTCATCGATCTCCGCCAACCTTCTTTCGATGTTTTTCCTTACGAGCTTGAACGTCCCGTCACAAAATTTATGAACTTCAGACTTTATCATCGCTCTTGTCTTTCCAATGATTGAATTTCGATATGTGATGGCGATGTCTTGCTTCTTGAAAATATAGTTCTCTGGGAAGTCGTTGAGCGGGAAACATTTCTTGAGCGACGATTCCATGTATCCAGTAGGTGTCTTCAATCCCTCGAGTCCTTCCTTCTTGATGTATCCAGTAGGTGTCTGGTATTTTTTCTTGTACATCTGGAACAAACGATAGACTTCGTCTGGTGTAAGGAACGGTAGATATCTTTCGTCTATCTCCTCTCGAGTGTCATTGTCATCCGCTCGCTCTATAAGGTAGATCGGGGTTGGATAACTTCCAATCGTGTGTGATACACCCACGAGTTGGAGGATCGGTGGCTTGTCCCTGAAATTTCTTCTAAGTTGATCCGTTGGGATGCCACTTCGATCTGGACCGAGGTAGGTCAACATGAAGACGTGCTCCATCTTCTTTCGTTCTTCCCAATGAGAGATGCTCCGTAGATTCAGATAGTTTAGCTTCTTGAAACGGTTTGGAGCTCTCCATATCTGCTTCCTTATATCTTCAAGGAAAGGCACTTCAATCCGAACGTTCTCCCATGACGTTTCGATTCGGACAGTCCCCTTTGATAAGCAAGGAGGGGTGTCCACCGGTGCCTAATCATCTCTGGCAGTTCCAGGAGTTCGGTGTTGTAGTTTTTGCCTTCTTGAAGTTCTTCATCTTCAAGCAGTATCAAATCGACTGAAGCTTGTTGTAGAAAGTATCTGACGTTGGAGAGTCGAGCTTGAGCAGCTTCTTCTGGTTCGCAATGTGTCAGCCACTTCTGGTTCCCAATGTGTCAGCCACTTCTCGTTCAGAATATAGTCATCTACAATTGCATGTGGATCGTCGATGACTGCTTCAGGTTGATTTTGGAGGACGGAGGCCGGGATTGGATTTGGACTTTTGGGAGATGAAAGTATTGTATGTGTGTGGGATGTGAGGTTGTTTGTTGGAGGGTATTAGTGGGTTGTATGGTTGGTGGGTTAGATGATTATCCTCCAGCTTCACGCGTTGAGGATGTCTTCTCTCGACTCTGACCACGACCGCTTCTGTTGGTCTTTTGCCTTTTCTCCCCGTCATGGCGATCTGGATCATCGAGATCGTCATGTCTTCGCTTTGTGCGGGAGCTTTCTTCTCGACAACGTGTTTGAGCAGGCGGCTCGGGGTCATCTACTTGCCAGCGGCAGAGACTCTCCTCGACAATGGTCCTTGTCTCGAGGGCTAGCAGTCGAGATATAAGAATATCATGAAGCCAATTATCGGGATGGTGTATGGGTTGATGAGGGAAGGAGATTGGGTTGAGGTGGTTAATGTGGGTTGGATGAGAGTGTGTATGGTGGTAGTTAGTGGTGGTGAGGAGATGGGTTGGGAGTGGGTTTCGGAGGGAGCAGCCACGGAGACTGGTGCTTTTCCGGTATCCCGTCGAAAAGTCTCTATGACGTGTAGAACTCTTTCCATTAGCCTATCTTCGAGAGAATTGATGACTGTGGAAAGAACATCTTGTAGGCACTGCTCCATCACGAAGATTGGTACCTCCGGAGTGGGACCAGGGAGGCGCTCCACTGTCACAACGTCAGAGAATAGAACTGATGTGCTGCCTATTAAAGGACGTGATTCTGGGACGTCGATAGACACCCGTTGACAACCCAGAAGTCACCACTTCGGTGGGTTGGCCCGTTGTTGTCTCCGAAGATATCGGGGGACCAGGAGGACTTCCATCCAATCCTTGAGATGAGACCGAAGGTATCATCTCTATGGATGTTGGGACAGGTTCAATGGGAACCTGCGTGGTCGTCAGGATCGGTGGTGGTGAAGGAGGTAACACAGAAGCCGTTGTGGTGCAGGTAGATGCAGACGAGGCCAAAATTTGTTGTCGGCGGGAACCCCTTCGTAGTAGTCTGCACTCATCATCTGAGTCAGTGGCTTCAGGAGATGTAGATGTTGGAGGTGTGAGCACACGGGCTGCACCTTCGTGCTCAATGGCGGTGTTTCAGTCTCCTGAGTTACAACTTCGGGCTCATGTGTCTCTACCGATGATTCGTGTCGGGTAGGCATCGAGCCGGATCGACTGACCGTACCATGGCATCTGTGATTGAATTGTTTTGGCAATAATCTTGATAGGCCACGTCAGTGGGGTCTGCTAGGCGTAGAAGCTCCAACAGAATCAACATCGGTTGGAGTGCCAGACCGATGCCTTCGGATTGTGGAAAAAGCGCAGCCTCAACGGTGTGTATCCTCTGACAGGTGGGAGACGAGGGATTTCCGGATGTACTTCCACCAGGTGGGTGATCAGCACTGGGAACCATCGCACGTAAGACATGAACTTTTCCTTCGATTTTGTTTCCCGTTGACGCATTTGGTCCGCTAGATCATTCCAGATTAGCTGGGCCACATCATAGTTTTTTGAGAAGACGACTCCATGGAAGATTCTGAGAATATTCTCGTTCGCCTAATCAAATTCTGAGTGCTTCGGGGAGAGACATTTGTTGATAATTCCAAATAATGTCCTCCATGGGTGAGGGATCCCGTTGTTCTGAAAGTTGGCCAGTCTGGTCAGCGGTGGCTTGTATCCCATCCGAAGCATGTCTTCTACTATCTCCGCATCTGTCGGTAGATGGTCGTAGACTTCATGATGCGGTAGATCAAGGACCATAGCCAAAAGATTTTTGTCGATGATGACGTGCTTCTGGTTTAACTTAGTTGCGTAGGTCACGTCATCACCTACAATGTGGCTCTTCATGCATCCCCAGAACTGCTGGAGATATACCATCTGGACAGTTGTAGTCAAGGTGAGGGCTGACCATAAGGGGTGTCCTTTGAGTATAGAAATAATGACTTCATCGGGACATCAGAAGGTGGTTAGATCCAATCTATAGTTGCTGTCGTGGACAGTTAGCCAACCTTCGGAAGGATAGATGTATGAGTATTCGTGATGAGCCATTTCTGAAAAAATTGAATAAGAGTCATTAGATTGGAATAATCAAATGAAAATTATATTAAGCAATTGTGAATGTTGAAAATTTAAATTTTTGTCGAGGCGCAAACAATGTTTATGTGTATAACGAATGACTTACAAAAATTTTGAAAATATTTCTTAATGTTTCAAGTGTATAATGTTTGCGGCGTGCTTTTATTCGAGCGAAAATTTATTCGACGCTAAGTTTTGTGATCGAATAAAAAATTAACGAAAACTCAATGTTTTCGCAGCTGAGTTTTGCGATCGAATAAAATTTTGTCGAAAAACTTAAGTTTTTCGCCGCGTAGTTTTGCGATTGAATAAAATTTTGTCGAAAACCTTAAGTTTTTCGCCTCGTAGTTTTGCGATCGAATAAAATTTTATCGAAAAACTTAATGTTTTTGCCGCGTATTTTTGTGATCGAATAAAATTTTATTGAAAAATTAATTTTTCGCCGCTAAGTTTTACGATCGAATAAAAAATATCGAAAACAAAAGGTTTTCGCCGCTGAGTTTTGTGATCGAATAAAACTGAGCGAAAACTAAAGTTCTTCGATGGTACTGTTTGCGATAAAGATGATTTTCGACCTAAAAATTTGAAAATCAAACAGTAAATTCTTAAGAACGCGAAAGACGATTCTGGGTAAAATATGAGTTAATCTGGACTCGTAATGACCAGAAATCAGTTGGGAATCCAAATATCATGCATTTTATCAAAATGGTCGAATCTGAACACTGAAAATTGGATTTCTTAAGAAGTTTCAGTCGAAAAATCGCGAAATTGAGAAATATCTTCGAATGATTTTGAAAAACTGTCGCGATTCATAATTTTCGGAACAAAAAGATAAACCGAAACTGGATTCTACCTCCAAATTAGGTGTGTTTTTGAAAGAAAATCTGAGAAGGTTAAGATTTTTTTTTCGAAATCGTCGTTTGAAGCTTTTGAGAATGCAAAGAGTTTTTCGATCATTTTAGTTTGCGTGAGAAAGAGTTTTTCGATCGAAAAAGTGTATAAATACTTTTCGATCAGGTAAAGTTAAAGGGTTTTGGGCCGTGAATAATTATTTTGGGCTTTAGTTCAAATCAAGTCTGTTTAACAAAAATTTTAATCTTTTTACTTTTGCACCCAAAACGACATTTCATAGAGCTCCCTGTAGTTATGAAATAAATGAAATTATCTGCCAATGTGCGATATGAAAAGATACGATATAAGTACAACTAACGCATTTAATCAATTTATCGTAGATTCATGATCCCCTAATCATGTATACGAAAATTTTGCATTTTCATAAAATTTCGCATTTTGTCAATTCCGGACCAATGCATGTACTAATGCATTTAAAATGTGCGATAATATTTTAGTTTTTGGGGTCAGATTTTCCATTTTGAATATTACCACGCAAATATTTCTCATGAAACATAGAGTAATAATTTGCCGTCAAATCATATAACTAAACTAATATTCTAAGATCATAGTATGAATCATTTCGACAACTATCGCATGGTTCGCTCATAACACTCGATTTATTTTTTGTATGGGAATATTTAGTAGATATATCACTCATATTAACACGACAAATTTTTATCAATTAATTTGTTATCGTAGCGTATTTAATCAACTTACCAAGTGAAAGTCCATCAATTTGAATCATAGGGACTTTGAAGGGATTATTAATTTTAGGCTCTGACTAAAGGGGTAGGATAATTATGGGATTAGTGACCTTAAAAATTCTTCATTTCCAGGGGCCATTTTGAAGTTCATTTCTGCTCCTTTTTCTTTTCCTTTCTTCTGCACTTGGTCAAGATGAGTCTCTCCTTCTTTACAAGGCTTTGAGAGATGAAATCTTCTGTTTTCGGGCCGAAACCGTGTTCCTTTTGAAGGTTCACAGTTATGGAATTCGAACCCAAGGCCGTTCTCGTTTTCTCGATATAAGATCTAGACTATCGTTGGAGAAGTTCACTTCGAGGTGCTTCTCGTCTAGGAGTATACGAGATTATCTAGGAGAAGTTCACAACGAGATCCATGTTTCTCTTTTAAAATGATCGGGAGAAGTTCATCATGTGCATCTCCTTTTCTCCCCCTCTTTTTGTTGTTTGAGCAATCCCGAAACTTAGGAATAAAGTTGAAGGCTTGATCGGGTGTCAAAAGAAAAAGAATATTGGAGAAGGCTCAAAGGGGATTACTAGTCGAAAAAGAAAGGATTTATAATTGGGCCAAGTGAGGAATTTCCTAATTTCGCTTATCATTTTCATGACGAACTAACACAAAGCAAGAATGAGACCACGAAGTACAAATCAAGAGACAAACATTTGAAGTGTGACACAATCAAGGATGATTCCTTAAAAAATATTGAGGCTCAATCTCTCACATATATGATGTGGCTTTGTATCTATAAATGAGAATGTTATTAAATTCAAACCCATAGTCACGTAGTTGCGTCCGCATCCGTAGAACTTGAGAGCAACAACTGGCAGCCGCGACATACTCTGTCTCGGTCGTCGAAGTTGATACGCAATTTTGCTTCTTTGAGGATCACCAGACCAACTTATCGCCCAAATATTGTGCTCCGCCAGACGTGCTTGTTCTATCCATTCGACAACCTGCATAATTAGCGTCAGTATAGCCAATTAATCTAAAATCAGTGTCTTTTGGATACCATAACCCTAAGTTGGAAGTTTTGAGAGAGCGTAGAATTCGCTTGACCGCGTGCATGTGGGACTCTTTTGGGTCGGCTTGAAAACGAGCACAAAGACAAGTGGCGAACATGATGTCGGGTCAGCTTGACGTTAAGTAGAGAACAAATCCAATGATGCTCCTATAAGTTGTGATGTTGATTGCCTTGCCAAACGGATCAGCATCCTATTTACAGTTTGTGGACATGGGAGTACTCATAGGTGAGCTCTTGTCTTGATTAAATCTCTTCAGAACATCTCGTATATACTTGGTTTGACTGATGAAGATTCCATTGTCGAGTTGCTTGACTTGTAGTCCAAGAAAGAATTGGAGTTCACCCATTAAGCTCATCTCGAATTTTGTCTTCATCAGATCACCAAATTTCTGACAGAGTCGTTCATTTGTCGAGCCGAAAATGATGTCGTGGACGTAAACGTGAACGACCATCAAGTCCTTGCCTTGCTTTCTGATGAATAGTGTCGTAACGAATGTTCCTCTAACAAAGTTGGACTTTACTAGAAATTTGCTCAGAACATCATAGGGGCTTGTTTTAGTCCGTAGAGAGCTTTATCCAATCGATAGACATAATCAGGATGATTTTCCGCACGAACCCTTCGGGTTGAGCAACGTAGACTTCTTCTTTTAACACGCCGTTGAGAAAGGCGGTTTTTTACATCCATTTGATAGACCTTGAAGTCTTTATGAGCCGCGTATGCCAAAAAGAGTCGAATAGCTTAGATTCGAGCACTAGGGGCATACGTCTCGTCGTAGTCAATGTCATCCTGTTGATTGTACCCCTTGGCTACGAATCGTGCTTTGTTCCAGATAATTTCACAGTTTTCGTTCTTCTTATTTTCGAAGACCCATTTAGTTCCTATAATTGTCTTGCCATGCGGTCGAGGAACTAGCGTCCAAACTTGTAGACGCTTTAATTGGTTGAGTTCATCTTGCATTACAATCACCCAATCGTTTTGGCTTAAGGAGCACGTGTAAAGTCCGCTATGTGTAGATGTCCTAGTGTTACTCCACTTGAAGGATCACCAATTATTTGATTGACAGGATGAGCTCGTGTCCAGTTGCATTCATGAGGAAGATCCGAACTAGAACCATCGTTGATATGTAGGTCGAGACATCATGAATTGATAGGCGGATCATTTGTAAAAGGGAAATTCATTTCTGAAGTTGAATTTAATGGAATTTCCGCATCGCCATTAGTAGGAGCGGCATCACTAGTTGGTGATTCAGAATTTGGATAATCTAGAACATTTGTTGGAGAGTGAGGGTTGGGAATCTGATTTGTAATTTCCACCGTAGAAGGGGAAGGTGCGCTGCTTGGTATAGAGTGTGAAGAAGCATACATTTGAGAATCATTCCGATAGAAATGTTCAAAAAGAAAATTCAAGTCTTCAAAATCAGCGGGACGTGCTTCTTCTTACGGTGAGGTAGATGTTGTCAGAATTTGTTGACTTTGTGCCAACACGCCTATAAGTTCGAGTTCTGAACTGTCTTGTTCAGAAGCCAAGTTGGTCACCTCTTGAAAAGTGACGTTGTAACTTTCCAATATTGTACGAGAAGACTTGATATAGACGCGATATGCTTTTGAGGTTGATGAATATCCAACAAAGATGGTTTCAAATGCTTTAGGGTCGAACTTGCTTTGATGCTCTCGATCGTTTGCCACAACGCATTTGCACCCGAAGACTTTGAAGAAAGAGATATTCGGAATCCTTTGATTTATTATCTCGTATGGCGTCTTTTCAAAGCATTTGTGAATAATAATCTAATTTTGCGTAAAGCAAGTTGTACTCACTGCTTCAGCCCATAGATAGTGGGGGAGACCGGAATGTATAAGCATTGTCCTTGCAGCTTCAACCAAAGACCGATTCTTTCGTTCTATGACGCCATTTTGTTGAGGCATTTTAGCGGCCGAAAATTGTTGAATGATTCCAAGTGACTGATAGTAAGTGCTGAGACGCTGATTCTTGAATTCAGTCCCATTGTCAGTCCTGATTACTTGGATCTTCTGTTGCAAGAGATTCTGAGTTGTATTCACAAAACTTGTTAGCAAGTCTCCAGTCTCATCTTTAGTTCGTAGAAATCTTGTCCAAGTGTAGCGAGAATAGTCGTCGACAATTACTAGCACATACTTACGACCGTTGATACTTTGTGTTCGCATTGGTCCACAATGGTCCATGTAAAGTAATTCCAAAGGTCGAGATGTGGAAGCTACTTGCTTGAGTTTGTGTGACGCTCGCTTCATTTTTCTCATTTGCAAGCCGAACATTAATGCTCTTGGTGAAGTGAAATAGTTGGTAGACCATTGTCCAACTTTTTAGTAGAAATCTTCTGAAGAGATTTGAGATTTAGATGAGACATTCGTCGATGCCATAAGCTGTTGCTCTTAATTGTTGTTTGTGAAATGAGGCAAACAGCCGTCGAAGGTCGTATAATTATAAGATTAATGGTGTAGAAATTAGTTATTCGAGATCCTGTAAGAAGTTCTTGATTTTTACTATTTAAAATTCTGCACTATTCAGCTAGAAATACCACTTGAAAGCCCTTATCGCAGAATTGTCCTATGTTGAACAGGTTCTGTTTAGGACCTTGGACGTAAGAGACATCTTTGATTGTCATATTCTTCAGAATGATATCTCCAAAACCTAGAATTGGAGCTGAATCATTGTTGCCGAATTTGACTTTGTCGTTGTATCGGTCTTGATAGTTGCCCAGCAGTTCTTGATTTCCCGTCATGTGTGTGGAGCAACCCGAATCTAGATACCACACATGATGGATCTGCATAAAAAGGTTTGGAGAGACTTAGGTATCCACTTATAAATGGGTCCTCTCGGATTAGTAGATTTAGTAGTTAAAGTTTGTTCATTTTTGGTTCTTAAACCAATGTTATTCTTAGGTATCCAAACCAACTTAGAAGTGGTTGGTTTAAGTGGTACCTCTTTAGGCAACTTGGCATGTTTGCCGTGCGTTGGCCTAGATGATGTTTTGGAAACCCATTGAGGGTGAACCTTACATAGTATACTAATTTCAGCTCGGACAAATGTCTAATTAGTCTTAGTGTGGAGAAAATCTTTTTCTCTAGCTAGTCTCCTAAGGTGTTTAGCCGAGTGTACTTGGACTGTGTGCCTTAGAAGAGAGCAAGACTGAATCGAGCTATAAGCTTGTTAATAGCCGGATCTTGTCTCCTACGAGACTTAAGACTCACATTTGTCTTAGAATGGCTGATTTTGTTTTTGGAAGTTGAAGAGTATATTAGAATTGTGGTTTATTATTTCATTATCCTTGTAATTAGGGGCTAATTAGAAGTTTTGATAGTGTATGACTTAAGAGTAATTATACCTTAAATATAGGTATAAATATGATGTACACTATCAAATTTAAAAAGTGAGTTTTATTATTCAGAAAACACAAGTATCGAATTCATTTTTTAAACGAGAGATCACGCTCGAGAAACTCGGAAAAAGCTAACAACCTCTCAAGATCTTCAACGCGGATATTCGACCGATCGTATATCGTAATATTTCTTACTCGAATACCGAGAATTTGTGCTTGGATTGCCTGTTAATTGTTGAATAAAGACCTAACAATTGGTATCAGAGCAAATCGTGATTGATTTTGGACAGAATTCGCAATTTTCAGATCAAAATAAATTTCCAGATTTTTTGATCGAAAAACTCACGAGACTTATATTTTGATCAATATACTTAATTGTGCGAATTTTGTTATTGATTTTGCTGATTAAGTGATAGATTATATGTTAGGATTGAATACGTACTGATTTCAATCGCTTAGAACGTAATAATAATTCAGATTTTTAATCTAGATTGATTTTTGCGATTGCGATCAAGTTTTGAGTCCAATATGATTTTCTTAAATCTCGATATATTTTGCTATTAAACGTGGTTGATTCTGTGTTTGATCATATTTAGAATTGTTAAACGAGTGATTATCCAGAATTTCCGCGTCTAAATTGAACATTCGATTGAATCTGGAAATTTCACTGTTACATTGAACTTAACTGTTCTTCGATCAAGTTCTTCGATCGAAAAACTTGAATCGAAAAAAATTTTTCGACCAAGTTTACAGCCGAGAAATTTTTCGACGACAAACACTATTTTCGAGTGTTTTACTCAAATTTAAGACTCGAAAAACATTATTTCAATAATTAGTTTTTCAGTTCATATATAAATATATTTTTCGAGCGAATAAATTATTCGATCCAAAATTAGCCAAAACATATTTTCGATCGAAAAATATTCAATCGAAAAATTTTATAGTCAACAATTTGAGTCAAACTAAAAACAAAGTTTTTCGATCACTAGTAATTTTTCGATCACAAGTTATTCGATAAGAGTTTTTGTGATCAACATAGTTTTTCGACAAAATATTTTTCGATAAGATCATCTTTTCAACATTTTTCCGAAAAATATTCTTCGATAAACATATAACTAAATCCTTAAACGTTCGAAAAACTTTTTCGATTAAAAAATCGAAAAACTTTACTGCTCGAAAAAGAAATCCAAAATTGTGAACTTAAAAAACTTACGAAAAATATTTGTCTCCGAACTATGAATTTTGATACTCAATATTTTCGATCAATAATTCAAATTTCTTTAACGATTCTTGAAGTATCAATTTTTAATTACCAAATATTTTCAAAAACATAACAATTTCTCTTTCACGACCGGATCATAGGTTCAAAAAGGAAATTGCTTTAGTACGAATCAAATATTTCTAACTAAGTTTGTCATTTGTGAAGCATTTTTCACTACTATTCCAAACCTTCACGAAGATCCTATCAATCAATAAAAATGGATGCTTACTCACTTGGAAATGACGTCCGCCCTCCAATTCTTCGAAGAGGCGAATGCACGGTATGGAGAAGCTGGTTCTTGAACTTCTTGGAAACGAAAGATCAAGCCTCAAATTTGATCGTGTCACTTCAAGAAGGTCTAGCTCAATTATGGCTCATCCAAGAAGGAGATGCCACAAACAATCCTCTTATTCTGCAACCAGAAGACTTAAAGTTTCTGGTGAATATACCGAGGGGGAGCGTTTAAGAGCCAAAGCAGACTTGAGAGCCAAGACTTTCCTAATGCAAGGAATACCGAATGACATCTATATGCAAATAGATAGTCTATCGAGTGCAAAAGCCATGTGGGACGAGCTCCACAAGATGATGCAACGAACTGAAGTTGGAGTCAAAGCAAAGAAAGCAAATATCCTAACAGCTTATGACTCTTTCAAAGCCAAGACGGAGGAATCAGTTTATGAACTCTATCAAAGATATCTAACTCTTCTCAATGAAATGAGGAAGATAGATATATTCAAGACCAACATGGAGGTCAACATCATATTTCTTTCTTCTCTTCAAACGGAGTGGAAGAAAATATCCATTCAAATCCGACAAAATAAGGATTTGGACGAAATTGATATCCACGCCGTCTTTGATTATCTCGCCCAACATGAAGAAGATATAAGCGAGATCCAAAAAGAACTAAAGGGCAAGCAGATCAATGACTCTATAGCACTTATCTCTGAAAGAAAGCAAAGTCGATCTCGAAAGGATAAAAGTATCAAGCTGCCAAGTTCTTCAGAAGGTGAAGAAGAATCTGACTCGGACTCCGAACCTGATATGAAGGAGTTCAAGAAACAGTTAGCTCTCATTTCTAAAATGAAGAGTAAAAACTTTTACAAAAAGAAATCCTCGTCTTCGGCCAATAGACTTCGGATATCTAGCTCCAAGCAAAGGAAAGACCGGCCGAGTCCTCAGAATCCAAAAGTGTCAAAGAACCACAAAAATGCTATAACTGTGGAAAGGTAGGACACTTCTCCAGAGAATGCAAACTACCCAAGAAAAAGGATGCCAACTACTACTCCAAAAAATTCCAACTCACTAAACAGAAAGAGGCTGGAGTAGCATTGATGGCAGAACAAGAGCATTGGCTGGAAGATACCACAAATTCTGAAGACGAAAATCTTGCACTTATGGCATACCTCGACGACGCTTCAAATGATGACCCATCCAGGAGGCCTGACGACGACGACGACAACGCATCCTCTTCGTCACAAGAGGTACAATTGTCTAATTTCACATTATCAAACATGTTAGAATCGTTACAGCTAAATTACACTAACATGAAAATTGAGCAGAAACGAACAAAGGAATTAGAAGAGAAACTAGTTCTTAGTGAAAGCAATTTCCAAAAGCAATTAGATAAGAAAATTCATTTCGAAATTCTCTTATCTAATGCTAAGGAAAAAATCACTAGTCTTGAATTAACCATAGCTACCTCTGAGACAAAAATTACTGACCTTAATACGATTCTTATCGATTGTCAGAGAGACTTAGAAATTTCTAAAAATAATTTCAAAGAAATTTCTGACGAACGTAAGAAACTTTATTCAAGGATTAAAACGTTAGATGATCTTCTAATAAAAAGTGGTCAAATGGATCAAACTATATTTCTAAATCAACCTCTTGACATAGAATTTTATAATCCTAAAGAGGGCTTAGGTTTTAACAATCCCTGTAACTTGAAAAAGGTCAATGTTAGACAATTATACGATATCAAGTATATGGGATTAGGTTTAACTTATCTAATGGCATTTACTAATTCTTCCGAAATAAATGTTTTAGAAGAATCTAAACGACAAGCCACGGATATGACTATTCCTTTTGACTACACCGCCTTGAATAATAGTTACAAGACAAGAAATCTCAACTTGTCTAGTGATTATACTTCATTATATCCCCTAGAAGATTTTTCTAAAAATAAGGAAGAAAGGTCTTACCATTCTCAAAATTCTAATTTCTGTTATATTCCAGCTATTATTAGAATAACAGCTGATTTAAACGCTTCCTTGCAAACAGAAAGAAAGAATTTCAAAGCTGAAAAGAACGAACTTTTATTGGAGATTTCCAATCTCAAAACTCCCTCTATTTTAAAAACTTGTCCTAATCTTATTTTGAAAGAAAAATCTTTAATGAAGGACAAGATTAAAACTAAGCAAAACTCTCCTATTATTTTTCAAAATATTTCAAAAGAAGATAAATCTTCTTTAGAAATTGTAAAGAGAGAAAACGAATCCTTAAATGCTTCAAAAAGGAAAAAGATTTTTACTAACTCTTTTTCTACTCTATCCATAGGTAGAGTAGTAAAAGAGGTGAATCATGCTAAAGAAAGAGTGCCTAGAATAAAATTTCAGAAGAAAAATAATTTGTTATCTATTTCTTCTATGTCAAAAACTATGGACACTCGTACAAAGACAGCTATTTCTAGTATTGTTACTTCAAATTATGCGTTAAAGCCTATTATTTTTGAAAGCACAAACTTTGAAATTGACTCTACTTCTAAAAACAATCATCATTCTAAAACAAATGCAAGTCTTAAATCTCATAGAAAACAAGACCCAGGCATTAAGAAAGCTTATAGCTCCTTACACTCTTGTTCTCACCTAAGGTAGCCAGTCCACGTACATTCAACTAAACACCTTAGGAGACTAGCCAAAGAAAAGATTTTCTCCAGCAATAAGACAAATCAGACATTTGTTCGTGCTGAAATTAACCTCCCATGTAAGGTTCAATCACAATGGATTCCTAAGTCATCACCTAGGCAAACTCAAGCCAATAAGGCTAAATTGTCTACAGAGGTACTACTTAAACCAACTACTTCTAAGTTGGTTTGGGTACCTAAGCATTCTCATAAGTTAGGAACCAAAGATAAACAAACCTTACTTATCAAATCTGCTAATCCGAGAGGATCCATTCAAAAGTGAGTACCTAAGTCTCCCTAATTTCTTTCTATGCAGATCCATCATGTGTGGTACTTAGATTCTGGTTGCTCCACACTCATGACGGGAAAAGAAGAACTATTGAGCAACTACCAAGATCGTTACAATGGCAAAGTCCGATTTGGTAACAATGACTCAGCTCCCATACTCGGATTTGGAGACATTTTACTGCCAAATTTGACGATTAAAGATGTCTCTTACGTCCAAGGTCTCCAGCACAATCTGTTCAGCATAGGCCAATTCTGTGACAAAGGATTTCAAGTAGTATTTCTAGCTGAACAGTGCAGAGTTTTGAATAGTCAGAATCAAGAACTTCTCACATGATCACGAAGATCTAACCTATACACAATCAATCTGACATCAGTTCGACCTTCGACAGCTGTATGCCTCATCTCTCACACAACAATCAAGAGGAACAACTTATGGCATCAACGTATGTCTCATCTCAATTTAAAAGCTCTTCACAAACTCAGTGTTAAAAGGTTGGTCAATGGTCTACCAACAATTTCATCTAACCAAGAGCATCACTGTTCGGCTTGTCAAATGGGAAAAAAAGCGAGCATCACACAAAGTCAAAAGTTGCTTTAGAATTACTTCACATGGATCTTTGCGGACCAATGCATACACAAAGCATCAACGGTCGTAAATATGTGTTAGTAATTGTCGACGATTATTCTCGCTACACATGGACAAGATATCTCCGAACTAAAGATGAGACTGGAGACTTGATAATAAGCTTTGTGAATACAACTTAGAATCTCCTGCAAAAGGAAATCCAAGTAATCAGAACGGACAACGGGACTGAATTCAAGAATCAGCGTCTCAGCAACTTTTATCAATCACTTGGAATTATTCAACAATTCTCAGCCACAAAAACGCCTCAACAAAATGGTGTCGTAGAAAGAAAGAACCGGACTTTAGTTGAAGCTGCAAGAACAATGCTCATATACTCCGGTCTCCCTCACTTTCTATGGGCTGAAGCAGTGAGTACGGCATGTTTTACTGAAAATAGGACAATTATTCACAAACGCTTCGAAAAAACACCATATGAGATAATTAATCAAAGAATCCCGAATATCTCATTCTTCAAAGTATTTGGTTGCAAGAGTTTTGTGGCCAACGATCGGGAGCATCGAAGCAAGTTCGATCCCAAAGCCTTTGAAGGCATTTTTGTCGGATATTCCTCTACTTCAAAATCATATCGCGTCTACCTCAAGTCTTCTCGTACAATTCTTGAAAGTTACAACGTCACCTTTCAAGAAATGACGGAATTGGCTTCTGAACAAAACAGTGAACCCGAGCTTACTGGCGTGTTGGCACAAGATCAACAACTCTCGGCAACGTCTACATCATCATCGAATGAAGCAATTCCCGCTGACCATGAAGATTTAGATTCTCTATTCGAACACTTTTATCGGAACAAGTCTCAAATGCCTGCTTCGTCTCACTCAACACCAAGCAAAGCCCCATCTTCCTCAATGGAAGAAATTAATAATGAGAATCCTCTTCTTCAAAATCCGACAAATGTTGGAGAATCTACTTATTCAGAATCTTCATCTAGTATTGCAGTTCCTACAAACACAAATGAAGAAATTCCTATCGACTCAAGATTTGACTTGAATTTCCCAACTCTTAATGATCAACCCATTTATTCAGGATATCTCAATCTCCAATCCAATGACGAATCTACTTCAGTTATTCCTCACGAACGCAAATGAACTCGAGCTCACCCTACTAATCAGATTATCGGTGATCCTTCAAGTGGTGTATGTACTACGACGTCTACACAAAGCGGTTTATTCGCATGCTTCCTAAGCCAAAACGAACCAAATAAAGTAGTTGAAGCTCTTAAAGACCCGGATTGGGTAATTGCAATGGAAGATGAACTCAACCAGTTCGAGCGTCTACAAGTTTTGACATTGGTTCATCGACCGCAAGACAAAACCATAATTGGAACTAAATGGGTTTTCAAGAACAAGAAAAATGAGAACGGTGAAGTAATCAGGAATAAAGCACGACTCGTGGCTTAAGGCATTAAATCAACAAGAAGGAATTGACTACGATGAGACGTATGCTCCGGTATCGAAGCAATTGGACTATTTATAGCATACGCTGCTCATAAAGATTTCAAAGTCTTATCAAATGGATGTTAAAACCACCTTTTTCAACGGCGTGTTAAAAGAAGAAGTCTACGTCGCTCAACCAGAAGGGTTCATGCACGAGAACCATCCCTGATCATGTCTATCGATTGGACAAAGCTCTCAATGGACTAAAACAAGCCCCTCGTGCTTGGTGTGATGTTCTGAGCGAATTTTTGGTCAAATCCAACTTCATCAGAGGAACAATCGATACGACCCTCTTCATCAAAAGGCAAGGCAAAGACTTGATGATCGTTCAAGTTTACGTTGACGACATCATTTTCGGATCCACGAATGAACGTATCTGTCAGAAATTTGGTAATCTCATGAAGACCAAATTCGAGATGAGCTTAATGGGAGAACTCCAATTCTTTTTTTGATTACAAGTCAAGCAACTCGATGATGGAATCTTCATCAGTCAGACCAAATATATCCGAGATATTCTGAAGAGATTTATTCAAGACAAGAGCACACCGATGAATACTCCAATGTCTACTAATTGCAAATTGGATGCTGATCCGTCTGGAAAGGCTGTCAACATCACCACCTATCGGAGCATTATCCGATATCTTCTCTACTTGACATCCAGCCGACCCGACATTATGTTTGCAACTTGCCTTTGCGCCCGCTTTCAAGCCGACCCAAAGGAGTCCCACATGAATGCCGTCAAGAGAATTCTACGATATCTCCAAGGAACTCGAAACTTAGGGCTTTGGTATCCTAAAATACTGACTTTCCACTTATTGGCTATACTGATGCTGACTATGCAGGTTGTCGAATGTACAGAAAAAGCACGTCTGGCGGAGCACAATTTTTAGGCGAAAAGTTGGTCTGCTGGTCTTCAAAGAAACAAAATTATGTGTCAACATCGACGGCCGAGGCGGAATACGTTGCGGCTGCCAACTGTTGCTCGCAAATTCTATGGATGCGGACACAACTACGCGATTACGGGTTTGATTTCAATAACATTCCAATTTATAGTGATTCTCAAAGTGCTATAACCATTACTTGCAATTCTGTTCATCATTCACGCACGAAACACATAGACATACGATATCATTTTATAAAAGATCATGTAGAAAAAGCCACGATAGATATGTATTTTGTTAAAACGGAGTTTCAACTTGCCGACTTATTCACTAAGGCATTGAATGGAAAACGATTTCAATTCATTATTTATAAGTTAGGCATGTTGAATCTCAATTTTACCTAAAATGTGCTTTACATGCTCTACTATGCTCCAATTTGATATTCTATGTGCTTCTTAATATTTCTTGATTATTTTGCGTGACTCTATCTTTTAAGATTTTTTTAAATTAAAATAAAATATATATATATATATAAATATATTCTATTCTTACATAAAATAAATATATATACTACATATATATAAATAGTATAAATAAAAAAAATGGGGGATGACGATAATTTTTGACTATTTTTGAAATTACTCACAAAAATATTTCTTCGATATATATGATTAAATTCTTTGCCTAAAAAATTCATATGACATTCTTTTATTCAAAAGAACATTGTTTGTCTCACACGACACAAAACCACATCATACATGTGGGAATTTGAAACTCAATTTTTTTTAGTGTCACACTTCAAATGACTATTTTTTGGTTTGTCCTTCGTAGCTTCATCTCGCTTTTGTGTTTAGTTTGTCATGAAAATGATAAGGGCATATTAGGAAATTCCTCACTTGGCCTAAATTATAAATCCTTTACTTTTTCCTCTAGAGATCCCATTTGAGCCTTCTCCGACATTCTTTTTCTTTATCAACACCCGATTAAGCCTTCAACATTATTCAAATGATTCGGGGTTACTCAATCAAGAAAAAGAGGGGGAGAGCTAAAGTCGGAGTTACTTCACATGGACATTTGTGGACCAATGCGTACACAAAATATCAACGGTTGTAAATATGTGTTAGTAATTTTCGACGATTATTCTCGCTACACATGGACAAGATATCTCCGTACTAAAGATGAGACTGGAGACCTGATAATAAGCTTTGTGAATACGACTCAGAATCTCCTGCAAAAGAAAATCCAAGTAATCCGGACTGATAACAGACTGAATTCAACAATCAACGTCTCAGCAATTACTATCGGTCACTTGGGAATTATTCAACAATTTTCAGCCGCTAAAATGCCTCAACAAAATGGCGTCGTAGAACGGAAGAACCGGACTGTAGTTGAAGCTGCAAGAACAATGCTAGTACATTCCGGTCTCCCTCATTTTCTATGGGTTGAAGCAGTGAGTACCCCGTGCTTTACGCAAAATCGGACGATTATTCATAAATGCTTTGAAAAGACACCGTATGAGATAATAAATCAAATGATTCCGAATATCTCTTTCTTCAAAGTCTTTGGGTGCAAATGCTTTGTGGATAACGATCGTGAGCATCGAAGCAAGTTTGACCCTAAAGCATTTGAAGCCGTCTTTGTTGGATATTCATCCACTTCTAAAGCATATGGTGTCTATATCAAGTCTTCTCGTGCTATTTTGGAAAGCTACAACGTCACTTTTCAAGAAGTGACCGAGTTGGCTTCTGAACAAAACAGTCCAGAACCCGAGCTTATTGGCGTGTTGGCACAAAGTCAACAACTTCCGACAACTTCTACCTCGAAGTCAAAAGAAGCAATTCCCGCCAACATAGAAGATTAGAATTTTTTATTTGAACATTTTTATCGGAACGAGTCTCAAATGCGTGTTTCGTCTCACTCTATACCAATCATCTCTCCTTCTCCCTCTACGGAAGAAATTCATATTGAGACTCCCAATCCTCAGATTCCAACAAATGTTCTAGATTCTTCAAATTCTGAATCTTCAACTAGTGCTGCATCTCCTACCAATGTCGATGCGGAAATACCTTCCAATTCAACTTCAGAATTGAATTTTCCAATTACGAATGATCAGCCCATCAATTCAGGAAGTCTCGATCTACATATCAACGATGGATCTACTTCGGTTCTTTCTCATGAATGCAAGTGGACTCGAGCTCATCCTATCGACCAAATTTTCGGTGATCCTTCAAGTGGAGTACGAACTAGGACGTCTACACAATGGATTATTCACGTGCTTCTTAAGCCAAAACAAACCAATTAAGGTAGCCA
Organism: Linderniella brevidens; assembly: GCA_004919715.1. Lineage (NCBI taxonomy): Eukaryota > Viridiplantae > Streptophyta > Magnoliopsida > Lamiales > Linderniaceae > Linderniella > Linderniella brevidens. Next base: position 17,841,888 of record SWDC01000157.1, read on the forward strand.
AAGCCCTTAAAGACCCGGATGGGGTAATCGCGATGCAATATGAACTCAACCAATTCGAGCGTCTACGAGTTTGGACATTAGTTCCTAGGCCGCATGGCATAATAATTATTGGAACTAAATGGGTTTTCAAAAATAAGAAGAACGAGAACGAAGAAGTTATCAGGAATAAAGCACGACTCGTAGCCAAGGGGTACAATCAACAAGAAGGAATTGACTATGACGAGGCGTATGCTCCGGTTGCACGTATCGAAGCAATTGGACTATTTCTAGCATACGCTGCTCATAAAGACTTGAAAGTCTATCAAATGGATGTTAAAACCGCCTTTTTCAAGGGCGTGTTAAAAGAAGAAGTCTACGTCGCCCAATCCGATGGGTTCGTGCACGAGAACCATCCTGATTATGTCTATCGATTGGATAAAGCTCTATACGGACTAAAACAAGCCCCTCGTGCTTGGTATGATGTTCTAAGCGAATTTTTAGTCAAGTCCAACTTCATAAGAGGAACCATCAATACGACACTCTTCATCAAAAGACAAGGCAAAGAACGTTCAAGTTTACGTTGATGACATCATCTTCGGCTCGGCGAATGAACGTCTCTGTCAGAAATTTGGTGATCTCATGAGAACTCCAATTATTTCTTGGACTACAAGTAAAGTAACTCGAAGTTGGAATCTTCATCAGTCAAACAAAGTATATCCGAGATATTCTGAAGAGATTTAATCAAGATAAGAGTACACCGATGAATACTCCCATGTCAACAAACTGCAAATTGTATGCTAATCCGTCTGGAAAAGCTGTCAACATCACAACCTATCGGAGCATTATTGGATCTCTTCTCTACTTGACATCTAGTCGACCCGACATTATGTTCGCACTTGCCTCTGTGCTCATTTTCAAGCTGACCCAAAGGAGTCCCACATGCATCCAGTCAAACGAATTCTACGCTATCTCAAAGGAACTCCCAACTTTGGGCTATGGTATTCTAAAGACACCGATTTTAGATTAATTGGCTATACCGACGCTGATTATGCAGGTTGTCGAATGGACAGAAAAAACACGTCTGGCGGAGCACAATTTTTAGGCGATAAGTTGGTCTGCTGGTCCTCAAAGAAGCATAATTGTGTGTCAACCTCAACCTCCGAGGCGGAGTGCATCGCGGCTGCTAGCTGTTGCTCGCAAGTTCTATGGATGCGGACACAACTACGCGATTACGGGTTTGAATTTAATAACATTCCCATTTACAATTATTCTCAAAGTGCTATTGCCATTACTTGTAATCATGTTCATCATTCACGCACGAAACACATAGATATTCGATATTTTTTTATAAAAGATCATGTAGAAAAAGGCACTATAGATATGTATTTTGTTAAAACGGAGCTTCAACTTGCCGACTTATTCACTAAGGCATTGGATGAAATATGATTCCAATTCCTTATTGCTAAGTTAGGCATGTTGAATCTCAATCTTACTTGAGATGTGCTTTACATACTCTACTATGCTTTTATATGATATTAAATGTGCTTCTTGATTATTTTGCATGACTCTATCTTTCAAAACTTTTTTATATATAAAAATAAAATAGTATATCTATAATAATAAAATAAATGGGCGATGACGATAATTTTGCCTATTTTGAACTACTCACAAAAATATTTCTTTGATATATGATTAGTTCTTTGCTTAAAAATTCATGTGACATTCTTTTATTCAAAAAACTTCATTTGTTTCACAAGACACAAAGCCACTTCATATTTGTGAGAATTTGAACCTCAATATTTTTATTCTTGAGTGTGTCCCACTTCAAATGACTATCTTTTGTTTATACTTCGTAGCTTCATTCTTGCTTTTGTGTTAGTTTGTCATGAAAATATTAAGGACAACTTAGGATATTCCTCACTTGGCCCATATTATAAATCCTTTAGTTTTACCTCTACATATCCCTTTGAGCCTTCTCCGACATTCTTATTCTTTTGAAACCCGATCAAGCCTCCAACATTATTCCTAAGTTTCGGGGTTGCTCAATCAAGAAAAAGAGGGGGATAAAAAGAGATACATATGATGAAAGTCTCAATCATTATAAAAGAGAAACACGGATCTCGCAGTGAACTTCTCATAGATAATCCCGTATACTCCTAGAAGAGAAGCACCTCGAAGTGAACTTCTCTAACGATAATCTCGATCATATATAGAGAAAACGAGAAGAGGAGCACAGCCTTGGGTTCGAATTCCATAACTGTGGAACCTTCAAAAGGAACACGGTCTCGGCCCAAAAAGAAGATCTCATCTCTCAAAGTTTTGTAAAGAAGACGATACTCATCTTGAGCAAGCACAGAAGAAAAGAAAAGCTAAAGAATCTGAAATGAATTTCAAAAAGGGCCCCTAGAATTAAAGAATTTTTAAACTCACTAATCCTCAAATGTATCCTACCCTTTTAGTCAGAGGCTAAAAATAATTCCTTCAGTCCCTTTGATTCAAAATGATGGACTTTCACTTGGTAAGTTGATTAAATATACTACGATAACAAATTAATTGATATAATTTTGTCGTATTGATATGAGTGATATATCTATTAAATCTCCATGATAAAAATAAATTGAGTGCTATGAGCAAAACTTGCGAGAGTTGTCGAAAGGATTCATACTATGATCTTAGAATATTAGCTTAGTTACATGATTTGACGGCATATTATTATTTTATATGTCATGAGAAATTTTTGCGTGATAATGTTTGAAATGTACAATCTGACACCAAAACAAAATTTTTATGATAAAAATATTCTTTATTTTTGAACATATTCTTCGCACATTTTAAATGCATTAATACATGCATTGGTTCCGAATTGATAAACGCGAATTTTTTCTTGAAAAAAACGCAAAATTTTAATGAATCTATGCTGAATTGCTTAAATGCGTTACTTTTGCTTAAATAATAAATTTTCATATGCAAAATTTTATTAACTATGTGCTTAAATGCCGAAAAGTTAAAACGCGCATTTGTTGAGGGGGTGTTAGGATTATTTTATTGTGTTCAATGTATTATTTTATCTTAGTCTTGTAATTAAATTAAAGCCTAGGCTTTAATTTAATTACAAGACTAAGATAAAATAATACATTGAACACAATAAAATAATCCTAACAATCTCCCCCTTTGTGTTCAATTTATAATTAAGCGCTTGGTATCTTGGTCTTGTAAATCTTTTCCTGAGTCCTTGAAGAACACGTATCAAAGTGGCATTAGCGAAAGCGTTAGTGCGTGTGTTCTTCTTTAGTGTTTCTCCTCCTTTGTCTCGTCTTGACCTTCTCTTCTCGGCACCGCATCTTTCATCAAGTCTTCTCTCGAAGCTTGTCTTGGAGATGTCGGGGCTCGAAGAGGCTTGCCGGTGAGTTCAGTCTCTCCCTTTGATAGTGCACAACTCCCCCTACGTTTGTTCAACCTTGTGTTGGGATTGGGGAGTTCTCTTTATATTCGGAGAGGCGAACTTGTGGCTGTAAATTCGAGTTTTGAAGGTCGTGGTTTGCTTGATTTTCTGATGACGCTTGAGATTTGAGCATTTCCGATCAATCTTGCATTTTTCGTTGTGGTACGGCTCCCATTTTCTTTCTTTACTACTAGGTGAAAATAGGTCGTCGATGGCAAGATGTTTGCATCGTCAGGACGAGGAGAAGCAACTCAGGTTGGGCAATAACCTAACGGAGCCACAAAGGCGATCCGTCTTGAAGGTTAACCGGGGTCACAAAGACTTCCCGTTAACATCAATTCTCTTCTTCTTGGCTCCAGGTTCATCTTCTTCGAAGGAAGTTGTCTGGTTCGGCTTCGAGAAAGCTTGTCTGGCTCCGGAAGAAGGTAAGTGTGGGGCTTGATTTAAGTTGTGCCGAGGCTCCTTTGGAATGTACGTTCAAGTGCAGGAGAGCCCGGCTTCAGAGTGGTACGCTCGGCGGAATTTGTTGGGTGGTCCGACCTCTTTGTTTATCCGTGTCCCCTTCTCCCCCTCATGGCGATCGAATTAATGAGATCGGCATGCTTGTTTTGGAAGATAAGGACACAAACGACAGGTCGGCGTGGTAATGAACAGACGGAGCCACTAAGGCAATCCGTCATCACGATTGCCTGTGAGTACAGGGCTTGGTAAACCGGGGCCACATAGGCATCCCGTTTTCATCGTTCTAGAGACTAGCTCGAGACGATGGCCTGATTCCGTTGTTGTTTTGATGTTGCAACGGCAGGACTTCCTTCCGATCATCGAACCATGTCTACGAGTAACATGTCTACGAAAGTTCTAACTTGATCACAAAGACCAGGTGTTATAAGAGTGTATGTGTCCTAGAAAATATTTAAAATATGGGACGTGAGGACACACTAGACTCGATTGTGCACAAGAAAGTGTGGTAGTGGGGCTGAGTACCACTTAATTCAATATCTCCCACTTCCGAGTGAAGCGGTGATAGTAGTCGTGTCTCCCCGTGATTTCTTGAAACACCTGTCTTTTGTGAGACAGACGAGTGGGTGAGGCTCGGTTGTGCATGCGCCGTTGGACCTAATGCGGCGACTTCTACCCGGGAGCTAATAAAATTAGCACCTGTACCTATGGGGGTGTGATCCGAGATATTTGTGAGGTAAGGGAATGTTGTAGTGTTGGTCTTTTCAAAATGGATCAGAAGCATCATCGGAGGCAAGCTTTGCAAGATATTGACTAGTTCTCGGTGATGTTCCGGGGTTAGATTCAGTTGGATTTGCCTGAATCATGAGAACAAATTATCCTTGCGTCCGGTAGGAAGTAGTGAGTGCTGCTTTATTTGTATCAGCAATGCCGGAGCAGGTTGCTTGAAGTGAGCACCGAGTTTGCACTAAAGGCCACCATTGGAAGCTTGAGATTCTTCGTTCCAATCCGTCGAATGGTGTCCGAGGGATAATAAATTTTTTTTTTTTTTTTTTTTTTTTTTTTTTTTTTTTTTTTTTTTTTTGAATCATGCTCCCTAAATAATATTGCTCCCCCTCAAAAGATGCGTAGTCGGATTGAAACAATTTCTCTTCAATCTCTTTCCCTAAATTTACATATCCATGCTCTCTCCCCCCCCAAAAAAATGTAATTATTTCTCCCTTTTAAACAATTGTAGAGGTTGCTTCTCTTTTATAAGTAAAAGAGTAGCTCCCCCTCAAATAAGGCTCATTTAAAAATGGTTTTTATCATTTTCGTGCGTAATATGCAACTCGGATCTCAAAATCTCGTAATGTTTTGAAAATGCATATTTAAAATGTACCATTTTAAAAGAAGGTATTTTTCAACGGGATACCAACCATGCTGGGGTTATCTGCAAAACCTTATCGGGACTTTGGTACCCATATTTGTATGGGTCCTCCCTTATTAGCAGAAAATAATTTATGCTTAGCATGTGTCAAATTCGGTCCTAAATCGTCCAACAATAAATTATTGGATAACCACTTAGGGGTAATTTGACACGGAAAAGACGTTTCAGTGCCAGTGAATGTGTCTCTAGGTATTCTAGAGTGAAAGATCTTCTCTTTGGCTAGTCTCATAAGGTGCTTTTCCGAATGGACTTTGACAGGATATTTCAAGTAGGAATACGAAGCTACAACATTGCAGGCATGTATAGCGGGTGAATACCTACGAGAAGACTTCACACAATTCACTCCATAATGATGGTCTTTAGTGGGATTTTGCTTACGAGAATGATAAACATTTTTGTTCGTGTAAGGAAATCCACTTTTCTCATTCTTTAAAGAATGGGAAATTTTGGAAGCTCGAGAAGTTAGCTTGCTTGAGCATGAAACTCTCTTTGAGGAGCATCCTTTTTAATAGGAATAGGAGAGGAAAAATCAATAACAGTTTCTACTCTAGTTTTCATAGAAGGTGTTGATTTTCCTTTCCTCTTCCTATTTTTCTCCTGTTCCTTGGAAGAATTAAGCTTAGGCTTTTTACTTATCTTTTCTGCTCGGGTCACCGTAGACTTTGAAGTCGTCACGGGTAACTTAGAATGTGTATTTGAAGCTTTCTCAGATTTGAGAACAGAGATGCTTTTAATTTTTGTTGTCTTGACCTGTTTCGAGGATGATGTATCTTTTGAAAAATCATGGAAAACAGGTAAGGACGGGGAATTTTTAAGATTTGAAATCTCCTCTAAGAGTTTTTGCTTTTCTGCTTGAAACATACTCTTTCCGATTCCAAAGTTGCGTTCAATTCGGAAATTTTACTAGCAATCATAGGAATTTCCAACCACGAGATAGATTTATATAACTTGTTTTCCCCGTCAAGCGCTGAAAAGGAATCTTGGTCGACTAGCTTCGCAATAATTGTCTTTAAAGGGATAGTTCTAGTGTACCATTTATTGCAGATTGCTAGGATAACCTCATATTGTTCTGTGACGACATTCCACTCAGTTGCTTTGAGTTCAAAACGACATCGATTAAATTCCTCAATTTCTTTAGCTTGAGCATCCATAATTAAGTATTAATTTTAAAATTAATTATTTTCTGAAAGAAATGGCTCTTGAAACTTTTGTTCCAAAAAGTTTGGTTTTGTCAAAAGATAGCGTGAAATTTCGAAAAAAATTGATTTCGAAAATTTGAGAGTTACCAAAACTTTTTCTAAAATTTGCCAAAAATGTCCTAAATAGATTGTTGGATACGTGATCGTTGACACGTAAAGTGGATTTGCCTTTGGAAAATTAACAAAAGCGTTTTCTATACCTAAAATTTTGGGCCCGAAAAAATTTATTTTTTTTAAAAAAAATTTTCAAAATTTTTTTTTTTTTTTTTTTTTTTTTTTTTTTTTTTTTTTAAGGGGTGGCCGAAAATTTTAGGTGGTCGAAAATGTTAAGGGTAATTTCAAAGGGTGGGTTATAGTGAAACTCGGATGGAAATATTTCGCTTAGTCTAAATTCGGGTAGAAATTCGATTTCGTTTCGCCAAATTTCACAAATTCGGGGGACTCAAATTAAATTGGTCACGAAATTATGAAATTCGGGTATTAGTAGAAATTCGTCGAATTTGATTTGAACAGTAGTAATTCGCCGAGTTTTCCACAATTGGGCAAATTTTGTAATTTTGCCCGAAAATTTGCCAAATTCGGGTAGTAGAAGTTCGCCGAAATTGTAAAATTTGATTCAAAATCAAGAATTCAAAATTCGGGTAACTTAATTGAAATTCGGCGAGAATTTTGAAATTGGATTAACCAATTTCGGCGATAGAAATTCAATATCCAAATTCGGCCAGCTATCTAATGAAAATTGTCTCAAATTCTGGCGAATTTCGATCGAAATTCGGCGAGATGAATCAATTTTCGGGCTGATGAACAAACTTCGGGCAGATGAACACTGTTCTAGAATCAAATTTCATGCGCGATTTCTCCCCAAAACTCACTCAAATCAACTGAAAATTGATGGGTAATCACTCAAAAACACTCGAAAAAAAACTAAATGTTGATCTTAATCAAGCAAAATCAGCAACATAGACTGAAAAATCTCAAGACCAAGACCTAAATATTTTCGAGTTTATCACATGAAAAACACCAAAAATTTCAGAAAATTTGATCAAATCCAAACGTGTTTGGCTCTGATACCACTTGTTAGTCCTATTACGCACTCAAGAGAGGATCAAAGGCTTAAAAATGATAAAGTTCTTAAAACACCTTCAGTGTGTGTTTGTGTGTGTGTGCCGAAATTAAGAACTTACTTTTAAGAAAATACTTGACCAACCCTAATTAGGGTTAATGGGATGCCTTATATACCACATGAGTTGGTATATTAAGGCTTGGGACTCAAACAATAAAATATTTACAATTTGACCCCAAATACAATAAATTAACTAATATTGACCAAAACTCAAATACTAACTAAGGACACTACAATTAATTCCTAACATTCTCCCCCTTAGTGTCCTTTCTTCGTCTTTGTCTGTTTCTTTGAGCCTTTGGGTCGTTGCTGGGCGTACACGGAGTTCCGTAGTCCAAGCTTGTGCTCGTACGTCCTTATTTCCCTCCGGAACGAAAGCCTTTCTTGTATGTTGTTCAGCATATTCAGTATCTTGGCTTTTGTGTCCGGTCCTTCACCTTCCATCTTATCCAGTATGCTCCTCAACTTCTCTCGTATGATGAGGAGCGTTCCGTCGGAGAATTTTGGTATCTCCGATGTCTTCAATATTCGCTTTTCTCCCTTGTAGTTGATGTAGACCACCGCTGGATCTTCACTTTCGAACACGTGGCCTTCACCATATTCAACTTGTTCAGGGAGCTCGAATGATGGTTTGTGAGGTTGACCTTTCTGACATTTGACTCCAGTGCTAGCTGCAGGTCGTGCGTCGCTCCGTACTTGATTTGTCGGAGCATGAACCTTTTGATCGTCATGTATCCTAATTTGACGTCCTGGTCCTGCAGCGTTCCCACGTATCGGTAGCTTCCAATCATCTGTGAGATGTCTTCAGCTCTGATGTACGGGAAGTCAGCCTCTGTCAAGGTCTCTCTTGTACCGTCTTCCCTCACTACGTGGTAGACGCTTAGTAGGAAGGTCCCGAGCCGATCTATTCCAACTCTTTCTACGGCTTGTATTCGGGGCCTCTGCTTTTCCTCTCGCCTGAGAGCAGCCAGATCATTTCCTTTCCCTAAGAACATATGAAGACGTCTTAGGGAAAGAAGGTAGAGATTGGCTCTGCGCTCTGACAGGTGCGTCATCCCACGTAGCTCCAGCTCGTTCAATTTGACGAGCTGATCCTCTTTACGCCAGATTCTTTTCCTTATCTCTTCTTGGTATGGAACTAAGATTCTGACGTTTTGCCACGGAAGATCGACCGTTGCCCCGATCTTTGACATGAGAAGTGGAGCATCCTCATTTTGGACTTGATGTTTGAGTAGTTCCGGTAGATCGGGGAGGTCACTTTGCAGATCTTCCAGCTCCTCATCTTCATGGACTTTCACCAGGCTTATCGACGCCTTTTCGAGGAATAGTCTGGCGTTTTCTCGAAATCTGGCTTCGAGCTGGAGGTCCATCGGTTGCTTCAGCCATCCTTCTTCAAATATATATTTCTCTACCACATCATGTGGATTGTAGAGTTGGCTGATTTCTTCCGAGATTTGGAGGTCAATAGATGTGGCTTGAGGTGGACTTTGTCGGTAGAAGGTTCTTGGTGAGCTAAGGCTTATAGTGACTGGAGTGGGTGTCGAAAGGGAAAGTGTATTGGAGATCTCTTGTGTATTTTGTTCGGTTGTGGTTGAGATCTCCATGGTAGGGAATATTATTGTGGTGCTGGAGACTTGTTTTGTTTTGCCTTTTGAGCTTGAGGTATCCAGCGGGTTGGATTCTTGGACTGTTTTGGTTGTTGGCTGCTGCTGGTGAGGGGATTCGACTCCACGCTGTCGGTTCTCCCCCTCGGGACGGTCCTCGTCTTCAGGGTCGTCCCGCGATCCAGATAGGCCCCCGGCTTGTGTTCGGCAGCTGGTGGGGTCAATCAGCCTCTGGATTTCTTTCTCCTTCGGTGTCAGGTGTGGCGCCGACCGGATACGTGCCAAAAGAATGTTGAAGAGTTCTTCAATGGGCACGTCCCACGGTCCTTCTTCTGGTTGTGTGAGTGAAGGAACAGCAGCAGCTGTCTCGTGTGTGACTGGAGTCTTGCCTTTGTCTTGTCTTGATGTTTCGATCATGGCCCGGACTTTTTCCACTAGTTCGTCGCCAAAAGATCGTAGCCGAGACTCCGTCACAAACGGATCGGGAAATAAAACGGAGCCACTGAGGCGTGCCGTTGTCGCGACGTCAGAGTAGATTTCTGACGTGCCGCCCACTGTAGTGGGTCTTCCGGGGCCACCAAGGCACACCGGTGGCAACGGTGCTAAGACAAACTCAGACCGTTGGCCCGAGACGACTGGTGGGATGTTGATCGTTTCGGGGCTTCCGCTCAGTCCCTCGGAGATTAACCCCAGAGTGACGTCAGAGAGCGTTCTGTCTAAGTCTGGAAGACTTAGAGGTGCGGAAAATAGTGTATGTGTCCTAGAAATGGAAAAAATTTTAGTTGGTGCGGACACTAGACCTGTGATCAAGGAGGGCGCAGTCGGAGGAAGTGAACTGCTTAATTCAACATCTATTGCCTCCGAATAAGGCAATGATGGTTGTCGTGGCTCCTCCGGTGCTATTGAGACGGTCGTCTGTTGGGAGACGACCGAATGGGTTGGAAGGGTTATTTGCGTGCTTGGGCCTGATGGCACGACTGCTACTCGGGAGACGATCGTGTCGTCTCCTGTTCCTACGGGTTCGGCCCGGCTTTGTAGTGGGTTAGAGGACTGAGGAGGTCGATCATGTTTTTGTTTGGTGCGACGCTCCTGTATGCGTCTTACGTCTTCCCCTCGTTTTGTTTTTCGTGAGGAACGAGGAGGGGAAGCGGCGCTTCCTAGACCTAACTGAGGCTGGGGTAGGCTAATTCCCGGGGTAGGTTCGACTGGGTTTTGTCGAACCATAGGAGTGTCTTCAAGGGTGATGGATTGGAGGTACCTCGCTACTATTGGGTTGGAAGGATTAGCGATTTGTAGGAGGTGGTCAGGGATCCGCATCGACTCGAGATCAAATTTGGATTTGGAAGAATGGAGGGATGCTAGCTTGGGAATTTGGTATCCCTCCGATCTCGGTCGACGGGTTATCTCGGGGTGTAGGTCTTGAAAGTGGGTTATTATCACTGGAAACCACCGAAGGTAGGGAAGGACTTGTCGGGTTTTATTTTTGGTGGATAAGTCCCTTCGGCGGAGTTGGTCAAGGATATCGGCCCAGATCAACTGCACGATGTCATAATTTTTATTAAAGATGACACCGTGGAAGATGATCATAATGTTGCGGTTACAGCGATCTGGGCCTGAGTGCTTGGGTGATAGGCATTTGTTTATTATGAGAAAGAGTGTGCGCCAAGGTTGTGGAATGTCCTTGGCGCAGAAATCGGGTAGGTGTAGGGATTTATGGATGTCTGGGCGATATCCCATTAGGAGGAAGTCGGTTTTCAATTCTTCCTCCGTGGGTGGTGGGTTATATATTAGGCTGTGAGGTAGGTTTAAGATACGGCGTAGTATGGATGGGGTGAAGATTATGGGTGTTTGGTCTATTTGTGAGGTAAGTGAGGTTGGAGGGGTTTTTGAAGTTGATGGTTGTAGGTTGGCCCATAGCTGTTGTGCGTATACTTCTGGGGCCGATTCCGTAATGGTGAGGGCGGTGTGTAGAGGATGGTGACGAAGGATTTCGAGTATTATCGGTGCGGGGACCGTGATGTTGTCAAAGTCAATGGCCGGGTTGTTGGGTAGTTTAGTGGCCCATTGACTTTGAGGAAAGACTTCGTCAATTTGTCTCAACATGTTTATGTAATCTGCTAAGAAGAAAACACAGAAAATTGTTAGACTAGGCAGAGTAGATAAAAATGTTACTTAGAAAAAATTTCGGACTTGAAAAATTTTATATGAAAGTGCCCGAAATTTGCTTAAGTAAATAAGATTATACTTTTGAAATACAAGCGGCGAAGTTCACAAATTCGGCTAAGAGTACATTGAAAAGTTTAAAACTCGAAGTTTGATTTGGCCGAATTTGGATTTGAAAAGTTTTGTTCGCCGAATTTGATGAAGTTCGGGTTATGAGGATTTGAAATTTTTGTTCGCCGAATTGTAATGAAGTTCGGGTAAGTGAAAATTAAATCGAATTTGTTATCATCATTCATCAAATTCGGGTGCTTGTCTTTAAAATTGAATTTGCCGAAATTGACAAATTCGGGCGATGGAATTCGACTGTGAGGAGTCGGGGTACAGTAGAAATTCGCCGAATTTCGAGTGAACAGTAGAAATTCGCCGAATTTTGGATTGAAAAGCAGAAATTCGGATGAAAATTTAAATTTTACCCGAATTTCGCCCGAAACCTAAAAATTAAAATAGGTCGATTCCATCGGGATTTGGATGAAATTTTGGCAAATAAATTGCAGATTCGGGGTCGCCATTACCTTCTGTAGTAAAATCGAAGTTGAAGAGATTTGATTTGAAGATTTTGTGTTTGCGCGAATTTAAATTCGAGAGTAAATTTTCTGAAATTCGGGCGTTAACTTGTAAATTTAGGGTAAATAATGAAATTCGGGCGAGTAGTGAGATAAATAGGGGTTACTGTGCAAAAGTTCGGGTGAATGAAATTCGGCATGTTAAAATTGAGTTTCGCCGAAATTCGTTCTGATTAAGTGAAAATTATATGAAATTCGGCGATCGAAATTAGTATTGACCAAAAGTGACCCCGAATTTGAAATTCGGCGAGTGAAATTGAAATTGGCCGAATTTCTTCACTGTTAGTCCAAAATTGGACTTCCGAAATTTTATATTATGTCAAAGAGCTCCCCCTCAATAAAATGATATATACTCCCCCGTAATAAAAATAAGCTCCCCCTTAATAAAAATGAAATATGCTCCCCCTTAATAAATATGAAATATGAACTCCCCCTTAATGAAAATGAAATATAAACTACCCTTTTAAAATTTGCATGTAGAATTAATTTGTCTACTAAATAAAAGGTCATGAGGCACTATAGGTCAGTGTTGAAAATTCAACATGCCCAACTTAGAAACTAGGAAATGGAATCGTTTTTCATCCAGAGCCTTTGTAAATAAATCTGCAAGTTGAAGTTCTGTACTTACAAAATACATATCGATAGTGCCCTTTTCAACATGATCTTTTATAAAGTGATAACGAAGATCTATGTGTTTAGTGCGAGAGTGATGGACAGGGTTACATGTGATAGCAATTGCGCTCTTTGAGTCACTATATATGGGTATATGATTAAGATCGAACCCATAATCTCGTAGTTGCGTACGCATCCACAAGATTTGAGAGCAACAGCTTGCTGCAGCTACATATTCTGCTTCAGCAGTTGAGGTAGAGACACAATTTTGTTTCTTAGATGACCAACTAATTAGTTTGTCTCCCAGAAATTGTGCTCCACCCGAGGTGCTTTTTCTGTCCATCTTGCACCCTGCATAGTCGGCATCAGAATATCCGACGAGATTATACCCGGAACCTTTGGGATACCAAAGTCCGAGATTAGGTGTTCCTTTGAGATATTTCATGATTCTCTTCACGGCTATGAGGTGCGATTCTTTGGGATTAGCTTGGAATCGGGCACATAGACATGTCGAGAACATGATATCCGGTCTACTAGCTGTCAAGTAAAGTAATGAACCTATAATTCCTCTATAAAGGGTTGGATTGACTGGTTTCCCAAGAGGATCCGAGTCAAGTTGGCATGAGGGGGACATAGGGGTACTTTTTGTAGTACAATTTTCCATGTCAAACTTTTTCAAGATGTCATGGATATATTTGGTTTGACTTATGAAAATTGCGTCCGAAAGTTGCTTGACTTGTAAACCCAAGAAAAAGTTGAGTTCACCCATCATGCTCATTTCGAACTTAGTTTTCATAAGTTCTCCAAATTGGTCACACAGCTTTAAATTAGTAGATCCGAAAATAATATCATCTACATAGATTTGGACTAAGAGAATATCTTTACGTGTGCGTTGGATGAAAAGGGTTGTGTCAATTTTTCCTTTTTCGAAGCCTGACTTGACCAAAAAGTCAGAAAGAACATCATACCAAGCTCGAGGGGCTTGTTTGAGTCCGTATAAGGCTTTATCTAGCTTGTAGACATAGTCAGGGTGAGTTGAGCTCACGAATCCTTCGGGCTGTTCCACATAAACTTCTTCTTTCAAGACTCCGTTAAGAAACGCAGTCTTGACATCCATTTGGAATACGGTGAAGTTTTTATGGGCAGCATAAGCAAGGAATAACCTAATGGCTTCGAGTCGAGCTACGGGGGCGAAGGTTTCATCGTAATCAATTCCTTCTTGTTGATTATACCCCTTAGCTACGAGTCGAGCTTTGTTTCTTATTACTATCCCATTTTCATCCTTCTTATTCTTGAAAACCCATTTGGTACCAATAATGGTTTTGCCAAGGGGTTTCGGGATTAGTCTCCAGACCTGTAATCTATCGAACTGATTTATCTCTTCTTGCATTGCAATAATCCAATCAGGATCTTCCAATGCTTGTTTGGCTCTTTTAGGTTCTATTTGGCTCAAAAAGCAGGTAAATAGTCCTTCGTGAGTAGTTGAGGATCTAGTGCTTATTCCTTGGAGAGGGTCTCCAATAATTTGTTCTACGGGATGAGCACGTGTCCACTTTCTTTCATGAGGAAGTGGTTGAGAGGTTGTCTCGTTTATTGTGGACGCGATTTCATTTTCCGTAGAAATGGAGACCTCAACGGGAGGGTTTGTCTCATTTTCTAAGGTCTCTTCGGAAGAGTCGTTTTCAACAGACACTTCGATTCCTAAATCATTGGTGACATCTAATTCTGGTTCTTGTGAAGTTTCACAGTTCACTATTGGTTCTACCATATGTGGACTGCTTGTGTCACCATCTTGGATGGATTGTCGTGAGACTAATTGTTGACATGGGTTAGAGTAAATTTTCTCAAAAAGGATACTTAATTCCATGTCTTTTGAGGAATTTGAGGCTGATGTCTCTTCCACAGGTGTGGGAATGTGTTGATCATCAGTCAACACTCTAATAAGTCCGGGTTCTGGACTGATTTGTTCAGAAGCCATTAAGGGTGTTTCATTGAAGGTCACATTGGAGCTTTCCATGACCGTTCTCCGCTTCTTAAGGTAGACTCGATATGCTTTAGATTCTAGAGAATACCCAATGAAAGTTGCCTCTAATGCCTTAGCATCAAATTTTCCTCGGTTTTCCCTGTCATTTGCTACGTAGCAAATGCATCCGAAAACGCGAAGAAATCCTATATTGGGGATTCTTCCATTCAATATTTCATATGGAGTCTTTCCAAAGCGTTTGTGAATTATTGTCCTATTTTGGGTGAAGCAGGCAGTACTGACTGCTTCAGCCCATAGAAAGTGAGGAAGTTTAGAGTGAATAAGCATAGTCCTAGCAGCTTCAACTAGGGTCCTATTCCTCCTTTCTACGACTCCGTTTTGTTGAGGAGTTTTAGGAGCAGAGAAGTGTTGGGAGATCCCTAGGGATTGGTAGAATTCGCTCAGTAACTGATTTTTAAATTCAGTCCCATTATCTGAGCGAATTATACGAATTTGTAAGCCCGACAAATTCTGTGTCTTTTTCACAAAAGCAATTATGAAGTCAGGAGTTTCTGCCTTTGTTCTTAAAAATTTGGTCCAGGTGAACCTAGAAAAGTCATCCACTATTACTAGTACGTAACGTCGTCCATTTATGCTCTCAATTCTCATTGGTCCACAGAGGTCCATATGAAGAATCTCGAGTGGTCGTGAGGTTGAGGCAGTTTGTTTTGATTTGTGGGATGCTTTTCGCATTTTTCCTAACTCACATGCTGAGCAGAGATGCTCTTTGTGATATTTCAAGGCAGGCAATCCCTGTACAAGATTATCTCTTTGAAGTTGACTTAGAGTCTTGAAATTTAGGTGAGATAATCGTTGATGCCATAAATTGTTCTGTTGAAGAGATGCTTTACTCAACAGGCAAATGGCTCGGGATTGATGAACGGTTCTAAGATTGATGGTGTAAAGATTGGATTTTCTAGTTCCAGTGAGTAATGGTTTACCGTTACCACCATTTACACTACATCCTTCAGTATGGAAGTTGACCGTGAGTCCACGATCACAGAACTGTCCTATACTGAAAAGATTGTGGCTTAAGCCATCAACATATGAAACATCCTTAATTAAGAGATTTTGATGTATGATATCACCGTGACCCAGGATGGGAGCTGAGTGGTTGTTCCCGAATCGCACATTTCCACCAAATCTCTCTGTGTAGTTGCTCAGCAGTTCTTTTCTTCCGGTCATGTGTGTGGAGCAACCCGAGTCTAAGTACCACACATGACTTATCTGCAAGATAAGATTAAGCAGTGTTAGAGATCCCGTTTATTACGGGTCTTCTATCATTTGCAGAGGTTGAGGTGCATGCAAGATTGGGTGAATTGTGTACCGGGTTGGCTTGTATCTTTCCTGAGTTTTTCGGTACCCAAATTTTTGTTACCCCTAATGGAAAACAGAGCTTTGTGCATGCAGCAAGCACTGTTTTAACTACCCAGATTTGTTTGCAATCTTTTCCCTTAGCTTCAGCTCGGGTTTTCGATTGCTCAGATATTTTTGGATCTGTTTTGGTCACGTTTTTGGCCTTTTTCTCTAAAGCTTGAGCTTTAGTTTTTGTTTCAGTGAGAGTTGGCCTTCTGAATGTTCTAGCTACCTTTTCGTCAACTTTTAGGTTGGACGTTTTGGATGGTAGAACCGTTTTCGTGTGTGTTCCTGAAATCATATTTCTACGACGTATAAATTTAGCATTCATAGCTATACACCTATCGTAGGTAATATAATCACTGACAGTCTTAACAGAACTGGTTTTGGAAGAAATACGGGAATAAGCGGAAGCATTGTTCGAACTACATGAAGAAAGATTTCTAAATGTTTTTGGAAATAATTTTAAATCAGAAACACTAGTCAAATTTTGCTTCGTCTTTTTATCAAAGATTTTGGCATCCTTCTCTTGCGTTCCTGAATTTTTCTTCCCAGCAGTCTCTGTCCGTCTCAGATCTGTCATAGATGGTGAAGGGATGTTAGCTGTTGCTTGAATGATAATCTTCTTATTTAGCCTATTCTTCATGGATGAGGAATCTATTGGTGTTATAATAACAGACTCCGACTTAGAAGATTTAGCGAGATCAGCATATGATTGATTTTCAAGTGAGGAAATTCTCTCAAGGAGTTTCTCCTTTTCAGCTTGAAATATTTTCCGTTCGAGCTCTATCGTGGATTGAATATTCTTGATCTTTTGGGGAATGTAAATTCTGCAAAGATCTGAGTTCTTTGAGCTAGATATTTCTGTCATGGGCTGATCAGATTCAGAGGGAGGATGGGGAAACATTTGTAGATAGTCATTTGAAAGAGGAATTTCCCTAGTTCCATAACTATCGTTGATTTCCTTGTAATCCAAGGATATTTCGGCCTTGCTTTTGGTCTTGCGCTTTTCCTGTTCTAGGTTATCTTCTTCTTCAGATGATCTGAGAAAGGCTAACAAGCTAGGTATTCCTAGTCCTAGGTATGCAGCATTGTAAAGAGCAAGCGGCCGTTTATCAGTGGTTTGTTGGTTTGGCTTAAAGCCTAAGCCCTCACGTGGATTGTAAAATCTCGTGTCCTTAGGCTGATTCAAGAAAATCGTTTTGTCGGTTTGTCCCCTTTTCGTAAGGAGGTCCTCCAGACTTTTGATTTTGGAGTAAAGCTTCTTACGTTCCTCCATTAGAAGATTGTATTGATCTGTTTTACCAATACGCTCTTCTTCACTAATTCGCAGGCTAGTGGTTAATTGACTAATATTTGCATTCAGCATATTAGTCTCGGATTCAAGCTTCGAGATTTTCTCAGATGCATTTTCTAAATGACATCTGAGAGTTGCTTTTTCACCTAAGTGTTTGAGCACACATTGATAATTTGTTGCGTTTTTCTTTTCCAGAGCTTCTAGTTTTTGCAAGTGTTCTAATGGAGAATTCTGGATATGCTCAAGCACGGTCAGTTTTGATGTCAGGGAAACTACTTTTTCTTCAGATTTTACTAGATTAGCTTCAGCTAATTCTAGTGATTTTTCTGAAGTAGCTAGTTTATTTTCTAGCTCAATGACCAAATTTTGTGTTTTGGCCAAGATGATGTCATTCGTGGCCATATTTTATATGTAGACTTCCTACTTGAGCGTTCCTTTCGGAAGCTGTTCTTATTCTTAATTTTATGTCTGTAGAAGTCTATATTTTCTACCTCAATGTCCTCGGATGATTCAGTTTCGTCATTGCTCTCCGTCTCGGCTCCTTCTGCATCACCAGCTTCTTCTTCCACAAACGCCATTAGAGCCATGTTCTCGGGTTCATCCTCAGAAGTGTCATCGTACCATTCAGCTTGCTCCGCCAGCAGGGCTACGCCAGCTTTCTTCATTTTGGACAGTTTGAGCTTTTTGGCGTAGTAGTCTTCGTTCTTCTTCTTGGGAAGGAAACAGTCCCTGGCCCAATGTCCTGCCTTCCCACAATTATAGCATTTTGGAGGCTCAGGTAGGGATTTTTGTTCGGGCCGATGCGGAGTTTGTTGAGGTTGATGAGAAGATGAAACTCGTTGTTTGTTGGAAGAGGAGGAAGACTTCTTAAAGAATTTTCTGCCCATCATCTTAGTGATGAGGGCCATTTGTTTCTCGAATTCCTTTAGATCGGAATCCGATGAAGAGTCTGAGTTGTCTTCCTCAGATGAGATTTCAAGTTTTACGGCCTTATCCTTTGTGGCGCGGGAAGGTTTCTTAGCTCTATTATCAGTTACTAAGGCTAGAGGATCTGCTGCTGATTTTCCTTTTGATTCCGCAGATTTTTGATGTACGTAGTCTGCATGTTGAGAGAGGCTCTCGAAAACGCAGTGGATGTCGATTTCATCAAGGTCTTTGTTCTGCCTGATTTGAGTGGCTATTTTCCTCCACTCTGGCTGCAGTGAGTTAAGGAATCTCACGTTCAATTCCATATTGGAGCGATGAACGTTCACCTTTCGCATCTCGTTGACTTGAGTCATAAACCGTCTATACGTGTCCTCTATGTCCTCCCCTTGCTTTGCTTTGAAGGTATCGTAGGCCGCGAGGGTGTTTGCCTTACGTGCTTTGATTCCCATTTCCGTCCCTTGCATCAGCTTATGGATCTCGTCCCACATTTCCTTAGCAGTGGTGAGGCTATCTACTTGCATGTAGATATCGTTGTGAATACCCTGGATGAGATAGTTGAGTGCAAGTCGATCTGCCTTGACCCTGTTCTTTTCTTCCATTGTGTAGCATGTGGGAGATTTTTTCTGAATGGATGGTAAGGTGGGAGGATTTGTTGTGGAATCACCCTCTATATTAACCCAATATGTTATGGGTCCTTCCGAGAGGGACTCTAGGATTTCGTTTCCTATGTCCTTGGAGCTAACGAAATTTACAAATCGGTTTCTCCATGCTGTGAACTCCCCCCTTTTCATTGTTAGAATTGGGGGTCTGTTATCGCTTCCGATTGCTATGAAATCCATGGATGTAGTTGAGTGCTTTTTAATGATCGTTCACGGTCGTGATCTGCAATCCTAAATGGTCAGTTTCGAAAAATAACGTCTAAGAATAACGTTAAGTTTGAGTAAATTTTGGTGGAAAGAAATTGTGTTTAAGTGTTCGACTTTTTATTTTAATTTTAAAGAATAAAATTCGGGCACTTGTAGAGTTGTTGCCGAAATTTGAATTCTGAAATTCGGATGAAAAGACTTTGTCGAGAATTTTGAAATCAAAGGAAATCAAAATTCGGGTGACAAAAATAAGTTCGCCGAAGTTCAGGATTAAATTAAGGTAGGAAAAATTTTATCGAAAATTACTTTCAAAATTCGGGTAAACTAAATTCAGTCGAGAATTAAAAAAATCAAAATTCGGGTGACTTTCTGATAAAAGTTCGCCGAGAATTAAGAAATTCGGGTGACTTAAATCAAAACTTCGCCGAAAATTTTAAGTTGAAATTCGGGCAATCTTAATTTTAAAATTCGACCAAATTCGCCGTTAATTTTAAACAGTAGAAAGCAAATTCGGCGAATAAACTTAGCTTACTCAAATTCGGTCAATTTTCTGATCGAAAATTTTCTCAATTTCGGCGAATTTCAATTGAAATTCGGCAATATGAGTTAATTTTCGGGTTCAAGAACGAACTTCGAGCGAATAAACAGAGAAACGCCCGAAATTTTTCCAGCAACTTTAAAACACACCAATTTCAATCGATTTCTCCCCAGAAATTTCTCAAACTTGACGAAAATTAATCTAAACGAGTTCCTAAACAAGCCAAGACTGATAATCAAGCATTTAAAGGTTTAAAAACATCAATAACAGCAAGATCTAACCCAAAATACTTGAAAAAAAATCGAAAATAAAATTTGCTTAGTAAACTCTTTCGATCTTGACGAAATCAAACGAAATTGGTATAGATTTGCACAGATCGATCCGTGTCTTGCTCTCCTATATGATTTACTTGCAAAACATGACTTCTAATATATTTTTAAGTACCACAGAATATTTCAATCTCATCCGAGGAGTCCAGTGTTGAATTTCATCAACATTGGGAGATAATTGCATTTATTTCTGAAATACAGGGAGCATTATGCAATTTATTTTTAGGTTCATCCATAAAATATTAAATTTTAGTTTCATCATACCTGAATTTTAACGAAAGCCCAAAACATTTTCTCCGGCCCAAAGTATTTTTTACCTTACCCGATCGTAAAGTATTAATACCAGTTTTTCGATCGAAAAACTCCCTCACACGCAACTTCTCTCAATCAAAAAACTTTTCGACTTCCAAATCCTCTTCGAACTCTCTTCGGCAATTTCATCAAAACCACTCTTATCTCAGTAATTTTCTTCCTAAACTCGCCGATTTCGAAGTTAGAAACCCGTTTCGGATCACTTTGCAGTAAAAAACGCACGATTCGCAAACTGTTTCTCAAACAGTTGAAGAAAATTTTACTTTGATACTTTTTCGACTGAAACGATTTTAAACTCTCAAGTTAACGTGTTTAAACTCGACCGTTTCGGTTCAAATCTTGATATTTGGATTCGCAACTGTTTTCTGATCGTTCTGAGTCCAGATTAACTCATGACTTACCCAGAAATCAACATTTACGTTTTAAGCGTTTACCATTTGATTTAAAAAATTTTTCGATTGAAAATGTTCTTATCACAAACAGTGTCGTCGAAGTAATTTTCATTAAGTTTTATTCGATCGCAAAACTCAGCGTCGAAAACCTTATGTTTTCGATTTATTTTTTATTGGGTCGAAAAACTTCGCGGCGAAAACTTTAAGTTTTTCGATATACTTTTCTTCTATAGCAAAACTACGAGGCGAAAAACTTAAGTTTTTCGACAAAGTTTTATTCGATCGCAAAATTTCTCAGCGAAAAACTCTTGTTTTTGACAACATTTTATTCGATCGTAAAAGTCATCGGCGAAAAACTTGAGTTATTCGATACATTTTTATTCGATCGCAAAACTTAACGATCGAATAAATTCACGCTTGAATAAAAACACGCTGAAAAGACTTAGCAAATTTATCAAATTTTTCTCTAAGACTTAGAAAATTTTCGATCGCAAAACTAAACGTTCGAATAAATTCCCGATCGAATAAAAATACGCTAACAATACTTAGCAAATTTTTCAACTTTTTCACCAAGTCTTTCGCTAATAAACTTTCTCTAAGTAATTTTTTAGCAATTCACATTTAATTCGATCAATTCGATTATGAAAATTTATCTAATGAAGTTTATTTGAGTCTTTGAAGAAATGGCACATCAAGAATACTCTCATATCTGCCCCTCTGATAATTGGTTGCCAGTCCACGACAACAACTATCAATTTGACCTCGCCACATTCCGATGTCTGGATGAAGTAATTATCTTCATTTTAAAGGGACATCCACTATTCTGGAAATGTATGACGAGCCACATCGTTGGGGATGAAGTGCAGTATACAACGAAGATCAATACAAAACACGTCATCCTGGACAAGAACTTAATGGCCATGGTGCTCGATCTACCGCACTACGAACACTACGACCAACTTCCAACGGATGCGGTGATCGTGGAAGACATGTTTCGGATGGGATACAAGCCCCCGCTGACCAAACTGGCGAATTTCCAAAACAGCGGGATCCCACACCCGTGGCGGACTCTGTTCGGCATCATCAATAAATGTCTCTCCCCAAAGCACTCCGAATTTGACAAGGCGAACCGAAATATCCTTCGCATATTCCATGGTGGGATCTAGAAATATGACATGGCCCAGCTCATATGGAATGATCTAGCGGACCAGATACGTAAGAGGGAGACTAAATCGAAGGCGAAGTCTCTTCCATATGTACGGGGGTTTCCGATGTTGATCTCCCACATCATGGACGTACATCCAGAGATCCCGCGTCTACCACCTGCTGGAGGATATATCCCGCCTCATCTTCGCTTCTTTCACAACCCGAAGGCAGCCGACCTAGCACTCCAACCGATGCTGATCCCATTGGAGCTGCTCAGCCTAGCTGATTCAGCTGACGAGGCCTACCAGGACTACTGTCAAAATAACTCCATCACAGAGGAAATGATTCGGACCGTGGATCAAGCTCCGGCGCCTTCTCAACGGGCATCCTTGGTGGAAACAACCGAGCCCAACGCTGCAACTCAGGAAACAGAGACACCGAATGTTGAGCCCGAAGGTGTCCCTCAAGACGAATCTCCTGAAGCCACCAAATCTGATGAAGAATACAGATTTCAAAGAAGGGGCTCACGCCGACAGCAAATCTCGCCCCGTCTGTATCTCCTCCAACGCAAATGGCTTCGGTGACATCTCCTCCACCAACAACGGATAGCCAACCACACAGATTCGAAATGAATCTATTTCAACACCCATAGAGCTGATACATACCGTATCATCTCAAGGATTGCATGGAAGCCATGTTGGACCCCCGATATCTTTGGAGCAAACAATAGGCCAACTCACTTAAGTGGTGACTACAGGGTTGAGAACGGATGTCCTTAGACCTTCCGGAATTTGAAGACCTCTTCCAGGCGGCACATCGAAAATCTTTTCCGATGTTGTGACAGTGGAGCGCCTCCCTGGCCCCACTACAATACCACCGATGATCGTGACGGAGCAACGCTTACAAGAAGTCCTCTCCACAGCCATCTCTTCACTTGAGGATCGACTAATGGACAGAATGCTCCAAGCCATGGAGACTTCCTGACGGGATACCGGGAAAGCACCAGTCTCAGAGGCTGCTCCGTCCGAAGCCCACACCACTCCCGTCTCCTCACCACCTCTAACCACCACCATACACACCCCCATACCACCCACCTTCACCAACCCAACTCAATCACCTTCCCTTATCAACCCATACATTATCCCGATCACCCAACTTCATGACATCCTTATTTCCCGACTCCTAGCCTTAGAGACCAGGACCCCAGCCGAGAGAGTCTCTACAAAAGGCTGGTCGATGAACATGAGACGCCCGCTCAAACAAGGTGACGTGAAGAAAACTCCTGCACCAAAAGAAGACATGACGATCCCGATGATCCGGATCGTCATGAGGGGGAAAGCAAAGGACCACATGCAGCGGTCGTGGTCTGAGTAGAGAGAAATAGACAACGACTCAAGAAGCTGGAGGATCATCCACAAACCCACCAACCACACAACCCACGCCGCCAACAAACATCCACATCTCCCACTACATCCCACACACTACCACCCTCTCCCACAAATCAAAATCCACTCCCCCCCTCTAACCTCCTCCAAAACCAACCAGAAGTACTCGTCTACGATCCACATCCGATCGTATATTATTATATTTTAAACGAGAAGTGGATGACGCAATGGGAACCAGAGGAAGCAGTTCAACCCCGACTCTCC
Source organism: Linderniella brevidens (assembly GCA_004919715.1). Lineage (NCBI taxonomy): Eukaryota > Viridiplantae > Streptophyta > Magnoliopsida > Lamiales > Linderniaceae > Linderniella > Linderniella brevidens. The sequence goes on from SWDC01000157.1 coordinate 17,865,356, forward strand.
AACGTCATATATTTCTTACAACAAACTTCTGTGGACTTGGTGCTGCTTGAAGATAAAGAGCTTCAAGAAGGCGAGAACTACAACTCCGCTCTCCCCGAACTACCAGAAATGATCATGCATAGAGTCGACTCTCCTCCCCGCTTATCAAAAGGGACAGTCAAAGTCGAGACGCCGTGGGAGAATATACAGATTAAGGTTCCATTCATTGAAGATATCAGGAAGCAGATATGGAGGTCTCCTAACCGCATAAAGAAGCTCAATGAAATGAATCTACGGTGTATCTCTAATTGGGAAGATAGGAAGAAGATGAAGCACATCTTCATGCTCAACTATCTTTGTCCAGATCGAAGTGGCATCCCAACGGATCAACTCAAGAAAAACTTCAGGGACAAACCACCGATCCTCCAACTCGTGGGCGTTTTGCACTGGATTGGAAGTTATCCAACCCCAATATACCACATTGAGCGAGCGGACAGCAGCCGCACTCGATAAGAGATAGATGAGAGCTATCTCCCCTTCCTTCCACCAGACGAGGTCTACCGTCTATATCAAATGTACAAGAGAAAATATCAGACGCCCTCTAGTTACATCAAGATAGAAGGACTCGAGGGGTTAAAGAGGTGCGGCAGATCAAGTATCACACTGCACGCAACCTTCAAATTGCTATAGAGAATAAAATGAAGAAGGTCAATATGGAGTCTCCGCTCATGAAGGACATCCCACTCAACGACTTCCCCGAGAACTACATATTCAAGAAACCTGGTCTCGCCATAACTTATCGAAATCCAATTATTGGAAACACGAGAGCTATGATGAAGTCAGAAATCCTCAAATTCTGTGACGGGACGTTGAAACTAGTGAGGAAGAATATCTAGAAGAGGTTGGATGAGATCACTGAAGAGACGATCTTCAAGGATCTTGGAGAAGAAGAGGCCTTGCTCCTAAATGAGCTTCTAGATGCAATTAATGAGATATTGGAGTTGAGGAATGTTGTCCGACATTATGAGACAACATTGGGATTAAGGAAATAAAGACAAGGATAAATGGAGCTGAAATAGAGACGAGCACAAAGGGGGAGATTGAAGAGATATTAGAATTGTGCTTTATTATTTTGTTATCCTTGTAATTTGGAGCGTTATTCATAGTTTTGATAGTGTAGGACTAAATAGTAAATATACCATGTATGTAGGTATAAATACAATGTATATATACCTCTATATGTTACACATTTCCGAGTGCCACGTCAGCAAGTTTAAACATTGCCAGGAGGGAATGCAATGTTGTGCAAAGTCACCAAGGCACATGCTCGGGAAGCACTTGGAGACACGTACGAGCGACCGACGCGGGCCAGGCCAGGCGGGCCAAGGCCAAGCAGGCGACGGTGGGTAAGCACGTGCGAGACGACTTGGACGTTGAGGTCCAAGACAACGACGAGCGGTGGCTCGGCGGATAACAAGCCAAGCACGGTGGTGCGCGGCGGCGCAGGAGGTGGTCCGACGGAGGCTCCGGCGGACGGCGGCGGCGGTGGTCAGTGGCGGTGCCAGGAGGAGCAAGGTCGAGCGGTGGCTCGGCCAAGCGAAGGTATGTGCGCGCGAGAGAGAATTGCGCGCAGGCTGACGGGGTCCTGCGAGGATCTCGGGAATGGCTGGGCAGGATCAAGACCAAGTCAAACGAGGATGACCAAGTCTTCGATCCGCGTGAAGAATGACCAAGTCTCGGGGATGTTGAAAAGACTTGGGGAGCCAAGTCAAACGGGAGAAAATCTCGGAGAGAGATTCTCGCAACAGCCTAATTCGAATTCGAATAAGGTTGTTGAGGAAATCTCTCCGAGCCAAATCCTATTTAAAGGAGGTCACCGAGATCTAGTCATTCAACCAACCAGAGAGCCACCTTATACGAAAATTCCACACACACATCCGCGAGAGAGTTCGAAGGCGCGGCACTTCGAGCGAATCCGAGCTCGGGGCGCCGAGCTGGAGAGGGATCCCGCGGAGGGTTTCGCGAGCGAGAGAGAGCGAGCGATTAAAATCCCGAAAAAGGGGACGTTAGGAGATAACCGTGTCGTGTCATAGAGTAGGCACGTGAGGCCGAGACGTGTTCAGTGCCACGGGTTTGAGTGTTCTCCTTCGTTGTAAACTTTGCGTGAATAAAGATTACGACAAGTCGGGTAGGCGAATCCGGTTGTCCCCGAATTGACCGTGTCTTTGTTCTTATGTTTCCGCATATACAAAGCAGGGTCGGGTGAGAGACTTATCGCGGGTGACTCGGGAATCGGGCGAGCGAGGAACGAGTCAAACGCGTGCCGGTTGTGAAGTGCGCGGGGCTTTTTAATTCGAAAAAAATTTCTATGTCCCGGATTTGCAACACTATACATGGTATATATACCTCTATACATGGTATATTTACTAATTAGTCCTACACTATCAAAAATACAAGTTACGCCCCTAATTACAAGGATAACTAATAAACAAAGCACAATTTTTAAGTCTTCTTCAAGAGCTACGCGACAAGGGTTTCATTGAACCTAGCTTTTCACCTTGGGGTGCACTAGTCCTGTTCGTATGAAAGAAAGATGGTTCGATGAGGTTGTGCATCGATTATCGAGAACTGAATAAAGTTACAATCAAGAACAAATATCCTTTGCCCCGGATCGACGATCTTTTTGATCAATTATCAGGAGCAACAATATTCTCAAAGATCGATTTACGTCCGGGTTATCATCAGCTGAACATAAGAAAGGAGGACCTTCCAAAGACGGCATTTAGAACAAGATATGGGTACTACGAATTTCTGGTGATGGCGTTTGGGTTGACCAATGCACCAGCTGCATTCATCGACCTGATGAATCGAGTATTCAAAGAGTTTTTGGATAACTTTTTTATCGTGTTTATCGATGATATTCTTATTTATTCGAAGACAAAGGAGGAACACGAAGTCCATTTAAAGACAGTCCTGGATATACTGAAGAAGAAGCAACTCTATGCAAAATTCAAGAAATGCGAGTTTTGGTTGGATCGAGTTGTATTCTTGGGACATGTTATTTCTGGAGCGGGAATATCCGTAGATCCAAGTAAAATTGAGGCAATCAATAATTGGACACAACCAACGAATCCTTTAGAAGTACGCAGTTTTCTTGGCTTAGCTGGGTACGATCGCAGATTCATCTAAGGATTTTTCAAAAATTGTCTCGTCATTGACAAAGTTGACCCGGAAGAACGTGTCATTTAAATGGACTGATTCGTGTGAACGAAGTTTTTAAGAGCTAAAGAAGCGACTTACTTCAGCGCCTATCTTAACAATCTCATGTGGAGCTGGAGGTTTTTCAATATACAGCGATGCATCCAAGAACGGCTTAGGCTGTGTATTAATAAAAAATGGGAAGGTTATTGTCGACACAACTAAAGGAGTATAAGAAGAATTACCCCACTCATGATTTAGAGCGTGCGACAGTGGTGTTCGCATTGAAAAATTGGTGCCACTATCTTTACGGTGAACAATGTGAGATCTACACGGACCACAAGAGTCTGAAATATTTCTTCACTCAGAAGGAATTAAACATGCATCAACGGAGGTGGCTAGAACTTGTTAAGGATTACGATTGTGTGATCAACTATCATCCGGGAAAAGACAATGTTGTTGCAGATACACTAAGTCGGAAGGCGATCCAAAGTTCGGTAGCTGCTGCGTCAATTCAGAAACCTGAATTTACGGATTTACAAAAGATGAACGTTGAAATCACAAGCCTGGGTGAGATCGAAGTGAGGTTAGCAACATTGACACATCAACCCACCCTAACTGATAGAATCAAAAAAGCACAACGAGCCGACGATTACTACCAAAAGATGGAGAAGGACGTCGAGAAAGTTTTGTCTTCAAATCTCAAAATATCTGAAGATGGTATTCTATGATTTCGAGAACGATTGTACGTGCCTAACAATAATGAGATTCGAAGAGGTGTTATATCTGAAGCGCATTCGACACCTTATTCGGTGCATCCTGGCGCAACAAAGATGTATCGACACCTTCAGAAATATTATTGGTGGCCAGGTATAAACAAATCTATTGCTCAATTCGTGGATCAATGCTTGTCATGTCAACAAATAAAGGCTGAACATCAAGGTTGGCAAGGATGTTACAACCATTACCTATTCCGGAGTGGAAGTGGGAACATATCACCATGGACTCTGTGGTAGGTTTGCCCAAGAAAGTAATGAGACATGACGTTATTCGGGTAATCGTTGACAGATTGACGAAATCTACTCATTTTCTACCCATTTCTTCGACATATACCATGGATCATTATGCCGAGCTTTACATAGACGAAATAGTTCGACTCCATGGCATTCCACCGTCTTTTCGATCGAGACTCGAGGTTCCTATCAAATTTTTGGAGAAGTTTATAGAAGGCGATGGGGACAAAATTATCGTTGAACACCCGCATATCATCCTCAAATAGACGGCCAATCAGAACGTACAATACAAACTTTGGAGGATATGCGTCGTGTGTGCGTGTTCGACTTCAAAGGTTAGTGGAGTAAATTCCTACCATTAATCGAATTTTCGTACAACAACAGTGATCATGCCACTATTGGGATTGAACCGTACGAGGCGTTGTATGGTACGAAGTGCAGATCTCCTATTCGCTGGGATGATATTGGTGAGAAAACACTACTAGGTCCCGATATGGTGCGAGAAATGACAGAGGCCGTAACAAAAATTCGACAGAGAATGCAAACTTCCCTAAGTCGACAGAAAGGCTATGTTGACCTGAAACGAAGGCCACTAGAATTTTTAGTAGGTGACTTGGTGTTTCTGAAAGTTTCACCAATGAAAGGAGTGATGCGATTTGGGAAGAAAGGAAAATTGAATCCTCGGTACATTGGTTCTTTCAGAATTGCTGAAAAGGTTGGCGATGTAGCCTGCAGACTTTGGTTACCCTCTTCGTTATCACAAATACATGACGTGTTTCATGTTTCTCTGCTATGAAAACATGTTGCGGATCCTACTCATGTTTTGCAAAATAAATAGTTTTAAAACACGAATTTAGCTATGAAGAGAAGCCACTAGAGATTCTTCTACGCGAAGTCAATCAACTCAAGAATAAGAAAATTCCATTAGTTAAGGTTTTGTGGAGGAGTCACTTAGTGGAAGAGGCAACATTGGAAAGAAAAGATGATATGAGAGCCAAATACCCTGATCTCTTTGTAAGTTGAATTTCGGAGATGAAATTCCTTTAAGGGGGGAGGATGTGATACCTAAGCCCTCGAACACCTAAATTGGCCAATACAATTCATGCATTTCATTTTGCCATGAATTACATGCCTTACCTTATACATGCATAATCAACTGCATAATACGTGAATTTTAATTGCATATTACATGCACTTTTGTGTGTTGCATGTTTTAGGTGACTTATGTGCCTAACATAAAATCTATTGACTTTGACGTCATTATAGAGTATGTGAATTCTAGAAATTTCGATAAGATAATGTATTTCGAAATCTACCCGATTAGTGGAGTCAGACTGAAAATAAGATACATGTCGACCGCTAGATAAGGTTAGCTACACATGTCGTTATATAAATCGAGCTTAGAATTAAACAATATATATACAAGTGTATGCATATTACAATTGACAAGTGTGAGCATATCATGCGGAGATCCCAGAATTATTAACATTATTTTTCAGGTACAAATAAACAAAATAGAATAAGATGAATAATTATCTCTGGGAAAATTATAAGACTATGTCACTAAGTATATATGTTTTCGTTTTTGGGTCACTACGTTTGATAATTGCAAAAGTAGGTCACTAACTTCGTATGTCCAAACAATTTTGTGTCATGGTTTCAATATTAGGTCACTAAGTATAAATATTTCGATTTTGGGTCACTGAGTATATATATTTTTCAGTTTTGGGTCACTCATTAGGTCACTAAGTGTTATATTGCCAATGATCGCGAAGATCGGGGCAAACTTGATCCCAAGGCTTTTGAAGGCGTACTTGTAGGATTTCGACAAACTCTAAAGCCTATTGAGTATACCTAAAAGAGAGAATATCTATCATGGAAGGTATCAATGTTACATTCGACGAAGTAGACCAAGTGATTTCTGTACAAATCAGTCCCGAACCCGGACTTCTACGAGAGTTTACGAAAGATCAACCAAGCACCTCCACGGTGGGCACGCCTTCAAATAGTTCCACACCAAGCAATGCGGACTTGATCTGTTATTCGAGCATATCTATCCAAGACCACTGCCACCCACCGTTTCCTTCTGTACCCTTTCTGCAGCCCCAAACAATGACCCTTCGCCTCCTACGATGGAATATCTCCACATCAGCGAAGATAACGTACCTCCAACCGACTCAGGTATACCTCCAACCAAATCAGATGTCATTGCAAGCTCAGAAGAGGGCACCACTCAAACCACTGACTCCGCGTTAGAAGCATCTTCAGCAGAGTTAGAGCCCTAACCGGATGAGCCTACGGGATCACAGATCATCCCAAATCAGGGAGTTCATGTGCAAAACGATATCACTGAACCTTCCTGCACACATGAAAGAAAGTGGACCATCGCTCATCCAAACTCACAAATAATAGAGGATCCCTCCAGTGGTGTTACAACTTGCACTACAACGTTCAATGAAAGTTTTTACTCATGTTTCCTTAGTTAAAAGGAACGTTCAAAGTAGTCCACGCTCTTATCGATCCAGACTGGATCATTGCTATGCAGGAAGATATTAGTCAGTTTGAGAGACTGAACGTTTGGGAACTAGTACCTAGACCGCAAGGAAAAACCATAATTGACACTAAGTGATCTTCAAAGACAAGAAAGACGAACAATGGGTAGTGATCAGAAATAAAGTTAAACTGGTAGCAAAAGGATACAATCAACAGGACGGAATCGACTACGACGAGACCTATGCACCTGTTGCCAGAATTGAAGCGATTAGAATCTTCCTAGCTTTTGCTGCCCACAGAAACTTCACGGTGTACTAGATAGACGTCAAGGTTGCCTTCCTCAATGGAGTATTAAAGGAAGAAGTCTTCGTCTCTCAGTCTGAAGGCTTTGTGAGCGAAGAGAATCTTGGTCTATGGTACCCTATCGATTCAGACTTCAGACTCGTTGGATACACGAGGCAGACTACGTGGGATGCAAGCTGGACAGGAAAAGCACATCCGGAGATGCTCAATCTCTAGGGGGTAAACTCGTAAGCTGGTCTTCTAGGAAACAAAACTGTGTTTCAACCTCAACAACGAAGGCAGAATATGTCGCCGCTGCGAGTTGTTGTTCACATATTTTGTGGATGAGAACCCAGCTACGAGATTTTGATCTTTTACTCAGTAACATTCCCATATTTAGCGACTCTAAGAGTGCAATATCGATAACATGTAATCCCGTGCATCACTTGTTAGTCCTACGCATCCAACTACGTTTAAGATTAAAGACGATTTACCACGATTAAAGCTCGGAAGTATTGATTCGTCGTGGGATGGGCGTGGGAGACTTTGAAATTGGATTAACCAATTTCGGCGATAGAAATTCAATATCCAAATTCGGCCAGCTATCTAATGAAAATTGTCTCAAATTCTGGCGAATTTCGATCGAAATTCGGCGAGATGAATCAATTTTCGGGCTGATGAACAAACTTCGGGCAGATGAACACTGTTCTAGAATCAAATTTCATGCGCGATTTCTCCCCAAAACTCACTCAAATCAACTGAAAATTGATGGGTAATCACTCAAAAACACTCGAAAAAAAACTAAATGTTGATCTTAATCAAGCAAAATCAGCAACATAGACTGAAAAATCTCAAGACCAAGACCTAAATATTTTCGAGTTTATCACATGAAAAACACCAAAAATTTCAGAAAATTTGATTAATCCAAACGTGTTTGGCTCTGATACCACTTGTTAGTCCTACGCATCCAACTACGTTTAAGATTAAAGACGATTTACCACGATTAAAGCTCGGAAGTATTGATTCGTTGTGGGATGGGCGTGGGAGACTTTGATAGCTTTGGGAATTCTCTTGTAATATGACTAATCTCTTCACCCACACACTATGTGTGAGGGTTTTTGGTATTTATACCACAAGTTGGTATATAATACCTTGGGCTTTTGTAAGCCCAGTTACATTTAATAGCTCACTAGCCTCTAATTAAATTAAAGCCTAGTTCGCTAAATTAATTACAAGACTAAGATAAAATAATACATTGAACACAATAAAATAATCCTAACATCACTGACGCACAAAATACATGGACATTACGTATCACTTTATTAAGGAACATGTGGAACAAGGCACCATCGAAATGCACTTCGTTAACACCGAGCTTCAACTTGCCAACCTATTCACTAAGGCATTGGATGAAAAACGATTCCAATTCCTCGTGTCTAAGTTAGACATGTTGAACCTCAATACATGATCAATGGTGCCTCCATGAACCCTACATTGTAAATATATGTCTTACATATTTTTTTCTTATTTTCAATGTCGTTTTTGTGTGCACAAATCGAAGGGGAGTTTTTACTACTCTATCGAGGGGGAGGTTTTGAAAGATATGCATAAATTTAGGGGGAGTTCGAAATACTTTACGATTTTCTTAGAAAAATTATATAAAATCAATATCTTTGAAAATTGATTGAAATTATGATTTTTGGTATAAATTATATCTAAATTTCAAAATTTCGGGTAAATGTCCATTTTTGGCGTGTTTAATCATTATTTCATACTAAAAAATTAAATCTCGGCGAAATTTGACCTAGCCGAAAAATTCATTTCACCTGATAATCAACAATAATCTCAATATCTACTGAGTTATGCGAAAATCCTCATTTCATATTTTACTCACCCGAAAAATTAACCAAAACCTCTCGCATTTCCCAGAAAATTTCTGCAATTCCATCATAAATCCATAATTTTCTTCCATTTCACCATGAATTCAACCAAAAACGGTAAGGACGACTTCAAAATTTGCGAGTTTCAACCTGTTTTCACTGATTTTTCAGCTTTACGCAAATTAGGGTTTTTTTACTTTTCGGGCAATTTTCGGATGAAATTTGAATTTCTCCCCGAAAATCTAATGTACACACATTTTGTGTCCACCCGAAATTGGTCTACACGAATTCTTCAAAATTGGCGAATTTTGACTGTAGCAAACGTTAATATTTTACCCGAGAAATCCACCCGACTTTCAACACCCGAATTTTAATCAAAATTGGCGACAACTTTTTTTACATGTTAAATATTGACCGAAAATTAAACTTCACCCAAATTTACTTTTCAAATCGGCTACGACTTTTTAATATCCGATTTTCACATCATGTTACCCAATTTTTTTTACCGGAAAATACAGGTTACTCGAATTTCACATCATGTTTAAACGAAATCCGGACTTATCGGGACTAAAAACTATATCGGGACGAATTTTTTCTAAGGGTTCAAATTTTCTAAGTCTCGAAATCCTTCTTTCACTCCAATCAACTTCGAATTAGAAATTATATCGGGACAAATTTATACAATTACATGCTGTATACGCTAACTAACTATTTATCGCTTTTCAGAACAAAGATGGTGCGTACGATCGAAGAAATCTTTCCCCGGAAAAACTGGGCACAACGAATCCCAAACAACCTCGAACTCGATTTCGAGAAAGCCATATGCCCAAATCCCATAATTCTCCGAATCATATTCAACCACCCACTATACACCTCCCTTACCATATCCGAGTACGTCCCAGAAGTATATATCCAACAATTTTGGGTTATTCTTACAAATCTGACTACAAGACCTAACCCTAACACCCTCACCACCCAAATCGACCAAACACTCGTCGTCCTCAACCAATCCATACTACGTTCCCTTTCCCGCCTACCATCATCCCTTAACTACGACCCACACCCCACTGAAGAGAAACTTCAAAATGGCTTCATCTTCATGGGTTACATCCGACGTCCACAAATCCATACACCTCCCTAACTCCACCAAGGATATTCCTCAACCTTTCCTTCATAATAAATAAATGTATATCCCCAAAACAAAGTGGGCCCGACAGATGCAACAGAAACATCATGCTCATCTTCCACGTCATTGTCTTTAACAAAAAGTACGATGTCGTTTAACTCATCTGGTCGGACCTACTCGACCAACTACGAAGACGAGACCTCCCCCCAACTACAAATAATGTCCTACCCTACCTGATGTGCTTGCCCGTCTTCGTCAAGCACTTCATGGACACCGTCCCGGACATCGAGAGCCGAGATCCATCCGAAGGATACCAACCACCAAAGCTCGGCTCTCTCCACTCGTCAAAGACCAAATTTGATCGAGAGGCGATGTCAATACCTGAAGACTTATTAAGGTACGCCGACCCAATCAACCCGATCGTCAAAGCTTATCTCCAGGATAACGACCTCGACGAGGTTCATATGGTCCAATAAATCCCAATTGTAAACAAGCCTACCCAACGACCCAAGTTTAGGTCTAGGACGGGCAGCATCCCCGCTCGCAAGCAAAAGAAGAAATCAAAAGGAGATGCCGTAAGACGCAAACAGGAACGACGCACAAAAAAAAGAAGCGACTGTAATCCTCCGCCCTTCAGTCCACTAATAGCCCAGCGAACACATAGATGCAGGAGACGACAATGTCGTCTCGCGAGTAGAAGTCGCGACATCGGGTCTAACCGCGCAATTACCCTTACCTAGACACTAAACCATCTCCCAAAAGATGGTTATTTCATAGACACACGAGGAGCCACGAATGTCATCACTGCCTCGCTCGGAGGCAGTAGATGTTGAAATCAGCAGTCCTCCACCTCAGACTGCACCCCCCTTGATCACGAGTCTAGTGTCATCACCCTGAAATATTTTCACATTTCCTAGGACACAAACATGATTTTTTGTACGTCCAGGTCTTAGTTACCTGGAATTAATGCTCTTTAATGTCTCCCGGTTGGAAACCAGCGAGAGGATTGAGCGGAAGTCCTACAGCAGCCAACATCCTTGCAGCTGCTGCATTGGGCCATCGAACTGAGTCTGTCTCAGTTTCGATGCCAACAGTGAGCCTAAGTGGCCATGGTTTCTCAAGTCCCGTGCAAACAGGCGTTGTGTCAGTTTCCTCCACTAACATCGTGACGACGGAACGCCTTAGTGGCTCTGTCACGTTATTTTTCCCATTCGTGACAAAGGCCAAACTCGCAGACTTTGCCAAAAAGCTCGAGGATTCAATCATGACGAATGACTACACGGCCCTTGAAACGTCAACCCGAGACAAAGGCAAGGCCCCTGCAACGAAAAATGAATCTGCTGCGTCTCCTTAATCCGCTCTGCCAACACACATCTCTGAACCAGGACCGTGGGACATACCCATTAAAAAACTACATGATATTATCCTGGCTCGGGTACAGTCTGCCCTCTCTCTGAGCGAAAGGGAGCAAGACCTCAAGCTACAGCTAACAACCCCGATGCCTTGCCGTGGGGAAGCGGAGCTGACGAAGAGATGACGTGACGACCCAGATGATGAGGGCCGTCCCAAGGGGGCGAAGAGATAGAGAACAAGCTCCAAACCCTAGACGCAACAGGTCAGCACATCCACCACCTCCCAAATTACCCAAACCATCACCACCAAAACCACACAATCGGAGGCTTCTTCATCTAAAAAAGAAGCTGCCTCCGTAGCCCACACTAGCATCCCATCACCAGCCACTATAAGCCTCCCCTCACCTCAACCCGTTGAAGAAGACTTATAGATTGTGCTCTTTTATTAGTTATCCTTGTAATAAGGGGCGTAACAGTATGTTTTATAGTGTATGACTTACTTGTAATTATACCATGTATATAGGTATAAATACCATGTACACTATTGAAATCAATACACACAAATTGAGAAAAATAACAAGGCCTATTAATTCACAGTCTAGAGAGAGAGACACACACAGAACACTTTCTCACACTAAGCTTCTCTCTCTCCTGTTCATCATAGAAGATATTCGACCGAAGGTAACAATCATAGATCTACACTCGAATATCTAGAATTCATGCCTAGATTTCTCGGTAGTTGATAATTTAGGACCTAACAACTGGTATCAGAGCAGATCGTGATTGTTTGGATTGATTTTTGCTATTTAGATCAATTTTGTTTTTGCGGATTTTTGTTCGATCGAAAATGCGCGCGAAATGCAAATTTGATCTAAGTGCTGAATTCTGCGAATTGTGTTGTTGATTCTGATGCAAAAGTGATAGATTATATGTTAGGAATGAATTGCGTACTGATTGCAATCGCTTAGAACATCAGATTTATCTGATTTATTATTTCGATCGGTTCTACTGTTTGCGATTGTGTTTTGAATACGATTTGATTTTCATTAAAATTGATATATTTTGCTGTAAAACGTGCTTAATCTTGTGATTGTTCGTGTTCAGTACTCATATTCAAGTGATTACCCAGAATCTCAGTGTCTAATTTGAGCTTATAAGTTGAATCTGAGATTTATTGTTCCATTGAACTCCCGTTGTGTTCTTTGATCATTTTTTGATCGAAAATTTGAATCGAAAATATTTTTCGAATAGTTCACTGGCGCAAAAGTTTTTCGATAATTTAATTATTTTCGCGAGTTTCACTCAAACATAGACTCGAAAAACTTCATTTTCGATAAATAGTTTTTCGATTCTCACACAAAAATCTTTTTCGAGCGTAACTAAGCGTAAAATATTTTTGACTAATACTGTTCTCGCTATATTCATTTTTACTGACACAAAAAACTTGTTTTTTTATTACAAGTTTTTCAATCTCAAGTTTTCGATCATCTTAATTCACGAGTTAAAACATAGCGGAAACTTATTTCAATCGAATAATTCGCACTTGAATAAGTTTAGTCAACAAATTGACTCAAACTTATCGAAAAAATTTTAAGACAGATTTTCGATCATTTTAAAATTTTCGATTCCAAATATTTCGATAAAAGTTTTTTCGATCGACAAATTTTTTTTCGATAAACCATTTTTTTGCAGGATACTTTCGCAAAACTTTTATCAGTCTAAAAATAATTTTCGATAAACATCATTCGAAAAACTTTTACAATTACTGAACTTCAAACGCACACATCTTTTTACAAAGATTTGAATTTTTAATCAAATAATTAAAATCGTCATTTTCAAAACATATGAAAAATATTTAACTTCTCATAATCATTCTCGATACTCAAAATTTTCGATTAAAATTAGAAATTCAAAAATCCTTAAGCAAAATTTTGAAGTATCAATTTTTGTGCTAAATATTTTTCGTACTTAAACACAATTTTTTTTAACCTAAAAAATAGGTCCGAAAAGGAAATTCTTATCGTACGAACCAAACATTACTTACAAATTTGTCACTTGTGAAGCACGCTTACCAACGCAAATCCAAACTTTCACGAGATCCTACCAATCAACTACGACAATGGATGCTTACTCTCTTGGAAACGATGTACGTCCTCCACTTCTAAGAAGAGGCGAATATGCCGTATGAAGAAGCCGATTTATGAATTTCTTGGAGACGAAAGATTAAAATGCGAATTTGATAGCTTCTTTCCAAGAAGGACCCGCTCAATTCTGGCTTATCCAAGAAGGCGATGACACAAATAATTCTCCCATTCCAGCCACTACAAGATTTAAAATTCCTAGTGAATATTCTGAGAGGGAGAGGTTAAGAGCTAAAACTGATCTCGGAGCTAAAACATTCATGATGCAAGACATCCCAAATGACATCTATATGCAAATAGATAGTCTATCAAGTGCTAAGCTATGTGGGACGAGCTCCACAAAATGATGCAAGAACCGAAGTCAAAGTAAAGGCTAAAAAAGCAAACATACTCGCAGCCTACGACTCCTTTAAAGCTTAAACGGAGGAAAATCTATACGAACTCTATCAACGCTATTTGACTCTTCTGAACGAGATGAGGAAAATAGAAATCTTCAAGACAAATATGGAGGTAAAGATCTGATTTCTATCATCTCTTCATCCGGAGTGGAAGAAAATATCCATGCAAATCCCCCAGAACAAGGATTTGGACGAGATGGATATCCACGCCGTTTTCAATAATCTCGTTCACCACAAGGAAGACATCAACGAGATTCAGAAAGAACAAAAGGGCAAACAGATTGAAGACTCAATAGCTCTAGTTTCGGAAAGAAAAAGTAGTCGATCTCATAACGACAAGAGTATCAAATTGTCGAGTTCTTCAAAAGAAGAAGACGAATGAGAATCGGATTATGAGCCTGACATGAAAGAGTTCAAGAAGCAATTGGCTCTCATTACAAAAATGATGAGCAAAAAGTTCTACAAAAAAAGTCCTCCTCCTAAGCATAAGGAAAGACCAGCCGAGTCTTCAGAATCCAAAAATGACAAAGAGCCACAAAATGCTACAACTGCGGCAAAACGGGGCATTTCGCCAGAGAATGCAGACTTTCGAAGCAGAAAGACGCCAACTACTACTCCATGAAATTTCAATTAACTAAACAAAAGGAAGCTGGAGTAGCTCTAATGGCTAAACAAGAGCACTGGCTGGAAGACTCCACTGATTCTAAAACGGACAACTTAGCTCTCATGGCATTTCTTGAAGATGCCTCAGACGCAAGCTCAACAAAGAGGTCTGACGACGACAAAGCATCAACCTCATCGCAAGAGGTAGCTACATCTGATTCTACATTATTAATCATGTTAGAATCTTTACAAATTAAATATGCTAACATGAAAAGTGAGCGGAAAAGTTCAAAAGAGTTAAAAGAGAGACTAGCACTTTAGCGAAAATAATTTCCAAATGCAATTAAATAAGAAAGTTCACTTAGAAATTCTATTATCTAATGCTAAGGAAACTAAAATTAGTCTTGAATCTAGGATAGCTACTTCTGAGACAAAAATTAACGACCTTAGTAAAACTCTTAGCGATAGTCTGAGAGATTTAGAAATTCTAGAAATAATTATAATGAAATTCTGATGAACGTAAGAAGTTTTACTCTAGGATTAAGACTTTAGATGATTTTTTGACAAAAAGGGGACAAACGGATCAGGCAATTTTTCTAAATTAGCCACATGATATAGAATTTTATAATCCTGTTGAAGGCTCAGATTTTAATAATCCTTGTAACTTGAAAAAGGTTAACATAAAACAATTATATGATATCAAGTACATGATTTTCCGATTAACTTATTTAGTGGCTTTTACTAACGCTTCAGAAATAAATGCCTTAGAAGAATCCAAAAAAAAAAAAACTAAAACTAGGACCGACATCCCTTAAATTATACTGATTTGAATAATAGTTACAAGACATGAGAGATAAACATGTTTAGTGACTATAACTCATTATATCCTATAGAAAATATTCTTAAAGTCGATGAAGAAAATAATGATCATTCTACTTTTTGTTATATTCCCGCCATTGTTAAGAAAATAGCTGATTTAAACTCCTCCTTAAAATCAGAAAGAAAGAATTTTGAAGCAGAAAAGAATGCGCTTTTACTAGAGATTTCAAATATCAAAAACTCCTCAGTTCTGACTAACGTTTTAAAATATTGTCCTGATTTAATTTTGAAAGAAAAATCATTAATCGAGGACAAGACCAAAATTAAGAAAACTTCTCCCTTTATTTTACAAAATATTTCAAAAGGAGAAAAATCTTATGTAAAAAGCGTCAAGGGAGAAAAAGAGTCTTTAAATGCTTCGAAAGCAAAAAAGTCTATTACTAATTCTTTTTCTACTCCATCCAAAGGTAGAGTAGTTAAAGAAACGAAGCATGCTAAGGAGAGTGTGTCTAATATAGAAATTAAAAAGAAAAAGATTGATAGAAATGACTCATTTTCAAAATTTTCTTCTGTACCAAAAAGAAAGGACACTCCTAAAAAGAGAGCCGTGTCTACTTTTCATTTTGTTGCTTCAATTTCTGCTTTAAAATCTATTAATTTTGAAAGCACAAATTTTGAAATCGGCTCCACTTCCAAAAACAAAAACAATCATTCTAAGACAAATGTGAGTCTTAAGTCTCGTAGGAGACAATATCCAGCTATTAAGCAAGCTTATAGCTCGATTCGCTCTTGCTCTCACCTGATATCCAGTCCAAGTTCACTCAGCCAAACACCTTAGGAGACTATTTAGAGAAAAGATATTCTCGTCAACTAAGACTGATAAAACATTTATCCGAGCTGAAATTAATCTACCGTGTAAGGTTCACCAGCAATGGGTTCCTAAAACACTAACTAGGCCAACACAAGCCAAAAAGGCTCAGTTGACTAAAGAGGTAACACCTAAACCAACTACTTCTAAGTTGGTTTGGGTACCTAAAAATAACATTTGTTTAGGAACAATAAGTGAACAAACTTTAACCACTAAATCTGCTAATCCGAGAGGACCCATTTACAAGTGGGTACCTAAGTCTCTCTAAAATTTTCTATGCAGATCCATCATGTGTGGTATCTAGATTCGGGTTGGAGTGACGGGAAATCAAGAATTAGTGAGCAAGTATCAAGACTGATACAATGGTAAAGTCAGATTCGGCAACAACGGCTCCAATTCTAGGCTTTGGAGATATCATTCTCAAGAATCTGATAATAAAAGATGTCTCATACATCAAAGGTCTCAAACAGAACCTGTTCAACATAGGACAATTCTGCGATAAAGGCTTTCAAGTGTTATTTCTAGCTGATCAGTGCAAAATTGTAAACAGTCAGAATGAGGAACTTCTTACAGGAGCTCGAAGATCTAATCTCTACACCATAAATCTAACAATAGTACGACCTTCGACTGCTCTTTGCCTCATTTCTCAGAAGAAAATTAAAAGGAACAACTTATGACATCAATGAAGAGAATTTATAATTGTGCTTTGTAAATTCATTATCCTAGTACTTAGGGGCGTAATTAGTAGTTTCGATAATGTAGGACCAAATAGTAAATATACCATGTAAATAGGTATAAATACAATGTACACTATCAAAATACATACAAGTTCATTTTCAGAAAATTACGAGCATTGAATTCACATTCTAAGAGAGAGAAAAGTAATCGAGAAACTCTCTCTCTCTCTCAAGATCTTCAAAGAAGATATTCGATCGAAGGTATATTGTGAGATTTATCATATCTAGACTTCATGCTTAGATCGTTCGGTAGTTGATAAAATAGAACCTAACAATTGGTATTAGAGCAGATCGTGATTGATTTTGGATTGAATTCGTGATTTTAAGATCAAAATAATTTTCCAGATTTTTCGATCGAAAAACATACGTGACTTGTATTTTGATCAATATGCTTAATGTTTGCGAATTTTGTTGATGATCTTGCTGATTAAGTGATAGATTATATGTTAGGAATGATTTACGTACTGATTTCAATCGCTTAGAACGTCATATTAATTCTGATTTTCGATTTAGATCGATATTTACGTTTGTGATTAAGTTTTGATTTCGAATTGATTTTCGTAATATTTGATATATTTTGCTGTAAAACGTGGTTAATCTTTTGTTTGCTCATATTAAGAACGAAGAAACGAGTGATTATCCAGAATTTCATCACCTAACTTGAACATCTCGGTTGAATCTGGAAATTTCACTGTTACATTGAACTTTGTTGTTCTTCGATCGGATTTTCGATCGAAAAACTTGGCTCGAAAATTAATTTTCGAATACGTTTGCAGCCAAGAAATTTTTCGATGACAAACACCGTTCTCGTGTGTTTTACTCATATATAAGACTCGAAAAACATTATTTCGATAATTAGTTTTTCGATTCATTTATAAATATCTTTTTCGAGCGTAATAAAGCGTATTTTTTCGACGGATACTGTTTTCGTTAAATAAATATCTAATTTTGACTCGAAAATCGTGTAATAGTAAAACAAGTTTTCGATCTCAAGATTTTCGATCATCTAAATTTTCGAGCAAAAATTTAGCGAAAACATATTTCGATCGAATAAGTAACACTCGAAAAAAAAAACTTTGAGTCAAACTTAACAAAAATTTTCGATCACTATTAATTTTTCGATAAACGTTTTTGAGATCAACAATTATTCGACAAACTATTTTTCGACATGATATTTACTCTGCAAAACTCATACGTTCGAAAAATAATTTTCGATAAACGAAAAACTAATACAATCGAAAATCTTTTTCAATCATAGGTTCGAATTTTTTTTAATCGAAAACTTTATTGTTCGAAAAACTTTTCGGTCACTGCTCAAACACACACACATTTTACACTATTTTGAAAGAAATCAAATTTCATAATTTTCAAAACATACGAAAAATTTTTGCTCCAAATTATCTTCTAGGATACTCAATATTTTCGATCTTAAAATCAAAATTATTTAGCAAAATTTTGAAGTATTAACTCTCATATCAAATATTTTTAGAAATCAAAATAATTTCTCTTTAACAACCGAAAAATAGGTACGAAAGGGAAATTGTTTAAAGTACGAATCAAACACTACTAACGAAGTTTGTCATTTGTGAAGCACTTTTCATTATAATTCCAAACTTTCACGAAGATCCAACCAATCAAATACAAATGGATGCTTACTCGCTCTGGCGAAGTGCTATAATTGTGGTAAGATAGGGCACTTCGCCAGAGAATGCAAACTTCCCAAGAAAAAGGACGCCAACTACTACTCCAAAAAATTCCAACTCAGTAAACAAAAAGAGGTTGGAGTAGCACTGATGGCCGAACAAGAGCATTGGCTGGAAGACACCATAGATTCTGATGATGAAAATCTCGCTCTCATGGCATACCTCGAAGATACCCTAAATGATAACTCTTCAAGAAGGCCTAACGACGACGACGATAAAGCATCCTCTTTATCACAAGAGGTAACAATGTCTCCTGCCACATTATTAAACATGTTAGAATCATTACATATTAAGTACTCTAACATGAAAAATAAGCGGAAAAGAACTAAGGAATTAGAAGAGAGACTAGCTCTTAGTGAAAACAATTTCCAAAAGCAATTAGATAAGAAAATTCACATAGAAATTCTCTTATCTAACGCCAAGGAAAAAATATCTAGCCTTGAATTAACAATAGCTACCTCTGAGACTAAAGTCAATGACCTTAATACGACTCTTATCGATTGTCAGAGAGATTTAGAAATATCTAAAAATAATTTCAAAGAAATCTCTGACGAACGTAAGAAAATTTACTCAAGGATTAAAACATTAGATGATCTTCTACCAAAAGGGGTCAAACGGATCAAACTATCTTTCTAAATCAACCTCTTGATATAGAATTTTATAATCTTAAAGAAGGCTTAGGTTTTAACAATCCCTGTAACTTGAAAAAGGTCAATGTTAAACAATTATATGATATCAAGTACATGGGATTAGGATTAACTTCTCTAATGGCCTTTACCAATTCTTCAAAAATAAACGCCTTAGAAGAATCTAAACGAAAAGCCACAAATAGGACTAACATTCCCTTTGACTACACCGACTCGAATAATAGGTACAAGACAAGGGATCTGAACTTGTCTAGTGACTATAATTCATTATATCCCCTAGAAAATTTTTCTAAAAATAAGGAAGAAAATTGTGATCATTTTCAAAGTTCTACTTTCTGTTATATTCCAACTATTATTAAGAAAATAACTGATTTAAACGCTTCCTGAGGAACAGAAAGAAAGAATTTCAAAGCTGAAAAGAATAAGCTTTTACGGAGATTTCTAATCTCAAAATTTCATGTACATTAATTAAGGACAAGATTACATCTAAGAAAACACATTCCATTGTTTTTCAAAATATTTTAAAAGAAGATAAATCCTCTTTAAAAATAGTAAAGGGAGGAAAAGAATCCTTAAATGCTTCAAAACGGAAAAAGACTCTTTCTAACTCTTTTTCTACTCCATCCACAGGTAAAGTAGAAAAAGAGGTGAAGCATGCAAAAGAAAGAGTGCCTAGGATAGAATTTCAGAAGAAAAATAATAGAAATGTCTTATTTCAAAATTTTCTTCTATATCAAAAACTATGGACACTCGTTAAAAGACCGCCGTTTTAAACTTTAATGTTGTTGCTTCCACTTATGTGTTAAAACCTATTAATTTTGAAAGCACAAATTTTGAAATCGGCTCTACTTCAAAAATTATAAAAAATCATTCTAAGACAAATGCAACTCTTAAGTCTCGAAGGAAACAAGATCCATCTATTAAGAAAGCTTATAGCTCTATACATTCTTGTCCTCGCCTAAGGTACCCAGTCAACATACATTCAGCTAAATACCTTAGGAGACTAGCTAGAGAAAAGATTTTCTCAAGCAATGAGACAAATCAGTCATTTGTTCACGCTGAAATTAACCTCCCATGTAAGGTTCAACTTCACTGGGTTCCAAAAACACCACCTAGGCCAACACAAGCCAATAAGGAAAGTGGCCTAAAGAAGTACCACTTAAATCAACAACTTCTAAGTTGGTTTGGGTACCTAAGCATTCCAATAATTTAGGAATCAAAGATGACCAAACCTTACTTATCAAATCTGCTAATCCGAGAGGACCCATTCAAAAGTGGGTACCTAAATCTCTCTAACCTCTTTCTATGCAGATCCATCATGTGTGGTATTTAGATTTCTGGTTTCTCCACACACATGACGGGAAAGCAAGAACTGTTAAGCAACTACCAAGACCGTTACAACGGAAAAGTCCGATTTGGCAACAATGATTCAGCTCCAATACTCGGCTTTGGAGACATTCTACTGCCGAATCTGACGATTAAAGATGTCTCTTATGTCCAAGGTCTTAAACACAACTTGTTCAGCATAGGACAATTCTGCGACAAAGGATTTCAAGTGGTGTTTCTAGCTGATCAGTGCAGAATTTTAAATAGTCAGAATCAAGAACTTCTAACAGGATCACGAAGATCAAATCTCTACACTATCAATCTGACAACAGTTCGACCTTCGACAGTTGTTTGCCTCATCTCACAGACTACAATCAAGAGAAACAACTTATTGCATCAACGCTCGTCTCATCTAAATCACAAAGCTCTTCACAAACTCTTTGTTAAAAAGTTGGTCAACGGTCTACCAACAATCTCTCCTCATCAAGAGCATCACTGTTCGGCTTGTCAAATGGGAAAAATGAAGCGCACATCACACAAACTCAAGCAAGTTGCTTCTACATCTCGACCCTTAGAATTACTTCACATGGACCAATGTGTACACAAAGCATCAACGGTCGTAAATATGTGTTAGTAATTGTCGACGATTATTCTCGCTACACATGGACAAGATATCTCCGAACTAAAGATGAGACTGGAGACTTGATAATAAGCTTTGTGAATACAACTCAGAATCTCCTGCAAAAGAAAATCCAAGTAATCAGAACGGACAATGGGACTGAATTCAAGAATCAGCGTCTCAGCAACTTTTATCAATCACTTGGAATTATTCAACAATTCTCAGCCGCAAAAACGCCTCAACAAAATGGTGTCGTAGAAAGAAAGAACCGGACATTAGTTGAAGCTGCATGAACAATGCTCAAATACTCCGGTCTCCCTCAATTTCTATGGGCTGAAGTAGTGAGTACGGCATGTTTTACTCAAAATAGGACAATTATTCACAAACGCTTCGAAAAGACGCCATATGAGATAATTAATCAAAGAATCCCGAATATCTCATTCTTCAAAGTATTTGGTTGCAAGTGTTTTGTGGACAACGATCGGGAGCATCGTAGCAAGTTCGATCCCAAACCCTTTGAAGCCATTTTTGTCAGATATTCCTCTACTTCCAAATCATATTGCGTCTACCTCAAGTCTTCTCGTACAATTCTTGAAAACTACAACGTCACCTTTCAAGAATTGACGGAATTGGCTTCTGAACAAAACAGTTCAGAACCCGAGCTTATAGACGTGTTGGCACAAGGTCAACAACTTTCTCGACAACTTCTACCTCAAAGTCAAGAGAAGAAATTCCCGCCGACTTGGAAGATTTAGATTCACTGTTTGAACATTTTTATCGGAACGAGTCTCAAATGTCTGCTTCATCTCATTCTATACCAAGCAGTGCTCCTTCTCCCTCAATAGAAGAAATTCAAATTGAGACTCCTAATCCTCAAACTCCGACAAATGTTCAAGATTCTCCTAATTCTGAATCTTCATTAGTGCTGCAGCCCCTACAAATGCAGATGAGAAAATTCCTTCCGATTCATCCTCCGAATTGAATTTCCCAACTACGAATAATCAACCTATTAATTCAGGATGTCTCGATCTACAAACCAATGACGAATCAACTTCGGTTATTCCTCACGAACGCAAATGGACTCGAGCTCATCCTATTGACCAAATCATCGGTGATCCTTCGAGTGTGTACGCACTAGGACATCCACTCAAAGCGGCTTATTCACACGCTTCTTAAGCCAAAATGAACCAATTAAGGTAGCAGAAGCTCTTAAAGACCCGGAATGGGTAATAGCAATGCAAGATGAACTCAACCAATTCGAGCGTCTACAAGTTTGGACGTTAGTTCCTCGACCACAAGGAAAAACAATAATTGGTACTAAATGGGTTTTCAAGAATAAGAAGAACGAAAACGGTGAAGTTATCAGGAATAAAGCACGACTCGTAGCTAAGATACAATCAACAAGAAGGAATTGATTACGACGAGACGTATGCTCCGATGGCACGTATCGAAGCAATTCGACTATTTTAGCAGACGCGGCTCTTAAAGACTTCAAAGTCTATCAAATGGATGTTAAAACCGTCTTTCTCAACGGCGTATTAAAAGAAGAAGTCTACATCGCTCAACCCGATGGCTTCGTGCATGAGAATCATCCTAATCATGTCTATCGATAGGACAAAGCTATTTATGGACTAAAACAAGCCCCTCGTACTTGGTATGATGTCCTAAGCGAATTTTTAGTCAAGTCTAACCTCTACCATCGATACGACACTCTTCATCAAAAGACACGGCAAAGACCTGATGATCATTCAAGTTTACGTTGATGACATCATCTTCGGCTCGACAAATGAACGTCTCTGTCAGAAATTCGGTGAACTCATGAAGACAAAAATCGAGATGAGCTTAATGGGAGAACTCCAATTCTTTCTTGGACTACAAGTAAAGCAACTCGAAGAAGGAATCTTCATCAGTCAAACCAAATATATCCGAGATATTCTGAAGAGATTTAATCAGGACAAGAGCACACCGATGAACACTCCAATCTCAACAAACTGCAAATTGGATGTTGATCCGTCTGGCAAGGAAGTCAACATCACACTCTATCGGAGCATTATCGGATCTCTTCTCTACTTAACGTCTAGCCGTCCCGACATCATGTTTGCCACTTGTCTCTGTGCTCGTTTTCAAGCTGACCCAAAGGAGTCCCACATGCAAGCAGTCAAGCGAATTCTACGCTATCTAAAAGGAACTCCCAACTTAGGGCTATGGTATCCAAAAAATACTGATTTTAGATTAATTGGCTATACTAATGCTGATTATGCAGGTTGTCGAATGGACAGAAAAATCATGTCTGGCGGAGCACAATTTTTAGGTGAAAAGTTGGTCTACTGGTCCTCAAATAAACAAAATTGTGTGTCAACATCGACGGCCGAGGCAGAATACGTCGCGGCTGCCAGCTCTTGCTCGCAAATTCTATGGATGCGGACACAACTACGC
Organism: Linderniella brevidens; assembly: GCA_004919715.1. Classification (NCBI taxonomy): domain Eukaryota; kingdom Viridiplantae; phylum Streptophyta; class Magnoliopsida; order Lamiales; family Linderniaceae; genus Linderniella; species Linderniella brevidens. The sequence goes on from SWDC01000157.1 coordinate 17,888,976, forward strand.
GATTACGGGTTTGATAATAACATCCCATTTACAGTGATTCTCAAAGTGCTATAGCCATTACTTGCAATCCTGTTCATCATTCACGCACGAAACACATAGATATTCGTTATCATTTTATAAAAGATCATGTAGAAAAAGGCACTATAGATATTTATTTTGTAAAAATGGAGCTTCAACTTACCGATTTATTCACTAAGGCATTGGATGAAAAACGATTCCAAATCCTTATTGCTAAATTATGCATGTTGAATCTCAATCTTACTTGAAAAGTGTTTTACATGCTCTATTATGCTTCTATGTGATATTCTATGCGCTTCTTGATATTCATTGATTATCTTGCGTGACTCTATCCCAATTTTAATAGTATATAAATATAATAATAATAATAAAAAAAAAACATGGGGGATGACGATAATTTTGCCTATCTTGAACTACTCACAAAAATATTTCTTCGATATATATGCTTAGTTCTTTGTCTAAAAATTCACGTCACATTCTTTTATTCAAAGAGCTTCGTTTGTTTCACTAAGACACAAAGTCACGTCATATATATGAGAATTTGAACCTCAAATAATTTTTTTTTCTGTTCTTGCTTGTGTCACACTTCAAATGACTATTCTTTGTTTGTACTTCGTAGCTTCATTCTTACTTGTGTGATTATTTCTTCATGAAAATGATAAGGGCATATTAGGAAATTCCTAATTAAGCCCAAATTATAAATCCTTTAATTTTTCCCCGAGAAATCCTCTTTGCGCCTTCTCCGACATTCTTTTTCTTTATCAAACCCAATGAAGCCTTCCACCTTATTCACAAGATTCGGGGTTACTCAATCAAGAAAAAGAGGGGGAGAACAAAAGAGATGCACATGATGAATTTCTCATTCATTATAGAATAGAAACATGAATCTTGATGTGAACTTCTCCTAGATAATCTCGTATACTCCTAGAAGAGAAGCACCTCGAAGTGAACTTCTCCAACGATAACCAAGATCTTATAAATAGAGAAAACGAGAAGAGAAGCACGGCCTTGGGTTCGAATTCCATAACTGTGGAACCTTCGAAAGGAACACGGTCTCGACCCAAAAAGAAGTTCTAATCTTTCAAAGTTTTGTAAAGAAGACGAGACTCATCTTGAGAAAGAGAAGCTAAAGGATCATAATGAATTACAAAAAGGGCCCCTGGAATTGAAGAATTTTTAAGCTCACTAATCCCAAAAATTACCCACCCCTTTAGTCAGAGCCTAAAAAATAATCCTTTCAAAGTCCCTTTAATTCAAAATGATGATTTTTTCACTTAGTAAGTTTGATTAAAAATACTACGGTAAAAAATTAATTGATATATCTACTCTGCCTTGTGGTCTCAACGAGATCATATTTTCTTATGGTGACGTAACTGCTCGGTTTATCCGACATCTTCGGTAGAAACCTTTTTTCAATGATAAAAATAAATTGAGTGATATGAGCGAAACATGCGAGAGTTTTCCAAGTGATTCATACTATGATCTTAGAATAATAAGTCTAGTTACATGATTTTATGGCAAATTATTATTATCTGTCATAAGAAATTTTTGTATGATAGTGTTCAAAATGTCCCATCTGACCCCAAAACAAAAAAAAAAATTTTGAAACTTCAAAATATTTTTCGCACATTTTAAATGCATTAATACATGCATTGGCTCAGAATTGATAAAATGCGAAATTTTTAAAAAAAAAAACCGCAAAGTTTTTAATGAATCTATGCTGAATTGCTTAAAATGCGTTACTTATTCTTAAAAAGTAAACTTTTATATGCCAAATTGTACTAAATATGTGCTTAAAATGCCGAAACGTTATATCGTGCAATTGTTGAGGGGGAGTTTTATATGAAAATTTGTTATTATCTCCTATATGATTTACTTATAAAACATGACTTCTAACATTTTTTGTCTAAGCATCACAGAAAATTTAGAGCTCATCCAAGGAGTAAAATGTTGAATTTCATCAACATTAGGAGAAAATTTCATCTCTTTCAGAAATACAGGGAGTATTACGCAATTGTTTTTTGGTTAAATCCAAAAAGATTAAATTCTTGTTTAAACAGACCTGAATTTTAACTAAAAGCCCAAAATATTTTTTTACGGCCCAAAGTATTAATACCACACAAAGTATTTTTACCTTACCCGATCGTAAAGTATTAATACCACTTTATCGATCGAAAAACTCACTCACACGCAACTCATTATCATCGAAAAACTTTTCGACTTCTGAAAAATACGCTTCGAACTCCGGCGATATTCACCCAAAAATCATCTTATCTCTGAGATTTTCTTCCTTAACTCGCCCATTTCGAAGGGAGAAATACATTTCGAATCATTTTCAGTTAAAAAACATATGATTCGCAATCAGTTTCACGAAAACATTTGAAGAAATTTCATTTTCATACTTTTTCGACTAAAACCGATTTTAAACTCTCAAATCAACATGTTTAAACTCGACCTTTGTCGTGGAGTGAGTCAAGAACAAACAAAGACCCATGAAGCTGGAGGATCGTCCTCAAACCCATCAAGAAGAAGAACTTCAAGAAGGCGAGAACTACAGTTCTGCTCTCCCAGAGCTACCAGAGATGATTAGGCATAGAGTCGACTCTACTCCCCGCTTATCAAAAGGGACGGTTAGAGTCGAGACTCCATGGGAGAATGTCAGAATAGAAGTTCCGTTTATTGAAGACATTAGAAAGCAGATATGGAGGGCTCCAAACAAAATAAAGAAGCTCAACGAACTCAATCTACGAGGTATCTCACATTTGGAAGACAAGAAGAAAATGGAGCATATCTTCATGCTCAACTATCTTGGACCCGATCGGAGTGGCATCCCAACTGATCAACTGAAGAAAAATTTCAGGGACAAGCCACCGATTCTCTAACTCATCGGAGTCTCACACACAATCGGAAGATACCCAACCCCTATCTATTTATTGAGCGAGCGGACAGCAACCGCACTCGAGAGGAGATAGATGAAAGCTATCTCCCTTTCATTCCACCGGATGAGGTCTACCATCTGTATTAGATGTACAAGAGAAAATACCAGACACAATCCGGATATATCAAGACTGAAGGACTCTAGGACTAAAGAGATTCATGGTACGGCAGATCAAGTATCACACCGCACACGACCTTCAAATCGCTTTAGAGAACAATATGAAGAAGGTCAACATGGAGTCTCCGCTCATGAAGGGCTTCCCACTCAACAATTTTCCCGAGAACTACATGTTCAAGAAACCTGGTCTCGCTATAACATCGGAATTCAGTCATTGGAAAGACGAGGGCTATGATGAAGTCAAAGATCCACAAGTTCTGTTACGGGACACTAAAATTAGTGAGGAAGAACATCCAGAAAAGATTGGGAGAAATCACCGAAGAAACAATCTTCGAAGATCTTTGTGAAGAAGAGGCCTCACTCTTAAATGAGCTTCTGGATGCTATAAATGAGATATTGGAGCTGAGGAATGTTGTTCGACGATACGAGACAGCATTGGGATTACGAAAATCGTTTTACGCCCGACAAGGATATAAGGAGCTGAAATGAAGATAAGCACAAAGGGGGAGATTGAAGAGAATTTATTATCGTGCTTTGTAAATTCATTATCCTTGTACTTGGGGGCGTAATTAGTAGTTTGATAGTGTAGGACCAAATAGTAAATATACCATGTAAATAGGTCAATGTACACTATCAAAATACATATAAGTTCATTTTCAGAAAATCACGAGCATTGAATTCACATTCTAAGAGAGAGAAAAGTAATCGAGAAACTCTCTCTCTCAAGATATTAATAGAAGATATTCGATCGAAGGTATATTGTGAGATTTATCATTCGAATATCTAGAATTCATGCTTCGATCGATCGGTAGTTGATAAAATAGGACCTAACAATCAACGAATGTCTCATCTTAACCTCAAAGCTCTTCACAAGTTGTCTACTAAAAAGTTGGTCAATGGTCTGACTATTTCACTTCAACACGAGCATCATTGTTCGACTTATCAAATGGAAAAAATGAAGCGAGCGTCACACAAACTCAAGCAAGTAGCTTCCACATCTCGACCATTGGAATTACTACACATGGACCTATGTGGACCGATGCGTACACAAAGTATCAATGGTCGCAAGTACGTGCTAGTGATTGTCGACGACTATTCTCGCTACACTTGGATAAGGTTTCTACGAACTAAAGATGAGACTGGAGACTTGATAATAAATTTTGTGAATACAACTCAGAATCCCCTGCAACAAAAAGTCCAAGTAGTCAGAACTGACAATGGGACTGAGTTCCAGAATCAGCACCCAGTACTTTTTATCAGTCACTTGGAATATGTCAACAACTTCCAGCCGCTAAAACGCCTCAACAAAATGGCGTCGTAGAACGGAAGAACCGGACTTTGGTTGAACCTGCACGGACTGTGCATATACATTCCGGTCTCCCTTACTTTCTATGGGCTGAAGCAGTGAGTACAGCTTGCTTTACGCAAAATTGGAAGATTATCACAAACGATTCGAAAAGACGTCGTACGAGATAATAAATCAAAGGATTCCGAATTTCTATTTCTTCAAAGTCTTCGGGTGCAAATGCTTTGTGGCGAACGATCGAGAGCATCGAATCAAGTTCGACCATAAAGCATTTAAAGCCGTCTTTGTTGGATATTCTTCAACTTCAAAAGCATATTGCGTCTATATCAAGTCTTCTCGTACAATAATGGAAAGTTACAACGTCACTTTTCACGAAGTGACGGTTTTGGCTTCTGAACAAGATAGTTCAAAACCCGGGCTTATAGGCGTGTTGGCACAAAGTCAACAAATTCCGACAACATCTGCCTCACCGTCAGTAGAAGCTCTTCCCACTAATTTGGAAGATTTGGACTCTCTTTTTGAACATTTTTATCGGCACGAGTCTCATACGCCTGCTTTATAACAATCTATACCAAGAAGTGCACCTTCCCCTTCTACGGTGGAAATTCCGAATGAGATTCCCGACCCTCAAAGTCCAACAGATGTTGTAGATTCTGAATCACCAACTAGTGTTGCAGCTCCTACTAATTTAGATGAGGAAATTCAATCAAATTCAACTTCAGAAATGAATTTCCCTCCTACTGATAATCAGCCTATCAATACAGGATGTCTCGAACTACTCATCAACGTTGGTTCTACTTCGGTTCTACCTCATGAACGCAAGTGGACAAGAGCTCATTCTGTCGATCAAATAATTAGTGATCCCTCAAGTGGAGTACGCAGTAAGACATCTACACATAACGGACTTTTCACGTGCTTTTTAAGCCAAAACGAACTAATCAAGGTAGTTGAAGCCCTTAAAGACACGGATTGGTTGATCGCAATGCAAGACGAACTCAATCAATTCGAACGTCTACAAGTTTGGACTCTAGTTCCTCGACCGAACGGCAAGACAATTATATGAACCAAATGGGTCTTCAAAAATAAAAGAACAAGAACAGTGAAATTATCAGGAACAAAGCACGACTCATAGCCAAAAGGGTACAACCAACAGGAAGGCATTGACTACGACGAGACGTATGCTCCTGTTGCTCGAATATAAGCTATTCAACTCATCTTGATTATATCTATCGATTGGATAAAGCTCTCTACGGACTAAAACAAGCCCCTCGAGCTTGGTATGATGTTCTGAGCAAATTTCTAGTAAAGTCTAACTTTATAAGAGGAACGATCGATACCACACTGTTCATCAAAAAGCAAGGCAAGGACTTGATGATCGTCCAAGTTTACATCGACAACATACCAAGTATATACATCAGAAATTTCTGCTCGACAAATGAACAAATCTGTCAGAAATTTCGACGATGGAATTTTCATCAGTCAAACCAAGTATATACGAGATATTCTGAAGAGATTTAATCAAGACAAGAGCTCACCTATGAGTACCCCCATGTCAACAAGTTGAAAACTAGATGTTGCTTCTTCTAGCAAGGCAGTCAACATCACTACTTTAACGGAGTATCATTGGCTCTCTTTTCTACCGTCAAGCCGACCCGACATCATGTTCGCCACTTGCCTCTGCGTTTGATTTCAAGCTGACCCGAAGGAGTCTCACATGCATGCGGTCAAGCGAATTCTACGCTATCTCAAAAGAACTCTCACCTTAGGGTTATGGTATCCAAAAGGCACTGATTTTAGATTAATTGACTATACTGATGCTGATTATGTAGGTTGTCGATTGGACAGATAAAGTACGTTTGGCGGAGCACAATTCTTGGGCGATAAGTTGGTATGCTTATCCTCAGAGAAGCAAAATTGCGTATCAATTTAGACGGCCGAGGCGGAATACGCCGCGACTGCTAGTTTCTGCTCATAAGTCCTGTGGATGCGGACGCAACTACGCGACTACGGGTTTGAATTTAATAACATTCTCATTTATAGTGATTCTCAAAGTGTTATTGCTATTACTTGCAATCCAGTTCATCACTCACGTATGAAACACATAGATATTCGCTATAATTTTATAAAAGATCATGTAGAAAAAGGCACTGTAGATATGTATTTTGTTAATACGGAGCTTCAACTTGCCAACTTATTTACTAAGGCATTGGATGAAAAACGATTCCAATTCCTTATCGCTAAGTTAGGCATGTTGAATCTCAATATTACTTGAAATGTGTTTCACACGCTCTATCATGTTTCCATATGATATTCTATGTGCTTCTTGATATTATTTTTTATATCTTGCGTGATTTTATTTCTCAAATATATTTTTTAATAAAAATAAAAAATAAATATAATAATAAAAAAATAAATATATAATAATAAATATATATTAGCTATTTCAATATCGCATTTAGTATTTATTAAAAAATATATAATATAGTATAATAATAAAAAAAACAGGGGATGACGATGATTTATTCATTGTCATTTACTCACAAAAATATTTCGGTGATATATGCTTAGTTATTTGCTTAAAAATCATGTGACTTTCTTTTGTCCAAAGAGCTTAGTATGTTTCACTAGACACAAAGCCACATCATATATGGAAGAATTTGAGCCTCAATATTTTTTTTTCAAAAGGATTTATCCTTGAGTGTGTCACACTCAAATGCTTGTCTCTTGATTTGTGCTTTGTGGCCTTATTCTCGCTTTGTGTTAGTTCGTCATGAAAATGATAAGGGCAATTAGGAAATTCCTCACTTGGTCAAATTATAAATCATGCAGCCTTATTCCATAAGTTTCGAGGGTTGCTCAAACGAGAAAAAGAGGGGAAGAAAAGGAGATAGAAACGCACACGATGAATGCTCGACGCACAAATAATCTCTTGATTATTATAAAAGAGAAACATGGATCTCGCTGTGAACTTCTCTTAGATAATCTTGTAAACTCGTCAAAACGGCTAGAAGAGAAGCACCTTCGAAGTGAACTTCTCCAACGATAATCTTGGTCTTATATCGAGACAACGAGAAGAGGAGCACGACCTTGGGTTCGAATTCCATAACTGTGAACCTTCAAGAGGAGCACGGTCTCGACCCGAGAAATACAAAAAGAAGATCTAATGTCTCAAGCCTCGTAAAGAAGAAGAGATTCAGTTGAGCAAGAGCAGAAGAAAAGAAAAGAAAAGGGAGCAAGAAATGAATTTCAAAAGGGCCCCTGGAATTGAAGAATTTTCGGCTCACTAATTCCAAAATTATCATACCCTTCTAAGTCAGAGCCTAAAATAATAATCCCTTCAAAGCCCATTTGTTCAAATTGTTGGATTTGCGCTTGGTAAGTTGATTAAATGCGCTACGATAACATGTTAATTGATGAAATTTTGTCGTGTTGATATGAGTGATATATATACTAATTATCCTCATGATAAAAATCAATTGAGCACTATGAACGAACCATGCGAGAGTTATCGAAATGTTCATATTATGATCTTAAGATATTAGTTTAATGACATGATTTGATGGCAAATTATTATTCTATGTGTCATGTGAAATTTTTGCGTGATACTGATCAAAATGACATTTTCTGACCCCCACAAATATTTTCGCACATTTTTTTATGCCATAGCACATGCATTGGTACGGAATTGTCAAAATGCAAAATTTTCCAAAAATACATGTAAACGCAAATTTTCATATGCATGATTAGGGGATCATGAATTTATGTTGAATTTATTAAATGCGCTATTCTTGCTTATGACATATATTGTTAAATTTTCATATGCATATTGTGGTAAATATGTGTATATACGCAAAATTGCAAAACATTATATGTGCACTTGTTGAGGGGAAGCTTCTATGAATATTTGCTATTATCTCCTAAATGATTTACTTACGAGTGCTCATGTTTCATTCTAAGTGTTACAGAGATTTTTGAGCTCATTCGATGACTCAAGTGATGAATTTCATCAAACATTGGGAGTTAATTGCATTTATTTCAGAACTTAGGGTTAGGTTGAATTTTTTAAAAAAAATTCGGGTGATTAAGTAAAAGAAAATTTTTTTTAAAAACTAAACAGGTTTGAGTTTAAACGAAAGCCCTGAATGATTTTCTCGGCCCAAAATTCATTTACACTTTTGATTGAAAAGTACTTATACACATTTTTGATCGAAAACCTTTTTTACACGCAAACACATCAAACGCATAATTTTCGATTCTCTCAAAACTTCAAACGGCGATATCTAAAATCTCTCAAACATCTTCATATTTCTACTAAAATTTTGCCTGATATGAAGGTAGAATCCAGATTTTGTTAACGTTTTTGTTCCGAAAATCACGAACAGCGACTGTATGTCAAATTTTTTTCGAGCGATTTTTGACTCCTAGATTTTCGAATGCTCGTGCTTACAAAATCTGATTTCCGTCGATTTAGACTTAACCATGTTGATTAACTACGTAATATTTGGGTTCAGAATTGTTTTTTTGAACATTTTGAGTCCAGATTATCTTATGTTTTCCAACAAATCGTCATTTGTAGTTTTAAAAATTATTGTTTGATTTAGGTTGAAAACCTTTTTATCGCAAACAGTTGCGTCGAAGAACTTTAGTTTTCGTTAAGTTTTTATTCGATCGCAAAACCTAGCGGCGAAAACCTTGAGTTTTCGATAAGTTTTTATTCGATCGTAAAACTTAGCGGCGAAAAACTTTAGTTTTTCGATACAATTTTATTGGTTCGCAAAAATACGCGGCGAAAACTTTAGTTTTTCGATAAAATGTTATTCCATCGCAAAACTACGAGGCGAAAAACTTAAGTTTTTCGATAAAATTTTATTCGATCTGATAGGTCTTATTATATCAACCACGATTAGGTTCGGTGATGAATTCGATAGAAAAAGTAAAACTTATGAAGAACACGTTTAAATTTCGCACGGAAACTTGAGAGCGTTCTTCACGTTGTAAAGCTCAGTTTTCTATTAACATGAATTTTTCTTTTTTAATACATCACATTAGGGTTCCTTATATACCAAACAAGTTTGGTATATTTACTAAGTAGTCCTAATCTATGGCTTAATTACAATTAAGCTCAAACTACTACTTATACTACAAGACTAAGACATTCATATTTGAACACAATAAAAATGTCCTAACAATCTCTGCTTTGTGTTCAATCTTTGCTTTAGCGTAGATTATCTTGTCTTGTTTTGAAAAGATTCTTCGAGTCCTAACAATCTCCCCTTTATGAGATTATTTGTGTAATCTCTTCCTTTATCTTGTCTTGTGATCTCATCATTCTTTGGAGATCTTCAAGCTCACCATGTCTTGTAATACTCTTCTCGGCACCGGATCTTTCTTCTAATTTTCTTTTGAAGTTCGTCTCCAAATGTCGGAAGGTGTGTGAAGTTGCTTGTCGGATTTTTGAAGAATTTCCTTTTTGTGTTCCATCTCTCCCTTTGATAGCGTCGAAACTCCCCCTATTTTAGTTCAACCTTTTGTTGGGATTGGGGAATTCGATTTGAAATTTGGAGAGACGTACACGAGCGGCAACTTTGGTCATTGAAGCTCGTGGTGTTTGCTTGATTCGACGACGCTTAAGAATTTAGTATTTCCGATCAATCTTGCACTTTCGTTGTTGTATTGCTCCCATTTCTTTAGTACTACTCCCCCTCATGATGATCGAGTGGGGAGATCGTCATGCCGATGTATCAAAATGGGGCATAATCGTTGGCAAGAAGATTGTATCGTCGTGACAAGGAGATGGAGCTTGTAGACTTCGTAGGAAATCATATTCGGTAATAACCCGACGGAGCCACGAAGGCGTTCCGCCGATATAAAACCGGGGCCACATAGGCTTCCCGTTGACATCGTTTCTAGGAGCGTTGTTCGTAAAAGATGGCATGAAACCGTTGTTGATTTGATGTTGCAACGGTAGGACTTTCTTTCGATCATCGAAGCATGTCTGAGAATGACATGTCTACGAAAGTTTTAACTTGATCACAAAGACCAAGTATATAAAAAGTGTATGTGTCCTAGAAATTATAAAAATTTAGGAAGTGAGGACACACTAGACACGATGTGATCAATGAAAGCGTGGTACGGGGCGGATTACCACTTAGTTCAATATCTCCCACTTTCGAGTGAAGTGGTGATAGTAGACGTGGCTCCTCGTGAGAAAATGAAACATCGATTTTTTAGGAGACGATGAGTGGGTAAGGCTCGGATGTGCATGCGCCGTTGGACCTAATGCGGCGTCTTCTACCCGGGAGCTAATAAAATTAGCACCTGTACCTATGGAGTTAGTCCGAAATATTTGTGAGATAAGGGATTTATGTGCCTTCAAAAATTTCCAAGTCATCATCGAAGTCATCTTGCTTGTTGTTCGCATGTTGTAGGATAGGTGGTAGGTCGGATCGTCTCACATGCTCGGACGCGTTCCGGGGTTAGGATCAAGTCGGTTTAGACTGAGGAACTAAAAATTCATGCTTCCAGGATACGAGATGAGTACTGCTTTATTTGAATCAGCAATCCGGAGCCAGTCGTTGAAAATTAACATTTGGATCGTCATAAAGATTGTCACCTTTGCCTTTTTGGAAATATTTGTCCGCTGTAAGCTCGAGATTCTTCCTTGAAGTCCTTCAAAAGTTGTCGGAGGAAATATCCATGAAGCTAAATGAAAATGAGAGGAGATTTTTCTTTTTCCCTTTTTTTTATATGAAGTATATATGTATATTTATAAGAAATATATAATAGTATATATTATATATATATATATATATGTGGTGTGCGGGTGAGAGTTTTTCGGGTCGGAGTCGAGAAATAGAGATATCGAGAGAGAGAAAAAAAATTCGGATGAGGTGTATCGAAAAATATTTTTGAAAACTATATCTATATTTTTATTTCTCCCTCTCAAATAATGTTTTCGAAATAAAGTTTCTCCCCCTAAAAAGTTGCGTAGTAAGATTAAAAAAATTATTATGAATCTCTTCCCCATAATGCATTCGTTTAAAGTTTTAACTCCCTCTCAAAAATTAAAATTGTTGCTCCCTCTTGAAAGAAATAAGAGTCGCTCCTCTTTAAAATAAAAGAGTAGCTCCCCCTCAAATTAAGCTCATTTAATAATGTTATATTGAAAAAAAATGGTATTTATTATTTCCGTGTGTAATATGCATTTAGAATTTCAAATTTCTTAAACACTTGAAAATGCATATTTAAATGTTCCATGTTGAAAAATAATAGGTATTTTTCAATGTAGCTCGTATGCGTATGCAAATTTAAAATTTTGAAAGTTCGTTCAACATACGCATAATTAGAATGTACCTCGTTGAAGTGTAGTTGTAGTAGCTCATGCCTCTTCCCTTTATCATGTATGTGGAGCCACTACGTCAAATACCATACATGAGGGAATCTGCAATACATTATCGGGACTTTGGTACCCATTGTAAAGTGGGTCCTCCCTTAGTAGGAGAAAACGGGTTAAGCATAGATGGAGTCAATTTTAATTTCGGTCCTAAATCATCCATTAATGTGCGTTTAGGTACCAAAATTTGTGTGGGATTTCCTAACTTAATAGTAGACATAGGAACCCATGTAGGAGTGATTTGACATGGAAAAGAAATTTCAGCTCGGGTGAAAGTGTGTTTCGGAGAAAATTTAAATATTTTCTCCAAAGCCAGTCGCATAAGATGCTTCTTAGAATGAACTTGGAATGGATACTTCATGTAGGGATACGAGCATATAGAATTATAAGCATCACTAGCATATAAGTCGTGTATCCTACGTTGAGAATTCACACAATTCACATTAGAATGATGAGAAGAATTAGTACTAGGCTTCTTAAATAGAGAATTATTAAAAGCCTTTGAAGCACACGATGAAGTTTGTTTGCTAGAACTTGGAACCTTTTCGTTAAAAATTTTCTTTATAGGAATAGGAGAGGAATATTTTTGTTCTTTAAATTTTCGTTTTGTAACATTGGAAAATAATGTAGATTTTCCTTTCTCTTTCCAAAGTTGTATTTATTCCTTAGCAATTTGAAGTTCTTGCCTTTTACTTTGAATTTAAATTTCTGTCAAAATTGACGTAGAAGTATTAGTAAAAGTCTTTTCGATTTTAGGAACAAAAACGTCAGTTTGCGTTGCTTTATCCTGTTTAAGAGAAGATTTTTCTTTAGAAATATCGTGTAAAACATGTAAAGGAGAGGAATTTTTGAGATTTGATATCTCCAATAAAAGTGCATTCTTTTCAGCTTCAAATTCTTTGTTTCTGTTTCTAGGGAGGAGTTCAAATCAGCTATTTTCTTAATAATAGCAGGAATATAACAGAAAGTAGAATTTTTAGAATGATCATTATTTTCTTTCTCAACTTTAGGAAGATCTTCTAAAAGATATAATGAATTATAGTCACTAGACATGTTTATTTCCCATGTCTTGTAACTATTGATCAATTCAGTGGATTCAAAGGGAATTTCAGTTCTAGTTGCGGCCTTCCGTTTGAATTCTTCTAAGGCATTTATTTTGGAAGAGTTAGTAAAAGCCATTAAGAAGTAAATCCTAAACCCATGTACTTGATATCATATAATTGTTTTACGTTAATCTTTTTCAAGTTACAAGGATTCGTAAAGCCTAAGCCTTCAACAGGATTACGAAATTCCATGTCATGTAAATAAGGGAAATTTTTGAGATTTGATATCTCCTCAAAAAGCTATTTCTTTTCCGCTCGAAAACCTACTCTTTCTAATTCCAGAGTGTTGTTTAATTCGGTTATTTTACGAATAACCTCCGCAATTTCCCAACAAGAGGTAGGTTTATCAGAATATAGAATATTTCCCCAATTAGATGCTAAGGCTTTAGAGTAACTTTGGTTTTTTTGAACCTTTTCCGCAAGATTGTCTTCTAAATTTTTACAATTTTCTGCGTTCCTCAACTAATTCATCATAAAGGTTAGCAACAGTAGAGATCGCCTTGTTACAAAGCATCCAAATGAACGTTTTCACCCTCTGTACCACGTTAGCAGCCCAAAGAAATTTCCAGTCCTCTGTCGCACTAGAGTTCGCTAAATCCCTAGATTGGAGAGATTTAGCTAACCGGTATGCATATTTCACTGAAAATTTATCATCCGATGTATAATGCCATATCAATCTATCCGGCCTCATTATAAAACTAATCGGCAAGCCCATTATTATTTCTTCGTCGATGGGGAAAAATAAGGATGATACAAGGGGCTCATTCCAAGAGCTCGAGCCATGTAGCTTTAGGTCAGCAACCCGAAGCCCCTCGTTCCCCGGCATGCATGGTGTCACAGGTTGGAAGGAGGTAGGTCGTGGCAGCCACGAGTCACGCCAGACATCAACCGAAGCCCCAGAATGGACTTTTCATCGGACTCACTCTAGAAGTAGAGGCCAAGCCATCATGATCCCCGCCATGTTGCCGATGCATTGTTTCCGAGTTCAAAGAATGGATTGTCCACATGGATAAGGCTGTCATGGAGAGTTAATTGGCTAAAATCAATCATTTTGAGAAAATAAATCGTACATGTGTTATAAGTTATAACCAAGGCGGCTCATCATCCATATGTGGCCTAAAGCAAACATAAAAAACGGGGCATTTTTTACTTACCAATCTAACACAATCCACATCCTTGATCCAAGCTTGGGAGGGGCGAAATAACACTTAAAGTTTATAAAAGACGGAGTTAAGATTTTTTTTAAAAGAAAAAAAAATCTATTACTGGAATTTTTTCAAAAAAAAATTTATTTTTACATGAAATCTATTCTTATAGCTTTTTCTTACGAAAGTTCTGTTCCAAAATTTTTGTAATTAATATTTCATTTTCTATTGATATAGTGAATCCATTTAATCTTTCCTGCGATAATGTGGATCTTACGTAGTTTTGTATAATTTTTAATTTTAGAAAAGTTCTTTTTGCAGAAGCAACAATCACGGGAACTGTCAACATAATCCAATATCAACGTAGTCTAACTATCGGTTTATGTTAAATTTAGGATCTTTTAATTTTTGAGCTTTTTATTAATTAAGATTTGTTTATATGATAATATTTCAGGACCTCAAGATATTGAACTTTTTTAACTCACTAAATATTTTTTATATAGTAGCATTATTATATTGAGGACATCAACATATTGGACCTGTTTAACTAACTAAATTTGATTTATATAAAGTATTACTAAATTGATGATCTCAAGATATTGGACATTTTTAACTCAGTAAATTTTATTTATATAATAACATTATTAGGGCCTCAATATATTCGATCTTTGTAAATCACTAAATTTTATTTATATAATAGCATTGCTAAATTGAGGGCCTTAAGATTAGAGGTGTCAAAAAAAACCCAAAGCCCGCGGGCCGGCCCGCCCAGGCCCGCCAAAAGGGCGAGGAGGGCCTGAATTTTTTAGGCCCGCCGGGCAGCGGGCCTAAGTGGGCAAAGCCCGTGCGGGCCGCGGGCTTTGGCGGGGCGGCGCGAGTAGCCCGCGGGCTACCCGCTTATTTTTAAAAAACCAAATATATATTTTTTATTAATAACATTAATATATATGTAACAAATAACTTAAATATATTATTAGTCTAGTGGTAAAAGTGTATTATTTTATACGTAAGGTGTTGGGTTCGAACCCCAAATACATTTTTTTTTCTTTTTTTAAATTGGGCATCAAAAATTTATTTTTTTAATTGGGCGGGGCGGGCCTGTGTTTCAAAGGCCCACCAAATGGCGGGCCGACCTGCGCCCGGCCCGTAGGCCCGTTTTGACCACTCTACTTAAGATATTGGATCCCTTTAAACAAGTTTATCTATATAATAACATTACTAAATTGAGAGCTTCGAGATATTTGACCTTTTTAACTCACTAAACTTTATTTATATAATATCATTACTAAATTGAGGGCCACAAGATATTAGACATTTTTAATTCACTAAATTGTGTTTATACAATATCATAACTGGATTGAGGGCCTCAAGATATATAACATTTTTAAGTAATTATATAATTTATATATATATATAACAGTATTACTAAAGCGAGTGCCCTAAAAAAGTCGGGGCCTAAAGCCCTTACTTCACCTGCTTTACCCAAAAGCCGACCCTGGTTATAACAATTGTTCTCTCAAAAATTATTAACTCGAATATGATTTTAGCCCATTAAACGGTCTGCTTTAATTCTCTGTCATACAAATAGCGAAAATCACAAGTACACTAAAGCTTCGTATCGAAAATGAATATACCGTTACCGTCTGCTACAGAAAAATTTATAACACAAGTACGGTGCTACAGAAAAATTTGTTTTGTCTGCTATTCTCTAATTCACGGTACTTGTGTTATAACTTTATATACTAAAGCATTATATATCAATTAATTCTGTGTTATCTCTTTGAATTTTTATCTATTTGAATTTGTATCCTTGCTTTTACGTCAACAGCAAATTGCATTAAATAGGGATAAGGTGCAAGAGCAAGATGCTCCTAAATTAATTTTCAACAGCACCACTAATATCAACCTTTCAATTCATTTGACCCCATCACATTAACTCGCAAATGAAATAAAAAATAAAAAAAATACAATTATACTAAACTCTAGTTTCCACTTAACAACTAACTGCACGCTACAGTACAATGACCAAACTGAGGTTTTATGACAATTATTGTCTACATATCTTTTAATTCACCAGCCATCACCCTCGTTCATATATATTGAGACAGCCAGTCCTCTTCAATTCACCAAATCCAGGATATAAAAAGAAATAATATTAAATATTCAATAACAATATCAGGATTCGTCTTCTACAACAAACAATGTCGAGATTTTCATTCTCGTTGGCCTATTTTCTTCTTGTTCTTGTGTTAGAAAATTCAATTATTTATGCACAGCAGACAGCGTTTTTTGTGTTTGGAGACTCGTTAGTGGACAACGGCAACAACAACTACTTGGCCACCACGGCGAGGGCCGATGTTCCGCCCTATGGTGTTGATTATCCAACTCATCGTCCCACCGGTCGTTTCTCCAACGGCCTCAACATCCCAGATGCTCTAAGTAAAGAGATTTCCAGCTTTTAGTTTAATTTTCTTAAGCTTGAATTTTTATTTTTTGGCTCTCTAATCTCATGATATATATCGGTACATATACATGCAAGCTTCTATGCGCGAAAAGTGTTGATATTTCTACATCTTTACTTTTCAAGGAATGCCATGAATCGAATAAACTACATTGAATTATGTGTCTTGGTTATTCTTTGAAGTGGTTGAGTTGAATGCCAACTTTACAAACAACACCTTTTAACTTCATAGCTATGTAAGAAAATAAGGTTGTTCATAACGTGTGTAATAATAACACGCAATCCATGAATAAATGTCTCCCCATGAACGTGCTAATAATAATTATATATTTAATCTCAGGTGAAATGATGGGTTGGGAGCCCACACTGCCGTATCTAAGTCCGGAGCTCACTAGCCAGAAACTACTCACTGGTGCCAACTTCGCTTCTGCTGGCGTTGGAATATTAAACGACACCGGAATACAGTTTGTGAGTGATGATTAATTACTTTATGCAACCTTTATTATTTAATATATCTTCGAAAGTTATTTAATGCAACCATCAATCCAATAAAAATTAATTAATGGTGTGCAGGTGAATATAATTCGAATTTACCAGCAGCTCGATTACTTCAAGGAGTACCAACAGAAGCTGAGTGCACTGATAGGAGAAGACGAAGCTCAGAGAGTCGTGAAGGAGTCGCTGGTCTTAATCACTTTGGGGGGAAATGATTTCGTGAACAATTACTACTTGGTACCTTTCTCCGCGAGGTCCCAGCAATACGCCCTCGAAGATTACGTGCCTTACCTCGTATCCGAGTACAAGAAAGTATTGGAGGTAATAAAAACATATAAATTAACTATTGAAGCAAATGAAAATATATTCTAAATAATGTTAATTAAATCGATCATTGCAAAGGGGCTTTATGAATTGGGAGCTCGTAAGGTGATAGTAACGGGCACGGGGCCTTTAGGGTGCGTGCCGGCTGAGTTGGCACTCCACAGCAGAAGCGGAGAGTGCGCCGAGGAGCTGCAGAAGGCAGCGTCGCTTTTCAATCCTCAGCTAGTGGAAATGATCGCTCAGCTCAACCAAGACATTGGCGAAAATAATAATAACAATTATGTCTTTACCGCTGCAAACGCTCACCAGATGCACATGGACTTCATCTCAAATCCATCCTCCTTTGGTACGCTATAACTAATAACCGCTATTTATTATATATATATATATATATAATCTCGAGACAATAATTATTATAATCCCTCCGAGAGCACTTCTTGTTGTATGTCATGAAATGATTTGTAATAATACTTTGTAGGTTTTACAAGCTCGAAGATTGCGTGCTGTGGGCAAGGGCCGTACAATGGTATGGGGTTGTGCACGCCCCTATCGAATCTGTGTCCGAGTAGGGATTTGTATGTTTGGTGGGATGCATTTCATCCAACTGAAAGGGCCAACAGGCTCATTGTCAAGATGATGTTCAACGGCTCCAGCGATTATATGCATCCAATGAATCTCAGCACCCTCTTCATGGCTGCTGTATGATATATATGATCGATGAATCACTTCTATGAACAATACATTCAACAAAATAAACATCATCTTATTATTAACAAGACTGTTTCTACATTACCTCGCTCTATCTCTTCGATTTTTATATATTGAATGGCAAAATTATAAGATGAGGTCACTAAGTATACATATTTTCGTTTTTGGTCACTATGTTTGATAATTACAAAAGTATGTCACTAACTTTGTATGTCAAAACAAATTTGGGTCATTTTTCAATTTTAGGTCACTAAGTATATATTTTTCGATTTTGGATCACTATGTCTACATGTTTTAGTTTTGGGTCACTATTTTTACAAAGTTAATTATCAAATGAGTCACCCGGAATTGAAAATTTACCCAAAATCGAAAAATATACAATTAGTGACCTAAATTGAAACATGATCCAAAATTGTTTTGATATACGAAATTAATGACGTACGAATTTAATGACATACTTTTGCAATTTTCAAACATAATAACCTAAAAACTAAAACATGTATACTTAGTAACTTAGTATTATAATTTTCCCTATATGGAATTAAATTGTCTTTGCAAATTGATTCTGGATGGATGCAAGGCATTTTGTAGAACCTTGTTATATTATGAACAAATTGGAAAATCCCGTATAATATATATGTGTGTGTGAGAGGGATGTTAAGGTGCACATTTATCGTATGAATCATCCTTGAACTAAATAACCGTCTACCTCAGATATCCAAACCCTCGCCGCCGCACAAACTTCCCAAAATACAAGTCTTCCTTAGCTCGCCGCCAATAGTCCACCGCTTGTAGTTGTAGCTTGGCTTCCTCCGCTCGTTTTGCTCGGTGTCTGCTGTTCACCCACAGCAAACAGGTCAGCCGATCCCAGCTCGTTGGTCATCCGTCGGCCGCCACTCGTTCGACGCTCCTCATTGCTGCTAGTTGCTCGTCCCTTGTTTCTGTCGTTGCTCCTTGATTGTTGAGACAAACGAGTTAAAAGAGAGACATCCTAACCATTCAGTCGGCTTTGTCACTTCACTTCATCCATCACTATGTTAACCGAGCTCTCCCACTCCTTAGCCACGGTCGGAGTATCGCCTTCCTCCCACATCCCCATATCAGGATGGCGGAGCGAGCGTCTGCTTATTTACGTTTTTTACTAATTCGTGATACTATTAGGTTGTTGATAGTAGGGTTCTCCCTTTTCAAAGTTATTATCTCTGTTATGGAGTGTCTGAGTCTAGTCTTGCCAAACAGCTGGTTTGGGTTAACGGGCGGTTGGCAACCGGCGGTTCGACCCACCGTCCCCAACCGGCCGGGGGCGATTGACGGCTAATTATCTCTGTTACGGTTGTTCAACCGCCGGTTTTTTTTTAATTCCGTTACTGTTGCATAAATTTTCGGTGTATTCTTTTATTCTTCTTCGATACGAAATTTCAGCTTTGAGTTACATAAATTCCATTACAAAAATTAAAGTACAAATTAAGGAAAAAAAGTAATGAATTCGGTGTGTCGGGCTCAACATGTGTCTTATTTTCTCGTTCGAAATGTGATCACGTTGTGTTTGAGTTGAGTTGGTGCCTGAGAAAGAATGTGTAAAATACAAGTCAGATAATTTTTCGCAAGCTGAAAAGTAAATTAAGGTTTAGATTTTGAATACCTATTTTTTGTGGACTTCGTCGTCGGAATCGGCCTTTGGAAATTTTGTGGTTAACTGAAAAATAAGAATGTATTATAGTTTGTAATAATTAAGAAAATAAGAATATTTTTTTGGAAATAAATAAAATTATTATTAGAGACTTATCTTTTTCAGGCTTCGCCGTCGGACGCGGACGTCACCGCAACCTTTACGAGCTTAGACGTTGGCTGAAAAATAAGATTCATAAGTAACTATTAAAAAAATATAAGAATGACTTAATTAAGAAATTAATACGTGAGAGATACTTATCTTTTTTCGGGCTTTTTTGGAGCTTTCACGTCAGGAGATGCTAGATCTCTCTACGCGTACTCGTCGTCGCCACCAATTGACACCGTCGCTAGTCTCCGTGCCAATGGTGTCGTCGTCCGCATCGGTATTCGAGAAACCTTGTGTTCGATGGTGTCATCGTGCCAGCAACTTGTAGGTAGAATTCCACCTGTTGGGTCCATCTAACACAAAATATTTGGGCGTAACACTTGTAGGTCTCCAACACCTAGCTAACAGCAAGATTGATGAAGAATCGATGAAGAATTCTTGAAATACCTTAAGTGTGTGTTAGTGTGTGTTTTGTTCTCTTTAAGGTAGTGTAGCGGCGGAAATTTCAAGAATGATTCTTGTCCAATAAAGTGTAGGGTTTTAGTATATATACCCTTGAATTAGGGTATAAGATACGTGAGCCCCTAAAATCCCATTACATAAAGATATCACTAGACATTACAAAATAAAACCTAGTTCACGTATATTAAAATACAAGATAAAGACTTAAATAAATTACATTGGACACTATTTAATATCTCCCTTAATGTCCAATCTTCAAGTTGTGCTCCTTGGTCTGTCTCTTTCTTTTTCTCTTTTCTTTCCAGGCGAAGAAAGACTTGTGAAATCCTAGAGTGACCTCGTACTTTATAATGTTGTTCCGTAGCTCAAGTCGATCATTGATCTTCTCCAAGTATTGGTCCTTCTTCAACTCCAAGATCCTTGGAGTAGTACCCGAGTCCCAACGAGGCACGATGCGCTTGAAGCTTCTGCCTAATGATCTTCAGGGTCTCATCCGAGAAATTGGAGATATTGAAGACCACCATCCGAGAAAATGTTGTTCGCGGGATAGTCTTGAAGCTCTTTAGAGCAAGTCTGAGGCACTGTCAAGTTGAAGTACTTCATATTATTTTTCAGGGCAATCTGAAAATCTTCAGCGGTGTGGTAGTTGATTCGCCTCAACATATAGCACTTTAAGGCGTTGAATCCCTCCCGGTACCTTTGGTTCCTTTGGAAGAACTTCCTATACATTCTGAATAAGTTTGTGATTCGTCCAGAAGAAGGTTGGGGAGTGCAACCTCCAAAATCTGGTCGTTCGAGCCATCCACTATGACCACGAAGTAGACGGGCGTAGGAAATCAATTGTAGGTTTACTCTACTTTTTCGAGGTCCATGATGGGAGCCTTCGCTATTTCTCTGTCTTTCAGCTACTCCAGCAAAAGTCCCTTTCTGGATGTCAGCTGCGAGAGCATAAGGCGATGGTTGAATCCCCACCTCGTATTTTTCAGGTGTGTGAGGCCTCGGAGGGTCAGCTCGTCGGTAGGCTTGATCTTTTCAGGACGCCTCCAGATGTTGGGACAATGGTCTTCCAGGAAGGGATGTATGATCCTTTTTGTTTCCCAGGGAGTATCTACCAACACCGTTCCTTTGGTCAGGTTTAGTGTCTCTTTGACTCCTAGGTTGAGCAGATTTAGAAGCTCGAGGATCTCTCTTTGATGATCTTCTCCTTCCTCTTCTTCTTCTGCCTCAAAAGAGAAGTCCATCGTCAGTCGTTGTAGGAAAAATCTGATGTGGTCGAGGCGTATGCGGACTTCTTCTTCAGTCTTTGTTCGATACAACCACTCCTCCTTAAAGATGTACTTGTCTATGTACACTTGGCAATTGTTGATGGTGGAGGGCTGATCGGAGGTAGTAGTCGTTTGGACTGTTTGGATAGTGGTTTGAGGTGGTGTTTGTGGGATTTGGGTGGCTGTTTTGTATGGGTGGTGGTTGTGAGGATGATGATCCCGCTCCTCGGCCCAGTGTTTTCCTCTTTCCTCGTTCTCAGCAGCCCTTTTTGGACTTCTACCGCTTCTCCCCTCTGGACGATCCTAATTGTCAGGGTCGTCATGTCTTCTTTTGGAGCGGGAGGAGTCGTGCGACAGATCGGAGGAGGTAGGTCTTTTGGGCGATCGATAAGGCGTTCGAATAGTCGTTGCTTAGAGGGGGTTCTATTTTGGATTTCAAGGAGGGATAGGAGGACATTTTGTAGGCAGTCAATGGGGATAGTGGAAGGGTTGGTGAGTGCGGTGTCAGACTGAGGATGAGAGGATGATAATGGTGCGAAAGATGTTGGCAGGGGTGGCGAGTGCAGAGGTGGTGGTGGGGGTTCGTCCGTCATTAGAGCTTTTCCCTTGTCCCATAAGGTAGACTCGATCATCGAACGCAGTTGTCCCAAAAGATTTCCTTTGAGAGAGGGGACAAGTGCGTCGATGGCCTTCTAGACCGTCGTTCGGACGGTTTGGGGACAAGGACTCCTTTGTGACGTACTGGGGTGATAACCTACCGGAGCCACTAAGGTGTTCCGTTGTCACAATGTTGGAGTAGGTGACGATAGTGACCTGCACTTACTCTGGCACGACTTTCGGACGGTCCTAGTGACACTATTGGGGGAAGTGTTACTATGGTCGTTGTGGCAGGTTCACTGAGACCTGTTTGGGTAATTACCGGTTCGAGGCCACTTAGGCGTCCCATTGACATCACACTCGAGATGGGTTCAAGTGGATGTGTCTGTGGAACTTCCTTCCAATCCTCGAACAACATCCATAATGGATGTGTCTATGAAAGTTATTGCTAGGTCACAAAGACATAGGGTGAGAGGTGTATGTGTCCTAATGGATGGGAAGAATAAAGGCAAAGTGGACACATGACCTAACGTGAACAATGAAAGGGCGGTGGTCAGTGGCTGTGAACCACCTTGTTCAATATCTCGCTCCTCTGAGCGAGGCGGTGATAGTAGATGGGGGTTTCCTTGTGATGATATTGGAACATTCGTCTGTTGGAAGACGGATGAATGGGTAGGAACGGGTGAGGAGTGCGTCATTGGACTCAATGTGACGGCTTATACTTGGGAGTCGAGCACATCGACTCCTAAACCTATGGGGCTAATCCGGTCTACGGTGAGTTTGGGGGCTGTGGAGGCATCGAAGAGCAAGCAGGTTGTTCGTGTGATTCCTTGTATCTTCACTCACGGCGAGTGTCAGATTCGTCTGTTATGGGACGTGTGTCATCCTCCGATTCAGTTGCCTCAAATGACTCCATGGTTGTCGACTTCTCTAGACCCTCACTTTCACTCGAGGGTGCTCCGGGGTTGCACTCGGATGGGTCTGGCGTAGTCGTGCGGTGAGTTAGTGTGCCAGACAATAGGTGGCGATGGAAGGGTTCGTCTGGTCGGTGTGACGAAGGAGAGCCTCGGGAATCAGCATTGGCGGTAGAGAGACTTTCGGCCCTCGGGAGCTCTCCTTTGCCTTTTGGAAGTATTTTAGGATTGAAGGCGGATAACTCGTCGCTTCCGTTAGTGGTGGTATCTCTTGGTTGGCCGTCAGGAAATAGCGGATCAGAAGTGGTAACCAATGGGGATATGGTCCTCTATAGCCATCGGATCAGAAGTGGTAGCGGATCAAAAGTGGTAGTCTCGCAGTTGTATCTAGTCCAAGAGATCGTTCCTGATAAGTTGGGCGTAGTCAACGTTGCGGCTGAAGATCAAATTGTGGTAGATGTGGACAACTTTGACATTCCCTCTGTCGA
This sequence comes from Linderniella brevidens, assembly GCA_004919715.1. Classification (NCBI taxonomy): domain Eukaryota; kingdom Viridiplantae; phylum Streptophyta; class Magnoliopsida; order Lamiales; family Linderniaceae; genus Linderniella; species Linderniella brevidens. The sequence goes on from SWDC01000157.1 coordinate 17,912,487, forward strand.
ACCCCGACAGGTTGGGTGACAGGCATTTATTGACGAGCCCGAAGAATGTCCTCCGCGGGTGAGAGATGTCCTCCATAGGCATTTTAAAATATTTTTCTAAAATGAGAAAAATATTTGAAATAATTCATCATAAATACTTAATATATATATAAGCAATTAACTATAATTATCCTTGTAGTAATTCTATTCCCTTTTAAAATTCAATGGAAGCTCCCCCTCAAACATATAAAGATACTTCCCCCTCAATTACAAAATTATTTCTCCCCTATATTTTATGAAAAATTACTCCCCTGAATAAATGCACTCATATACAATGTTACAATAGGCTGTGTGGCACAATCGATCAATTGTCGAGGTTCAGCATGTCTAACTTAGAAACAAGAAAATGGAAGCGTTTTTCATCCAAAGCCTTCGTAAATACGTTATTCATCCAATAGCTATAGCATGCCTAATTTAGAAACAATAAAATGAAGTACATATCTATTGTGCCTTTTTCCACATGATCTTTAATAAAGTGATACCTAAAGTCTATATGTTTAGTGCGTGAATGGTGTACATGATTGCATGTAATAGTTATTGCACTGTTAGAGTCATTATAAATAAGAACGTGATTTAGATCAAACCCATAATACCGTAGTTGCGTACACATCTACATGGTTTAAGAACAACAACTAGCGGCGACAACGTACTCCGCCTCGGCAGTGGAGGTGGACACGCAATTTTGTTTCTTGCATGACCAACTTACTAGTTTGTCACCTAAGATATGCACCCACCCGATGTGTTTTTCCTGTCCATCTTACAGCCTGCATAATCGGGGTCGGTATAACCAACTAAATTGAAGCCATAATTTTTAGGGTACCACAATCCGAATTTTGGTGTCCCTTTGAGATATTTCATGATCCTCTTCACGGCAAGCATGTGTGACTCCTTTGGATTAGCTTGAAAGCGGGCACACAAGCACGTGAAGAACATGATGTAGGGCCTACTAGCTGTAAGGTAGAGAAGTGAGCAGATGATTCCCCTATGCGGGTTGGGTTGACAGGTTTCCCGGAGGGTCTAAGTAAAGGTGACACGTAGCAGACATTGGCGTGCTCTTCGTCAAGCAATTCTCCATTTCATAATTTTTCAAGGTGGATGTATTAAGATTGACTTATGAAGATTCCATCCGAGAGTTGTTTGACTTGTAATCCGAGAGAGAAGTAAAGGTCTCCCATCATGCTCATCTTGAACTTAGTCTTCATAAGGCCTCCGAATTGATCGCACAACCTTGGATTTGTAGACCTGAAGATAACATCATCGACATAGACTTGATTGAGGAGAATGTTCCGTTGGATGAAGAGAGTTGTGTCTATCTTCCGTTTCGCGAAGCATGACTTGACCAAAAAGTCAGATATGACATCGTACCAAGCTCGTGGAGCTTGTTTTAGTCCGTATAAAGCTTTTTCTCGGTAGTAGACATAGTCCGGGTGAGATTCACTCACGACCTTATGTCTTTCTTCTTTCAAGATGCTGTTGCGAAAGGCCGTTTTGACATTCATTTGATACACGGTGAAGTTTTTGTGGGCAACATAGGCAAGGAAGAGTCATATGACTTCGATTCAGGCAACAAAAACAAATGGCTCGTCGTAGTCGATGTGTTCCTTTTGGTTGTAACCCTTAGCCATTAATCGAGCATTACTTCTAATGATGACACCCTCTTCGTCCTTCTTGTTTATTGAATACTCATTTCGTACCGATAATGGTCTTCCCTTTGGATCTTGGGATTTATCTCCAAACTTTCAATCGTTCGAACTGATGGATCTCCTCTTCATGGCCCTCATCCAATCGGGATCGGCCAATGGCTCTGCAACTTTCCTTGGTTCGTTCTGACTCAAAAAACACGTGAATAGACCTTCATGGGTCATTGAGGAGCGTGTGCTTACACCTTGGTTTAGATGTCCGATGATATGAGTTATAGGATGAGCTCGAGTCCACTTTCTATCATGAGGGAGAGGTTGTTCGAAATTGTCTTCATTTTTTGGATCCACGAACTCCATCTCATTCGTAGTGGAGATCTCTATTGGCGGGTTTTCATCTTCTTCCTCATTGTCGTCATTTACTTCATTGCCGATCTGTATGTCGTTTTTTGATTTGCAGTGACTTCAAGTTCTTTAGTTGGAGCAGCTTCATCGACCATGGTTGTTTGTTCTAGTTGGAGCAGATGCATCAATGTCGGGAATGGTTTGTGGAGGACTGTATGCTAGCAAGGATTGATGTAGGAGTTCTCGAATAAGATGTTCAAATCCTCATCTTTTTCGATCTCTTATGTGAATGTATGTCTCGTCCACGGGTGTAGAGCTGTGTTGATCTTCTGTCAACACCTGAATAAATCCGGGTTCTGGACTAATTTGTACAAAAGCCATTGTCTGTGTTTCGTCGAACGTGACTTTGGTGCTCTCCAAGATATTTCTCCTATGTTTGAGATAGACTTTGTATGCCTTAGATCTTGTAGAATACCCTATGATTTGGAACGTAGCACTTGCAACCGAAAAGACGAAGGAACCCTATGTTTGGTATTTGTTGGTTGATTAGTTCATAAGGATTCTTCCCAAATCTTTTGTGAATGCTTGTTCTGTTTTGGGTGTAGCAGGCTGTGTCTACGGCTTGAGCCCAAAGAAAGTGGGAAAGTTTCGCGTGGATTAGCATCATACGAGTTGCTTCCACTAAAGTCCTATTCAATCTCTCCACTACTCCATTTTGTTCTGGAGTCTTAGCTACTGAGAATTGTTCGGAAATCTCGAGTTTTTCGTAGAATTCATTGAGCATCGTATTCTTAAACTCAGTGTCATTGCCCGTGCAGATCACTCGGATGTTACAACCCAACAAATTCTGAGTTGTCTTCACAATGGTTATGATGAAATTGGGCGTCTCGGCCTTCGTGCGTAAGAATCTTGTCCACGTATGGCGTGAGAAATCATCCAAAATTACGAGGACATACTTACACCCAATGATGCTCTCAATTTTCATCGGTCCACATAGATCCATGTGTAGTAGTTCTAGTTGCCGAGAGGTTGAGGCGACTTGTTTAGGCTTGTGGGATGACTTATTCATCTTCCCCACTTCACAGGCAGAGCATAGATGCTCCTTTTGATACTTCAACGCTAGCAGTATCGTGACTAACTTATTTGAGTGTACTTGATTCAGCGTTTTGAGGTTGAGGTGGGACAAGCGTTGATGCAAAAGGTTGCTCTGAAGTAGCAAAGCCTTGTATAACAAGCAGATTGCAGTCGAAGGTCGGACGGTCTTCAAGTTGATAGTATAGAGATTGGACTCTCGTGATCCGGTGAGAAGCTTATTTCCGTTCTGATCACTAATATTGCATCCTTCAGCATGGAAATTGACATTTAGTCTTCTATCGCATAATTTCCCAATGGTGAAACGGTTGTGGCTTAGACCGTCAACAAAAGAGACGTCCTTGATTAGGAGATTGTTATGGTTAAGATCGTTGTGTCCTAGAATGGGAGCGGAATAACTATTCCCGAACCACACTTGTTCACCGAATCGTTCAGTGTAGTTGCTCATCATCTCTCTTCTTCAAGTCATGTGTGTGGAGCAACCAAAATCAAGGTACCACACACGATGGATCTGCAAAACAGATTAATGAGATTTAGGTACCCCGTTAAGGACGGGTCCTCCCTTATTTGCAGAAGATGCTTTGCATGCACTTTTTGGTGATTTGGCTTATAAGTTAGTTTCAGACATATGGCTTGACTTAATTTCGGACTTAGGAACTCATATATTTTTAGTTCCTAGGGGATAACAAAGCTTAGTGCTTGATGAAAGTTGCTTTTTGGTCACCCATATTTGTCTGGTATCTAAAATTGTAGCTTTTACATTAGTTTTAGTGTGCTTTGACAGTTTTTAAGTACCTTCTCCCTTTTTATCAAGTTTCGAACATGATTTAATAGGAGAATGTACTTTCTTTTTGTCCTTCTTAAGAGATGAATTCATATGGCAAAATTAGCAACATTAGAATCAAAATGTCGATCCTAGGAATTAGAATGCTTCACAGTCTTTACATGCCCAAATTAAGAAAATAAAGAAGAGAAATCAACAACAAGGTCTGAAATACACGATGAAGTCCTTCTACATGATTTCGGAATAGACGTAAAAACAGGAACACAAGATAAGAGAAGCTTCTTCTTTTTAGAAAAGAGATCAACATCCTCCTTCTGAGTCCCTGTGGATTTCATCTCCCTTTGTCTACTTATGTTCTTGCTTGTGGGCAGGCGTAAAGATGGGCTAGTCAAGTCGCTTTTGCGAGTCACTACTTTCTTTTCTGGCTTTCTAGCTTGAGTGGGGGATTCCCTGGACAATTTAGCTAGAGGCACAGAGTGTGGGGTCGAAGCTTTGTTCGCGTCGGGTAGTCTTTCAAGGAAAAGATTCCACTTAGTAGTTTGTCCTTTTCGGCTTGAAAGTCCTTTCGTTCTGACTCAACGCAAATTCGTTAGTTTTTGGATTATCGCTGGAATGTATGCACTCGTAGTGCTAGGTTTTTCCTAATCTGAAGATTCTCCGACAGGCGTTGCTTCGTTAGAGGGTGAGCAGATTGGTATTAACGGAATTTTAGCCCTCGCTTTTGTTTCACTCTTCTCTTTCTCTTCCTCGAGAGCATCAACATCTGATGCTCCATTGAAAGGCATTAGATTGGGCAGATTTAAGCCTAAGTATCTAAGTCGTAAAGAGGAGGTAGGGGTTTCTTCTCAACCAAATTTTCAGATGGTTTGAAGCCTAGGCGTTCTCGTGGATTATAAAATCTCGTATCCTTTGGCTTGTTCAAGAAGATGGTTTGTCCTCTTTTCGTAATGATATCCTCTAGACTCTTAATCTTAGAGTATAGTTGCGTACGTTCCTTACTCATGAGGTTGCTACTCACAGTTCTTGGTTATTAGCTTATCTTCAAAAGTTTTCAAACTAGTGGTAAGTTCAAGAACTTGAGCTTTGAGCTTTAATATTTGTGTATCACGACTTGACACTCTTTTTTGTGCAGCTTCTAGCTAACAATTAAGAGTGTGTTTCTCTCTTAAGTTTATGTGCAAGCTTTGGTAAGTATTTTCTAATCTTGTTTTTAGGGTCCTCTATAGTCTGTTTGTGTTCTATAGAGTCATTCTTAACCTGCTCAGAGACATTGACCAGTTTGGCCAAAAGCACTGACCTTAGCCTCAGATTCAGCTAGACTAGATTCGAAGGTGGTGACTGTTTCTTGTGCAGTAGCTAAAATTGTTTCATTGCTAACTAGCTTGTTTTCTAATTACTTAACGCATTTAAGTTCTTTACGGAATGCTTTATATTTTTTTGAAGTTCTAAGAATACGCTAGGGTCAATAGATTCTACCACCTTCCCAACGGACGATCCCTCTTTCTTGTCCTAGACTTCGGGCTCCACACACTCATCTTCCAGCTCTGCTTCTTCAACGAACGCCATTAGGGCGATATTATCGGACGCACTGTCTGAGGTATCCTCGAGCCAGTGGTCCTGCTCGGCCATCCGAACTACCCGAGCCTTCGTTTACGTTACTAGATGCAACTTCCTGGAGTAGTAGTCCTCATCCATCTTCTTTGGGGGTAGCAGTCCCTAGCCCAGCCCTGATTTACCACAATTGTAGCAGTTTACAGGCTCGGTGGCATTCTTGGGCTCGTCATGTTGAGGACCTTGTTGTGGTTGTCGGGAGCTGGTAGATGTCATTTGCTTGTTTGCAGATGACGACAACTCGTTTTTGAAGAATTTATTTTTCATCAGCTTCGTCATGAGAGCCATCTGCTTCTCAAAGTCTCTGAATTCAGGATTAGGGTCAGATCCAGAGTCATCTTCATCCGATGAGTTAGGGGCGTCACTAATTTGCCATAGGAGGATCTCGTGCTCCTCTTCGATCTGTTGTCGGTTACTAAGGCAAGTGGGTTTACCACCTCCTTTCCGTTCAAGCTGCTCTTGATCTCGCTGATGTCGTCAGCGTGTTGTGAGAGACTCTCGTAAACGCTATGGATATTGAGTATGTGGATCTCCTTGTTCTGTCGGATCAGGGTAGGAACTCTCTTCCACTCGGGGCAGTAGGGATGTGAGGAATATATTCACTTCTATGTTTGATCTGTGAATGCTTATCTTCTTCAATTCGTTCATTTGAGTGACGAATCTCCGATACGTATCACTGAGCTCTTCATGGGGCTTAGCCTTGAACGTATCATAGGTTGCGAGTGTGTTTGCCATCTTGGCCATGGCTCAGACTTCCATGCCATGCATCATTTTGTGAATCTCATCCCACATGGTTTTTCTGGTAGAAAGAACATCGAACTGGGCATAAATGTTGTTTGGAATGGCTTGAAGCAAGTAGTTCACAGCTTGGATATCTATTTTTTCCCTCATCTCTTCAGCATCTATGTACTCCGACGGTGTCTTGAGGACTTGGTTTGGAAGAATCGAAGGGTCGGCGGTAGCATCACCAGGGATGGTCGTCCAGAACTGAGCGGGTCCTTCTTTGAGGGAGGTAAGAATGTAACGCTCGAGGTTCTTGGATTGAATGAAGTTAGAAACATGTTCCGCCACACTGAAAATTCACCAGTGTCGAAGCACGGGTGGCCTAAGGTCACTATCCATAGAGATGGTGTTCATCTTGATGAGAGTTAGATAGTGATCGTTTACACGTAAAGTGATTGAAATAAAGGTAGTTGGAATGAGAAGAGTGGATTCTCGGAAATTTGAGAGTTTCTCGAGAATTTGATTTCGAAAGACATTAAGTGAGAAAATCGTTTTTGTGAAAACGAAGTTGCGAAAATCACTTATGCAAAAGTTGGGTTACGAAAAGTTATGTTTTCGAAATTGTGTTTGCAATATCGTGTTGCAAAAACCTAACTAAGACAGTATAAGCTATTGCGAAAATTGTTTTTCGCAGTGAATGCTTCGAAAAATGTTTTTGCAGTGAGTTCAGAAAATGCGGTTTTGGGAACGTAAGTTCCGAAAACTGAGGTTTTCGGAACGTAAGTTGCAAATGTTGCGAAAACTAAGGTTTTCGGAATGTAACTGACAAACGTTGTGAAAACTGAGGTTTTCAAAACGTAATTTACAAGCGTTGCGGAAACAGAGGTTTTTCTGAACGTAAATTACGATTATGCTACTGACACTTGCAAAAACGGATTTTCGGACAAGTTTTCTTAACGGTTTTCGGAACAGTTTTTGTAGTGATCGCGAAAACTATTACGTAAACTTCTTGAACGCAAAATTACTCAAAAACCTACTCAAGCTTGATGCAAACTTTGGGTTTTTCCACAGATATTCTTGAAAAGGTCTTGTAACAAAGAGAGAAAAAATAACCAAAACAGGCTAAGAATCACTCGAAAATGTTGAAGAACACTTTGAACAACTCCCGAGCATGAAAATGACGATAAACCCAGCAAAATTTCTCAAATTCAAACGTAAAAACGGGTTTCAATCTGTCACACTATGCTCTGATACCAGGTCTCAAAACACTTAGCTAAAAAACGTTTGGTGAAAAATCGATGAAGAACGCTTGAAATACCTTAAGTGTGTGTCATTGTGTGCTTCGTTCTCTTTAATGTACTATAACGGCGAAAATCTCAATAATTATTCTTATCCAATAAAGTGTAAGGTTTTAGTATTTATACCATTGGATTAGGGGCTTTACTTATCCAATTAACCGTTTTTGTATTGTCCAAGAGTCATCAATCCAATTACATACGCCCATGTAATGATGATCTCGCCAGTGATCGCTCCATATATCGGAGTCAATAGATATTTTACACTCTAATTTTGCTAATTGATCTATTAACCCACGTCTATACGCGAGTACAGTCTTCCTAATGTCTCGCGTAAGGGTGTTATGTGACACTTCTTCTCTTGAGGGTTATAGGACTTTCTGATCCACTCTTCGAAGACTCGATCATCGGCAAAACGAAAGGGAAGATGTTTCGCGCAAACAAATTTTGCAAGTTGTTTGCGCACGACGTCTTCATTGTACATAAACAATGACGTCGGACACGTACTGGGTCTTGTCCGGTAGCGGACGAACCCGTAGCTTAGTGCATTTGGCTTTGACTTTCACTATTCCTATCTTAGTTGGATGTTTCGACTTGATATGGCTAGTGAAGTTTCCATATCCGCCACCCTTCCTAAAGGGATAGTCTTTACCACAATAATTACATATAACTCGAAAAAAACCTTTGTTGCGATCCGTACCTTCTTGAGTCTCCCTCAGCGCCAACATAGGACCCTCGTGCTCCTGTTGCCTGTTGTCTTCCTCATGTTGGCTCTCCTTCGTTCCATCCATGTCCGAGCCTAGTACGCACTGAGATCGAGACAAATTTCAGGGGGGTCAAGATTTTGGTAGTTATCTTGCGATGAACTACCAACAATTTCTTTCCCCATCGATTTCGATGCTCAACGAAAGCTATACATACCTAAAATGTCGAGAAAGAAACCCTTAGATAAAATGTGTGTAAACTTACGAGAACCAAGGTGTTTAAAATTCGGAGCGCCATGTATTAGAGTCAAGTGTAGTAGAGCCGAGGATTTAGGAAAACGATGGAGTAATATTTTAATTAGCTTATTTTTAATTCGTGGAGTAGAGAGATTGAGGCTTGAGAGTGAATAATTGATAGAGAGAGAGAGAGAGATTGAATTGACTTGTGATTTTGTGAAGTGGGGTAGGTAAGTGGGTATTTATTGTAAATTTGAGGAAACTAGTTGTTGGACCACTGGTTCTGGTTGAGCTGCCGATTCCAACGACTATATTTTTTTTATTTTTTTTATCCAACGGTTACTGACAAACGGTCAAATTTTTAATATTTTTATATCTAACAGTTAGTTTTTATTTATTTAATATATATATACATAAATATTTAATACAAACTGTCGGTTGAACCGCCAAACCGGCAGTTTGCGATTTGAGAAAATTCCAAACCGCCCGGAGCCGGTCTTTCGTGGATGATGGCTCCGGTTGGTAGCCGGGGTTCCGGATAATTTTGGGCAACACTATCTGAGTCTCTTCGTGGGGTTCATAGTCACCGAATATAGGAAGATTTTTTGTTGAGAAAATTGACAAATATTATATTGTGAGTCATGAATTAATAGCCATATAGTTCATGGAGTTTTATTTCAGACGGTTCTCGCTTATCATATTAATTTTCCCCTATCCTTAATTGTCTTATGTTTTGGTGTTTTTGGTTCTTTAGTTGGTCTTGAGATATATTTCGTTCCATTATTATTATGGATCGATTTTTTCTCGGCAAGTTTGTCTCCCCTTGTAGGAACTCTGTCTCCTTTTTAGGAGTCTGTCCTCTTTATGAGCTGTGCTTTCCTACTCACAAGTATGGTATGAGCAAATGGCTCTTTGGGCTATTTAGTCTGTTTGCAATGCTTTGATTTTTATGACAATCTGTCATTAAAAAAAAAAAGAATATTCCGTGAGCTATATATATAGATATAAATATTCGAGACAATATTTTTACTACACAAAATTTATTTATAAGGGGCTAAAGAAACCCAAAGATCTATTCGATAACACTCACCATTGTCAAGAGTGGATAAAACTCTCATCAACATAGAGAGCACACAAACTGGAAAAAAAAAAACGAAAAGCAAAAGGAAAGAAAAAAAAATTAGAAGTTCGAATAAAAGAGCTAAAGAACGTTGCAAAAACAAAAACAAAAGAACTAAAGATCATCTACAAACTCGCCTTAGACCCTATAAACATGGCTATTAAGCCACAAATCTATAGATATTCACTTTCTTTAGTCTTCAAATATATAAAGTTATCTTGTTCAGTATTGACACGCGCACAATGGGAGACACAAATTCACAATAGGGGAGACACACGAGCTAGACCCGGGAAAAATAAATACAAAACATGAAAAAAAACAGCAAACAACAAGCTAACACAACAAAGCGAGCTCTCAACCTCAGCTAATGGAGGGGAGGGGAGGGGAGGGGAGGGAGAGAGATATTTTCTTTCCTTTTTTGTTTAGATAGAGGGATAAATGTTCTGTGAGAGAAAACCAATTTTGGTCCTCGATGTTTACCGATGAGCAATTTTGGTCCCCGATGTTTCCACTTGCCACATTTAGTCCCCGAAGTTGTCTTATTTGAACTAATTTTGGTCCTTAGGTTAGATAAATGCCAATTTGGACGTAATTTGCCATGCGAATTCCAGGTGATATACTACAATCTCCCAAAATACAGTTCATATGTCTTTTCGTCTTAAAATTCCTTAGTTTGTATCTTTCATCGCACATTCGAACCCTAAAAATCGAAACCGGAAAAAAGTTAGATAATGGGATGAAGGAAATAAATTTAGGGGATTTTAAGACGAACGAGCGTATAAACGTATCTTGACCGGTTATAAAATATTGCGTGCGACTCACATAAAAAAATCTGTTATAATTAACGTTTAATCTAATCGAAGGACAAAAAATGGTTCAAATTGGACAACTATAGGGACTAAATGTGGCCAGTGAAAACGTCGGGACCAAAATTACTCAAAGGGTAAACATCAGAGACCAAGAGTGGCTTTGTCCTGCGTTTTATTTAGATATTATAGGGGAGAGGTGTTGGAGATCGGCCAATAGATTTTCAGAACACATGTTTCCTAGGAACGTCTGGTAAGTAAAATTTTCCGACGATTCCGTTTTCCCCAGGACTGCTCGGGGATGTGCACAAACGTCGACATGTAAACATCATTAAAACACGAGTAATGGATCAAGCAATTATATCGAGGAACTCGAAGATGACTTGCAGACATCCTCCGCGGCCTCGGTGCATGCCTTAGGTTGTTGGTGCCAAGAGTGTCACGCCAATCCCGTGGTGTATCTGGTCTGATAATTCACTCTGGATGGCTAGAGGAATTTACGACCGAAGAGAGGTACCCCAGCTTTGTGTTTTTGGAAAATCGCTCCAAGAGAGTAAGTGTCTTTCCTAAAAAACACTAAGGTAGGTATTTATAGATTTTGAAAGGGATTATGCCACTTTTTGTCGTCGATATTTGACCATGGGGCAATTTCGATCCTCGGTGTTCCCACTTGCCACATTAAATCACCGACGTTGTCCGATGTGAACTACTTTTGGCCCCCCTATAAATTTTTGTCGATATGATGGAATGATCGGAGGCGCCAAGTGTCACCAAGTGAGAAATACTTCAATAAAACTAAAAAACAAAAGACAGTTTATATTCGGGACCAAAATTCGTCGTGGATAAACATTGGGGACCAAAAGTGGCTTAATCCCGCGCCAAAAATAGTAACTGAGGTATATTCTAAGTATATTCCGTCCAAATTACAAAAATCTAACCAGGGACGAAAAATGGTCCAAATAGAACAACATCGGGGACTAATTTGGCAAGAAGAAACATAGGAAACAAATATTGCCCTAGAGGTAAACATCGGGGACCAGAAGTGGTTTCTCCCATTTCGAAACTTATGGCTCAAGGCTTGTTAGGTGGTTGAAATATTATCTCCTTAAGATATTCTTTCCAAAATCAAATCATATTTCAAATCTTTTGAAAATCACATCTTTTCCAAACAATATATTTTCGTATTATCTAATAATATAATATAAATTTCATAATCTATAACACATCTAATATTTATATATCGAGAATTACATATTAAGATAAATACCCAATTTATAAATCCAAGTAAATAGTCATACAATATCAATTTTATCCAGACAATGTCTAAACTTATTATATAATAATAAAATAAATATTATTTCACCCAAATAGTTAGTTAGGTCAAGCCCCAAATTAATATGTTATTTTTTGTCTCAACCTTTTGATTGACACGACATTGGTGATGGTTTTTAAGCCGACCCTCTTGGTTCGTCTAAATCATAACTGGGAGGAATCCAAAGGTTCGGTAAGCGTCTGCCGAATCTTGCGGTAACGAACCAATCCGAGTTGAGTACGAATGTTAGATCCAATCCTTAATTTACGAACAGACTATATATTATCGCACTTACGTATAAACCTTTCACTGAATGTCTTGGTTGGTGAGATTCATGTCTTGTCAAACTCTCTGAACATGACTCTATGTTAATTTGTGACAAGTGAAATGACCAACCTACCCTCCACGCTTCATCGTGAGTCAGTTTAATGCTCTGCCCGAAGACTTTGTAATCTTGTCCCAAAAATTCTCATAGGAGATATCCTCGATTTACTCAAGGCCTTGAATCCCGCTCGACAATTCGAGCTGGCAATCACACACCGTTGTTAAGACAATATTTTGCCACCGACCCATATGCTTGACAAATGGCCTAGCAAACTAGTGACAAGTCAAGATCCTGAATTCAACTCCGTGTTGATCCCTTCGGTCTATGGTTCAGGCAACCTACTATGGTCAATGGATCGATATAATAATAGAAAGATATGCTTCCTAAGATAAACGTGTCTAAGGAGTTACCCACTAGAGATGATAAATTAATAAAAAAGTATATATAAATAAAAAACCTAGCCATTGATATGAAACAAGTATGGTCGCAAAACCAGATTCCGCCAGCAACACCAATCCCAGAATAAGTATATCTAGGGTTATATTGTCTTCACAGCAATACTGATCCCATAATAAGAATATTTAGGGTTTAATTGTCTCCATCGGATTGTTGCTAGATATTAATCACCGAAGAAACCTCATCGACACACGAAAAGCAACAATGACCTAGCATTCTTCTCGTACATCGAGAAGAGCTAGGGTATGTAACTCAGAAAGAGATCGGGGAGAAGATTCCATTAAACCCTTTGATGCTTGTTTACCAATTATGGTAAGAACAAAGTCATTTATATAGACAAGCTTTACTGATGCAATTTATGCAATTACTTTATGTTAGGTTATACTTATTTTGTACATTTTTCTAATTCATTTTTCGAGTTGAAATGTTCTCCTAGCCGCATAGGGTGCGGCCCCACAACCTAGTATATATATATATATATATATATATATATATATATATATATATATTTGTATATTAACACTTATTCATGGTGGTCACATAAGGTGGTGCTCAGGGTTAGTATAAATTAGGAAGCAATTAAATAGTAATTTAGTATGAACATATAATACGAGGCCTCGCTGGTCTACATTCATGTGAAAGTACGATTTGTTTAGCAATGCTCTCCAGAGTCCAGTTTTTCTACAGAACTCTCCACAGTCCATTCAAGAAAGGAAAACTAAATAAATAACTCCCAAAGGATTGTGAAAGCGTTTGAATGTCAAATTTAGCAATGCTTTTACAATACGACCACTATAAACCCCCATTGAGTGTCAGGTGAGCGTATTCATCTGTCCCGAGATCAGTCACATCACTTGAGTGTGTGACGCAATCAATCTTCCGCTAGGTCTGTGTGACGCAAGTCCACGCCGATACTTAGGGGTTAGCGCATAGACAGATCGAGTAGGGATACCTCACAAAAAAAAATGGACAATACGACCACTATTCGATTACCCACCCTTGCCCAAAAGCCCTTGCACCCGTTCTCCTAGCTAAACCAAGCCCAATACGAGCCTAGACCCAGAACTTCACTGCTAAGCCCGATCTCGCAAACCACCTTTTTTAAGCCCTCAAAATAACTCACTAATACTTCTCATCTTCCTAACCAGGAATCTGCTGCCTCTGTCTCACCTAGCTCAAAGCGGCCTATCATCACATCCCAACCCAATCAGAAAGATACTTATGAGGAAACTACCCATTTCTTCAACTAAACATTCCGCTGCAAAGTTACCCATGACTCTATTTTGTTCGAGAATCAAACAGGAAGCTTCCGGTGCAATAGTTCCCGATAAAGCCAATGTCCGCAAGTGGAAGCGTGAAGCCCGTTCAGAACCTAGACAATCCCAACTTGTGACCATGGACAAGACCAAGAAACAAAAGCTCTCTGAAACAGAACAATCCCCCTGAAGCATGCGCGTCCAAAATTCAATTTTGCCGATGTTATGAATGTTATAGATGTAACGGTGGAGGCTGCACAACATCCCTGCCGATCATCATGATATCTTAAGTTGGAACTGTCGATGTTTAGGTTGTGGTTGACAGTTCATCATCTCGGACACTTGATCCGATCCCACCGTGTCGGCTTAGTTTTCTTGATGGAGACTAAGTGCGTCATTGTCTTTTTAAGAATAATCTACATTTGCATGGAGCGTGTGTCGAATCTGATAGGCGTAAAGGTTGCTTAATTTTTTTATGGGATAAGTAATGGAGCGTTATACTACAATCCCTATCTTCTGGACACATTGATGTTTCTGTTTAACGGCCAAATGATAATCGGGAGTGAGTTTTCACGGTTTTCTACGGAAACCCAGTCACTAGCTTACGAAGAAGAAGTTGAGATTTGTTGCTTCGGGTTAGTCATGGCACCTTCAGTCGATGGATATGTGTCGGGGATTTCAATAAGATCCTTCATAATGACGAGAAGAAAGGTGTAAGAACCTGACACGTCTGGCAGATCGAAAACTTCAAGAATGCCTTAGATTGTTGCGGCTTGGTTGATTTGGGTTGTGAATGCGAGTGGTTCACATGCTCCGATAAGGCAGTGTGCTACCCTAAGCTGGTCTAACCTATTCCCGAATTACAAGGTCACTAATATATCGACTTTATCGTCAGATCACTGTGAAATTCTTATCCAGCCCTGACCGTGCTCATCAATCCGGTATCGGCGAGTAAGAACTTTTAGGTTCGAAGCAAAATGGATGCATGAGAAGCCATGCGAGGAGATCATCCGCAGCTGTTGGCTGAAGCAGAATCATTGCTCGGGGGAACCTTTCATTTACTCGGCCATGCAAATTAGTCGCGAGAAACTCTCAGGTTGGTCCAAAAAATCTGTTGCTCAGAAAAGGAGGAGAAAGGTTTTTCTGGAACAAGAGATCTTTAATGTGGCAAATAAAATATTACTGAATCGAACAAAAAACGCGAAGAAACCCTCAGGATAGAACTCCAAGATATATGTGCTCAGGAAGAGACCTATTGGAAGCAACAGGGGAAAGCTGAATGGCTGAAACTAGGGGTCGGAATACACATTTTTTTCAGACGGAAGCATCAATCAGAAAGAAGCTCAACACTATTTTCCGCTAGAAAGATGAGGCCGGTTTGTGGTGTAGTGATGCAGATGGGATTGAGCAAATTGTGGATAACTATTTCGTTTATTTATTCCGGTCACAACTACCTTCACAGTCCATGCTTGGGCAGGGAGCAGATTCATCCTGCCTCTGGTCATCTCGAAAATGAACAAAATGCTTGTCCGCCAATACACGTGGGAGGAGATTGTAGTTGCGTTGAAACATATGTGTCCTTTTAAATCACCCGTTCAGTTTCTTACTCATTTGTCCTCAATGCGAATAAGTCTGGCCTTCTTACACCGAAAAGATGCTTAAGACAGGGTGACTCGCTTTCACCCTATCTTTTCCTCTTTTGTTCGGAAGCGTTTAGCTCTTCTCTGCAGACTGAGGAAATTTCGGTTTTCTTGGTGGTTTCTTGGTCTCTAGAGGTGCCCCTCCCATATTACATCTCCTTTTGCAGACGATACGACGATCTTCTTCTAAGCCACAATAGAGGGTGCTAAATCGTTACGGCGACGCTTTGGGATAGGTGGTAAACTTCTCCAAATCCCCAACCTCTTTCTCTCCGTGAGTTCCTGATAGGTTCATAGGGCGTGTTGTGATCTGCTAGGCATGGCGGCGAGGGCAAACAGCAACTGGTACCTGGTTTTTCCTTCAATGGTTGGACGAAACAAATCCGAGGTTTTCTCGTTCATAAGAGACCGAGTGTGGAAACGAATCTCAGGTTGGTCGGAGAAGTTCTTAACCCAAGCGGGTAGAAAGGTTCTTATAAAAGCTGTCATCTAGGTCATTCCCGCGTATGCCATGAGTTCGTTTCTCTTACCGAGGAAGTTAATTGATGGTATTTTACGAATGATGAGGAACTTTTGGTGGAGCGGGTCGAAGACGAACAAGACTCATTGGTTACCTTGGGAAGCGCTGTGCGAGCCCAAGTCTAAGGAATGTTTAGGCTTCTGAGACCTCCGTAATTTTAATCTAGCATTGTTATCTAAACAGGCTTTTCGTTTAATTCATAACCCCGACTTTTGTGTTATCTCAGATGATGATGGCTCGTTGCTATCCTACCACGTCATTTCTTCATGCAACGGACAAAAGACATTCCTTTTTAATATGGAAGAACATTTGTGCGACAAAAAGGATCATTCGTGCGAGGATGCGATGGCAGGTGAGAAGTTACCAAAATGTGAAGATCTGGGACAACCTTTGGCTACCAAGACCTTATACGTTTAAGGTGGTTTAACCTCGTGTTCCTGGTTGGGCTGAATTTTCGGTGAACGAGCTTCGCTTAGTTGGATCAGAAGCATGGAACGCACCCCTCCTTCACTCTCTTTTTGTGCCGGCTGATGTTGACCTTATTTTGAGTCTCCCTCTTTGCACGGCTTCTAATAATCGCCTAACTTGGCATCATACGAAAGCTGGGATTTTTTCTGTTAAGTTAACTTACAAAGTTGTCTCTGCTTTACAATTTTAGGCTGCTCAGAGTACGAGCTCAGGTACGCCTTCTTGGATGGTACTTTGGGGAGCTTCAATCATTCCAATGGTGAAGATCTTTGCATGGAAGCTAGCAAAAATACATTACCCACAACGAAAATCTGGTGCGAAGGTGGTGTATTGATAGTCCCGGTTGTGGGCGGTGTGGTGCAGCCGTGGAGGATGCATATCATGTATTCGTTGACTGCTCTTTTTCCTAGGAGATTTGGCAAGCCTCGAATGTACCATTTTTGGTTATCAAGCAACGAGCCCGACAACGGAGGAGTGGTGTTGTCTAGTGCACGCAACCCTGAACGCAAAGGAGTTCGATTTTTTCCTCGTCGTCTGCTTCTAACCTGGTGGAGCCAAAATAAATGGATGAGCTCTCGTAATTATCTATCGACGGTCTTACTCAGAGCTCAGGAAGGATTATTTTCAGATGATCATTCTGCTGATCCTGTGCTCCGGCATAAATCTGACCCTTCCGTAGAAAAATGGGAGAAGCCCCCGCAAGGTGTCATTAAGCTAAACGTTGATGGCGCCCTTCACTCGTTGCGTGGGGGAGTTTATAGGGGTGTCGTGGCCTGGGATATGAGTGGTGAGTCGAGGTTGGTGCACATGCTTCTTCAGATGCCTTGATCCGAAATGACGGAAGTTTTCGCGGCTAGAGACGCTACCCGTTAAGCTCTACGAAGGGGCTGGACTCGGATCATTATTGAAGGAGATTGTGCTACGGTTCTCAATAAGCTCTTGAGAATGACCCAAATTAGAGATAAAATATTCAATCCGAAGTTATTATATATCAAATAGCCTAGCACAATTATAATTCTAGACCCTTCATCAATATTTATCTATGATGCACGCTCAATTTGGGAAAAGGAAATAAAATCGAAAATGAGAGCTTCGAGTGAAAGAAACAGCTCTAATTAATTCGATTTCACCAATCTGTTACAGTCACGAGAGAAAGGAAGAAGAACACCCACATAGTCCACATACGATGAAAATGAAAAATATCCAAAAAATGAAAAATGACCTAAATAGCATAGAGAAAACAAACAAAGAAACGTGTCCACGACTCTTAAGATAAATCGCAGCTTTACTTATGAGATGAATCGCTGCTGCTCCTCGCGTTTTCATTTTAGCTGGTAACACTCCCACCTCGTTAAAACAACTCTTGACCTCAAGAGTTGGTGAAGGCAGGAAATTTTCACTGTAAAACAGACCAATCTCCCAAGTGCTTTCTTCCGGAGGTGTATTCAACCATTTAACCAACACCTGAGTAACTTGTATGTTGTTCTTCTTCACCAATTCTCGCTTCAAAGTAGCCTCAGGCTTCATCATTACATAGCCATGTGATAAGAAAGAAGGGAGCTGAGAAGAGACCTAAGCCGATCCAACCATTTTCTTTAGCTGAGAAACATGAAAGGTAGAATATATTTTGCAGCCCTCTGGAAGCTGCAAACGATAGGAAACCTGGTCACTCTGTCGTAACACCTTGAAATGGCCCAAGAAACGAGCATAAAGTTTATGATAAGCATGAGATTTGACAGAAAGTATCCTGTAAGGTTGCAGCTTCATAAATTCCCAGTCGTTCACATCGAAATATTTTTCACTTCGTCTCTTAGCTACATGCATCTTCATCCTATTATGCTCCTTAGATACATATAGCTTGATCAATCTCATGGTAGCTTCTCTGTGCGCCAAGCTTCCATCCACCAACTCAGCATAAGCACCATCTAAATAAGGAATATGCACAAGGGGTTGGAGTTTGGTAGGCTTGGCAAAAAGCTCATGATCTGTGATTTTCGAATTGGTCTTGTCGTTTGTTGATGATTGGATCTGCAGAAAAGTTGGTTCTTGATGGAGGGCTTGTCTCTGTCTAGACATTGGGTTCGTAGTACTACCTTCGCTTGATACGGAATTTGGTGAAGTGGGCTCAAACAGACAACCAGTATTAGTTTGATTTTGCTGCAACTGTTGAGTTTTTGCCTCCACAATATGCCCACCCTTATTATCGTCTGGTATACCGTCATCCGAAGTAATAACCCTATTCAGAGAATCACCACTACCAGCAGCGAGATCAGCCGCGTTATCTTTCCAATTCTGTTGCTTCTGATCAACGACAATGTTATCATTTGGATTACCCACGACATCCATTAGCTGAAACTGATCATCGACTCCCAAAACCCCTATTTTGGCAGATTTCGAACAGGAGGTAGAGCCAAATGGTGACTCATTTGTCTGAACTATGGGAGATTCTGGCACAGATCCACCATCATTAACTAATTTTTCATTTTCCACCAACGAAGAATCTAAGAGCAGCCCTTCTTTGATCGCATAATCGCTGTGGTTATCATCCTTTGGATTATTCATCCTTTCTTCATCCGCAGCACCCTCAGGACCCGAAACCAGCTCCTTCAACTTTCCGACATTTCTCATGTTTCCTCCAACAAAATTCGAAATAGCTGTCAATTCTATGGCTTGTTCTTGCAGCATTGCCAAATTCATAGCCTCTAATAAAGAACTTGGGCGAAACATCCTCACAGACACGGCTATCTCGAGTTTTCAACCCCCCAAGAAATAGCTAACCACATCCTGCTCGTTGAGCTCAACACAGTTCGTCAATTCCTTGAAACTACCCAGATATTTAAAAACTGAACTAGTTTGTTTAAGGTTCAACAGCTCGCTCATCAGATCATCATAAGATTGCAGACCAAATTTGCTGC
Organism: Linderniella brevidens; assembly: GCA_004919715.1. NCBI lineage: Eukaryota > Viridiplantae > Streptophyta > Magnoliopsida > Lamiales > Linderniaceae > Linderniella > Linderniella brevidens. The sequence goes on from SWDC01000157.1 coordinate 17,931,772, forward strand.
GTAGCACCTCTACATACTCTAACCATTGAGGGAGTTCTCTAGTGAGTCGTTTCTTCACGAAACCCGATCCCACTGAAGGGCAGGACCTTCCAAATGGACAAGAGCAATGCTTACTTTCGCTTCCGATGGTGTTTCATACACTTCAAAAAATTGTTCACACCTATAAATCCAGCCCCTTAGATCATCACCACTGAACTTTGGAAACTCGATGGTGGAACACTTGATCGGCAATGATTTAGAACGATCGTCGCTCCTCTTACCACCGCCTTTCACTTCAAACTCGTTTTCTACAGTCGATCTGCTCATCATAGCTGTAATCATTTGTCGCAGATCTGCTAGCTGGTTGTCGATGGATGCGTTATTATTCTTCACCTTATCACGAAGCATTTCCAGATCCACACGCACATCAACGCCATGAATTCCTTCTGCCATCTGTGAGCCGTTTAGAATTGGGGATCGATGCTCTAATACCAATTGATGCACGCTCAATTTGGAAAAAGGAAATAAAATCGAAAATGAGAGCTTCGAGTGAAAGAAACAGCTCTGATTAATTCGATTTCACCAATCTGTTACAGTCACGAGAGAAAGGAAGAAGAACACCCACATAGTTCACATACGATTGAACATGAAAAATATCCAAAAAATGAAAAATGACCTAAATAGCATAGAGAAAACAAACAAAGAAACATGTCCGCGACTCTTAAGCTAAACCGCAGCTTTACTTATGAGATGAATCGCCGCTGCTCCTCGCGTTTTCATTTTAGCTGGTAACAATCTCATCGTCTTCCGTCTTCCCTCAATAGCAAACGAGCCGAACAAGAAAAATATAGCGAGAGCAGCAGATTAAAAACGTTCCAAGCTTGATTGTTCAGTCTTGATTTAATTTGGGATGTATTGTGGTGATCTTTGTTCTAGAATCTTCATTTTCCGCATTATATATTTCTTTTTCTTTAGAGAATCATCATGTGCGCAGTTTCTGTACTTTTCGAATTTGACCTAGCTAATGTACTATGCTCCTTTTGAACTTGGATTATGTGAAAAGATAACATCTTTAACTATTCATAGCCGTTAATATCACTTCAATTCAATATTTCTGCGATTTATTATGAATTTTTTAATCTTCAGCTGCGATGTTGATATTTTTCTGCAAACCAAGTCTTGTATGCAGCGTCAGTTTTAAATGATTTTTACCTAGATAAAGTAACTCAGATTCTTATCAAATTTATTTCTGTGGAAAGCTAACTTGGGCTTTTCATAGCCATTGCAATTAGATTGATCTAATATTTCTACAAATTTTATGAATTTTCAAAGCTGTTGCTACGAAACAAAAAATTTTCGGTAAACAGTTGAAGAAATTGCAATTTTATTCTAGTTTCTTCTTTTAATGGTGATGTGGCAGCATCATCTGTTGTGGTGTTCATCGAGTATTTTAGGGACATGCATTTTATGTTATAGATTTGAACGCGTCATTTTATGACATCACTTTTTGCCGGAGGTTGCCTAGTCGCAGAAGTAAAATTTCGGAAATTGCTAAACAACAAAAATCAAAAACCAGTTCTAATACCCTTGCTCAAAATCCACCACGATGCGACCACATAAAACAAGAGTCCTCTTTTGCCCGTCATCCACTTAACCTCCGTCCGCCATTAATAAAAAAAACGTAAAAGAACTCACGGAGGGACAACGGCGATCTCTCCTTTTATTGAGCTTGAAGTATTTTATAGATCAAGAGTCATCACACTCTTGCAAAGTTACATGATCAACCCTAATTAGGGAGAAGAAGAAGAAAAATCTGGAGAAGAAGAAAAATCTGAAGAAGACGATGATCACTTGCGCGACGTGTGTTTTCTCTATCTTAAGAGCTTCAGCTAATTCCCGCTTAGAAAAATCCATTATATCTCTCTTGAATAAGCTACTTGCTTCAGTCATAAAAACGCCTCCAGCATCAGCAGTTTTATAAGTTGTTTTGTCCCTTAAGTAGAATACGTTTTTGTTCTTTGCAACACGTTTTCTCCTTGAAGCATATCTGCTGCATAAGCATCCGCCTTCACTGCTCAATTTGAACAACACCAACTTCTGCTTCTTTACTTTGCATTTTGTATAGCCCCCCGCAAGATGGATGACATAGATTCATGACTGGCATCTTGAGTAAGAATCTCTGCGGAATTGGCGCAGTGAGAGCCTTAGTGAAAACATCTGATAGTTGATGCTCTGAACGAATAGGGAGCAACTTAAATTTCCCCGTAGCCACATGATGTCTAATAAAATGACAATCGATTTCTATTTTCTTTGATCTCTCGTGAAACTTGGGATTTGAAACCATCATTAAGGCTGATTGATTGTCACAAAAAACAACAGGTTTCTGATCAAATCTCAAGCCCAACTCCTCAAGCAAATGCGTAATCCAAAGTACCTCTGCCACAACTGATCCTATGGCCCTGTATTCCGCCTCAGTTGATAATCTGGAGACCGTGGCTTGTTTCTTTGCCTTCCACGTTATTAATGAACTTCCTAAGAACGTACAATACCCGGTAACATATTTCCTTGTGTCCTTGCAAGCCGCCCAATCCGCATCTGAAAAGGCCTTTAGCTCTAAACTATTATCTGCCGCCATAAAAATGCCTTGTCCAGGTGAATTCTTCAAATACCTTAACAAGTGGTGAGTTGCCTTGAGATGTCCGGTTCTTGGAGCAACTATATACTGACTTAATTTATGCATTGCAAATGAAATATCTGGTCTCATGAAAGTTAGATAGAGTAGTCTACCAACTAACCTTCTATACTAGAAAGGATTTGCCAATAAATCTCCATCACCACTTGTGATCTTATCAGCTGGATTCATTGGAATAGTCAAAGGCTTAGCATTCATATAACTAGTGTCTTCCAGTCTGCAACATAAACAAGTAACATAATTAGTTGGCTACCTTTTCCTCTTATAAATAGAGTGTGATCAGATTCAGTTTGAGCAAAACCAAAGTTTTTCACAGCCTCGGTGAACTTTCTATTCCATTGTCTTGATGCTTGTTTGATTCCATATATAGATTTATGGAGTTTACAAACCATTTTTCTCTCCTCTGATCCTCCATACTTGTCGTCGAATCCTTGAGGTTAAGTCCCCATTCAAGAAAGCATTATTAACATCCATTTGGATTAGGCCCCATCCGAGTTTAGCTGCTAATGAAAGAATGATTTTGATAGAGTTTGGTTGTGCTACTGGTGCAAATGTATCTATAAAATCTACACCCTCCCTTTGATCATAACCTTTGGCAACCAAACGAGCTTTGTACTTTCGAATTTGGCCATTAGAATTGAATTTGAGTTTGTATATTGGTTTTCTTTCCTTCGGGCAGAGGAACAATAGACCATGTCTCGTTTTCTTCTAAAGCCTTCAGCTCCTCATCCATAGCAGTCAACCACTTCAAAGAATTTGCAGCTTGTGCAAAGCTCTTAGGCCACTGATATACTACTGATGAAATTATGAGATTTTTCTGAAAGATTATGATATGAAAATGTTTCTTATATTGGATATAGCATCCTTCTATCTCTGAGATTATTACAAAGATAATCCTTTAAATAAGAAGGCTTTCTTGACTCCCTTGCAGACCTTCTATTTCCCTTATGTTGCTGATTTTCCTCAGTTTGCCGATGATCATGTCCTTGAATTTCTACATCTGCCTGCATCATCTCTTCTTGCTCCCCTGGTGTATTAATGCCGTCTGAATCAGGTTCTACAACTGGGGCCGTATCCTATGCTGTATTGAATTGAAGTGCTCTGGGCAAAACACAGTTAGGAAAATGATTTTCTGATTGCAAAGTAGATCTTTGTTTGAAAGGGAACTCCTTTTCCTGAAACTTAACATCTCTAGAAACAAAGATTTCTTTTGTTATCAAGTCCATCACTTTATACCCCTTGATTTCATTTGGATATCCAAGGAATATACATTCTCTTGCTCGTTGAGCAAACTTCCTTCTTCCTGCAGCAAGAGTGGAACAAAAACAAAGCCAACCAAATACACGTAATGAATTATAATCAAAAGGTCTTTGATACAAAAGTTCATAAGGACTTCTGCCATTCAAAGACTCTGAAGGTGTCCTATTTATCAGAAAAGCTGATGTTAAAGCACATTATGACCAATATTGAATTGGAATACCAGATTGAAAATATAAAGAACTGCCACATTTAAAAGATGTTGATGTTTTCTCTCAACCACTGAATTTTGTTGTGGAGTTTGTACACATGAGAAGTGGTGTATGATTCCCTTTGTTTTCAAAAGATCAGCCAAGTTTAACTTCTTGGCATTATCATACCTAATGGTTTTAACTTTAGCTTTAAATTGCGTGTCAACTAAAGCCAAAAAACAGGTCATTATAGCTTGAATTTCAGATTTATGCTTAATCATAAAAAGACATGTAATCTCGAAGAACCATCTACTAGTGACATAATATTGATATCCTAGATGTGCTGGAACATGGAAGGGACCCCATATATCACAGTGAATCAAGTCAAAAACTGTGCTGATTTGCTATTACCAGGGAAAGTTTTTCTCTTTTGTTTTGCAATTGAACAAATTTTGCAAAAAAAATCTAATGCCTTATCAGTAGCTTTCAAAGTAGACTTCAGCGTATCTAGTACCCTGTCTGAGGGGTGACCCAACCTACTGTGCCATAAGGATTCAGACATCTTATTAAGGAAAACAGATTCATTTTCAGTTCTAACATGTAACTCTGGAACATAATGCACTTGTAAGATGTAAAGTCCAGCTACTTGTTTACCCCTGCCAATCACTTGTTGGAAAGGATCCTGTATAAAAAAACTGTTAGCCTGAAAAATAAATTTACAATCAATATTATTTGCCAACGAACTCACAGATATGAGGTTGAAATGAAAACAGGGAACAAATAACACATTTACCAAAGTGATGTGTTGATTAAGTTTATATGATCCTGCCACATTGACTTTGATGATTGAATTATCAGGCAATATGACTTTTGTTTCTTTAATCCGATGCGAATCATGTAACAAAGATTGGTTTCCAAATACATGTCTTGTAGCACCTGAATCTTGCAACCAAATTTTTGTATTGGTAAGATCAGGCAAATCAAAAGACAAGCACATACCTGCTCCCTTCTCAATCCGATGTTCGGGCTCTGAATGTTCAGGTGGCAGAGTGGCCACTGATTGACCTATTAGAGTTCTCAAACTCTGCAGCTGAAAATGTGTAAGTTGTAGTTGGATCATTTCTCCCCAACAGATGAGGCTCCTTGATTTAACAATTGACCTTGATGTCATGTTTTTCCCACAACATCAACATAGACCTAATTGATTTTCCCTGTTTTGAACTTAGAATTCTGACTAAAACCTGGTGGTTATCCATGTATCTTGGTAGCAGGTTTCAATTGTGTGTCCCTTCTTGTTGCAATGGGTGCAAATGGGTCTCAATGCGTCCTTTTTCTGATAGTTGAATCCCTTCTTGACAATGTAATGATCTCCCTTCGCAGCAAACATAGCCATGTTGCTATTTTGTTCTTCATTGAGCCTTACATGTCCTGGAACCATAGAACGTTGTTTTTCTTCCTGAATTAGCAAAGCAAAAACCTTGTTGATTGATGGCAAAGGCTCCATTAGTAAGATCTATCCCTGATCTGCGAATAAGAATCATTCAAGCCCATCAAGAAAGTACGAACATGCTCCTCATCAAGATATGCCATGATATGTTTGACTCCCCCACAAGTACATTCGCTAGCTGGACGATAATCACTCAATTCATCTCATAAAGTCTTCAATTTAGTGTAGTATGCTGCAATGTTATTCATCCTATGTGCAAGATTAATCAGGTCTCTTTTTAACTGAAATACTCTTTGCTTATTTGATTGACCAAATCTTTCTTGGAGATCCACCCAAACTTCTCTTGCCGATGCATTATATAGTATGCTTGCAGAAATTTCTTTCAATACTGCATTGAGAATCCACGAAATAACAACATTGTTATTTCTTTTCCATGAATTGACCTTGTCTAAATCCGTAGCATCCGGTGGCTTCAGCATCTTGTTCAAAAATCGTTCCTCATTTCTTCCTATTAGAGTGATCATCATTGCGCGACTCCATGTTGCATAGTTTTCCCCTACTAGCTGATCATGAACAAGATATTGTCCAGATACATCGTGACTGCTTAAGAAGTAGGGATCATTGATCAAAGCTACTGTGGACGAGCTTGAAGAAGATGCATTTGTAGACATTATGAATACGAAAAAAAAACACCAAAGAATTCATAGGGAGCAGAAATGAACACAATTAATCCTTGTAATCTCGCAGCTTGAGACCTCTATCGCTCTGATACCATAATAAAAAAAATGTAAAAGAACTCAAGATTTAACGTGGTTCGGAATAATTCCTACTCCACTGAGGGACAACGGGGATCTCCTTTTATTGAGCTTGAAGTATTTTACAGATCAAGAGTCATCACAATCTTGCAAAGTTACATGATCAAGCCTAATTGGGGAGAAGAAGAAGAAAAATATGGAGAAGAAGAAAAATCTGAAGAAGACGATGATCACATGCGCGGCGTATGTTTTCTCTATCTTAAGAGCTTCAGCTAATTCCCACTTACAAAAATCCGTTATATATCTCTTCACTCAACTACTTGCTTCAGTCATAAAAACGCATCCAACATCAGCAGTTTTATAAGTTGTTTCCCTTAAGTAGAATACGTTTTTCTTCTTTGCAACACATTTTCTTCTTGAAGCATATCTGCTGCATAAGCATCCGCCTTCCTGCTTCTTTACTTTGCACTTTTTATATCGTCCGCCAAGGCTAAATGGAAGAGGAGCGGGAACCCTGTGGCTAAGGATAAGCACACGCAAATGTTGTGGTCCAGAACAACTGAAGAAGAAAGTGTTAAAAATCCTAATTACCGGGCTTCTTTAAGTTTGTTGGGCCTTCTAGAAAAATTTAAATATACTGCAAATTTAGTGGCCCAAGTTACATATAATGTGTTGTATTTTATTTCTATATTTTTTATTAAAACTTAAAAACATTACAATATTTAATTGGGTAACTTCTGCAAGGACCTTTTTTTTCCTAATTGTCCCTATCGATTTAAAATAAAAATTTATTTCAAATATATTAGGCAAATTACAATAAAATTTATTTCAAATATATTAGGCAAATTAAAATAAAATTTATTTCAGAATATTGAAGTGTTGGAGTGTTGGAGTATTGGAATATTTTTGTTATATCGATGAAAAAACATATTAACCGTCTAATTTTTGCATAAAAATCGCCTAGACCGTCTAGGCGCTAGGCCTCCCTCGGGCGCACGAATAGCGCCTAGCGAATTTTACAACATTGGCTGAGATACGAGTTGAGAAAATGATGACATCAAAGCAGTATCAAATGCATTACGACTATGTTCGTATACATAGAGTTCCACCAACTGCGACGGACCTTTCGATTTCTACTTTACCTCGAGGTTTTGATAAATTGCTTATTCATCGATGAAGGGCTCAAGATGTTCCTTCGTGGTGAACTCACTCTACCTTTATCGAGTGAACAAGTTTTTGATTCGGATATGACATAGAGATGTCATAATCCTAGGAGCATACTTTATATGTTTTATTTTGTGAAGGTGCATCAGATATGGAAATTCCAACATTCGTAAGCGTGAGATGCCACAGAAGCTGATGCGTGACTAAAGGAAGTATTAAGATGTTTGATACTTTGATAATTGGCGGGTGTCGTCGTAGGGTGATTGCAGCGAAACTCTTGCCGAGGATGTGCGTCTATGGTGAAAAAAATCTTAAGGAGACCGTTCGATCTATGTTATTTTTGCCCCGCGTTCAGATCGATCATATGCTTGGGACAGTCATACGACAAGTCTTCTTTACCTTGTTTCTTCCTTATTACCTAAGCTTGTTGTTCATGCCTCTCTTCGCTAATGTATTGCTCGAGACTTAATGTTCGAAATTTGTTCCATTTTCATTGAAAATTCTACCACAGTAGCCGACTTGATACCTTTACTTCTGGTCGATCTAGATGCTATTCTTGGCATGTATTGGCTATCACCATGCAGTTCTTGATTGTTGAGCAAAACTCATTATTTAATGTAGCCTGGATTTTCAAACTGATTTTTGAAGGTGAATGTCAATCGAACATCACTCGCTATCATTTCAATGATTTTGGCTCATAAATTGATACGTAAAGGATGTAATGCATTTCTAGCTTCTATCATCGACACTTCTCATTCGACGACCACGATCGAAGTAATCCCCTTGGGAATGAATTCTCTGATGTGTTTCTCATAGATCTACCGAGACAACTACATATTCGAGAAGTTGATTTTGTATTTGATATGTTTCCAGTCTCCTATATCTATACCTTCATATAAGATATTTCCGCTGAACTTAAAGAACTTAAGGCACGATTGTGAGAGTTATTAGATAAGGTATTCTTCCACCCAACTTATCTCCGAGGGGTGCTCCTATTTTTTGAAATAAAAAAGGATGGACCGTTTTATCTGTGTATTGACTATCGCCAATTAAACAAGGTCACAATGAAAAACTAATATCTCTTTCTATGATTGATGGCTTGTTCGATCTACTGCAAGGAGCGGCTGTTTTCTCTAAAATACTGCGATCTTTTTATAATTAACTCAATGTTTTTGAAATTGATATCTCTTAAGTCTGCTTTTCGAATCATATGGTAATTACGACTTATGTATTATGCCAACCATTAGGACTTACGAATGCTCCTAAAGCCTTCATGAATCTCATGAGTCGAATTTTCGGCCCATACTTGGATAAGTTTGTTATCTTATTTATAAGTGATATACTTATATATTCCACATCAGACGATGAACTGGAGTCTCTTCGAGAAAATTAGCTTCACACTAATCTTTTGAAGTGTGATTTTTGGCGTCGAAAAATAAGCTTTCTTCAACCATCACATATCGAAGTAAGGAATCTTCGTAAATCTAGTAAAAAAATTCAAACCATATTAGATTAGGAACGTTCGAAGAACGTGACAGAAGTACGAAGGTTTCTGAGATTAGCTGGTCATTATCAAACATTCATCAAAGATTTTTTGCTTATTTCAAGAATTAAAAAGACGACTCACTTATGCACTTATCCTTACAATGCATAATCCGAAGATGAGGGAATTCACTATCTTTACAGTGCAACTTGTCGTAACTTTACGGATCACAAAATCTTGAAGTATATGACCACTCAAAAGGAGCCTGATTGCAGAAAATTTTCAACCTTACATGCTTCGACCCAATCGAATTATGTTTATCTCCTGGAACAAATGAAAGGACTTTTCTCATCGCTTCAGTGTGAGGAGTCAAGTGAAACTTCCTTGCTCGCTAAATTCAAAGTTAGACCTACCTTGTTACAAAAGATTCGAGCAATTGCATTACACTCACTTAGAACAAGTTGCAAGACCAGACTTCAGAATACGAGACGCCTGACTTCTTATCTTTAGGAGTTGTGTCTCTGTACCTTCAGACGTCGAACTAGGGTATTTTAATTAAATAAGTAGTTTTGTAATTGATATTAATAAAATAGGTTGAAAAAAATAGTTATTAATAAAATGGGTGTTTTTGTAGCCAATGGAAACGAGTTATAACTCGTATATAATCCATACGAGTTACTTAATTGACGTGGCGCTCGTTTGACTTATTTGACCAAGTAACTCGATCTAATACATACAAGTTACGAAACCTAAATTCCACCGCCCAGATCCAATCACATTTACGCGGCCACGAAACCCTACCACTCCCCACAGACGATTTGCGACGAGGACGAGATGCGAACGGCGACGTGCCGGTGAGGACGATCGGACCACCGGCGAGGGTGGAGTAAAGTTCCGACGACTGTACGGCGGCGAGGCAGCAACGTCCGGCGATGCTGGGCATGACAGACGTGAGGAGGCGGCGAACACAATTGGGTGATTTGAGGTTTTTTGTGTTGATTTATCGTTTAGGTCTTAGATGGAGGATGTTAATTTATACGGTCCAATAGACGGTTCGTTGTTGACGATGCAATTGAATCATCGTTCTCCCAATTTATTACTAGACGTGGATAGTTTCAATAAAACGATAAAAGGTCGATCATTAGAAAATGTAGTTTGGGGTACGCCGGAGGAGCCTATTATTCTACATAGTCGTGTGTTAGATAAGTTAATGTTATGTAATTGTATGTAGCCTACAATTGTAAGTCCCAAAAAGTAGACCCACATTTGATTACGGCATTAGTCGAACATTGGAGAAAAGAGACGCATACATTTCACTTTTTTGTCAAAGAAGCCACGACTACTTTGGAGGATGTGGGCATACTCTGAAGACTTCTCATTGAAGGATATTGCGTGTCTGGCGTGATCCAAGCGAAGTCGACTGAACAATGGTAGGAGGATTGCGAGTGATTGTTGGGTTATCGACCACCAACTGAAAAAAATTAAGGGAACATCATTATCGATGAGATCACTAGCTAACTTGTTGATAGCTAATCCGATCACGGACGAGAGTGAGGAGGTAGAGGTCGAGCAAGCCGCACGTGGATATGCGATGTTTCTTTTTGGTGCTGTAATGTTCCCTGATTGTAGCGCTAGTAGCATTTCGCTTACATACCTTCAATTATTGGAGGACATTGATGAGGTGCATAGGTATAATTGGGGCAGTGTTGTGCTCTCTTTCCTATATAGAGAGCTTTGTTCGGCTATCGTTGCCTTTGGCGTGCTGCCTCGGGGAGTGTCGTTCGATGTGCCCACTTATTTTGTTCAATATCGTTGAATTTTAGTATCTAGAATGAGTGCGTCAACAATTTGGTATGATCCAAGGTGTTCCCCATCCACCAGTCTACCGAGATATCAATCTACATATTGTGAACGCTGCCAGCGAGCAGGAATGGATTGGAGGTCATATCATGCGAACTGGATACAATTGTGGGTGAATCGAGACCACACCATTGTTCGTGCGCCGCCATCGACTACACTCGTTTTTAGTGACTCATGATTATTACGACTGGTACATACGAGTTACACGTCGATACATATCTCCAACAACGAGGCAGATGGATCGAGGTTTCCAGATGGGGGATGACGCGTGGTTGTCCATAATCGTAAGTCGATATCTAATATTATTTCTTAATATTCATTTATAATAATTAATTTTTGGTGGATTATTATTTGTGTTTCCGATTGTAGGAACATCAGATTTATGAATGCGCGAGATTCTTCCGACATAGTGATGTTGAACAAGGTCAGCGTCTACTATATCAGATGTTGTTTCCGTTGTGTATTTTCTGGTCGGTGGCTGCAGAAACTCGAACATAAATTTTTGTTAGAGTCGAAGTCGAGCCTAGTACAATGTATGATGTTCGTAAGATGTTATTGCCCCGTATTTTAGTGCCTCGGGTTATCGCAATCCGTCCCGAAGATACGACTTCAGAATTTTGCACGTTGCACAACGATACAAAATTATAGGCGAATCTACTCAAAGACTCAAGTTTTTCTTGCTTTTATTTTGCTTCGGACTATGTATGCACTATCTCTAGAATGCTGGGGTTCGATTGAATGATTTTTCCAATTATGCAGGGGCCTATTTATAGCTGGAAAAACTTTCTGGGGTCAATCTGCGAATAAACGTAACTTCTGGGCTCAATCGTCAACAGTCACTTCATGACCCAATGGTTCGATCCGAGCCGTTCCGTTCGACCTGCTTCACGAACCATCGCGACCCAACGGGTCCACACACGTCATCGTCGTGCATGCGGCGCTTGCGTCAGCGCCATGCCAGTTTCACTTGTACACGTGTCCTCTGACACGTCAGCATCACTTGCCATGTCACCGGTGACATCACCACCATCGCCTCACTGGAGCATAAAATTAAGGGTTCTTCAGAGCTCCTCGCTCCGATGAGTCGTGCTACATGCAAAGTGCGCCTCAAAACGCCCATTACGCATTTGGCACGGCTCGGGTCAGTGTCGGGCTCGGCTCGGGTCCCGGTCCCGTGCTTGGGCTCGGAGGTGCGGGACACCGCCTCGCACTTGGGCTATAATTGGGTCCAAAAACTCCTACACAAGCCCAGAAGCCCATAAACCTCCAACCACTATGGCAAGCCCTTTTGAATAGCCCATGCAGGGAGACTCCTTATAAACAAGTGAAAAAAGGATGAAGTTTCCAATGTGAGACAACAACAAGTCCCTTTATATATATTAAATATATTTCATCTCTTTATTGGTCCAACTTCGAAAAATTAATTTATCATTCAGCCGACATCGGTTTTGAGACAATTAATATTCGATAGATTCCCCTCGAAATGTAGAATTTGAATCTTTCATAAATTTTGGGTTTCAACGAACGATGGATTATCGATTTAATAAAAATCGGTTAAGCTTTTATTTATTAGGTCTAAAACCCATTTGGGCCTATACCCAAATTCCAACAATCCCCCACATGAATGGAAATTAATGCAAATTCAATGCATGCTGACTCTAGCAAGAAAGTCTCGGCAATCCATCAGTGCATCGAGATAGGTATCTTGTGGCTTTGAACCTTCCCTAGTGAAATGCTATCGGATTTACTAGCTGCTCAATGAACGTGATGTCTCAAACTGGCGGCTTTTTGTGTAAACCAGGACAACAACATACACAAAGATGAATCTGATCTCTTTTGATTATCACGTTGTGTCCCTTTCGGCCTTGGACCGCATCTCCATTTATAAGTATTTCCTTTGAAGCGTCCCACTTCACACTGACTATTAGGACTTAATTCTGGAGTAGCTCTAAATACTCCACCAATTTGGTATAGTCATCATTAAAAGCGTAAACGCTTACCCTAACCACACGTCATCGAGAGATTACTTGGGCAGCTCTCGAGAATGGACTTTTAGGATTTCAACGTATACAACTGAAATAGCCACAACTTAGTTGTCTCATTGAACCAAGTTCGTGGGATCTCCACTCATCATTGTTGAGTTTTCACTGTGCCTTTTCTTGGTGTGTGGATTTTTAGTCTCATTCCCCTTACTATAAGTGTTTAACTATTCTCTAGTGATGCCTTTCGTTAAAGGATCTGCTATGTTCTCTTTAGACTTCACATAATCAAATGAGATTATTCCATTAAAGATTAGTTGTCTGACGGTGTTATGTCTTCGACGTATGTGCTGAGACTTACCGTTATACATACAACTCTGTGCCCTGTCGATAGCCTCCATGCTATCGCAGTGTATCATTATCGTTGGCACAGGTTTGTTCCATCAAGGAATATCCTCCAGAAAATTCCGAAGCCATTCAGCTTCTTCGCCAACTTTATCTAGTGCAATGAACTCCGATTCCATCGTTGATCGGGCTACACACGTTTGCTTTGAGGAATTCCAAGAACTGCTCCTCCACCGATGGTAAATACGTAACCACTCGTGGACTTGGAGTCTTTACTGTCAGATATCCAATTTGCATCGCAGTATCCTTCAAGAACTGCGGGATATCTCGAATAGAGTATGCCATAATTAATGGTGTACTTTAAATATCTTAGCACTCTCTTTAGTGCTATCCAATGGCTATTACCCGGATTACTAGTAAACCTGCTAAGTTTACACACTGAATATTCTATGTCAGGTCGAGTGCAGTTAAACAGATACATCAGACTGCCAATCACCCGAACTTATTCGAGTTGCGATATAGGCTCTCCTTTAATTTTGACCAAATGTAGATTAGCGTCTACAGGTGTCTTAGCCGGAATATCATCGAAGGCCTCAAATTTTTTTAGCACGTTCTCAACGTAGTGAGATTGTGTCAGAATAATTCCTTCGGGTGTCTTAGAGACATTTATCCGTAATATGACATCAGTCAAACCCATATCCTTCATGCTGAAATAATTTTTCAACATATTCTTTGTATTAACGATTAGTTTGTGACTGTTTTCCATGATCAACATATCGTCTACGTAAAGACATACAATCACAAACTCCTCGGGTGTGCCTTTAATGTAAACACATTTATCACACTCGTTTATTTTGAACCCATTCAATAGCATCGTCATATCGAATTTCTCGTGTCACTGTTTCGGCGCTTGTTTAAGCCCGTAAAGTGATTTCACGAGACGACATACTTTATTCTCTTGCCCGGGTGCTACAAACCCTTCCGGCTGTTTCATATATATTTCTTCTTTTAATTCCCCATTCAGGAGTGTTGTCTTCACGTCCATTTGGTGTATCTCGAGATCATACAACGCTGCAATGGCAACGAGAACTCAAATGGACGTTATCCTTGATACGGGCGAATAGGTATCAATGAAATAATAACCTTCCTTTTGATTGAACCCTTTAGCGACTAATCAAGCTTTATATTTCTCGATCGACCTATCGGTCTTAAGTTTCCTTTTCAGGATCCACTTACATCCGAGAGGTTTGCATCCTTTCGGGAGATCGACCAGTTCCCAGGTATGATTCTGCATGATGGACTCAATTTCTCTATTGATAGCTTCTTTCCAGAACGGTGCTTCTGGACTGGACAAGGCTTCTTGCAATTTCCAGAACGCTGTTTCCGGTGTGAATTATCTGGTCGGTGGCTGCAGAAACTCGAACAGAAATTTTTAATTAGAGTCAAAGTCGAGGCACGTACTATGTACGCTATCTGTAAGATGTTATTGCCCCGTATTTCAGTGCCTCGGGTTATCGCAATTCGTCCAGAAGATACAACGACTTCAGAATTTCGCACGTTACACAACGATAAAAAATTATCGGCGAATCTACTCAAAGACTCGAGCCTTTCTTGCTTTTATTTTTCTTTGGACTATGTATGCACTATCTCTAGAATACTGGTGGTCGATTGAATGATTTTTCCAATTCTGCATGGGCCTATTTATAGCTGGCAAAACGTTTTGGGGTCAATTCGCAAAGCGATGCAACTGTTGGGTCGTTTTGACAGTTTCTGGAATTTTGACAAGGGGTCAATCTGCGAATAAACGTAACTTCTGGGCCCAATCGTCAACCTTCACTTCTTGACCCAACGGTTCGGTCCGAACCATTCCGTTTCACCCGCTTCACGAACCATCGCGACCCAACGGGTCCGCACACGTCATCGTCGTCCATGCGGCGCTTGCGTCAGCGCCACGCCAGCTTCACTTGTACGTGTGTCCTCTGACACGTCAGCATCACTTGGCACGTCACCGGTGACATCACCGCCGCCGCCTCACTAGAGCATAAAATTAAGGGGTCGGCTAAGTTCAAAGTGCCCTTAATTTTATGCTCAAAATGCGACGTGCTAAGTTCAAAGTGCGCCTCAAAATGCCCATTGCGCACTTGACACACCTGGGGTCGGTGTCGGCCTCGGCCCGGGTCCCAGTCCCGGGCTCGGGCTCGGACTCGGCGGTGCGGGGCACCGTTTTGCACTTGGGCTATAATTGGTTCCAAAACCCCCACACAAGTCGATAACCCACCAACCACTTGGACAAACCCTTTTCAATAGCCCATGTAGGGAGACTCCTCATAAACAAGTGAAAAAAGGATGAAGTTTTCAATGTGGGACAACAAGTCCCAATTTGACGATGATTATGAAAACTTATTATTAAATGAAAAATATTTTCATTACACAATCGATACATCGAGGAAAATAAATCAAACATAGATTTTGTGGCATGTTTTAAATAATTAAGTCTATTTTATTAGAGTTAACAGAAAAGGTTGCAAGAATAATTCTCCAACAAAATAATATTTTGAAAAAAATCAAAAATAATAAATTTAATTTCGTTATATTATTTATTACAAAATTAGAAAAAAATGGATAAAATAATAAATTTAAATTTCGTTACACTATTTCATTGATTAAAGTAATATAAAGTAATATATTTACGGGAATCTCATTAAGAAAATACTCATAAAATTTATTGATTAAAAAAGCATTACATAACCATTACATTGAGAGTGTGTTTGGTTGGGGGTATTAGGAGGGATTAAGAGGGTTAGGATTAGCTAAATGGGTGTTTGGTTAGAGGGTTTATTTAAAGGAGAGGTTTAATTAATACCATCATAATACCCCTATAAGGTATTATTTAAAGCAACATCCACCACTTCCTTTAGTTAATCTCACCCCTTTTGGACAAAATTATCCTTTTATTTTAAATTTTATTTATTTTATTTATTCCTTTTTTAAATTGTCTCCCCTACTCTCTCTCTCCTTCCCCCTCCCCTAATACCCCCTATAAGTTTCGAATCATACAGTTCGTTGTCTGGCATGAGTTTCACTCATATCCATCTCGTTTCAAATACGAGTTCTTCGATATCTTTCTGGTCCTCCCCGTTCTCGACGCCGCTCGTTATGAATAAGCTTAAAATATGCGGGAGCCCAGTAACATTCATCGTGCAGTGGGTGGAACGTACCCGGGCACGTTCTCGAATATGATAATTTACTGTAGTAGGGAGCAATATATTGACCGCATTGAACTTGAAAATGACGTCACGCCGCTTGTGCATGTGAACACAAAATGTTATACATACTTCAATCTCTGCACGTACATGTTCTATCATTGATACTTACCACATATGTACGTGAATATCTGCCAGTTGTAACGACTTCGGCAGTATGCTGACGGACATTAAATCGATATACAACGTGAGCCCAAGATTTTGCGGTCCAGTCTTGAAAATTTCTTGTCGCATAACGCGACCAATCAGTTTCGTTGTTGTCCATCGCTAACGAAGATACTTGTAATCGATCGCGAACTGTCCAAGGTTTCGATTATCTAAAGTTTTGTGCATCTGTCGCGTGCTTGATTGGGTCGTAGATGTGAATGTAAATATCGATCTACAACACAAAATAATCTCAATCTAATAAAGTGTTATTGAAGTTCTCTTAAGCTTAGCCAACATACTTGATTTGCTATGTCATTTATATATAGTAAATCAAAACTAAACTACCTAGCGGCATGCGGTGGCAACGTAGCACAATTTCACCGACATGCATTGTCTCAATCAGATTGGTTGTTGTCTGACGAACAATAGGCCTCAAAGGCAAAACATGAATCCAAGCAGCACCTAAATAATTGAAAGTGTAAAGCTAAAACTACTAGACAACACATTTTATTATGGATACGAGATACCTGGAATAATCAAAGCTGTCCGCCAAAGTTCTGTACGAAACCTGGGCAATTGGTTGATTCGACCCGAAACTAGCCCAGAACCGTCACGTGGTCTCTGAACCGGATGGAATGGTAGTTTATTGCAACTAAAACCACAGAAAAAATAGTGCGGCATTATGTTCCTTATTTTTAAATCGCGAACCACACGGTTCTTGATTCGGTTCTGGTTCGGTTACGGCCCAAAATTGGCCGATATACTCCATCTGATTTTAAAAACAAGTCGTTTAAAGAATTTACACATATATGAAGAAGTAGAGAGAAATTTCTCATATACCTTTAATTAAAACCTTGATCTATCAAATATAATTATTTGTCCACTTAATTAAATGATGGATAAAATTGGAAATCTTTTGAAAATGTAAAAACGACTTCTTTTAAAAATAAAAATAAATTCTATAATGACTAGTATTAAAAATCGGAGGTAATATTATATATAATATATATATATATTATATATAACATTAATAGATATATTAGAACTAACAATTATTATGTTAGGATATTGGAACTAACAACCGTAATTAAAAGATTGGCTCGGAAATAGATGTAATGTATAATAATTATTGGGAAGAACAACTGTAATTAAAATAATGGCTCGGGAGTAAAAGTAATTTTAATAAAATAACAATAAATTGGCAAATTGAATTTATTAAAAAATTTAAACAAAACTAAATAAAAAGAATTGGGTCGACCCGGACGGAAACTAGCCTATACCCGTCAGTCCCTAAGCCAATTCCCAAAAAATATGTAGAGATTCGCAAATTGGGGTTCAGAATCCCTCTTCCACTTTAATGTTCCTTTTTTATACTACTTTACAAGAATATCATTATATCCGGTTCCGATAAGTGTTAAAACGCTCATAAATAATTTTACACCTTAAATGCTACTAAACCGAGTGCTTAAACACACAAAAAAATATTAAAACATTGATAAGCACTCGGTATATATTTTTTTGTGTTCCGACCAATATTATATAATTTTTTGTGTGTTTAAACACTCAATATAATAGTATTTATGTGTAATATTATTTACGGGTGTTTTAACACTGGTCGGGCGGGATATAATGACATTTCTGTAAAGTGGCACAAAACGTAGCACAAAGAAGTAGGACAGAGGATCTGGTTCCCGAAAATGGAACAGCAGCCGTGAACCCGCTGAAACCGATGCGTGGGCCCATTTGGCCAGGTCTACTATGTGAAATACCACGTAGGCTGTTCACACCTTATACAAACGTCAGCACGTCGTTCCCCAAGATGTAGTTACGAACCTCACCAATGCGCTCCGGTGTTGAGAATCTGACAGAGGATTCTTGGAATTTGTGTTCCCTGGGAACGCAAGGAAATTAAAACTTTCCGGCGACTCCGATTACCTATGATCGTTAAGATGTGCACAAACAAAGACATATATCCTTAAACCACAAAAAGGTAGGGTACAAGCATGATTATGGTTGACAAGACAGTCGCGTTGATCCCGCGGTGTGTCCACTAGGACTATTCTTTGCATGCCTAGAGGAATTTCAACGGACGAGAGAGTTCCCAGATTTTGTGTCTTTCGAAAATAAGCTCCAAGAACAAGTGATGATTTTGAAAATCCCTAAGTAAGGTATTTATAATTTTTTGAATCCTAAGGCCAAAGTTCCGTTAAGTGGTTGAGATATTATCTTCCTTGAACTACAAAAGCAAATTTTTCAAAAAATCAAATTTTTTTGTAAATATAGAAAATCACTTTTGGTCCCCTATGTTTATCATATGGACAATTGGGTCCATGATGTTTTCACTTTCCACATTTAGTCCCCGTAATTGTTCGATTTGAACCAAATTTAGTCTCATGTTTAGATTAAACGTTGATTTGCACGGAATTTGTTATGTGAATCGCACACGATATATGACAATCCCCTAAAATACTGTTTCTACGTCTGTTCATGTTAAAATCTCCTAAATTCACGTCATTCGTCCCACAATCGAAGCCTAAAAATCGAGACCAAAAATCTAGATTGTTGAACAAAGGAGATGAATTTAGATAATTTTAAGGTGAACAGAAATATAATCGATATTTTTGGGGATTATAATATACTACGTGCGACTCTCCAAATTGATGTCTAATATAACCGAGGGACAAAATTGGTTCAAACCGAACAACTACATGGGGTATATGTTGCAAACAAAAAACATAGGGGACCAGCTTTTAGGGTAAACATTGAGGACCAACAGTGGTTTTATACCTTTCCTAATAAATAGATATAATTTTAGAAATTCATATTATATCCAATATTTATAATTTCAAATTTTATATTAACATTAATGCTCAATTTACCCTTCCAGTTTTATCCTCACAATATTTATCTTCTAATAATAAAATAAATATTTTTCCGCCTACCTAATTAATTTCGGTCAAGCTGTAAATTAATTTACTAATTTCGGCGAAGGCCCAAATTAATTACTTAATTATTAGCTTGGTGATCCTTTTTAAGCCCACCGCTCTTGGTTCAGCCGATTGACCTAGGGAGGAATCAAAGGGTTTGCTAAGCGCCTAACTAATCTTGTGATTCCGAACCATTCCCGTGTCGAGTAAGAATTTTAGATTGATCTTTAAATTCACGACGGATTATAGATTATCACATCTACGTATAAATCCTTCAATGTCCCCATCGTTGAGAGTTCTGCATTATCAAACTCACTGAAGACGACACTATGATAATTCATGACTCGTGAAATTACTAGACTATCCTCCATGTTCGAACGTGAGTAAGTTGAATGCTTCGGCCAAGACTATAATTTCCCGTCCCCGAGATTCTCATATAACATATACCGCCATTCGCTCGAAGATCTTTCAACATTTTTGGTTTTATTTATTTATCTTTCTTATTAAATGCTTAAATAAGAAGTTGCGTGATAAACAAATAATTTTCCTTACGTCATAATTCAATTACAATAATACGCATTCGATTTGTACATACGTCATAACCTAATTTCTCTTATCCTCGAAATGGCATTCTGAGGCACATTCCTAGAGTCTCCCACTTGCATTTAATTCCATGTACTATGATATTTCAACCCCATTTTCTTGAGATGTCTATCAAGTACTGCCTGCGACAGAGACTTGGTGAAGGGATCCACCACGTTCTTTGCGGATGCAATTTTCTGCACGGATAACGATCCATTTCAATGAACTAACCCAATATGTGTTTTTATTTATGCGTTTGGATTTTCTATGAGCTCTAGGCTCCCCGGATTGTGCGATTGCCTCGCTATTGTCGCACCACAATGGCAGCGTGGGTGATCCGCTATGCTAGAGACAACATGAAGTTCCTCCAAGAACTTTCCAATCCAGCTACCTCAGAGGCTGCTATATACTCAACTTCAGTGGTGGAGTCATTTATCATGCTCTGCTCGGAAACTTGTCCAAATAATTCCGTGACCATTGGGCGTATAGACGAAACATGAGGTAAATTTTTTTTGTCATCCACGTCCGACTATAAGTCCAAATTCGTATACCCATCCACTTCTAATTCTTCGATTTCGTAAACGAGCACCATATCCTTATTTCGCCCAACATATTTCGAAATGCTCTACAACCATCTATTGTTACTTACTCAGGTTAGCTTGAAACCTACTCACTGCGCTTACAACGTAGGTTATGTCCGGGTGCGTGCAAAGCACTGCATACATCAGGATACCTACTACTGAATCATATGGGACTCCAAGCATCTCTTTTCATTCTTCCTCTCTACGAGGTGACATAGACTACAAAAGATGTATCCCATGTCGCATAAGTAAGACTCCTTTCTTAGACTCGTCCATCCTAAACAGTTTAAGGACCTTGTGTAAATAAAGGGCCCGAGAAAATCCATCACGCGATTCTCCATGTCTCTAAACATTCAAAATCCAAGATTGTAGGTATCTTCTCGAAGGTTTTTGATCGAGGATTCGGTTGAAAGCCATGTTTTCATCTCAGATAGTATCTCGGTGTCGTTTTCCCTTAAATGGATATCATCTATGAAAAGTCCTAGAAACGACATCATGTTCCCACTACTTTTTCTGTAGACATATGGCTCATCTTTGTTTCCCCAAAGATTCCAACTCCCGAGGCTTTCTTCAGTCCATATATGGACCGATTACGCCGACATACCTTATGAGCATCTCAGTGAGAAAAACCCTTGAGTTGTTCCATATTGATCTCCCCTAGTTGGAATCCATTCACGAAAGGGATTTAACGTCCATTTGTTAGCTCTCGTAATATCCTAGTAAGCTGCTATAGCGAGAAGAATTCATATGGAGTGTATC